>OY282495.1:72489815-73689815 GCA_958295605.1 Ajuga chamaepitys
AGAAAACAGGTTATGCATGTTATATAATGTACTTGCAGCAGGCAGTGTTTGGCAAATTGACTCCAAACAGGTTATTCCCTCCAAAATTTAGTGAATACGCGTTTTTTTAGATGGGGCAAAAAATGCAAAATTATCTAGGGCTAAAAATGCTTGAAAAGTTAGCAGGAACTGTGATGATGGGACCAAAATGCAACAAGCATGTGTCCTATGTGACCAAAAGCACAATCTCTCTGCAGAAACCTCACTACATAATTAAAAAAAAAAGGAGAAGACATTGTACTGTAACTAAGTTCGACTGAATTATTAATTTAGGTCAAATTATTCGTTATGCAGCCTTCTTTATGTATTAATATATTGGTAAACTTCACAAAGCTCTATCTATTTCACAGAAGCAGTGCATCTTTTATCGGTCAAAGACAAAGGTAGGCTTCACCACATATATCAAAACTTGTTTACTTGCGTAAACCACCGAAAATTAAACTTCTAGTAGCTGTTAAGGCAGGCACTGAAAGAACAAATAAAAAAATCCCATACCTTCTTCAAGTTTGCTTGCAGTTAGAAATTTTCAGAAATTTCCGAGTCAAAGACCCTTAAATCATAAGTAGTCTTACTTATTCAAAACAATAAAAATAGCCTATTTTTTAAACAAAATAGTATTTAACATTTCAAACAACTGAGTTGTGTAAACAACTAGTTTTTTTTTTTTTTTTTTAATATAATTTTTTTTTTTTTTACAAAACAACTATATTGTTTTAAACGACCCAGTTGTTTAAAACACAAAACAACCATGTTGTTTTACATAACTTAATTGTGTAATGTATAAAACAACCATGTCGTTTGCACAATTTTAACAATTAAAAGAGAACTAACAAATAAGTAGATGATTTATAAGTATAATCTGAAAAAAAAAATATCATGTTCATAGATTGAGAAGCAAAATAAAATATGCTATAAGAAAAAATAAGAACAAACCCACAACTGAAAAATAATCCGAATATGAAGATAGAGTATATGAGAGAAAAGAAGAAGATAAATGGAGAGGAGAGAGAGTTTAAAGAAAAATAATGAGAGAAAGTGAAAGAGAAGTTATGGACAAAATAGAGAGAGGGAGAATAAATATAGAAATGAAAGGGGGAGGAGTGAATTTTCTTTTCAAATTTAAATTTCTACACTATTTTTACCCTTTCTTTCCTAAGTTCAAATTGAGGGAGACCTTTTGTGATAATCTCATGGGTCAAAAGGCTATATTTGATATCTTCATCAAAAGTAACTGACAAAGGTCAGTTATATATTCACTAAATATTGTATATTTGTGAAACCATTGTATATGATACTCTATATAAAGGGATCTGATGAATAATACAACCCTAATCATTTTGCTCCTCTCTACTTTTCTATTTGTTCTTTTTTATTTCTCCTATCAAAAGATATTTTGATATCCAAAACAAACAATTGACATAAATTCGTTCTTCCCATATTAGAGATCGAGGGGTTACAATTTCAGAAAATGTCAATGCTCTCGTACATAGAGTCAGTAATGATTACAAATGCAACTGTAACTCCTAAAAGAAATGTTGAATCTACCCCTACAATGAAACCCAAATTACTACTTTAGCTGGTTCTTATTGATATTAGTGATGTTATTGGCCCATGTAAATGTCATTACCAAAATAGTTATATACTACCATGAGGAACACAACAACATCTTGGAAATCTACCACAGAGACTCGTATGGCTACTTCATCAAATCATCTAGAGACCATTATTCTACATGTAGCAGTTCGTGTGTATCTAGGATTGAATATTATTATCACACACATATAGAAGAGGCTCGTGCTTTGGATCATACCACTGAAGATGTATTGATATTTATGAAAACAATACAATTTGCAACAAACAGATGGACGCAACGTACAGAGAAGGTGATAATATGGAACATGTATCGTTGAAGTCATTCTACAACCAGCAATCATAGACTTTCCTCATGATTTATGTAAAATTGAGGATAGAAGTTCAAAGCGCTTTTGATAAATGCGTATTAGCAAAGAGGTGTAGACTTCAGGTGCTCTCGATCAAGGTTTATTTTTTCCTATTAAATTTTGTTACTTGACAAAGTTTTTAACGAGACAATAAGTCATGCACCAGCACCAATTTCTATGTGGCTTCACACAAAATGAGGGGTTGAAGAAAAGAAATAATAATTAGATATTCAATACATATTATGTATTTGTAAAACCACTTTATTTTGAGGTCGACTTTTGCCCTATTTTTTCTGTACTAATAATTTGATGGGCAATGGGCTTTAGGCTTACCTAAAAAGTTTCACCGAGCCCATAAATTAAAGAAGAATGCCCATCAGATACGATTAAAGATTTTGACCGACCCCAGAAATCAACGAAGAATGCCCTTCACAAACGAGATCAATCATCACAAACTAAGTTCAGCTAAACTTATAAAAATTAAAATATTTAAAAGTTTTAGTAGTATCTTAATTGTATATTATTTGATACAAGGACTTTGGAAGTTGATAAAAGAAAATTAAAGCATTTGATTAGTCTTTGTCATAGTACTTTATTTGCGTATTAAAGACAAATTATTTTGCCTTCAAATATATTGAAACAAAGGATTTTGATCTCATATGTGAAAATTATTTGTATTGTTTATAGTTATTGTGATTTAGGTACAACCATTGTAGAAAGTGTACCAATCTAGAGACAAAAAGGTATATGTATATATTTTTATTTATCTCAAGACCAAAGAATACTAAAAGGCTATAGTTAACCTAACGACTTCATTATAAAAACAGCACAAAAATTCCCCAGAAAAAAACTAGACATGATCTACTAAAATCCCATACACTGCATGCATAAAGGAAGAAATGCAAGAAGCAAAAAACATAATCTCCATGAAGTTATGATGCAGCAGATCCGACAAAAAAAGGCCCAGTTTTAGATTGGGCCGTGTGGCTACAACCGTCAAGAACAGCTGACAATTGGTAGGGAGGTGCATCTAAGGCAAGCCACTGGTCCACATGAAATATGGACTGGGCACACCCCTTGTGAGGCCCAGTAGATGTGACCTCCACAAAATCACAAAGCCAACCATGGTGGGCCCCAGACCCATTAGAAGTCACATTAAGCCTGCAGATCGGTGATCCTATACAGGGGCCGCGACCCGTAAAGATATCAAGATTGGCCCTTTCAAAGTAGTCGTGTTTACGGCCCATGAGGCCCCATGTCTTCAGATTAGGGATCTGAACTGATTTCCCGTTGGAATCGCCAAGTGTGATGCTAATGTTGGAGTCTGCTCCAGCTTTTATTACTGATCCAGTCTTAACGTACAAACTGTAAACACATTCATCCTTCACATTCCAACACCACCAAAAAACTTATCAATAATCAATATTATCTTGTTGAAAAGTAGAATGAACGTAATGACGAACATAGTGTGGTTGTTTTAGGTTGGCCTCAGGATCGAATCCCAATAAAGCATACACATATACTCCTTCAGTCAAGTTTGGTTTAACACTCCTCAACCTTAAGCAAAAATTTAAAACTTAAATATCCAAAAATAAGCATTTTCATCAGATCATATGTAAACACACCAAAACCTTACTTTACGAGATGAACTTTAAATTGGCTTTAGAGAGACTGTCTCAGATCTAGATCCAGCAGAAGAATAGTATTCGGGATAGATGACAATGTTGTAAAGGATCAAACAAACAGTGGAGAATCAGGAAAATTGCAAGTTGAACTTACAGACGGTTTTACAGCCGATGCAACGAGGAGGGCAGCTATGAGAAGGAGAACATGAGTTGAGAACAAGTGGCAGCTCAACATTTTTGGCTAATTCTCTTATTTAACTACTTTCATCTATGACATTAATAGTATATGCTATATATAGAACTATTGTGAGATCTACTTTAATATATATATATATATATATGCCTGCACCAAACTGGACTTATACGTGGAATAATTGTACTATGTGATGATATATGCGGAGTTGACTAGAGCAAAAAAGACATAATTATGAGCTCATTGGGCTCTTACTCACTTGAATAGTTTTCAAATTCCGCAAAGAAGACTATAGTTTTGAAAGGAAAAGAAAAAAGCAGTGCCTTCAGTTATTAACCTCGTTTGTATTGGTCTCTTTTGGAGAGATCCAATGTTAATATGCTCTCGGCAAACTTTGTTTAAGGCTGAAGATTGATGAAGTATTATTGATCAAGGTAAAAAGCACATGAAAAATAGACTTAGGAACCGCTTGATTGAGAGGTTTAGGGGTAATGAATGAGAATGAATGAAGACTCATTCTCATTTATGGTGCTTGATATATAATAAATAAGTTAATCATTACCTTATTTTATTAACAATTCCCCTTCATTCATACTCATTATTATTACCATTGGTGATTTACAACCAAGTGGATCATATATTGGGAACAACCTTACACAAACACACCTTTAGTCTATTACTGTTATTAAAGAAAACTAACGGGGAGATAACTGTCTTAATGTGAGGCAAGCCCCGCAGTCTCGTTAAAGCTTGAGTCGAATTAATTCGGATTTTTCGAACGATGGCGAAGTTGCAATTATTAGGACACGCCGCATTCCACAATACACGTGTCGTCCTCCAACTTGATTTGCCTCAAAGGCAAATAATTACACAAATAAAAATTGAAAGCTTGATTTTGTACAATACCTTTTTCAAACCAACATACCCAAGGTTTTTTCCATCGATGCAATTTGTGTCTAATTTTAACATGACTTCACACATAAGGCGAACCTAATAACACATTGGTGCAAATTATATACATGGACGAGGGAGGGAGGATTCAGCAATTAGCACTTAGCAGGGTAACGCCATAGCTACGGACTTCCACAATAATTATCATCAATCTGCAACGCAAAAATTCACACCAAAAAATGCCGTATCAGTATGGTTCCACGATATCCTAGAACCTCAATCTCCAAGAAAGTTGAAATCAAACAGACAATTAAATGCAATCGTGGGTGCAACTCCACCGAGGACCAAGTTTAGTTCTTCAATTTGAATTTCTTACAAGTAGCCAAACAAATCATATCAACTCTTTAAGCACCTTCATACGGTGTTTTCTTGAACTGGTTATATATTAAAGAACAAACCTCAATCAGCCATTCAAGGAGGCACAAACCACACTAGGGATCCGTTCTGAGGCACGGATAGTAACTTACCCAGGTTTTATTGCATTGCAAACACAAAAAATCTCGAAGAAATTCTGATTCACTATGTATTTAAAATGTAAATTCACAACCAAAAGAAAGAAAATGAAAGAAATCAGAGTATCAACTACAAATTATACCATTGTGGTTGCACCAATTAAAAAGGAATAAAAATTACAATTACTTCAAATAAACACTTGATGTTAAGCAGCTATGCAGCTTTCACTAAAGAATACCGTATGCTCGTTGCAATTAAACTGCATACCCAATATGTGGAAGCTGCCCCCCTCTCCCCCCAACCCATCCCCAAGAAAAACGAAAATAAAAAGTTCCTTCAGGTTTGTATTTTTTGGTAGTCCCCACTCAATAGATGCAATTTGTAGTGGAAACAGATGTTAAAGGGCACATCTGTACTTTACCAGCTTTATCGGATATTCAGGGATTTTTAATTAAAAAGATCGAATCTCAAAGATAGTTCACGAAAATTTCCATAACATTAAATTAGATTTGCGGCGCATAAGAGACATGATAAAAAATACCTACTGAATTAGCACATGATGCTATCCGCGAGTTAACTAGTTCCTGGGCATAACGAGTATATGCCATGATTGCAGTCTGCATTAATCTCCCTAAGACTACTTGAAAAGTAGTAGCACATTCATTTTTCATTTCGTGGCAGCCATTACAGAAACGAGGAGATGACAAATTGGAAGATGAAATAAAAGATGCTTATATGAACCATTAAACTTTACCTTAAGATTAGGAGCTAGAGCTACCTAAATCGAAGTCCATTGTATAATCATACTCTATGGTAGGAATCACCGAAGCCATAAATTTCAAGAACAGGAAAAGATACCTGAAAGAATAAGAAATGAAATTGAAATCATAGGTCACAGTAACCCACATGACAGCATAACAAGATTGGCAAAATCTAACCGGCGCACTATTTTGCATCAGGTCATGAGAGACAACATGGACACAAGGGACTGGGTTATGATGAACTAGAAAGAAAGCATACAATTTTTTGACCACGCTACGTTAGGAGTTGAATAAGATTAGGGTGCAAAAGCAGAAAACAATAGAATTATGCTGCAGCTACAGGGCTATCGGGAAAAGAAGGTAGAAGGAAAAATTTACTTGTCAACTTCGGGCTCTACGCCTCGGGACATTAAAACATCAATGATTTTCTTCATTACAGCCCCATGGCGGCATGGATGCACAGAAGCATGTTTCCCAGGCAAGTGCGGATGGTCTTCAATGGTCACCTAATCTCAGCATGAAGAAAACCCATGGGTGAGTATAGAATTGTAAAAATATCATGTTCAAACATCTAAACTTACAATAAAAATAAATAAAACAATAAGAATACCCATCACACCACAAACTAACCCATCTCTCCTGCCAACAGTAGTGGCTAGTGGGGCACCAAAAAAAGTTTTGTTGCATGTTTTTGTCGGGGACCAATAACAAGGACAACGCCTAAAAGGTTTAGAGTAACACTTATGTGCTAATTCAAGATATTCGAGTTTGTTTTAGTAAGCTGCACTGCAACATGGGCCCAAATGAAGACGTGGGCTAATGAATGTCACTAGGGCAATTGATTAGACTTAGTGAGAGGGTAGGAATTGTATTACAGAGAAGTCATAGTTTCAGCAAGTTGACGGATTGTGAATCTGGGGTATAAGGAAGCTTGCAAATTATTAAATTGGCTTTGGAGCGCACTAAGGAAGCTCATTAATTTTCCAATTTCAGCATGTTACACAAATTAAGGACTCCCAACGAGGACAAATTAATTATCCTCTTCAAGATAATTAATAACTATTGCCTTCCTTTATTATCAGTCATTTGTTTCCCCGATCTCAAGGTTTAACTGTCTAGTAGTTGATTTGTTTTGTCTTTTTGTTATAAATTATCAGAACAAGTGAAAATCCGAGTGAAGAGAGTTAGAGGGTGTTTGCAAACCCATTTAAACATCCAAAATCACTTCTTAAAATCTAATCTCTTTAGGAGTGTTTGCAATCTTATATATGGGCACCAAAATAGCTTCTGAAAAGCAATTAAAAGCTGATTCTCAGAAGCTGCTAACACTCAGATTTTAGCTTTAACACCATTTTATTTCCAAACACTATCAAATTCTTATTTTTTTACAAAATCGATTTAAAGCACTTTTCTAGAAGCACAAATGTTTGCAAACACCCCTTTAGTCTGTCTTGCTGTTGTGTTGGGAGTCCTTAATTTGTGTAACATGCTGAAATTGGAAAATTGATTATCTGAGTGAAGAGAGTTAGTCTGTCTTCCTTTATTAACATTCGAATCTGAATACATTTGCTAGGAAACTTTTTAGAATATTCTTTTAGCTGTTTTTGTACTCGAGACTGTGTTTAATCGTCCTTTGAGACGTTAGGATTCGAGAGTAGTGAATCGAAGTCTGTCTCGATTCATATTTCGTTTCTTTTTGTAAACCACTGAGTTATAGTGAGTTATTTCGCCCTGAAGGCACCCACAAGTTGTTTAACACTTGTGGAACTTTTTTACATCACTTGTTATTTTAATTTCCACTGTATTTAACCTCTAGGTTGGGTAAACCTTGTACCCAACCTCCGTATTTATGAAGCAACGCACACTCTCACTGAATGTAAGGCTCAGTTGTGAAGGATTTGGTTTACTAGTGATCAGTGCAAACTCAGGTATACAAGCTAATACATTTATACCTCCTTTGTCCCCAAAAAAGAGGCATGTTTGAATAAAAGTTATACAAATCGGACGGGGAAGGGCGGGTATAATTCTGAGGAAGATTCAAGCATAATGTTTTTCAGAGTTTTCACTTTGGTTCTTCAATACTTTACTATTTGAACATATAAAGATTCTTCGCACCAGACATATCACTCATAACTTCTCCCATCCATCTTTGATTGATGTGATATCAATGTGATCTCCTGTAGCTTTGGTTCTAAACCAATGATCAAATGTTAAGATCCTTGTTCTTGCTTGACTGGAATATGAATCAAGAGGATCTCGAGTCATATTTTCTTTATGAGATTCATATCAATCCTTTGTTGAAATTCTAAATTTCACAAATAGCAAATAAAATAAGACAGTTTATATCCAATAATGAGCACCAAGAACCAATATGCTAAGATCATATCTCACCGTTTTGCGTGCATGGTCTTGACTAACATCTTCAAGAACAAGTTCTGGTTGCAAAAGCATCCTTGACTGCCACAGATAACAAGGACATATTACTTAATTAAAGAAAATAACATATCTGCACTATAACAAGCAGCCCAACCCTAATTTGGAAATAAACATGCAAAGAAGGTTACCTCGTCATATCCGGTCAGCCAGACCCGAGGAGTTTGGTAATATTTGTCGTACCTATGAGAGAAATACTATCAGACATGGTACAAGAAAGGTAACACGTTCAGAGCATTTTCAAGATAAATCTGACTTACGTAATGCTAAGATCATATGTTCTAGTTCGTAGAATGTTGTCATCATCGGGCTCATGAGCCACAAGATATGTGGTTTGAAGTGTTGCCTACATCATTAAAAAGAGCAACGAATTCCTATTGTTAAATAGACTGTCAAGAACAAGAGATAAAATAGAACTATGCATGTAACAACATAAAGTTATTAATGCCTCGAAATTGGAGCATGCAAGTGCACAAGATACACCATGGATGTGTTTACTTATGACTTGGCCCTATTAAGGATTGGGTCAGCCGAGCCGTGTTTCTTTTGGGGTTGCTAATTTATACACATCACATCACCTTTTTTTATCAACGTTTACACTAAAAACAAACTCCAACCTAATCTTCAACCAACAAAACCAAATATCTATTTATTTAACCCAACCTTCTCTTTCCACTTTATTTCTCCCAGCCTGCAGTACTCCAACCTCCTCCAACCATAAGTAAACACATCCCATCTTCCTTAACCTAATTTTTAGTAGCTTCAAAAAATTAAAGTATAGCCAAACAATTCTTTTGGTAAATAATGAAATTTGGAGCTACAGCCAGGGGTCCGGAAATTACAGGATCATTTTCAACAAGGTTGTCCGCTTCATCAAATTCTGCCATGTCTGGAATCTCCTCCTCTTCCTCCCCTCCGAAGTAAGAGGAGATTGACTGGATTGTGTTCGTCTTGGAGATTTCTAGTGTGTCCATGGAGGGTAGATTTTCATCCTCTTCATTTTTGTTTTCTAGAGATAAGAGAAGCATCATGCATCATTGCCACAGAAACTAATCAATTTCTACAATTTCCTTTTCTTATATTTATTCGTATACCTTTAGGTTTTCCATGAGTTGCGAGCCAACCATCATTGTCCTCATTATCAAGTAAAACTTCACCTCCTGCAGCCTCATATTCTTCTTCAATTGAGGCAGCTCTGCGAAGACAGGGGACTGATGCAAAGAGAACATGATAAGAGAGAGAGAGAGAGAGAAATAAACAAGAAAAAGGGGACACAATTTATAAAGTGATATACATTATAGGATAGAAGCCCTAGAGAGATTGTTAAGTATGCAAAAATGTTCCTTGCAATGCCTAAGTGAAGCAGAGTTTACTAAAGAACTCATGCCTAATCACATATGTTGCTTACGATTATGTAAGTCTGAGAGTTTCAGGTAACAACTGCAATGAACAATACAAAAATAGAAGACACTTTCAAGTTATTAAGGTTCAGTATTCTGCCAGCAAACAGACGAATAGAAGATGTTGAATATAACTTCAAGACCAAACCATTATCAGCGTAATCAACATAAGACGAAGGACAAAAATCATAAAAGTACATGTAAGCTATGCTAGAAATTTCTGGATACAACGGAAGCCACTAACCATTTCTAGTTATCAAGAACTGCTTATCTTGGGGCAAGTATGACTTCCTCTTGCTAGGCTCGCCAGATTCCCTTTGCACAGAAAACAAAACCATGAAACATCCTTTCAAGAAAAAGGAAAAATAATAATAATAAAACCACCAGACATCAGACAACAAAATGATCGAAGGACATCACGATCAACATTATAACAAAGATAGCCCTTAATATGTTGCCCATCTTGTCATTTACTCTGGCCACCAAAAATAACTATTGCTAGACCTATCAAGCAGCTATTCCTCCCATTTAGATTAGATCACACAGCAAAACTAAATGTACAGAATGAGGAGTAAAATGTCATGCCACCATTGTTAAACTCTTGATCCCTGATCCAAAGTCTAAAAAAGAGAAT
This sequence comes from Ajuga chamaepitys, assembly GCA_958295605.1. Lineage (NCBI taxonomy): Eukaryota > Viridiplantae > Streptophyta > Magnoliopsida > Lamiales > Lamiaceae > Ajuga > Ajuga chamaepitys. The sequence continues at coordinate 72,500,245 of OY282495.1, forward strand.
TTGAAAATTGGCGGTATCAGATACTGATTGAGGATCATTATCAATTATGTTTCATGAAGATTAGCAAGTCTCCAGTTTCTATCGCCTTCCAAAGACAGTGGTCATATTCATTAAGATCAAGTATACACAAAAAAAGACCCTAGAAACAAGCTTTTGCATCAATTAAGCCCCGAAAGCTCCAAATCCAGAAACCTAACACGAAATATAACTTTATGGACTTGAGTGATAAACCACAATTAGCTAGATAGTTATCCATATAACTTATACAGCACGGAAGGGCGGCTATTAGGGAAAGGGGAAAGAGCAAAAAGAGAAATTTACCAAGACCAGGTTGGGCATTTGGAGACGAGGTTTTCGCCCGCGAGAATGAACTCATTGATGCTGAGAACGCCTTTCTCTTTGAATGCGGAGACGGTACGGGGACTGGTGATTCGCTCCACCGTCCCCTTGAAGGCCTCGTGGATTTTCTGCGATAGCACCATTGGAAGGAGGAATTGCACAAAGCAGCAACTTGTAACGAATTTGACTTCGTTTAGTTCATAATTAGATCAGATTTTCGGTAAAAATAATTACAAGTCCCTATAAAATATATAATCTACGATTGACGCCTTAATTCATAAAAGATCTGTATATCATTTTCACCTGCTGCTAGTTTTTTTTACCAGTTTCTTTTTTTTTTTTCTCAAGTTCAAAGTCGGGTGTAGTTGGTGAAAATTGAATAATATCAATTAATTGGACTATAAGATAATCTATGAATTGAGTTACAATCAACTTCTACTTACTGCTAGTTAATGTATCAAGTTTTGGCGACAAACTTAAAAGAAATTATATTAGAAAATAATTAAAGAAATTCTAAAATTAGAAAAAAAAAAACTAAAAGATTATATTTCTGTAAAAAATCACAAATACATCTTGAAAATGAAAATTAAATTCTGATTTTTTAATATTTGTGATATTACAACTTTTTTTTTTAACATAACTAATTGTTTGAATTTTTTTATTTAAAAAGTACTCGAATTAAATATATTTTTTTTTTTCTGGGGACATGATTTTCTATTTTGATGAAAGAATTGCTTATAATTTTCTCAAACCATCTGAAATTTCTCAGAAATTATTTTTACATTTCGAAGTTTTTTCAGAATTTATTGCGACTTTTGTAGAATTCATTTGTAATTTTTCTAAAGAATTGTATTTTTAGATTTTTATCATAAAAAAATTGTTAATTTCTTAAGTTTCAAAACCTATTTTTGTTAAAAGTATACTTTTAACACAAATACAAGTTTGGAATTCATCCTCCAACAAATTAAGTGACTACAATTCGTATACCATACTTTTCTTCTCTAAAGTACAACACACAATTAGGAAACGATAGATTCACAATTACAAATTACGGTAATTTTGGAGGTTTGGAAAATTGTAGAGTATATGAAAATTTTAGTCAACCTTCTTCAACATTGTAGTTTCAAGGATATTTTTCTCTTCGATGACATGATGGTGTATTTTATTTTTGTTGTTAAAAGAAGGCTTTTTTATGGAGTTTCAAGTGATATACCAAATTTGCTTTAACTGCGAAATATACTGTTTTTGGATTTCAAAGTGTTCATTTCTTAATAGCCATCATTTTCATTTGGACAGTGTCATTTACTCCTGTGGAATTTGTTAGAAAATGCCCGATTAGAGCAACCTGTTTTGAACAAGTTTTGAGTGGAATTCGATTACAAAACGTAGAACTTTAAGACGTATTGTGTTTTCTTCCATAAGAGATTTGAGACGGTATATTATTTGTCCAAATAAAAGTTTGGGTGAATGAGAAGTTGAAGTGCAAAGTGAAAATATGAAATCTATGCACATTTGAATTGTGAAAGAAAATTGACAAATATATATATATATATATATATATATAAAATAATAATAATAATAATAATAATAATAATAATAATAATAATAATAATAATAATAATAATAATAATAATAATAATAATAATAATAATAATAATAATAATAATAATAATAATAATAATAATAAGGGATGTGTGAATTAATAGCAAATCGGCTCTCTCTCGTGCACCGAGAAACATGATCGTGCAAATTAAGGGCCAATTCGATTTTCAGATAGCAAGAGACCTGTGTGCAAGCACAGCATGAATGTCAGCCCCCCGAAAACTGTTGTGTTCTCCTCCCTCCACGTTTTTTATGTCTAAAGATATTAAAATTCTTCAAGGTTTTTATGTCTTCCTGGCTATCTTCTCCTCTCTCCAAGTTTTTGATGTCTTAAATCCATTAAAATTCAGGTGTTAATTGACATTTTTGCAAAAATCAGGTGTTAATTAACATTACTGCTGGAAGTAATTGTTAGATCATGGGTCCATCCAAGAGCCCTTTTTTTTTTTTAATCTTAAATCGAGAATCTCATTAATCAATCTCAATTACAAGACTCTCAACCCAATTAGGAAAATCAAGATCTATCCACGCAACCAGATCAGCTGAAGATAAGAAAAACGTGAAAGTCTATGAGCAAATACATTAAATAATCCATCAAAAGCACACGCTAAATATCATACATTAAATAATCCGTCAAAAGTACACGTTAAATATCATACATTAAATAATCCGTTAAAAGCATACGCTAAATATCATCCGCAATAAGACCTTAATTGTGCCTCTTGAGTGTATGCACAACAAGCAACGAATCGGAAAAAAACACGAATAACTACCTTCGACTCTGAATCAAGAACATTAATCTTTATGCGTCTCGTGCTCTTGTCAATCACAACCAGTGTTCGTGAAACCGGACAGGTGATCAAACCGGACAAGCCACCGGTTCAAGGTTCAACCGGTTCGACCAGTTCAACCGTCGATCCAACCGGTCAAAGGCAACTTACTGACTTTTGAATTTTCAGAACTATTTATATATGTATAATGCAATATATCATATATTTAATATTGAAGTTTAACTTGACATATAAAATGGTGGTCAAATGGGTGATTGAAGTGAAGAAAATAATTATTATTCTAAAATCACATTTCTTATTTATGGTGAATGATGGTCAAATAACTAACAGCTATTAATAAGGTAACAATTACGTTTTTTATGGTCTAATTATTTCTACCAACATTAATTTGTTAAAAAAAGGAAAATGAACAGAAACAAGCAAACTGGTCCAGCGGCAAAAGGAAAATGAAAAGAAACGAGAAAATAGGTTCAGCGGTCACCGGTCTTACGGTTCAACCGGTTTTCACCGACTTTCACCGATTTTTCGTCATTTCCGGTTATTTATCATTAACGGACCGGACTCAGACCCGGTTCCCGGTTGAACCGGTCGAACCGGCCGGTCCGGTCAGGTCCCACAAACCATGATCACAACAACCTTCAAAGTCGATAGATTCATAGGACACAGGAGATTGGAGGCTGCACAAGGCGTGAAAAGACGCACAAATGCACGGAGAATCTCACAAAGGCAAACTTGAGGAGAGTTTTTTTTTTTTAAAAAAAAAGACGAAATAAAACAAGTCAAATAGATAACCAATAACATGTTAGAAGTTTTCCTTTCCAACCTGCATGCTTATTGAACTTCCTAATTGTTGTCTTCTCCTCTCTACACGTTTTTTTATGTCTTAAAGACATTAAAATTCCTCCTGTCTTCTCCTCTCTCCACATTTTTTTATGTCTTAAAGACATTAAAATCCAGGTTTTAATTGACATTACTGCTGGAAGTAATTAATAGATCATGGGTCCATCCAAGAGCTTTTTTAGTTGCTATTTTTTTCCTTCCAATATGCATGCCTGTTGAACTTCCTAACTGATGTCTTCTCTTCTCTCCACATTTTTTATGTCAAAGACATTAAAATTTAGGTGTTAACTGACTTCACTACTGGAAGTAATTGTCAGATCATAGCCCAATAAAGAGCCTTTTAGAGAGCCTATAAAAGGTGGCTCTTCCAGCTCATTTGGCACCCCAACATAATCCAAAGTTACTACTCTTCTAGCGTCCTGCTATATTTCTTGCTTTCTTCTTGTCCAGTTTGTTCCTTTGACCCTCCAATTTTCGTTTGTGATATAAATCGGGCACTAAGTCAGTTCGCCAGTCAGTAGAAACTTTGTGCTACAGTTGCCACTTTGTTTAACCCATGTATCTTGGGAAACCACCTATTAAGAGCGGACGAATCTATTTTTAAAATATTGTACTTATACAGGTGTCGGCTTATTGTTGTTTCCATTTGTCATCATCGTAATTTATCTTACAATTTTTTTGTTGCTGATAGTTGCCGGTTTTAAAGTTCAAATAGTCAGAAAAAAGGGATGGCATAGGGCCTGCAATTGGACACATTTCATGATAATGTGCGATGTGACACAACTTTCTTAAATGACTAGTGCAGTACCTGTGTAATACACGGTTCTTATAAAAGAATTTAAATAAATTTTTCTTTATGAATTTTGAGAAAAAATATTGCCAATTTTTGTATGTGAATATAGTTTGAATAGGAAACATCATCACATTTCAATATTAAATATAGTATTCCCTCCGCCCCGCTTAAATTTGCACACTTTACTTTTTGGTACGTCCCACATCAATTTACACACCTTTAAAAAGGAAATTTCTCTTACAATCTCCACTCTCAAAATTCCCACCCTCAATCTCCACCTTTAAAAAAGTCAATAGAAAAGCAAAAAATAGTTTTTTCTTAATATACGTGTCCGGCCCTACGTGCAAATCTGAATGGGACGAAGGGAGTATAATTTAAGTAATATAGCAGTTTTATTATCTAGGTACGCATATATTCACTTGATTTTGTCTAAATAAATAAATAAATAAATTTTAAAAAATAAATATTGTAAAAAATGCATAATAATAAGTTTAATTGAGAAGTAATTTAAAATACATCGTCTTATTCATATATAATAAATTTCTTCAAATGTAGAGAAATCCTGAAGGCTAGCAAGTTCCAAGAACAAAAACATATACTTCTTCATTTGATTATATAAATAACACTCTCTCCCATTTGTACACACTTTGTCTAGCATAATTTTTTGCAGAAAATATTAGAGTAGCATGAAACGGTATTCCAAACTTCCAGCATGACATCAACATAATTGTGACCAAATGTGTATGACTGAGATAGAGATCTACAAAGTAAGTTTGTCTGGAATAGTTTCCTGCTAAGTACGACCAACTTAATACTTCTTATTGAACATGAAAAATCAAAATGTGCAGATTAACTACACATCCACTTGAGACAGGTAGAAGCACTAACAATCCTCAATTGGAATGCTCTTTTGCAATTACACAAAATTTATTACCAAAAGAAATAAAAATTCAGGAACCAACCTACAAACAAACAGGCTCCACTCAAATTGACAATTCCCTCAAAACTGCAGCTAGAATTTCAAACTTCTCCCTGTACTTCAAAATCCTTATTACCAAAGCTGAAGAAGGGTGATTGTGAATTCATAATATTTTGATAAGCATGTAGTTTGATTCATCACTATTGTTTACCTACCAATCATCTATGAAGCATACACCTTGCAAAATAAAACGGTCTCAAATGCCTGGTAAGATTGTGTATCTTTACACCTTATTCAATCAATAACAAAAAGACCGACTTTTAACATTATTAAAGCAACTCAACATTTTTTTGGAAGAAAATGTATAAAATAAAAGGTACTACATACATGTCCATAAAAACACGCAAAAAAAAAAAAAAAAATTAAAAATGGTGTTGATTCCAACCTTAATCATAATGAGATTTTTAGTAAGCGAAGCTTTTGCACAAAAATCTGCCAAGGGAAGCAAGATGATGATCGGAGGGACATCGTTTCTAGGAACGAACCAAATCCTCAATACTCTTACATTTGATGGTGAACGTTTCTGGAAGGACCAATCTCAGACAAAAGCTATATTTGTGGAAGCCAAAGATTAGTTGAGAACAAATAGTGAAACTGAAGTATAACATCAGATACGAACTACAATTTCAAAAATTGCCACAAGATTATGGATCTTTGATGATAGGCGTGGTTCATATGCCCGCCGTACTGCGATTATATACATAAATTGAGTAGTGGATACAAAGAGGCATTTGAAAAATAAAAAACTGATAATAGACGGCGGTTCAAAATTGTCAGCCATTTCAAGTGAATACAAAATAAGATTAGGATTTTTTTCTTTAGTAAGATAACTGAAATTTTTTAGTTTAAAATTAATGAGGGGTATAGAGATCTTATACGGTGTACAACAAGGATTTTGTTTCAGTTTTGGGGAGAAGACGCCATTTCCGGCACGATGGCGAAGTGGAGTTCCATTTGTATGTAATTATGATAATTCAGCGTAGTGGAGAGAAGCAGTTGTTTCCTTTCGTCTTTTATGGGCCTAAGCCTCATTTTTTTTATAAAAAAAAATGCTTTTGATAGGAAACAGTGGAATTAACACGTGTCATCAATGTACCTTCTTTTAGTAAAGTAAAGATATATAGGACAATTTGATAGTAACTATAAAAATAAATTAAAAAAATTACATATTTGGTCTAATTTTCAATTGCAATGGCACATTTTAAGCTTATAACTATTGCCAACCAACTTTTAACTTATAAACAATGATCACCAACTATGAATTTTTATCAATTACAAATTGACTATTTTTTTTTTTTTTCATTTTTACATATGATTGTGTCGCCATTATCATTGCTAGATGCGTCCCTTCACTAATTTCATAATTTGTCACTTCAAATGTGGTCAATTGGAGGCAAATAAGACGTGATCATAATTTCAATCTCTGGTTCACTACTATTCTGGATATGAATGATAGAGTACATTATAAAATAATTCTGTAACTCTACATCTAATTATAGTAGTAGGGTGATGCAATTAAATATAAAAAATTATGATCATATTGTAACCCAAAAAGAAAAATCATAGTTGGTAACTAATAAGTATATTGTTAAATTTTAAAGATCAATTGAAAATTGAAATAAAGATAAATCAATCCAAAAAATACAACGTGATTTAAAATAATATACATTAAATTATAAATATTACACAGAATTGCATACAATACAATATTGAAAAATAAAATTACAATAATTGTGAAATACAACAGACAAGATAAAACTTACACGGCTACACAAGATCACTGATGAAAAATGTGCATTTATAAAGTAAGCACATGTTCGGTTGGAGCTGGGGTGACTGGGGTATTGTTGACTGGAGATAATGTTTGTTTGAGTGGTTGGGTAGTGATTATAGTGTATGATATAATTTTTATTTGTAAAATATGATGTAATGTGTGTAAGAATTTGTTAATAATGACTAATTTTATGATTGAAGTGGTATCGAATTTTGTGATGATTTATAGTGATTAAACCAACCTGTGTAAACAAACATATGGAGGGGCTGGGCCAACCCCAACCAAACAACCTAACAAAATAAATTGTAAGGAATATCATTGACATGCTTAGTTCAAAAAACAATGCCGGCTATTGTAGATGGAGTGCAAATTATGCACAAGAGGATAGTGTAAACCGTTGGAGATGGTTGAATATGCATTTCAGAAATGGCTCACTTAACCATATTTCAGAACGCCACAAATTCGCACATCCTCATATTTGATCGGATGAAGTAATGAATATTTTGTTATATATTTTTTTGGGGTGAGTTGTATTTAAGTTGTTACCTCACACTTGCATGTCAATGTCCACCGCTGCAAAACTTGTCAAATAAAACAAGAATCAATTTACCTAAAACCTAATTCCAGATTTAAAGGGTGAGTTTTGCTCACTATAGATCATACAAAAGCCTTCAGTCATTCACAACTATAAAATAGTGTCATATAGTCTGAAACTTTCATAAACAGAAAACTGCTCAACGGAACAAAAAGGGAATTTTTTTCCTTGAAAAACAAAGTTGCTGATAAAATTACACATGCTTTTTTCTGATCTTGCCCTTGCCACGATAATTCCTTTTCGCAATCTTAATCTTCTTTTTAAGCTTCTTCCCCATAGGCTTCAACGATCTTAAGCTTTGATTACCATCAGCCATCTCCACATCTGTTAACCAGCAAAATCGTGATTAATACCATTGATAATAATAGGGTACAAGTAATTATATCTGTTTCAATACAAGTAACTGTATGGAGTTCAATGCAGCAGCATGATTTGCATAGAGATATAAGTTAAAGGCAGCAGCATCAAAAGTAATAAAAAACATTGCAACTCCTCAACATGAATGCCGCTTTATGAGTTACTACACCTCATGGGCAAGTTTGGATTATTGGACATGGTTTGTTGATATCTTGGAAAATATCAAATATTCAAGAGACTTCTGTGTTCTAATTAAGTTATTGTACCTAGAGAGGCATCAGGCTGGTGTATATGCAGAAAGTTAACTAACAAAGGAATGAATATCAGAGATGAGTTCTCCAAAATTACATGCTATTGCTTACTTTAGTGAAATGTACTAACTACTAACAAATCATCTAGTACAATATATACTGCATATTATTTGTGTACAAACACAAATATATAATGGAAGAGTGTGTATATATATATATGTGTGAGTGGACATATATGTACATTGCAGGAGCAAGGAGTCTGATTTTAAAGCATTCTACTGACAGTTGGATATTTAGTACTAGTAACATATATACGTATAATCCATGGTCCAAAGAACAGATTGAATTATATGATTTTTTCCCAATTCCATACACACTCAATCTTGACTATATCCAAACAAACTCTATACCTAACACATAAAAGGCTCAAATTCTCCGACAGAAGTGGTGTGTGTTCGCAACCAGAAGAACTAATATGGGGAATTCAGCATACCAATATGCTAAATATTGCTAATCCAATGGATACAACAATCAACTTATAATATATACGGGGAAGAATATACAAGGATAAATTGGAAAGCTAAATGAGAGAGAGAGAGAGAGGGACAAACCCATGGCGCTGTCGATTAGCAAAGAGGTAGCGGCGGCGGTGGCGGTGGTAGAGGGAGTGGGCTTAACCGGAAGCTTGGGGGCGGCAAGAGCAGCTTCCTGAGCGGCGAGCTTAGCGGCTTCCTTCTTCTCGTAAATGGGCTCCACGAGTTCTCTCCTTATAGCCCGCAGTCTCTTCTCCCTCTTCGATCTCATTGATTTCGCCATCGTTTCTACCTTCTTTTCCTCAAAATTTCTTTCCTCAATTTTAGGGTTCTGCTTTCCAAGCAGCTCGCAGGGTTTAAAGAAAAGTCGAGCAGGAGGGCTCTCTAGAAGTAGCTGAGCCCAACAGATCTAAACTAGAAGCTAGTAGAGGTTTAATTATATGGGCCGAATATTGGAGCCCAAGTTAACATGGGCCGATCAGGAAACACAGGTAAGTGAGACCATAAATAGACTGTTTTGGTTTATGGCCGGGGAGTATCGAGTACTGTTTGTCTGAAATAAATAAGATTGAGCATAAAACAGGGTGTTTGATAATGTTGGTTGTAGGATGAGTTTGAGTTTGTTTATATTATTAAATTAAAAAATATTATAAGATATATGTAAGAGTTAGTTAGAAAATTTAAAAAAATGACGTGATAAGTGACACCATTCAACTCATAAAAACAATGAGTTGCAAACAACCCTCATATACCAACCACCCCTTTGGTTGAGGCCTCCTTCAATGGATTGGCTCCAACCCAAAATAAACACACTCATAAATCTTATATTGGTTAAAGATGTAATGACCTCTTAACTTCACATAAACTACCTATTTATTATTATTATTATTATTATTATTGTTATTATTTTGGTCAATGCAAATTGAATAAATTATGTTTGGTTTGTAAAATGCTACACTTCTGTAGCTCGTGCAGATAGCTTAGCTTATCAAGCTGTAAAATATTACGTCGGAACCATTAAAAAAAGAATTATACTAATGGAGATATATCTATAGTAATAAAGAAGAAATCAGGAACCATAAACATATCAAATATAAATAAGACATGTAAGAGTTTGAGCTGAAACGGTTTCTTCATACTATTTCATCAAGATGGTGGCGCATAATATTTTAGCTTAAGAAGCAAAATGAGTCTTATATATTATATATATGTCATGGAAACTAAACCTAATGTTACAAGATTAAGACAAAAGTAATAAAAGCTAATAGCAGCCTCCTACAAAAGAATGCCTGCATGGCAAAAAACATCAATATATCTTTTTAACACTATTAAGCAATATAAGGAAAGCTACAAGCTGCATTGCATGTGCTCTGTTCCATTGACAAAATAAACTGGTTTCAGCTTCATCACTTCAACACCCCTTCCTCAAGCTGGATTTGTGGTAAACATAAGCCAAGCTTGAACAAGATAGATTGGAATGGTCTTGGAGGCAGTTGCTTAGTTAAGACATCAACTAGTTGATTCCTGGAGGAGACTTGCTGAAAACAGATGAATCCATCCTTGAACTTGTTTCTCACCACATGACAATCGATGTCTATATGTTTGGTCCTTACATGGAAAACAAGATTTTCTAGCTATGTGTATATCAGCTTGATTGTCACATGCTAGAGAGAAGGGCTACTACTCCCAGATTTGCAGAGATGTAACTGATCCACATGAGTTCACAAGTAATTGATGGCATTGCCCTATATTCTGCCTCAGCAGAACTTCTAGAGACAGTTGTTTGCTTCTTTGATTTCCATGAGATAAGACAATTTTTTTCCAGAAATACACAATAACCAGTAATGGACTTTCTAATTTCTTGACAAGCCCCCCCAATCTGAATCACAAAATTCCTTGATAGAAAAGTCACCTGAGCTAGAGTAGAAGAGACCCACATGTACAGTGCCTTTCAAGTATTTTAGAAAGTGAACAGCTGCATTCCAGTAGGATGTTCTTGGGCACCTTACAAACTGACTCAACTACTGAGTGGCATAAGTCAGATCTGGTCTTGTGAGATTGAGATAGAGCAATTTCCCAATCAATCTTCTATAAGCCTCTGGATCTGTTAAGAGTGAACCACTAGATTTCCTCAGTTTTTTATTGTATGGCAATGGTGTTGAAGTTGGTTTGCAGTTGTCAAGACCAACATCATTAACTATGTCCATCACATATTTTCTTTGACAACGAAATGTACCTGATTTTGTTCTACTTAGCTCAACCAAGGAAATAGGCAGCTTCTCCTAGATCCTTTATAGTAAATGTGTTATCCAAAAATTGTTTCAAGGCAACAATGTGATCAACACTATTTCTAGTGATGAGGACATCATCATAAGACTGCCATGAAATTATGTCCTCTAGACAATATGAATAAACAGTGATCATAAGGGGACTGTTTAAAATTAAATTAAAGCAATTTTGCACAGAATTCAGTATTCCACCGCCTTGATGCTTGCTTGAGCCCATATAAACTTTTCTTAAGTTTACATACCTGATGAGCTGTAGCTTTGCTTATCCATCAGGTGGAATTAGATACACTTCCTTTTCCAATTGTCCATGCAAGAATGCACTGTTTATGTCAATGTGATGTAAAGCTCAGCTTTTCATTGTGGCCAATGCAATTAAGTATCTCACAGTTACAGGCTTTGCCACGGGTGCAAAACTGTCTTCATAATCTTCCCCAAAGACCTGATTGTACCCTTTAGCTACTAGCCTTGCCTTATATCTTTCCACTGATCCATCTGCATGTAGCTTCACCTTACATTTGCTCCCAATAGCTTTCTTGTTTGGTGGCAAACTAGTGATCTCCCATGTTTCATTCTCTTCCAGTGCCTGTAGTTCTTGGTTCATGGCATTTATCCATTCTGGGTATCTTCTGGCTTCTGTGTAGTTTCTTGGTTCTGGTATGGTAATGTGGTTAGTGTAAAAAGCAGCATGTGAGGGTGGTAGATGAAAGATGGAAGTGTGAGTATGAGTTTCAATAGGATCAGAGGAGATGCTAACAATAATTTGCACATAGTCCTACAAGTGAACTGGTTGCTGAGCTGTTCTTGTCCTTCTTTAGAGCTGAGTTGGGTTAAGGTCAATCTGAGCCTTATTTGGTTCATAATCATAATCTTCTTGTGGGTATTTAGGATTCTGCAGGTGCAGAGGATGTATCAGGGGATGTTTCTGTGAGATTTGGGTTAGGAATGGATGAAGAATCACGCTCCTCTTCACTAAAGAAGGGAAATGGTGTAGTTGGCTCATTGATTGGTGTTTTGTTGTTGGGATCAGCAGAGGGGTAAGTAGACTCAAGGAAGATGACATCTCTAGAAGTTATGATCTGGTGATTAGCAATATCATACAACATGTATCCCTTTTGATGTGGTACATATCCAACAAATATGCACTTTCTGGCTCTCTCCTCAAATTTTATCTTATGAGGATTGGTGTCTGTCGCATAAACAAGACATCCAAAGGGCTTCATTTTTTCATATGGTGCTATGTTTGAAACACTTTTTTAAACGGAGCTTGCCAATCTAGCACTCTGGTGGGCAATCTATTGATAATGTGAGCATCTGTGAGGATAGAATAAGGCTATAAGTAGTGAGGAGCAGATGATTCTCTCATAAGTGCTCTTGCCATTTCTAGGAGATGTCTGTATTTCCTCTCTACCACTCCATTTTGCTGTGGAGTGTAGACACAAGTCTTCTGATGTATGATTCCTTGGCTAGATAGAAATTGTTGACACTCTTTGCTTAAGTATTCTGCTCCATTATTTGTTCTGATGGCTTTAACTAGACATTCTAGCTGCTTGCTTATCATTTATATAAACTGCTGAAGTGAAGCTAAAGCCTGTTTCTTACAAGCCATCAAATTCACCCAGGCCATTCTACTGAAGTCATCAACAATTGTTAGGAAGTATGCAGTCTCTGTGATGCTAGGCTGTAAATAAGGCCCCCAGATATCAACATGCAAAAGTTCCAATACTTTGGAACTGTTGATAGAACTACTGGAACATTTAATCTGGTTTGCTTTGAGAAGTGATATATATCACAATTCTGGTGTGCTGCAATCACTGGTGGAGTACACATGTGCTTGAGAAAATACAGATGCTGCATTGTTCTTGGTGATGCATGTATGTAAGGTGTTGAAAATTTTCTTGTAATGAGATGCACTCAATGCATAAGCAGCCATTGCTTGTTCTGAGAAAGCTGGTTGAACAATGTACAAATTTCCAACCAGCTGTCCAGTCAGTAGTATATCATCATCTTCAACATTTCTGACAGTACAAGAATCTTGGTTGAAGATGGCTTGTGCTCCATTGGCAAGAGTTAGCTAAGATTTAGACAAGAGGTTGCATGTGAAGCTGGGGACCAGAAACACTTCTTTCAGAGTCAATTTGTCTGACAAAACTATATCTCCAAAGTGTTTACTTGTTTCGGTCCACCATCTGGTAAAGTGATCATGGCAGAATGCTGTATTGGGGTAAGATTGGTCATTTGAGCTGGATCATTGCACATATGTCTGCTTGCTCCGGTATCAATAATCCATGCTCCCTCATCAATGCCTTCTATAAGAGTGAAAGAAAAGTGTGAACTTCCCAGATGGAGTATGTCAGATGATTCTTACTTTCCAGCAGATTGTGAACCAAGAATTCTAGCCACTTCCTTTTAAATAAATGTTGATGTGTCTAAGTGATTGTTATCAGCATTTGAATTTCTCTCAGTGTTGGCATCAACTCCTTGATTGGAATCAACCATATTAGTATGCCCTGTTTGCTCCTTTGGTACATAATACCAATCTGGATATCCCTTTAACTTGAAACATTCAGTAATTAGATGTCCATGTATTCCGCAGTGTTCACACAACAACTTTGCTTTCTCTTCTCTGGATAGTCTAGAATTTCCTCTTCCTCTGCCTGTGGAATGACTTCCTCTATAGTTTGATGTGGAAGAAGAACCCCTTCCTGGAAATCCTCTTCCATAATTGTTTGATCTAACATACATGGCGGTATTATCAGAGGTGTTGATGCCTCCAATATTTACATTCCTCTATTTTTCAATCCTAAGAATCATAGAGTAAGCCTTATCAACACTAGGCAATGGACCCATCATTAGTATTTGGTTTCTTATGGGGTCATAAGATTCATTCAAACCCATCAGAAACTGAACCAGCTTCCCAGACATATCAAGTTCTTCCCATTCCTTTGATGCAACACAAGTGCAAATAGGTACACTTCTGAGCAGAGATAAGTCATTCCATAACTTGTGAAGATTGTTATAGTACATAATCATGGATGGTTCCCCAGAGAGAGATTGCATATTTCCTTTTGGACTTGAAAAAGTTGTGGTCTATTGCTATCCCCAAACCTACTAGATACTGTTTCCCACAAATGTTTTGTAGTCTTAGCATACAAGAAAGTCTAAAAAATATCCTTTGATAGAGAGTTTATCAACCAGGCTCTCACCATTCCATCTACCCTTTCCCAGTGTTCTTTCAGTTTTACATCAGATGGTACCTCAATGTTTCTAGTTATAAACCCCAATTATTATTAGCAAGCAAAGCAATTTGAACAGGTCTACTCCATGGAAGATAGTTGTTTCCAGTAAGTTTGTTAGAGACAAGGCTCATACCTGGGTGATCCGAGCCACGGAGGCTCAAAGGATCATGCTAAAAAAGATTTAAGGTTGAGTTGGCAGATGTGCCTTCAACAGCCATCAGTGCTTCGTGTGTGGATCTGGATATAGGTAATGGCCACTCTTCTGTGTTTGATTTCCAAGGATTCGTGTTAGGATTCATGCTCTGACTTTATGGCTCTGGTGCCAAGAAGAAATCAGGAACCATAAACATATCAAATATAAATAACAGATAGATTTAGACATGTAAGAGTTTGAGCTGAAATGGTTTCTTCATACTATTTCATCAAGATGCGGCGCAAATTATTTCAGCTTAAGCAGCAAAATGAGTCTTATATACTATATATATGTCATGGAAACTAAACCTAATGTTCCAAGATTAAGACAAAAGTAATAAAAGTTAACAGCAGCCTCCTGCAAAAGAATGCCTGCATGCTGCATTACATGCATGGCCAAAACCAACAATATATATCTTTCTAACATTATTAAGCAAAATAAGGAAAGTTGCAAGATGCATTGCATGTGCTCTGTTCCATTGACAAAATAAACTGGTTTCAGCTTCATCACTTCAACAATAAAGTCAGAGCCATTTGCATATACTACCAATTCGGACTTAGATTGTCTATTGTGTTTTGACATAACAAAATACCTTATATCGATGGAGATATATTCACTATTAATACTTATAAACCACACATTAAACTAACATATTACTTCTATTCATCTTAACCAACACAAAGAAATGGTAATGATCAAGAAATACATAGGACACGCTATTGGAGTATAACACATGACATACACATGCACTTTGCATGCAGAGCACGAGAGTCACATATGTTGTCTAGTAGACTGTTTCCAGTTGCTTCTAGAATAGGTGAATGTCACATAATCTGTTACAAGTTTTTGTTAAGTGATGTAATGCTGATGCCAACAGGTTGTTAAGCTATTGTGTATATGTATATAGGTCCCTTCAAGGAATGAAGTACGTGACTTCCCCTCATTTCATTTCTATTTTCTTTTACATTTAACATGGTATCAGGCCAGGGAATAATTGTCTCTCTCATCCTCTCTAGAATTAGTTTTTCTGTCATGGCTACTGCGACTCAAGTTGTTTATGCATTTCTTCCATTTAAGCTATTCCTTCAATTTCTCTACTGCTTGATTGGAATAATTTATGTTTTGGAAAACGTAATTTACTAATGTGGTTCACGCCTATGGTTGCGATTCATTTTTGTTTGGAACTAGTAATGTTCCCTCACATTATTTGGAGGTTGCTTCTTCTACTGATTCTTAGGCTAATCGACGAGATAATCCTAGGTATTTTGTTTGGCTGCATAAGGAGAAAATGTTATATATTCAACTAGATTCTCTCAACAATTTCTAAGAATTTTATCGATCATGTTACTAGGTGTCCATCTTTAGCGGAGATTTTGTATGTGCTTGAAGCTGTATCAGTCTCATTCTAGAGCAAAAGATAGGACTATGAGGTTTCAATTACAGACTACAAGGAAGAATGATATGTCGATTGAGGATTATTTGTTAAAGATGAAGTGTTTTGCTGATAATGTGGTTGATGTTGGATAATAAATTTATGATGATGAGCTGATTATGTGTATGTTGAGTGGTTTAGGAGCATAATTTGAACCAATTTTGGTGTGTCTTACCACATGCACTGAATCACTGTCTCTCCAGGAAGTTCAATGTGTTTTACAAACATACGAGATGAGGCTTAAGCAAATGGCACAGGTTCAAGGATCTTGATCTCATTTATGTGCTAACTATGTTCAGAAACTTAGACAGGAAAACATCATATGGAAATTTTGGTTGTAATAATGGGAAAAATAATGACGCAAGTCTTGATACATGCATTTAGGTCGATTTAGAAGAGGATTTTATGTCATTTGGATACATAATTGGTCGATTTGTGCTTATATTCATCATATTATCCCGTATGACGTGTGTGTGCTTATTTTAAAGTTATTTAGGTGATTTTGAGGCTAAAAAGTCCATTTGGACAAAGTTTTACGAGCATACGAGTCAAAAGAGGGAAGAAACAATGAAGTTTTTGGAAGAAAAACACGAAAGAATGACCCGACTAAGTCACAACAAGCAACTCAGTCGAGTAGGGCAAAGAAGAGAATGACTCGACCGAGTCACAACAACAACTCGGTCGAGCTAAACCTACATGTTTTATATAAAATGTTGTTGAAGGACTCGACTCGATTGAGTCCATCTTGGACTGATTAATCGAATCAGTACTTCGAATTTTTGTCGAACTTGTGCAATGAAGGTTGACTTGGTTGAGTCACTAAGCTGACTCAATCGAATCAGTTAGCTCTTACATGTTTTGCTTATTTTTGGCCCGTTTCAACCCCATTACGTCCCTAATTATAAATACAAGGTCCTAGTTCGAGAATAATCATCTTTTACCATTATGAAACACTTGGAGGCTTGGATTGAAGAGCAAGAAACGCAAGAAGACGAAGATTAAGATTCAAGACTCGGGTTTTATATTCTTTAGTCATTTTTATTATTCAAAGATGTTTGTCCATGATTTTTTTAGGTTTTAATTGTGAAAATGAGTAAATAATCCCTTTATGTTCTAGGATTAGAGAGTAGGTTACATATTGACTATGTTTTGATTCAATTTTATATATTTGAGACTCCATTTTTTTTTTTTTTTTTATCTATATGCTTGTTTTATTCCCATAAATTTATCAACCTGGTCAATCAATATTATTTTACTTGCTTAATAATTCGCCTTCTGAGAGGAGAATTGTTAATAGGCTTACATCATATAACATAGGTATCGATAATCGTTCGAGAGGAGTGAGATACTTGTGTAGACAGTGGTTTAGGGTCTTTTTGGAGTCTTTATGCACATTATTTGTTCATACTTGATCTACACGCTAGCATCGTCCGAAAGGATGGCTAATCAATATTCGTGCTGCCTAATAAATAATAGAATCGTTTTAAAAGTCTAGAATTATAGAATAATCAAACATAGGAGATTGTAACTGAAATTGAAGCCCTAGAATACGCCTTTTATCTGATCGTATTGTTTGTCTAATTGCTTGCTTTCGATTAAGCGTCTTTATTACTTATTTTATTATTTTCTGCAATTTAGTTTTATGTCAGAAAAACAATCAATCCATTTTCAAGAGACTAGATAGAGTCGGGTTATTCTAATTGAGATAGTTAGTTGACATAGATATACAATCCTTGTGGGATCGACCTTGCTCATTGTTGTCTGCACTAGCACCGTACACTTGTGGTAACACTAGGGTCAGAAATAGTGTATCAAGTTCTTGGCATCGTTGCCGGGGACTGGTAATTGTGTTTAATTAATATTCTGATAAATAGTTTGGCACTAGATTAGATATTTATTTTTTGCACTTTAATTTTAGTTTTATTTTATTTTTGATTTTACGTTGTTTCCTTTTTTTGCAATCTTAGGTAGCATATGCAAACTAAGTCTAAAAAAAAAAAAAGGTAAACTAGTCGCTTTTGACTTGGAAATTGAATCGACTGCCCGTTGATACAAAACAAGGAGAAGTTCACGAGAAAAAGAGATGGCTGAATATCCGGAACATATGACTCAAGAAGAGATGATGAGGTGATTGTCCGGGATGATGATTTTGTTTGAAACTAGTAGTATTCCCGTGCGATGCACGGTTTGTAAATGTAAATGAATAAACAATATGATTTTATATGTTTATATATTTTTAATATAATAAAATATTATAATCAATATATAATAAGAGAGGAAAAAGTATATGTTAATGAAAAAATAATCAATGAAAAGTATTAAAGATTAAAAATATATAAATTTGAATAAGTTATAGAATATTTATATTTATTTTTCTTAATGTATGAATATCTCTATCATCCTTGTATGGAGGTGGTAATGTTGATCATCTTGTATAAATGATGAGTGTATATATATATTTATAATTTTATGATAAACGTTTATATTTATCCAAAATATCTATATTTTTTTTTTCAAATATAATGTTCAATAAATTTTCAAAAGCTTTTAATGAGTACCAATAACACTACATTCTAATTTTATGAATTTTTATTTGTAGCACAACACACTAATAATCAACTCACATAATCAACCAACAAAAAAAATATTTGTCTTTAATTTAATTTAATTTGTTTATGCAATATGGTGTCAAACTATAGATCGATAATAGATGACTAATTTAATTTATTATACAGGAAAATAACATTATGAATGGAAAAAAAATTCAAAAAATTAGATTTTTTTTTTGATAAAAAATAAAATGTTGAAATTATAATTTTTTTACTAAATAATTCAATTTTTATATTTTATATGATTATAAAAATTAATAAGAAAAATAATTAATAAAAAAATGAAGCAAACTACAAAGTAACATTAAATATAAAAAAGACTATTAGAGGTTTATTTGATAAAATCGTACTAAATTTATTTTTTTGTTTTAATTTCTTTTCTTTAATTATTTATTTTCTCTTTCTAGGTATGAATATATTTGACCATAAATTTTTGTATGCATAATCGATACTATAAAAATTATAGGACATATTAAGTGACATAAAATTAAATTGAAAAAGAATGGGTACTCCAAACATAATACATAGGATTTTAGAAAAAAAATAGTAATTTTGCTTTTGCCGACAAAGTTACTCCCATCCCACTCCCTCCCCCCATTTTAGATTCTAGATAATTGATTTCGCTCATACAATTTCGATCAGACTCTCTCTCACAATGTTGGCCTCTCTGTGTTACTCTGGTGGGTGGTGATGTCGCATCCCTTCTGCCTGAGTTACTTTGGATCTCTTAATCTTCATAGCAAATAAAATTTGGAAGTGGACACAAAATTTGGCTGAAGCAACGGTTTGATTTATGTCGATTTCAATGAAAAAATAAATTGATTATGCGGCACATATTCTGTGAGCTAGTTTTTTTTTTTTTTTTTTGGGAAGGTTGCGCGGGTGTCTCCTTTTATAGACTTGGACAAATTAAGCTGATTGTGGAGGACTTAGGTAGTGTTTTCCTTTGCTTAACTTTTGAAGAAGTGATTAAAAATAGACATTGAGGTAAAATTACTTAAAATCAAAAGTAGATAGTGTTTGAGAATAAAAATAATTTTGCTCAAATAAAAAAGGTGGAGTGTTTGATGATTAAGCAACTTGTAGATTATTAGTGAGAGAAAAAAACATCAATTTATTTACCAAAATACCAACAAGTTGAAAAAAACACCTTTTTTTACTTTTACCTTTTGGCCTAAAATAACTTTTATTAAAGCTGAAACAGTTTTTCCGAACACTCCAAAATAACTTTTCCAAGCTATATAAGCTTAAAAACACTTGAGAAAAGTAATTGCAAACACCCTTCTTGCTATTGATTTGTGATGATTGTGCCTAAATATATCTTAGAATGTATGTATATTTATCTCCAAATAAAATATTTTATACCAAAAATAATATTTTCCAGAAATAGCAATAGGAATTTGGGCGGGAAAATTCTTAAGTTACTATTTTGGGTGGATTTTGTTATTATATAGATATAAACTAGGATGAATAACATGCCTCAATAACCACATGCACAGGTTGAACTTTAAGATGATCAGACACCCATTAGGGATTGTCTTCGTCCCATACCCAATCAGAACCATGGAGGAATCCAATTGCCTCTGATCAAAGCCAATAATTTTGAACTCAAGCTTGCTTTGATCTCTATAGTTCAGCAGAACCAGTTTGGTGAGGGTGCACTGGAAAACTCCAATATTCACTTAGGCCGGTTCAAGAGAGTGTTAGAGACCTTAAAAGTGAACCAAGTACCACATGATCAGGTTAAGATGAGGATGTTCTCTTTTTCTTTGAGGGATAAGTCATTGCAATGGTATAACTCACTTGAGGATGCCACCACATGGGAATATTTGAATACTAGGTTTCTATTGAAGTACTTTCCACCGAGCAAGTTGCTCCAATTGCAGACTGAGATCACCCAATTCAAACAGACGTATCGAGAACCATTTGGCGAAGCATGGGAGCTGTTTCGGGACCTTCTTCGGAGTTGCCCTCAGCACGAATTTACTAAGAAGCAGCAGATCTGAAAATTTTATTATGGGCTACTTGGGCCCACAAGGATACTCATAGATGCAGCAGCGGGTAGATCGATATTAGCAAAGCACACAAGGGCTGCATTCACAATCTTAGATGAGATGTCTACTACTATTTCAATGGCCGAATGAGAGAAATCAACATCACCGAGACTGAGCCAACCGAAACACTTGTAGATCAAATGGCCGCTCAAATGGTGGCTATGATCAATCAGTTATTGTTAACTAGTGTAGCAGTAGCCCAACACACCGAGTCCAATTTACATCAGCCACCCATGCATGAGGTAGTTGAAGATGCTAACTATGTTAATCAAAGAAACTTCAACAACTCCCGAGGCAACCAAGAGCAGTATAATCAATATTAGCAGGGTGCGAGAAATCATCCTAATCTCTCGTACACCAATCCAAATAATTCTCTCCAACTGCTAGGGATTTGCAGTCACTAATGGCTTGATTCATGAAGGAAGAAAACCTACGCAAGAAGAGTTAGTGCAGTCTCAGTTGGATAAACATGAGGAGAGGATAGCTAAGATGGAGAAGAATATAGATGGTAATCATGTGGACTTGAATAAAACCGTCTTAGCCTAGGAGGAGAGATGAAGGAAATATAGACTCATTTGAGTCAAATTGCACAAGCCATGGGGTATGTACAAAGCTGCCGATTGACCTAGAGAAAGAGCACTTAGAAGAAGAAAGTGCACCCAAAGAGAAATAGAAAGAGCTAGAGTTAACACTAAAGGGGTTGTGAAGCCAAAATCTATTACTATCTCTGATGGCCCTCATATATCCCTCCCTTCCTTTTCCTCAAGCTTTTCGTAGAAAGAAAATAGATGAACAATTTGATGAGTTCTTAGAGATGTTTAAGAAAATTCAAATTAACATTCCATTTGTTGATGCTTTACAGAAAATGTTGAACTATGCAAAGTTCTTGAAAGAGGTGATAGCAAGGAAGCGGAAACTAGAAGACTATGAGACTGTGAATCTCATTAGAAGAATGCAATGCTTCAAAGGTGATTACCTCAAAATCGTAAGGATCGACGTAGTTTTACAATTACTTGCATGATTGGTAGTAAGGTATTTGAGAGGGCACTGTGTGATTTAGGAGCTAGTATCAATCTTATCCCTTTCTCTATATTTGACAAATTAGGAATAGACATAATAAAACCCACTACAATCGCCCTACAAATGGCAGATAGGTCTTGACCTATCCAAGGGGTATTGTACAAGATGTTTTATTAAAGGCTGGTGTCTTTAACATTCTGGTAGATTTTGTAGTCTTAGATATGTTAGAGGATAAAGAGGCACCCTTGATTTTAAGTCGCCTGTTTCTAGCAACGGGAAGAGCATTAATTGATGTACAAAAGGGAGAATGATGAAAAGCTACCATTTTCTATATATAAAGCTTTAAAATTCCACCACAGTGAGGAAGTGAATTCCCCAAACTTAAACGTCTGTTCGTCCCGAACAGATCGAAGCAAAGAAAAAGAAAATAGGACACGTGTTAGGGAAGATTTAAGTGGTGAATTCAGTTTCAGACGACGTTTTCAGAAACAAGGCAATCATGATAAGATGAGCATATATGATATAACAACTTCGGCCACTTTTGAGACTTGAAAAACTCTCAACTAAAGATCCTCACCGGGTGAGTGTATCTCTCGACTCTCAAGTGTATCAAATAGGTAGTGTTTTTCGCTCACATTGAAATGTATGCAACGACAACCATATGCTTGCCAATCTTCTAAATCCGAATTTGTACTCGACACGTGTGACAAAGAATAAAAATGGTCTAATTTTTGGTTGTAATGTTGGCTTGAGGTAAGGTAGGATAGATATGGGCACAAGTGATTAATTCTTGGACTAACTGAGTTAGCTACTCTCAATCACCCCTCAAACAACATTCACTCTTCCTCACTCTCTCACTTCCCTAGTAAACCAATCCCAAATTGATTTCTTCACCCTACTACAAACTCACAACCTAAGTGCTCCTTTTCCATTTCTCCCTTTAGTGTGTTTTCTTTCGAATTTTGTTTCCAACTTTGAGAACACCGGTAAAAAAACATTTATATTACTAGTCTCTCCTAATCGAAAGCAGTGAACTAAATATATACAATCGACTTTTTCTTTCTTTTTCTTTCTTTTCCTGATTTTCGATTTTTTTTTTTTCAAACTATTTTCAAACACTAGGAGAGACTAGTTTTTCCAATCCTTTGCCTATTGTTTCAATTCCCTTCACCCTTCAATATTCCCAATAGTTTACCCCTTTCAATCCCAAATTTACGCGACTACCTTCCAACCGCCTCCCTCATACTCAAATAGTCCAATTAAGGTCAAAGGCTAAATCGAAAGGTACTTGGCTTGTATAGTTGGGCTATCAAACGAAAAGCTAAAAGCTCAAGGGGTTAACTAAGGGCAATTTTCCAATTTTTGGTGAAAAGGTGTAGCATTTTCAAGTTTACAAATAGACTAAAAATCAAGAATTGCCTAAGATCATTTTCTAAGTCACACAATGTACCGACTTATTCGAAATAGAGAATCAAGACAAGTTTTAGAGCCAATCACATGCATTCAATGAATTCACACCGAAAGAAGGTATAAGTAACTCCAAAAATGAGAGTGTCTATTTAGGCTAAAAAACTCACAAGGTAAAATTTTCTTGATCAAATGTTTTGAGTCTAAGCTCAATTTCACCTCAAGTGCCTATCATGCTCTACCACTTGCCATTTTCTTAATTTTTTTTTTTTACAAAAATCGTCTCATCATTAACCAATGCCACATTTTCTTCCTACACGGTCCAATCACTTTTCTCTCGAGCGACCAACTTGTACGCCTAACACCCCCTCCCCAAATTAACCGTGTCATCTCAAATTAAGAACTAACTAACTAACTTAACAACAAATAATCCTACTCCTAAAAATATGCAAGATATCAAAATTTAATAAAGACAATATCAACATAACCAAAATAAAAGAAAGACAGCTATTGGCTCACAGTGGGTCTCGGCCGAGATGCGTGTGTGTTTCGGCAGAGATATCGTTCCAGAGATTTTTGCCAGTTTGCGCTCTCCTGAATCTCGGCTGGGATGCTTTATGTTTCTCGGCTGAGATGTGCTTCCAGGGAATTACCCTGTTTCACCTGCATGACGTCTCAGCCGAGATGGTCTTCCCTGCACTTTTCATTCATTTTGGTACCCTTCACCCCTATTTCATGCTATCTTTCGATTATTCTGATTTATACCTGCACATTCTTCAACAAAAACATCAAATATGCCACAAGGCATTTATTAAACTACTAAACTATGAATTTGAAAGTGTAAAAAATTAAAGATAGCATCGGGTTGCCTCCCGATAAGCGCTTCTTTAAGGTCATTAGCTTGACCATATCATCCTCTTGCTCGTCAAGGGGGCTCGAAGTAAAAGTTCTCGTCTGAGCCTTTACAACTTTGCCCTTTAGCGAATCTCCAACAAGTCGCTTTTCTTGATCCATGGAATTTCCGTTCCATCATTTCCCGTATGTTCTCCACCTTCCGTCTTTCCTTTGGCTTCCTTCCCTCCTTACAAAAAGGTTTCTCAACAAGAACAAAGTGTTATAAGCTTAGACAATGAATATGTGATAATTCTAGCCAATATGATTAAACTCTCATGATACCCTTTCGCAAATGAGGGTGTTTCAATTTTTACCACAAGATTTTCTTCCCAATTTGAAAGAATTTTTAAAACAATGCCAATTTTCAAGAAAGTCAAGTTAGTTGGTGAGGAGAAAATTTCCATCCCAACAAAATCATGCTTGGCAATTTCTAAAAACCCTTCCATGACATCTTGTGGTAAATATGAAGGGGCGGGGATGGAATTCAAATGCCTCGAAGACAAGTTGACAAGTCTAGGGGTTCCACATTTTCTTGAAAAACATTTATCGCTCTCGAATTGGGGTGGTTCCCCACAAACCTGAAAATCAACATGGGTGGAGGGTGTCTCATCAAAGACTTTTTGGAAATGAGGAATGCTCAAGATTTGAAAATTTTCCCAAAAGATAACGTCATCATTTTCTAAAGTAAACCCGAAGAATTCACTCAAATCGATGATCAATTCATCATGAATGCCCTTAATTTGAAAATTTCCCAAAATAAGATGTCATCATTTTCCAAAGTACAAGTGAAGGGTTCACCTAAATCAATGAATGCATCAAGGGAAAAATTTTCATTTGGAAGATGTTTGTAAGAAAAATCATTCACCAAGAAGTCATCAAAGGAAACATATTCCACATTGTAAGCTATGTCAAAACATTCACTATGACCACTTTTGACGACGTTAACCTCACTCTCAAATTCATCAATCACTTCAAACAGTTTTTGAGATTTGAGTTCTACCTCTTGAAGGTTTGAGTCTTATTTGGTGAGTGCTTTGCACATTTCTCGGAGCTCATCTTTGGGGAAGGATTCATCATCCCTACTCAAGCGTTCTTGTCTTTCTAACCTGCTTATCACGGTAACCAAATGACTAAATTGAGTCTCAAGACTCATGATTCTCGACCGTGTATTCCCTGAAATTGCAGAGTGTTAGAAGCCAAGATCTTTATCATATCCTCCAACGACATTTTGTGTTTATTTACTATGATTATCAAAGCAACAAACGTAACAAAAATGCTTAACTAAAATAATAAAAACAACGCTTAACACTAAAAACAAAACCGTTCTAACACTGTTCCCCGACAACGGCGCCAAAATTTGGTAGCGGTCGTCGTGTGTCGCTACCAAATTAATTAGTATAGAAATACACACTTAATCTTAGCTTACAACTCTAACTAGTAGAGTGGCAAGTAAGGGTCGATCCCACGAGGAACGGTCGAACAATTTTGCTTTATGTATTAAACTATTATGATCAAGAAACATAATGTAAATAAGCTAGAAAAAACCAATAAAGAAGTGTACAACTAACACCTAAATTTCTATTAAGCAAACTAAATAACAAATACTCTAAGAATACTTAGCAATTTAACAATTTAAATAAACAAATACAAATAGAATGATTTTTTCGGTTTTTGGTTTTTAAATAATAAAACGATTCACCCTTGATCATGTTTCACCTTGGTCTTGGACGATTTATGCAACTATTGTTAATACCCAATTAGTTAGCCTTAGAACTCCTATTCCAAGATTGATAACAAGCTCTATCAATCTTGTTGTCTCTTAAGTATGATTAATCAAAATAAGCTCTTCAATTAATCCTACTCAACTTATCAAATCCTAAAACAAGCTCTTTAAGGATCAAATAGTCGAGTGCATTAAGAATTAAGACAACGGAGTAGATTCAACATAAAACTCGTAAGTTCGGTTCTAATGGTCGAACTCTATGTTATCCCCAATAAAATAAATCTATTGTTTCCTATACGGGAATCGAAAATCCTACAATTACGAATAGTAATTTCCAATTCTAGCAACACACAAAAAAATATCCTAAATGGGTGATCAAACCACAATTCAATTCATAAGTGTGAATCAACAATCCCAAATAACATGTTACATTCACAAAGCTTAATCCAATCGGTAATATTAACCGCAATAATCACATAAATATCTTAAACTCAAGATTCAACTAATGATCAAGAGTGAATTCTAGGGTGCTAGCCACCCATTACAACTATTACAAAGATAAAGCAAGAGAAAATCAAAGAAAACATGAAAATAAGATAGAAGGAACCAAAAGATAGGATTGATGATCTTGATCTTCAATCCCCCTCCAATCCTTTGCTTCCAATGGGGAATAGTGGCTAAATATGTGTGTGGGATTGGTTCAAAGTTAGGTCAAAATCGAAAATGACCATATATATATACAGAGGAGAAAGTGTTGGGCTCCAATTTGGGTAAAAACGTGTTTGGGTTTTTAAAATAGGGAGTCGCACAACGGTGGTGGCATACAACTGGCCGCGGGCGTGGTGGAAAATAAGGGTTTGGGCTGGAATTGGGGCCGCGGCCGCGGCCCAGTCATAGCCTCGGCCATGGTCTTGGTTGGGCTGGATTTATCACTTATTCTGGATCTTTAGCCACGGGCGTGGCTAATCTTTGCAGCGGCCGTGGGCCTTGGTCCGCCTCGGTCGTGGCCCATCTTTTGGATGATTTACCACGGTCGTGGCCTTGATTTCGCCTTGGCCGATGCGCTGAAGGCTGAATTTTGACCATCCTCTGGATAAATTACCACGGCCGTGGCTAGTTAGCCTCGGCCACGGGCGTGGCATTAGCAACGCGGGCAAGGTCCCCTGTTTTTCCTTCTTTTCTTTTTCTTTTGAGCTTAAATTGTCAACTTGAGATCTTCGAACCTGTTTTTCGGCCTTAATTCACCTGTGTTGACATGAAATGAACTAAACACGTCAAACTGCCCAATACCACAAATATGCATGAAAATATCATTAAAACGACACTTAAAGCGACCTAAAATGCATGCATGATCACGTGTACCATGAATCAAATAGAAGCATGTAGTTCTAAACAGTGTTTAGATACTACTTTGCATAGGGAACTTATTTCTCCTATTGATAATGATCCCTTAGAAATATGTTTAGCTGATTTTATCTTTGCCACAAATAATCTTGACTCTACTGATCTTGATCTTGTGGAAAGTGTTAGTGCCATGAATTATCTACAGGAGGCACCAAAAGAGAGCTCTACGAGTGAGGATATTAGTAAAGAAGCGACGCATGAAGAGCCCAAAGAAGACGTGCTCGACCCGAACCGAATTAGTTGTAGGATCATCTATGGTATGAATTTATTGATAATGAGAAGAAAAATCCGATAATAATTTCTGCTTATTTGTCTACTACTGGAAGTTACAAGCTGTTGAGAATATTGAGGAAATACAAGTTGGCTATAGGATATGCAATTTCTGATTTAAAAGGGATTAGCCCGACTGTTTACATGCATAAAATTCTAATGAAGGATGAGGATAAACCTAGTGTCAAAATCAACGTAGAATAAATTCCATGATGTAAGAAGTAGTTAGAAAAAAAGTACTTAAATGGGTAGACGTGGTATTATTCTTCCTACATCTGGTAGTAAACGGGTACGTCCGACCCAAGTGTTCTCTAACAAGGGGGAAGAAGAGCGATAATGATGAGATCATAGCTACTAGGGTAGATACAATTTGCCGTATTTGTATTGATTATAGGAAATTAAATGTAGTCACTCGTAAGGACCATTTTCCCCTTCCCTTTTTGGACCAAACGCTTGATAGGCTAGCGGGTACGAGTACTATTATTTCCTTGATGGTTATTTGGGATACAATCAAATTATGATTGCCTCGAAAGACCAAGAGGAGACAACTTATGAATGCCCTTATAGTGTTTTTTATTTTCGTAGAATGTCATTCCCCTGCTACGTATCCCGTGTTATATGGTGTCCATATTTCATGGGTTGATAGAGAACATCATGGGGGTTCTTATGGATGATGTTTCTATGTTTGGATCATCTTTTGACCGCTTTTTATATAACCTTGCTCAAGTTTTGCAGTGGTGTGGAGGCACCAACTAAATTCTAAACTGGGAAAAATTCCATTGATAAGGGATGGTATAGTTCTTGGCTATATAATTTCTACTGCAGGTTTGGAGGTCGATAGAGCCAAGGCGGTCACCATAAAAGAACTACCTCCTCCATCTAATGAAAAGGTGGTAAGACATTTCCTTGGACACGCGGGATACTACAAAAGGTTCATTCGTAATTTTTAAAAAATTTCTAAACCTTTATCTCGTTTATTAAAAAAGGATACTACTTTTGATTTCGAGGATGCATGTATGAAGACCTTTGAGACTTTGAAGAATGCATTGGTGTCTGCCCTAATTTTGATCACAACGGATTGGTCCTAACCGTTTGAGCTGCTGTATGATGCGAGTGACATGGCTGTCGGGGCAGCCTTGAGCCAAAAGAGGGACAGGTTGTTCATAATCATATACTATGCAAGTAAGACCTCGATCCAGCTCAAGCCAATTACATGTTTACACCATCACTGAGAAAGAGATTTCAGTCGTAGTTTACGTGTTTGACAAGTTCCGGTCTTACTTGATTGAGACAAATGCTATAGTGGACACAAACATGTTGCTATTCGATACTTATTCAATAACAAGGACTCGAATTCGAGACTGATTAGATGGATACTCTTACTTCAAGAGTTTGATGTGGAGATTCAAGACCGAAAGGGATGTGAAAACGTGGTTGCCAATCACTTATACAGAATTATCAAAGAAGGGCAAACGAAGTAATCAAAGAATAATTCACTGATGAGTTCATAAGGATAGTAAAGGATCTTAAATGGTACAGTGGCATAGTCAACTTCTTAGCCTGTGGTGTTCAATCTCCCAATCTGACGTCGCATCAAAGGAAAAAAGATTTCC
Source organism: Ajuga chamaepitys (assembly GCA_958295605.1). NCBI lineage: Eukaryota > Viridiplantae > Streptophyta > Magnoliopsida > Lamiales > Lamiaceae > Ajuga > Ajuga chamaepitys. The sequence goes on from OY282495.1 coordinate 72,529,242, forward strand.
ATGATGTGAATCTCTACATGTGGGATGACCCATATTTATATAGGAGGTGTGCTAACATGATCATCATAAGGTGTGTTTCTCGACATGAAGTGGGGGATATAGGATGCCTTATGGGCGGCATATAGGATGTCGTACAAAACTCCGTTGGGGATGTCACCTTATCATCTTGTTTATGGCAAATCTTGTCATTTTCCGGATGAATTGGAGTATAGAGCATATTGGGCTATTAAGAAGTTGAATTTTGATTTTGAAGCGGAAAGATTAGCACACATCCTCAAGCTCAATGATTTAGACGAGTTTCGGAGTCAAGCATTCGAGAATTTGAGCTTATATAATGAGCGTACAAAAAGGTTCCATGATAGATTGCTGAAGACACGACCTTCCAAAGCGGGTGATCAAGTCTTGCTATTTAGCTCCCGACTAGGGCTTTTTCCTGGAAAACTAAAGTCAAAGTGGTTGGGGCCATTCATGATAAAAAGCGTTTGAGCATCCGGCGTAGTAGAGTTAATAAACAAAGATAGGAGTTCGTTCCAAGTGAATGGACAACAAATCAAGAAATACTACAAGCTGGCGTAAATGAAGATTATACATGAAATATGCTTAAATGAGCTTAACTAGGACCCAAAAATGTCATATGGCTGAAGAACGTAAATTAAGCATTTGTCGGGAGGCAACCTGGCATTTACCATTTTTCTTTGCATTTTTGTTTTGCTTTATTTTGATTTTTAAGTTGCTTTTATTTTATTTTTAGGATACTAACATAAAACAGTGTAGATGTCCAGACAAACAAATCGAAAAGATGTGATATATGAACAAAAGTTTAAAACAACAAAAGAGGGCAAAATTCAAAGGTTCCACTCGACTGAGTCACATTTGCAACTCGGTCGAGTAGTTGAAAGGCAGAAAAATTGGGCATTTTTACGAAGCTATAGCTCGACCGTGTCAGTCTTGCAACTCAGTTAAGTCATGGACAAGGTAGATTCGAGCAATTTTTATGAAAGTATAGCTCGACCGAGTGCAATAAGCCACTCGATCGAGTCGGCGTCCATTGCAGAATAGAGAAAATTTACAAAGATATGGCTCGAACAAATGCAACATGTAGCTCGGTCGAGTTGCAAGTCCAGTCCAAGTATGCTCCTTCGAATCGATCGATTCCATTTATTGGACTCAGTCGAGCTCAATCTTAACCTCTTTTAATATTCGAGTTCAAACCTTTATTTCTCACGTTCTTATTCTCAAATCCTCCCAACTTCGAATCCCACTCTTTCAATCTTCACATTCTTCCATAGATCCTACAAAACACCACTAAAAACACATACAAAACACACACCAACATCATATTACATCAATTACTCTGATTAATTTTTGCAAAAAAGGTAAACTTGGGGAAGAACACTCCCACCTAGGGCACATTCCGAATCATCTTCGACTAAACTTCTCCGATGAGAATGGCTTAACTCGAGCTCTTATTATTTATAATTTTTAGTTCTTATTTGATTGAAGAATGGTTGAATTTGATGGTTATTGCCTTTGATTTTTATTGTGCACTTATTGTGCAATTTTTTTTATAAATTAGGTTGGGATGTAGTTTATTGTCTATGTTTTTTCAAATTGATTATGTAGTTGAGTAATTGACATTATGGGGAAAATCTATGAAGCAACAATAGTTCAATTAACATGAAGCTGTCGTTGAGGAATTTTATCGAACATGTTATGTGTGCTTCATTTTTTGGATTTAGACTAGTTATTGCTTGGGTTTAATCATGTTTTCATGTTAATTACTGGAAATTGAGGGGGAAACCACTACATACTGGTGTTTATAATGTTGATATTACTAGATTTTCTCTCATATATGTTTGCATTGGTACACTGATGATTAACATATTACATGGGTTAGGCAAAGGCTAATAAGTTAGTTATTGAAGTTGTTGCTCTTATTTGTGATAATTACTTATTTGATAAAATTGTTTGTAGGATATTACAGGCTCCAAAAAAGAAGAAAAAAATTAAGTCAGCCGGAGAAGGGTCCTCGACCCAACAGACCTAGGATGTGATTGATTATCAATATTATTGCATCCGGCTGCAAAAATAGGTTCATAAAGATCAGTGGAAGAAGTTGAGCATGTGGAAATTAAGGCCAATTTGATATTCCAATGACTTGATTGAGGGTCTTATAGGGATTGAGTATAATCTATGGAAGCTCATAAGGAGCTTTGGATAGGGGAAGCTATTGGGCAGTAAATGGCCTACTTATAGATCAATCATTATGGAGTCCTTGAGCACATTGGAACAACACCCTACCTCGGCCCGTAACAACAAGCCTGGGAGTATGTTATTCAGGTTACGCAGAAAGACTTATACACTTACAAGAGTGGAGTTAAATGACATATATGATCTCCCCAACACTAGTGAGTGCTCCTACCCCAAGGAGTACGATGAGGAGATATTATGGAACCAAATGGTGAAGGTTCCTGGGCGAGTAGATCACATACCAAGTAACTCTTCCCGCAATAAGGATTTGTGGATTTGAAGTCTAGTTCTCTAATATCTGCACAGATTGGTTGCCTGGACCGTGTTTGCCCGACCTGGGATGGGGACTTGTAGCCAGCAAGAAATTTTCTTCTTATGGTGTGTTGTAGTCGGTCATAAGATTGACATTGGGGCAGTCTTGATGGAGCAGTTTGAGAATTTCGTCTCCCGCCACTTTGGTTAGATTTCGATAGGGGGTCTTATCATCCCAAGAGCTACGCATTTCAAGGTGGAGATTGATGATGCTAACTTGGTACCTGGAGACATCAATCTAATGATGTCTGAATTAAACAATATGAAGATGGTTATATGGAGTACCGAGTCCAAAAGCTATGAGCTAGTGTAGAATCGGGGAGGATTCCTTGCTCTTGACTATCCGGATCTCACTGACATATATGGGTTTGAAGATCTAACTAATTGGAAGATTAATTCCCCAGCCTATCTTGAGAAGACTAGGCAGCTGAACCTTCAAGAATATATGATGTATCAAGCCGGTCATGAGGAGGGGAAAGGCGAAGGTGAGCCCGAAGGTGAGTCCAAGGGTCGAGGCAAGGTGCTTGAAGAAGAGCACATTAGGTTTTGAGGGCATCTGCTATATCCTCAAGGGTCAATGAGGACATCTCATCATTGACAATGAGGATATCTCATCATTGATGGCATCATTTACGGGAACGGTGAACTTATATAGAGAAGACCTCTGGACGGTGATGGAAAGATTGTCTAAACCCAACAAATCATTGTCCAGACCTAGAAAGAACTCGTGCAGTCCCATGCTCTGCAGACAACTCGAGTTGATTCATCGATGGAAAACTAAAATGCGTAGAGGCAACAACAAGAGTACCAATGGGACCACATGGCTTCCTTTTGGGCCAAATGGGGTTATGAGCCACCTCCACCGCCACCTAAGTAGCACGGTATTGTGAGTAAGCACTAATGCGTATCACTTCTTTCCAAAAACATTGGTCTTTGACCAAGTTTGGGGAGGGGGTACAAGTGGCACGGCTTGGCAGCTTTTATGCTTTATATTCTTTTTATTTTTTTTATGTGTGCTACTGTTTTGTTTTGGTTACTATTTGTTGTTGTCTGCTAGTTGATGTGTTGAGGGTGAAGTGCTGAAAGGGTCTATGAGCCCATTTGCTTGAATTGTCATGTTAGTTTAGGTGTTGTGTTTTTAGTTTGTTTGTTGCTTTTTAGTGTTATTTTATTTTTATGGAGTCAGTTAAGTCAGGAAAAAAAATCCAAAATTGTTGTTCTCGAAAAAAATGAAAAGTAAACAAAAGCTTGATGGATGATGGTGTGTCGATGATGTGTCGATGAAGAGTCGAATTTAAAATTTCTTATGGCACATAAAAGAGTATGATAGGCAATTGAGACGAAATTGGTCTTGAACTTTGAATAATGATCAATTTGGCCCGTGAGAATTTGAGCCTTAGTTGTACTCCCATTATTTGAGTAATTTACTTTTCTTTCGGTGTGATATATTAGTCATTATGTCGTCATTTAGTCTCTAGAACTTGCCTTAAGTCTTCTTACAAATATTTTCGAGTACATGAAGTGAACTTAGAAAATGATTGTATGTATTCTTTTCTTGTACCCTATTTTTTAGTCATAAATTGACCTTTTTCGCCAAATTATATAAAAAAGTCCCTAGTTAGCCACTTTAGCCTTAATCTTTGTTTTTCATAGCCATACATTACAAGCTTTTATATCGTTCCTTTTTGCCTTTGTCCCTTGAATTGGACTAGTGGAGAATGAAGGAGGTGGATTGGAAGGTAGAATGAGAAAAAGCATAAAGTTAGAGTGGAATGGATGATTGGGATGATTTGATGGAAAAAATAAATTATTATAGGCAAAAGATGAGAAAAGGTGACCCCTCCTAGTATTTATTTGGTGCTATTTTTGTTTATGCAAAAAAAATCCGAAAATCATAATAAAAGTGAAGTATGTTTTATGTTAACTTTATTGTTTAGGAGGGTTAAATGAGAAGAAGTGCTTAATATGCCCAAGTGATTGAAAATTTGAGTAGTACCAAAGTGGTACTCAAATATGTTAGGCATTGAGAAAAATTGGTTGATGATGTTATTAAAAGTGCTTTTTGTGGGGGTGAAGAGCCAAAACAGTAGTTTTTTCAGAATTGAAGAGTGAGGATAGAGTGAACATTGTTTTAGGGGTAGTTTGATTAGTAATAACTTGATTAATAAAAAAATAAGTCACTTTTGTCCAAATTTATCCTACCTTACCTTAAGCCTACATTACAACCAAAATAAAGACATTCATGATTCTTTAATCACAAGTGTCAAGTACAAAGTATAAGTTAGACAATAGGCAAGCCTATGGTAAACGGTGCATGTGGTCTAATTTGAATGTAAACACGTCCTATTTTCATACACTTGAGAGATGTGTGATACACATAACCATTGAGGGTCATTTATTTAAAATTATCTTCTCTTGAGAGTAGTTGATATATTGCCATGTCGTATATGCTCGAGTTTCTATGTTGTCTACTTCAAAAATATTGTAACTGAGGCTAGATTCGTCATCCAATCACCCTAAATGCTTCAGTTCTCGTTCTTTATTGGTTTTGTTGTTCGGGAAACAACATTTTAAGTTTGGAGGATTTTGATGCACTTCGTGCATACATGCATTTAGGTCGACTTAGAAGAGGATTTTATGTCATTTGCATGCATAATCAGTCGATTTGTGCTTATATTCATCATATTGTGCCATATGACACGTGCGTGTGTGCTTGTTTTGAAGTTATTTAGGTGATTTTGAGCTAAAAAGTCCGTTTGGACGAAGTTTGACAAGAATACGAGTCAAAAGAGGTAAGTTTCTGTTTAAAAATCCATCATTCAACCTTCGTGTGTCTATATAAAGTTGGTCTATTAGAATTGTGGTATTAAATTGGCATAGTGATCCGTTCTCTGTGAAATCGACCTTACTCACTGCTAGCTATAGCTACACCGTACACTTGCAGTTGTACTAGAGTTCAGTTTTAGTGTGTCAGCCTCCTACATCAGACCATCCTATGATCACTATATTAAACGAGGTATTTTCAAACCAAAAGTTTATCATGCTTCCCCTGTCCTTGATTAAGAACTAGCCACTAAAGTTCAAGCTTTATCCTCACCAGCTTGGAAAGAAGCTATGAATTTTGAGTTCCAAGCATTGTTCAGGAATCACACTTGGGATCTTCGTCCCTATTCCCCAAACATGAATGTGCTTGACCAGATTGAAGCCAGATTAGTAGCTAAAGCTTTCCAGCAGGTTCCAGGTGTAGACTACTTTGATCCCTTCAGCCTTGTGATCAAGCAAATATCCATCAGAGTTATGTTCTCCTCAGCAGTAACTCATCACAGGCCAATCCATTACATTGATACAAATAATGCTTTCTTGCATGGAAATCTTATGGAGATAGTATGACTCAAACTGTTGGTTTTAAAGACCCCCCAAAACCAAATCATGTCACTAAGTTGGTGAAAACCTTGTATGGACTCGAGCAAGCCCCACGTCTAGGAATGACAAGCTGAAATCCTATATGTTCTCTTTGAAGTTTCATGTGTCTGTGTCAGATTCCTTGTTGCTCTATCAACAATATGATGATGGTTGGATCTTGTTATTAGTATGTGTATTAGTATATGTAGATGACATACCAATAACAAGAGCTAGTTGTTCAAGAATGCAACAGATTATTTCCATGCTTAATTCTGCTTTTACACTGAAACATCTTGGGGAGGTATCTTATTTTTCCGGAATACATGCATGTTCATAAATCTGTTGATGGGGGTCTTGTTAAATCAGGCTAAGTATGTTACAGATTTGTTGGCCAAGACAAACATGTGTCGGTATAAACCAACAACCAATCCTTATTGTTCTAATATCAAACTTTCTATTTGGTAGGTATGGCCCAGTTGCCTAAAGTTACAACACCAATACCCGACCCAAGTTGTCTAGGGCCGCAAGCCCAGTAATTGGCCCAAATACAGATTTGATAATTAGGTTGCGGTAGCAGCGCACGGGGGTTTGGAAGATTTCGCCCACGATCTTCTCTCAATCACAAAGGCAGGTTTGACGACCTTAATTGTAGGAATATAGTTAGGGTTGTGATTTGTATGATATAAATAGTAGAATTAGAGAGAGAAGAGGGGTTGAAACTTTGATCGGAGAAAAACCACCTGTAAACTAAACGAAAAAGAAGAGAAGAGAAAGATCCCGGTAGGGACATTATTTTCCCGTGGACGTAGATCTCCAAATCGAACCACATATACCTTGTGTCTTATTATCTGGTTACCTTTCAATTTGTTATTTTTGGTTGGTACCTTCTTGATAACGGATTCCCACAGACGGCGCCAATTGATAAAGCACAATCCGGTATCAAGAAGGTACCAACCAAAAATAACAAAGGTAACCAGATAATAAGACACAAGGTATACGTGGTTCGATCCGGAGATCTACGTCCACGGGAAAATAATGTCCCTACCGGGATCTTTCTCTTCTCTTCTTTTTCGTTTAGTTTACAGGTGGTTTTTCTCCGATCAAAGTTTCAACCCCTCTCCTCTCTCTAATTCTACTATTTATATCATACAAATCACAACCCTAACTATATTCCTACAATTAAGGTCGTTAAACCTGCCTTTGTGATTGAGAGAAGATCGTGGGCGAAATCTTCCAATCCCCCGTGCGCTGCTACCACAACCTAATTATCAAATCTGTATTTGGGCCAATTACTGGGCCTGCGGCCCTGGACAACTTGGGCCGGGTATTGGTGTTGTAACTTTAGGCAACTGGGCCATACCTACCAGATGCCCCTCCCCCAAAGAAGCCGGAGCAGAAGGATTCGGCTTATAAAGTAGATAAAGTGGACCAGAAGTGATGTGAAATAGAAGATCTGATTCCCGGAGTCCTGGGATCGGAATTAGATAGAAGGAAAAAACACCAAAGTCCCTGAGCCGGAATTGAGAAGAAGTAACAACCCCGAGGTCCCGCAACCGGAGTCGAGAAAAAGTAAACCCCGAGGTCCCTCAACCGGAGTTGAGAAAAAGTAAACTCTGAGGTCCCTCAACCGGAGTTGAGAAAAAGTAAACCCCGAGGTCCGTCGACCGAAGTTGAGAAGCTTCTTCAACACGAGTGGTGGACAAAACTGAGGCTCGTGACTGACAGATGTACACAACATTCGAGTAAGCGCGTGTGAAATGGCGCATATTGTGGGTTTCGAGGCGCGTGTATGACACGTGAAGATCAGGACCGTTGATTTTAAACCATCGAATCTGCACCGCTGCTGAATTTATAAGAAAAGGAGGGAAATCAAAACCCTTCACCTTCTTCTCTTGCAGTTAACTGAATCACGCATCAGAGAAATCCACAATTGTGCCATCTGTGCAGATAAAACACCACATCAACCAACCAAAGAAAACAAGTAAGTATGTCTATCTCATCTTCGTCTTCATCTAGGGTTGAGGAGGTAGGCAAAGAGGGGGAGCCTTTTAGAGCACCTCCTATACGGGTCATTTTCCCCTTGAATAGCGAAACTAGGCAAATTCACCGAGGTGATCTTAGTGAAATCAGAGTGGAGGCAGTAAGTTTTCCCCACTGTGAGGAGGAAGTAGAAGGGTTCGAAGTGGTAGGGGTGAGACCCACTGTAACCGAGACTCAAATTAGGCGATGGATTCCAAATTTTTTCTTACCCTTTGACCTTGAATTTATTATTCCCGAAGATAAGGATAAAGCCTGTTGCCCTCCCAAAGGATTCATATCCGTATACATAGATCAACTGGCCGTAGGATTGAGGTTTCCTCTGTGGGACTTTTTAGTAAAGTTGTTGGAGTATTATGGACTAGCTTTGGGGCAGTTAGGGCCCAATGCCATGAGGCAGGTGGTAGGATTTTTAGTGGAGTGTAGTAAGGGGGGATTAGTGCCTAGTGTTAGTTTATTTAGGCATTTCTTTCAGCTGAAAACAATGGGGAGAAATAAAGGTTGGTATTACCTTAACCCTAGGCCAAGTAAGAGATTCAAAGTAAAGAATCCGAGCAAGATTGAAGGATGGAGAAGCAAATTTATTTACGTTAGGCAGGAGACAGTTCTGCCGAAGTGGCAAATGTTAGAGGTAGTAGATAGTGCCCCGGCAGGGGAACCTAGAGGTGTGGATATATTGAAAAAAGCTGGTGTTCTGGGGTCCAGATTTTCAGAAGAAGTCCTGGACGGAGCTGGGTTGAGCCCCTATTATTCCAGATGGGCTGCTGGGACTTCGGATTCCCAAGAGAAAGACACCCCAACCGGGACTGACTCTGACGAGACGCCAAGCGTAGCTGAGAGAGAGAGGTCGAGAGCCGGGGCAGAATTAGAGGGTAGGACGTTTATTTCTGTACAAATTGTGTAAGATAAAATTGTAAATTCTCTGAACATATGACATGTCGTGTGCAGTGGGTAAGTTCAAGAGTGCCGCGAAGAAGGGTACCGAAGCCAGCTCCGGTGGGCGAGATGATAGAGCTAAGACCCCGGAGCTACAGAAAACGACAGTGGGGGGTGGTCACGGAGATGACCACGAGGACAACATTCCACTCTCGGGGTTGACTCCGAGCGCCAAGAGGAGGATCATCTCTCCAACAACACCACCGCCTCCCAAAAAGGCGCATATGACCCCGGCTCACGAGGTATCTACGTGAATAGTGTGCTATTACGTATCGCACAAGCCCATCATGATAGTGAGATAATGCAGGAACAAAGGACGGAAATAACTGCGGCCGGGGCCGAGCTGGAAAAACTGCTGGAGCCAATCCGCGGGCTGGTGGGAAGGTTGGAGAAAGAATCTTCCGGAGACAGAATAGCCGAACTGGAGGCCGAGGTCACCAAATTACGTGCCGGATTCGCGGAGGCCCACAAGAGTGCTAGAGTGGCCCGAGACAGAGCAGTACTTGCTGAGAGAGAGACAACGAGACTATGCGAACAGGCTGTTGAGGTTGCCGTGATCCGGGGTGACCTAACTGCGGCGCGGGAAGAGCTGAACAAGGTGATCGTGGGCCAGGGAGCTGTGTTAGAAGCCTTCGCCGAAAAATTGATGCAAACAGAGACGTTCTTGAAGTTCCTAAGCACATTCGTGGCTGCAGGTGACACAGCTACAAAAAGCGAGCTGTTGGAGGCCATATATGATAAATACCCGGAGGTCAATGTTTATGACGAAGACTTCGGGTATAACTATGATGCAGTGGGGAATGAAGATGGGGCATATTTCGATGCGTTGATGAAAGCACCGAGGTGGCCACTGATCGAGGCCTTAGCTAAGAAGAACACGCTCTTAACTCCCGAAGTGATCAAACGGTGTAATGAAGACCAGGATAAAGACTTCTTGGGTTTTCGCAATGGTTTTTATGTGTGGGAGTTAAGGAACCGAGCTCCCATTCCCCGTAAAGGAGCCGTAATGCCTACCGACGTGGTTGAAGGCTCTGGCAAGGCAATAGAGGTAGCCGGGGACGTTGCAGAGCTCTCGGGTGTAATAAGGACCACCTCTACCCCTGGAGAGGTCAGTGACCTTCCGACTCATGAGCAGAATGTAGAGTAGACGATCTGTAAAAAAAATCCGTTGTAATTTCTTGCTTTGTAATGAGCAACTTTGTATTTCCAGAGAAATAAACAATGTTGAATCAGTTTTATGGATATCAAATGTCGCAATATCTCTTATTCGTAACAATGTACATGTATCTGTACGGTCTAAATACCGAGGTGTCTACTTTGCCAGGAAAACATTGAAAACCCATATGAGGTAATAAAGCAGCTTCAATCATCAATAGCCTGGTTACAGAAAGACCGGGATATCTGGATGTTGCAAGAAGTCCCGCGGTTATTGAAGAAGTTAGTATCAGTAGAAAAGAGGTGCGCAGAAGCAGAAAGCTCGTGGACAGAAACTGCACAACAAATGCGGCAGTATAAAGCAGAGTGCGTGCTAAAAGATATGGAGTTGGAGCAACTCCGCATAAACCAACAAGAGTGTGAACACTTGCTTATTGATGGCGGGCGACTATCAATCCAAGAGATTCGTGCCCGGAGAGCAGAAATCCGGGGAGACATTAATCCCCATACTCTAGATCTTCAGGAGTATGAGCGAGTACAACGCAATGTTGAACTAGATAGAATTCTAGGCCTTGACGCCAATGGAGACATTATCACCCCATTCTCCCAAGAAATACTGGCTACGCCCCTTCCCGAAGGGTTCAAGAGACCTGCCATACCACCTTATGACGGCACTGGAGATCCGGCCAATTTTCTTGGGGCTTTTAGGCACAACATGCTCAGTCGAGATCATACCACATCTCTTCACTATTGTAAGATCTTCCCCGAGTATCTTCAGGATGAGGCTCGAGTTTGGTTTGACTCTCTCCCCCGTAATAGTATATCCTCTTTTAGAGAACTTGCTGAACACTTTTGGGCACGTTTCGAAGCACGTGCAAAACCCATGTCCACTTTGGCCGATCTGATGAATGTGGAACAAAAAGAAGGAGAAACCATCTCTCAGTTCCTGGAACGTTTTACGACTGAAAGTTTGAAAGTAGGAAATCAGCCAGATAGCATCATTATCACAGCCTTCATGAATGGATTACGAGCCGGACCACTGTACACCGAGCTAGTCCGTAATACTCCCGTTACTACCCGAGCTCTCTATCATGTGGTTGGGAGGTTCGCTAAGGCAGATGAGCAAACCCGGCGTAAGAGGGAAAAATCTATTGCTAAGAGACAATCAGATAAAGGACAATCCGGGTCTAATGCTCGTACCAGCGCCTTCAACCGACTGGGCAGAGGGCGACCCGACACTCGCCACGATCTACCTCAACTAACACCTTTGAATCGGTCCCGAACCGAAATACATACCATCCACAAGGCTGATCTAAAATCTTGTCCTCGCATGACTGCACCAGCTGACAAACGAAACCGCACCAAGTGGTGTGAATACCACTATGACCACGGGCACGATACTGAAGAATGCCGAGAACTCAGCAAAGAAATTGAAGAGTGCATAAAGCAGGGATATTTTCGCCAGTATATTGCTCAATCAGACAATCGACAACAGCACCGAAGTGGAAACCAGCAACAGAGTCGAGCTGGCTATAATAATCGTAGCTTACAACAAGGTCGGTCACAATGGCCGAATAATCGATCCGGGAATAGCCACTACCCAAAACAAGATCAAGGAAGTAGGCACAGTACTCAACAGCAACAACCTCGCTTATTGCCAGCTCCCCCTCCTCAAGAAGAAGGGACTAACCCTTCAGCTCGTGTTGTTAATAGCGTTATTCATATGATCTATGGTACACAGCCAGCGGGAGTGTCCTGCAAAGCTCTTATTGCAGAAGCTCGCAGACCTCCTCCCGAGGAACCCCGTCACAAGCGTTTCCACAATACTGAAACAGTAAGTTTTACCGAGGACGACCCTGTACCCGAGCGCACACCCCACACTAATGCTATAATCATTGATATGAACGTGGCAAATATTATAATCAAACGGGTGTACGTTGATAATGGTGCGGCCGTGAGTGTTATCTTCTCAGATTGTTTCCAAAAAATGGGCATATCTCGAGATCTGCTTCGGCCTGCTCCAGGACCTCTGCAGACATTTACACAGGGGGAAGTTCGGGCAGAAGGGATTATTAATCTACCAGCCTCGGTAGGTACTCATCCTGCCATCAAAATAGTTTTTGTTGATTTTTACGTGGTGTCATCTACATCTCCGTATAATATGATTCTTGGACGAGATTGGCTTACTCCTGTCCAAGCCATATGTTCCACGTTTCATCTGACGATGAAGTGCCCCTCACCTTACGGAACAATAGCCATCCGTGGTGATCAGAAGATGGCTAAGCAGTGTATGCTTATTGCACTCAAACCGCGAACTACGCAGACGGCTCGACCCCAGTTTCAAATGGATACCCCTGGACTTGCATCAATCCCGATTCAACCCCTTGGCGATGAGGTAGTAGAAGTACCTCTCGATCCAAAATACCCGAACGAACTGTTAAGGTCGGTGCTATACATTTACCTCTACTTCACAGCGCCATTGTTCAGATACTGCGAGAATATTCCGAGGTCTTCGCCTGGTCACCCTTGGACATGCCCGGTGTCTCACCGGACTTGATTACCCACAAATTGAACATTGACCCAACAGTCAAACCGGTACAGCAGAAGCGCAGACAATTTGCTGCCGACAGAAAAACTGCTATTCGCATAGAGGTTGAAGCATTGGTGAAGGCAGATATCCTTTTCGAAGTCCATTATCCGACCTGGTTGGCGAATCCTGTTTTAGTTCAGAAGGTTGATCATACGTGGAGAATGTGTGTGGATTTTACCGATCTGAATAAATACTGCCAGAAGGACTGCTATCCACTACCTCCTATCGACCAAAAGGCCGAAGCCATTACCGGACATCCCGCACTCTGTTTCTTGGACCTATATAAGGGATACCACCAAATTCACATGGATAGGAAGGATGCTATCAAGACAGCATTTATAACGGACTTCGGCATCTTTGCGTACAAAAAGATGCCCTTCGGGCTTAAGAATGCCGGAGCCACTTATCAACGGTTGATGGACCATGTCTTCCAGGACCAAGTTGGCCGAAATATAGAGGTCTATGTCGATGACCTAGTCATCAAAAGTCGAACTTTCGATGCATGTGTCCGGGACATTGCTGAAACATTGGATATACTTCGACGCCATAATCTCCGCTTAAATCCAGCAAAATGCACCTTCGGGGTTGGTTCAGGAAAATTTTTAGGATACATGGTCTCCCCTCAGGGACTACAAGCTAATCCCTCCAAAATTCGGGATATACTCAACCTCATGACACCCCAGAAAGAAAAAGATGTTCAGCGCCTTACCGGACGATTGGCTGCATTAAACAGGTTCCTATCTAAAGCGGCTGAACGACAACTTCCTTTCTTTAAGATTTTAAGGCAGGCTAAGAAATTTGAGTAGACTCCCCAATGTGAAGAGGCTTTGACAGCCTTAAAACAGCACATCAGCCAACTTCCCATTATTTCCGCCCCGATCGCTGGAGAACCCCTATACATATATTTGTCCACCTCTGATGAAGCCATCAGTGCAGCTCTTGTCCGCGATGACCACGGGACCCAGAAGGTTGTGTATTTTGCTAGCCGGGCCTTGCAAGGAGCAGAAACCCGATACTCAGTCATCGAAAAGACCATATTGGCACTAGTTATGGCAGCCCGCCGCCTCCGCCCCTATTTTCAAGGACATGTTATAAACGTCCTCACAAACCAACCAATCCGTCAAATCCTGAGTAAGCCAGACCACTCTGGTCGATTCGTTAAATGGGCAATAGAGCTGGGAGAGCATGATATTCAATTTCTTCCCCGTCGCGCTATTAAGGGCTAAGCCCTGGCTGATTTTCTAGCTGAAGCTACCTTTGAGGGTCCTGACTCCAACTCGCGTCCTGAAAACATTTCCCCTACTGACCTCAGTATCGAAACCTAACGATGGCATATCCATGTCGATGGTGCATCCGCTACCCGGGGAAGTGGTGCCGGGGTCATCATCAATGGGCCCGACAACGTCGAAGTCAAGTATGTTTTGCGCTTTAACTTCAAAGTCACGAATAATGAAGCTGGATATGAGGCAATTCTTGCGGGTCTTCGCCTTGCAAAGACTTTAGGAGCTTTACACATTCGAGTATATACTGACTCCGAAGTGGTTTCTAGTCAAATCAATGGCTCATATACAGCAAAGGAGGAAACCATGAAATGGTACTTGGCTTTAGCTAAAAGTCTCCTGCTCACATTTGCCTCTGCCGACATTCACAAGATTCCCCGAGAAGAGAACACAAAAGCTGACACTCTCAGCAAACTGGCCTCCGCGGTCCCCTCGAGCATACCTTCCGATGTACTTGTAGAAGAGGTGTCTCATCAGTCTATCTATGAACAGCCTGTCTCGGTAATCATTGACTCCAAAACTACTTGGATGACACCCATTGTCCAATACCTACAGGACGGCACCCTACCCGATGACAAGTTACAAGCTCGCCAGGTAATCTTGAAAGCACCAAAATACACTTTACATGACGGAGTCTTGTATAGACAATCTTACCTCCAGCCCAGTCTTCGGTGTCTCGACCCGGTTCAGGCCAACTACATCCTCAAGGAATTACACGAAGGCTCATGCGCAAACCATATTGGGTCCCGGACTCTCGCTAAAAAGGCACTCCGGTGGGGGTATTATTGGCCTACTCTTTTTAATGATGCACATGACCTAGTGGCAAAATGCGAGAATTGTCAGCGGCATTCACGGATTAAACACTTACCTCAAACAGAGCTGACAGGCATACAGAGTGCATGGCCTTTTATTTAATGGGGCATAGACATCGTGGGTCCTTTCCCTTTAGCTCCAGGTGGTTTTAAATTCTTAGTGGTCGCTGTGGACTACTTTACCAAGTGGGTTGAGGCCGAACCACTCACTACCATCACTGGAAGGAAAATCCTTAATTTTGTTTGGAAGAATATTGTTTGCCGATTCGGTATCCCTAGCACCATCATTTCTGACAATGGGAAACAGTTCGCGAATGACCCTTTCCGCTCTTGGTGCGAAGAGTTACACATTAAACAGGCATTCACTTCGGTGGCTCATCCCCAGGCTAATGGCCAGGTCGAGGTGACAAACCGAACACTTGTTGAAGGCATCAAAAAACGCCTAGGCGAATCTAAAGGACTTTGGGCTGATGCCCTACCTCAGGTATTATGGGTTTATCGCACTGCGCCACATTCTTCTACAGGCGAAACTCCTTTTAGCCTAACTTATGGCTCCGAAGCCGTCATCTCGGCAGAAATCGGAGTAGCCAGTCCTAGGGTGTTGACTTTCAACCCGGAACAGAACGAGGACGCTCTCCGTACCAACCTTGACGAAGTAGAATATCGCCAGGAACAAGCCCTTATTCGACAAGCCAAATATAAACAGCAAACAGCGAAGTACTACAATGCTCGAGTTCGGTGCACACAGTTTAAGGTCGGTGATCTTGTGCTCCGGTGCTGTGAGGTGGTGTTCAATCTCATCAAGTGAGCTATACTTTGTAATATGGTATGTTGGGAATGTGGAACCGGAATCAGGAAGTGAAGAACCGGAGGTTTGAACCGGGTTTGAGCATCAAGAAGACAAGCTGTTCAGAATAAACCGGGTTCGAGGCAGTTGAGGATAACCGTCATTTGTGACGGAGCAGTTTCAGAATTGTGACGAAGAAAACCGTCGTTTTTGTCCGGTAGCTGAGCTCAACTTCATTCAGTTAGAACTTTCTGTACAGTTACATTCGAGCTCCAATACTTATATCATTGTAAAGCTCTCATCAAGGAGAAGATCACTACGTCGAGCAATTTCCTTGTTTCTTAGATTAGAGAGAGTATTTTGAGGTTGAACGTTTCTGCCCTAATTTGTCAACAGAATTGGGCATTTCGTTTCTTGTGTGTATTCTCTGTAATTGATTGGTTTTCTTAGTGGATTGAGGTGTGTCTTGCCTCCGTGGATGTAGTTCATCTTGAACGAACCACGTAAAAGCTGTGTGTGATTCATTTTCAGTTCCTGGTCTGCGTGAGTTCAATTCGGCTACATCTTTGGCCGAACTTCATGTGTGTTTTCAAATTGATCTTTGTGCGAATTCCAGATTCTGTATAGTTGTGTGTTTAAGAGTTGAGTTCACTAACAAGTGGCGCCGTCTGTGGGAAACAACTCTCACGGCTTGAAGAAGAAAAGGAATGGCTGGTATGAAGATGGATTTTGAGAAGTTTACAGGAAGAAATGATTTCATACTGTGGAAAATCAAGATGAATGCAGTACTGGTTCACAATGGCCTTGATCTTGCATTGATACCTCTGGATTCGTGGGAAGAAAGTGAGAAACCCAAGTTTGCATCAGTGGATAAGAAGGCCCTCAGTCTTATCTTTCTGTGTTTGGGTGATAAACCTTTGAGAGAGGTCTCAAGATGCAAGAGTTCCTCAGAAGCATGGAAGAGATTGGAAGATCTGTATCAATCTAAGTCAGTTTCCAACAAGCTGTTCTTGAAGCAGGAGATGTTGGCCTTCAAGATCACTGAAGATAAGGTAATTTCTGATCAACTTGATGAGTTCATTAAGATGGTTGAAGAATTGGAAGACCTGGATGTGAAATTGGAGGAGGATGACAAAGCATTGATGGTGTTAAACATTCTTCCAAAATCCATGGAAAGCTTTAAGGATGCCTTGATGTATGGGAGAGATGAGCAGCTATCTTATGATGGAATAGTGAAGGCTCTGAGGTCTAAATGTTTGCAGACTCAAGGTGATAAAGGCATGGTGCAATCTGGAGAAGGTTTGAATGTCAAATTCAAGAAACCTTGGCAAGGCAAGAAGGGACAGAATGCTAAGGATCCAAAGGCAGGAGACTCTAATCCTAAGAAGGGGAATGAATGGGTTGAGAAGAGGAAATGCTTCAAGTGCAAGCAGCCTGGTCACCTGAAGAAGGATTGTCCTAAGAAAAATAAGAAAGGTGGAAATCAAGGGGCAGAAGCTGCTGCCATTGATCATCAAGAAGATCCTCCAGAGGTATTAAATGTTACTGAATCAAGAATGGTAAAGGAATGGGTCGTGGACACAGGCTGCTCCTTTCATATGTGTCCACACCAGTCATGGTTTGATGAACTGAAAAGAGAAGATGGTGGAAATGTTCTCCTGGGAAATGACCAATCATGTAAGGTCAAAGGAGTTGGATCAGTGAGCATAAGGATGTTTGATGGAGTGGTCAGAGTCATCTCAAATGTAAGATATGTTCCTGGCCTTAAAAGAAATCTTCTATCTCTTGGTTCTTTAGTAACTAGTGGGTGTCAGTTTAGCTCAGTAGATGGCTTCTTGCATATCACTAAACATGGAAAAATGGTGATAAAAGGTAGACAGCATAATGGGTTGTTTATCTTGATTGGTTCACCTGTTGTTGGGAGTGTGGATATGGTCTTGAGCAGTTCTGAGCTTGTTAAATGGCACAAGAGGCTTGGACACATAGGAGAGAAAGGGCTGAAGGAACTATCAAGAAGTGGAGTAATTGGAAACATGGGAAATCAAGATCTGGAGTTCTGTGATCAGTGTGCTTTGGGCAAATCCAAGAAGCTGCCCTATGGAAAGGGTGTTCACACAACTCAAGAGCCATTAGATTATGTTCACTCTGACATATGGGGTCCTGCAAGGACAGAGTCTCATGGTGGTGCAAGGTATTTCATGTCCTTGATTGATGATTACAGCAGAAAGGTGTGGATCATGTTGATGAAGAATAAGAGTGATGCTTTTCATAAGTTCAAAACATGGTTGATTCAACTGGAAAATGTCAAAGGGAAGAAGCTGAAGCACCTTAGGACTGATAATGGACTGGAATATCTCTCTACTGAGTTTACAAACTTCTGTGAAGAAAGAGGAATCAAGAGACACAGGACTGTTCCAATGAATCCTCAACAGAATGGAGTTGCTGAGAGGCTTAATAGGACTCTTCTTGAAAGAGTTAGGTGTATGCTGTTGGATGCTGGGTTGCCAAAGGTATTTTGGGGTGAAACCATTGCTACAGCATGTTATCTCATTAACAGGTCACCCTCATCAGTGATTGGGTTCAAAACACCTGAAGAGGTGTGGAGTGGACAGAAACCAAGTTATGAAGGTTTAAGGGTGTTTGGTTGTCTTGCTTTTGTCCATGTCAAGCAAGACAAGTTAGATGCAAGAGCTCTAAGATGTGTATTTCTTGGATATCCAGATGGAATAAAGGGCTACAGATTGTGGTGTCTAGAGAAAGGAAATCAGAAGATAATCACAAGTAGAGATGTAAAGTTTAATGAGAATGTGATGGCTTACACTTCTACAGGCTCTAAGGAAGAATTTGATGGTGCTAAAGAGACAGAAGAGATATCAATTCAGGTGGAGCATCCTGCTGAAGATGATCACACATCTCAACCACAAGAAAATCTACAAGATAGTGATTCATCATCTGAAGAAGAAGAATAAACTGGACCTTCACAAAATGTTAGAGAATACAGCAGTGGAAGGGACAGGCCTAGAAGAACAATCAATAGACCTGATTTCTATGGCCAAGCAGGGAGTGTTTACTATGCCTTAAGTGTTGCTGAAGACCTGGAATCACAAGAGCCTAGTAGTTTTAAAGAAGCACTAGACTGTGAAGAAGGTGAACACTGGATTCAGGCAATGATTGAAGAGATGGAGTCCCTGGAAAAGAATGAGACCTGGATATTGGTGGATAAACCAAGAGGTCAGAAACTTGTAAGCTCTAAATGGATATACAAGAAGAAACTAGAGACAGCAGGATCCAAACAGGTGAGGTTTAAAGCAAGATTGGTGGCTAGGGGCTTTACACAAAGAGAAGGAATTGATTTTAATGAAGTTTTCTCTTCAGTGGTAAAGCATTGCTCAATCAGGTTGCTTTTATCAAAAGTTACACAAGAGGACATGGAATTACAACAACTGGATGTAAAGACAGCATTCTTACATGGTGAACTCAATGAGAAGATATATATGAAACAGCCAGAAGGCTTTGTTGTTCTTGAACAAGAAGACAAAGTTTGTTCGCTGAAGAAGTCACTATATGGACTCAAACAAAGTCCAAGACAGTGGAATAAGAGGTTCAATGACTTCATGATCAGTGTTGGCTTTGTAAGAAGTCTTTATGATAGTTGTGTTTACTTCAACAAAGGTTCAAAGACAGATAAAGTCTTCCTTCTATTGTACGTGGATGATATGCTAATTGCCAGCAGGAACAAGAAGAGGGTACAATGGTTGAAGGATAGACTTAACACTGAATTTGACATGAAAGATCTGGGAGAGGCCAAGAAGATTTTGGGCATGAACATTCTAAGAAACAGAGAAGCTGGAGTTCTTTGGTTATCTCAGAAGCAATATCTACAGAAGGTTTTGGAGAGGTTTCATATGCATGAAGTCAAACCTCTCTCCACTCCAATTAATCTACAGAAGAAACTCTCCAAAGAACAATGCCCAAAGACTGAAGAGGAAATCATACATATGAACAATATCCCTTATGCAAGTGGAGTTGGAAGTCTTATGTATGGAATGATTTGTAGTAGGCCTGACTTGGCCTATGCTGTGTCCTTAGTAAGCAGGTTCATGTCAAACCCAGGAGTTGAGCATTGGGAAGCTTTGAAACATGTGATGAGGTATTTGAAGGGATCAGTGAACTTGTCACTGAAGTTTGAAAAGAAAGTGGATGGAAGCACTGTTGCATTGGAGGGGTTTGCTGATTCTGATTTTGCAGCAAACATAGACACAAGGAAATCTATTTCTGGATTTGTGTTTACCTTATTTGGAACAGCCATCAGCTGGAGAAGTGTACAACAATCAGTTGTAGCACTGTCAACAACAGAAGCAGAATATATCTCTCTCACTGAAGCTATCAAAGAAGCAATCTGGCTTAAAGGGATTTTGAGGGATTTGGACATCAAGCAGAAGTGTGTGGCAATCTACTGTGATAATCAAAGTGCTCTACACCTTGTGAAACACCAAGCATTTCATGAAAGGTCAAAACACATTGATGTTAGGTTGCATTTTGCTAGAGATATCATTGATTCTGGTTCTGTGGAAGTGAAGAAGGTACACACATTGCATAACCCTGCTGATTTTCTTACTAAGGGTGTACCTGGGAACAAAGTGGAGCATTGTTCGAGCTTGCTGCAACTTGAGCAATGTCATGAAGAGCATTAACAGAAAGGCAGTGATGAGGCAGGAAGAGGCACACTTGATTCATTGAGGTGGAGATTTGTGAGGTGGTGTTCAATCTCATCAAGTGAGCTATACTTTGTAATATGGTATGTTGGGAATGTGGAACCGGAATCAGGAAGTGAAGAACCGGAGGTTTGAATCGGGTTTGAGCATCAAGAAGACAAGCTGTTCAGAATAAACCGGGTTCGAGGCAGTTGAGGATAACCGTCATTTGTGACGGAGCAGTTTCAGAATTGTGACGAAGAAAACCGTCGTTTTTGTCCGGTAGCTGAGCTCAACTTCATTCAGTTAGAACTTTCTGTACAGTTACATTCGAGCTCCAATACTTATATCATTGTAAAGCTCTCATCAAGGAGAAGATCACTACGTCGAGCAATTTCCTTGTTTCTTAGATTAGAGAGAGTATTTTGAGGTTGAACGTTTCTGCCCTAATTTGTCAACAGAATTGGGCATTTCGTTTCTTGTGTGTATTCTCTGTAATTGATTGGTTTTCTTAGTGGATTGAGGTGTGTCTTGCCTCCGTGGATGTAGTTCATCTTAAACGAACCACGTAAAAGCTGTGTGTGATTCATTTTCAGTTCCTGGTCTGCGTGAGTTCAATTCGGCTACATCTTTGGCCGAACTTCATGTGTGTTTTCAAATTGATCTTTGTGCGAATTCCAGATTCTGTATAGTTGTGTGTTTAAGAGTTGAGTTCACTAACAGGCGCAATTCTGCCAGTAAGGCCAGTCCTGAAGGCAAGCTCCATGCAGCATGGGAAGGACCCTATCGTGTGGTTACTGTCCATCCCCTCGGGAGTTATCAGCTTGCACGCGTCGATGGCACCCCAGTGCCTCGGACTTGGCATGTGACTAACCTTCGAAATTTTTTTCTCTAAACATTGTTAGTTTTACTTCTGCTTTCTGTCTCTTGCATAATTTGTTTGTATTCTGACATGGTTCTGACAAGTTTTGCTCAGTAAAAAATACTATTCTCATCTATCTATTGTTTGTTTATGATACCGTGGGGACGCCCCGATATCTTTATATTACATGTTTCCGAACATTTGTTTTCGATCCGTCGGGTATATAAAACATGTCTCCGGACTCCATTACTCACTTCCTTGACCCAGTCAAGTTACATGATCAAACCTCAGGGTTTTGTTTCAATTCCATCCCACTCGATCAAAGAATACAAGGTATTATTAATCTGTCTCCGGACTTCAGCTCGTTTCC
Organism: Ajuga chamaepitys; assembly: GCA_958295605.1. Lineage (NCBI taxonomy): Eukaryota > Viridiplantae > Streptophyta > Magnoliopsida > Lamiales > Lamiaceae > Ajuga > Ajuga chamaepitys. The sequence continues at coordinate 72,550,729 of OY282495.1, forward strand.
TTTACACGTCCTTGGTAATATGTTTAAGTGTTTTTATTTTCAAACATAATAAGATAATAGTAATAAAAAAAAAAAACAAACAACGTTTTTTTTTTCAACTCCATAATATGTATATATTCCGTATGGCTGTTACAACAGACTAATTATTTTGTCACTACATTATTTTGATTGGTTTCTGGCTACCTTATTCCCTATTGACGTTGTTCGGAGTCCTCTCCGAACCAAAACGCAAAACCTCGTTGCCTTGTCTCTGATCGACCACTTCTAGTCCTCCGGGATGTCTCTTGCGCGTTCCGACGTCGCCCTAATTCGCCTCGGTCAAGGACCCCGGTCCCATGCCTATTACCTGTCCCCTGAGGACCCCGGTCTGTTGCAGGATGTCCGGACCTTCTACTTGGGCCCGACATATTGATCCATTCTTCATGGCCCCATTCTAGTGGTGCCAAGGGATCCATCTCCTCGGGGGTTTGAGTTATGTATTCCTCGGTCTTATGTTGAGGGGCCTCTGTTGTTTTCCGAAACACTGGGTTTGCTCTCCGTCTCCTCCCCGGAGTGTTGGCCCATTCTACAGCATCCCATTCTTCTACAGGCATCTCATCAATTTCCTTTGCAGTTTATGGACTCGAGCAAGCCCCACGTCTAGGAATGACAAGCTGAAATCCTATATGTTCTCTTTGAAGTTTCATGTGTCTGTGTCATATTCCTTGTTGTTCTATCAATAATATGATGATGGTTGGATCTTGTTATTAGTATGCGTATTAGTATATGTAGATGACATACCAATAACAAGAGCTAGTTGTTCAAGAATGCAGCAGATTATTTCCATGCTTAATTCTGCTTTTACACTGAAACATCTTGGGGAGGTATCTTATTTTTCCGGAATACATGCATGTTCATAAATCTGTTGATGGGGGTCTTGTTAAATCAGGCTAAGTATGTTACAGATTTGTTGGCCAAGACAAACATGTGTCGGTATAAACCAACAACCAATCCTTATTGTTCTAATATCAAACTTTCTATTTGGTAGGTATGGCCCAGTTGCCTAAAGTTACAACACCAATACCCGGACCAAGTTGTCTAGGGCCGCAAGCCCAGTAATTGGCCCAAATACAGATTTGATAATTAGGTTGCGGTAGCAGCGCACGGGGGATTGGAAGATTTCGCCCACGATCTTCTCTCAATCACAAAGGCAGGTTTGACGACCTTAATTGTAGGAATATAGTTAGGGTTGTGATTTGTATGATATAAATAGTAGAATTAGAGAGAGGAGAGGGGTTGAAACTTTGATCGGAGAAAAACCACCTGTAAACTAAACGAAAAAGAAGAGAAGAAAAAGATCCCGGTAGGGACATTATTTTCCCGTGGAAGTAGATCTACGGATCGAACAACGGATACCTTGTGTCTTATTATCTGGTTACCTTTCAATTTGTTATTTTTGGTTGGTACCTTCTTGATAATTGTGTCTTATATCTGGTTACCTTTCAATTTGTTATTTTTGGTTGGTACCTTCTTGATAACGAATTGCGCTTTATCACTATTCAAGACAGTGGTTGATAGGGATGGCCCAGTCACTTCGGGTCGGGTTAATACCTAATACTTCGGCCCACTAACCGGCCCAGAAGATCCAGAAATACGCGTCGTCCCAGATAATGTGGCGCGGCCCAATTTATGGCTTGTTCCGCGATTCAAGGCCCACGATTCGTCCCCAACCGCCATGCAGCGGAAAATAGGCACGACAATAGGGAGTTAGTTAGGGTTCAGTAGGGTTTAGTATAAATACGAGGAAAGAACTCTGAATTAGGGTTCGCATTCTGTATTCTGTAATTACTACGTGTAAACTCAAAGTTCTAGTGAAAGAGACACCTCGGCAGGTGCTATTTTGTGCCCGTGGACGTAGATCCCTGGATCGAACCACGTAAATCCCATGTTTTTTCATATTGCTTACGTAGGTTTTCGTTAAGTTTCTTGGTTATCGGATTGCGCATTATCGATTGGCGCCGTCTGTGGGAACTGCAAGTAGTTTTTGACATTAACAGTGCATTCAAATATCATGGTGATGACTCGTCTGAATCAATCTCGCCAGGGTGATCAAGCCAATCAAGATCCACCCGTGGATCAAGTTTTGCCGCCGAGGCAATCGCCGATAAGAGGTACGTCTCATCATCAGGGCAACCAAGGCCCGGTTATGAATCCAGACAACCAGTTCTTACCTCCACCCCCACAAGACATGCAAGACCCTAACCTCGCTGCTGCCCGGCCACCGGTCAATGTTCAAATAACTCCAGAATTACTCCAGGCCTTCCTACAAGAGCATGCTCATGTTCTTCAGGACTGGGCGGCCAATCGCCTAAATCCCGAGGGACCTGCCGAACATGATGCCAATCCCGCGGTGCCCCCACATCGTCAGCATTCGCATGATCGACAAGACCCGGTGCACCGCGGGCGTTCGAATCGGCGACGGGAACGACCTGGTTCTCCCGAGGACCATGGGAGTTCTAACGGGTCAAGACAGCGCAACGACGAATCTACAGATGTCAATCGCCGCCGTCCACTCAACGCGGCTAAAAGAGTTCGTTATGCCAATCCTCATACTCTAGATCTTCAAGAGTATGAGCGAGTCCAACGCAATGTTGAGCTCGACAGAATCCTAGGCCTTGATGCCAATGGAGATATCATCACACCGTTCTCTCAAGAAATCATGGCCACCTCCCTTCCCGAAGGGTTCAAAAGGCCTGCCATACCACCTTATGACGGCACCGGAGATCCAGCTAGTTTTCTTGGAGATTTCCGGCACAACATGCTTAGCCGCGATCATACTACATCCCTTCATTACTGTAAGATTTTTCCTGAGTACCTTCAGGATGAAGCTAGGGTTTGGTTTGATTCTCTCCCTCGCAATAGTGTATCCTCTTTCAGAGAACTCGCCGAGCATTTTTGGGCGCGTTTTGAAGCACGTGCGAAGCCCATGGCCACCCTGGCCGACCTCATGAATATGGAACAGCGGGACGGCGAAGCCGTTACCCAATTTCTTGACCGCTTTACAGCGGAGAGTCTCAAAGTGGGAAATTGCTCAGATGATGTAATCATCAACGCATTCATGAATGGACTCCGTCCCGGACCACTCTACACCGAGTTGGTTCGTAATCCACCGGTCACAACCCGAGCACTGTTCAAAATGGTGTGCAGATATGCTAAGGCCGAGGAGCAGACTCGTCGGAAACGTGAGAAACACGCTAGCAAGCAGCAGTCCGACAGGGCACAAGTTGGGCCTAGCACACGACCTAGTGCCTTTTCTCGTCTGAACCTGGGGCGTTCAGAATCTCGAGGTGATATTCCACAATTCACTCCGCTGACAAAATCACGAGCTGAAATTCTTTCTGTTCACAAGAATGATTTACGGCCCTGTCCGCGGATGACTGCTCCGCCTGAAAAGAGGAACCGTGGAAAGTGGTGTGCATACCACCGAGATCATGGGCACGAGACGGAGGAGTGCCGAGAGCTCAGCAGGGAAATTGAGGAATGTTTAAAGAAAGGTCTCTTGCGACAATACATTGCGCGGATCGATGACAAACCTCGGACAAGTCAGAATGGGGGTTCGTCTCATAACCGCGGAGGTTATCATGATCGGGGTATACATCAAAAGACATCGTGGCAGAATCCTAGCAATTATGCACGGCAAGACTCTGGCAATCGCCAACAGCCTCGTTTTCTGCCACCACCTCCTCCTCCGGGAGGACCCGGAGACAATGCACCCACTCACGTAATAAACGTGATATATGGGGCCCTCCCCACCGGGGCTTCACGAAATGCCTTGAAGGCAGACTCTCGCCGTCCTCCTCCCGAGGAGCCACGTCATAAGCGCCTCCATCAATCCGAAACTGTTAGTTTCACAGATAGGGACCCGGTTCTAGAGATAACACCTCATACTGACGCCATTGTCATCGACATGACCGTAGCCAATATTACAATAAAGCGGGTCTTCGTGGACAATGGAGCCGCAGTGAGTGTTATATTCGCCGACTGTTTCCAAAAGATGGGGATTCCTCGGGAACAACTTCGGCCGGCCCCCGGGCCATTGCAGACTTTCACTCAGGGTGAAGTCCAGCCAGAAGGTGTCATCACTCTCCCAGCGTCTCTGGGGACCTATCCGGCGATAAAAACTATTTTTGTGGATTTTTACGTGGTTAACTCCCCGTCACCGTACAACATGATCTTGGGTCGGGATTGGCTTACTCCTGCCAAAGCCATATGCTCCACATACCACCTCGCGCTAAAATTCCCCACCTCACATGGCGAAGTGGCTATTCGCGGTAGTCAGCGGGTTTCTAAGGAGTGCATGTACGTGGCACTCAAAAAGACTACCAAAGTTCCTCCCAAACAGCAGCTTCAAGTAGCGTCATCGGCTCTTGAACCTCAGGTATGTACCTCATTGGGAGATACCACCGTCCAGGTGCCGCTTGATCCGTCCAAACCAGAACAGACTGTAACTGTCGGTGCCGTGGATGTGCCATGGTTACACCAGGCCATCATTCAGACCTTGCGAGAGTATTCCGATGTCTTTGCATGGTCCCCTTTGGACATGCCCGGGGTCTCTCCCGATGTAATAACCCACAAGCTGAACATCGATCCCAGCGTAAAGCCTATACAGCAAAAGCAAAGGAAGTTCGCTCCGGAGCGAAATGCAGCAATTCGAATCGAGGTGCAACAACTCTTGGATGCGGACATCTTGTTCGAAGTGTATTACCCTTCTTGGCTATCCAATCCAGTGATGGTGATAAAGTCCAGCGGGGCATGGCGGATGTGTGTTGATTTCTCCGACCTCAATAAACATTGTCCGAAGGACTGTTATCCTCTACCTTCCATCGACCAGAAGGCCGAAGCCATTACTGGGTACGTGGCACTTTGTTTCTTAGACTGTATAAGGGATACCACCAGATCTTTATGGATCCGCAGGATGCCCTCAAGACGGCATTTATCACTGCTTTTGGGTGTTTTGCTTTTAAGAAAATGCCCTTCGGGCTCAAGAACGCTGGAGCCACATATCAACGTCTCATGGACCACGTTTTCCATGATCAGATTGGCCGCAACGTCGAGGTTTACGTCGATGATCTAGTTATAAAAAGTACCTCCCATTCTTCATGCGTGCAAGACATTGCCGAAACGTTGCGTACTCAGCGGCGTTACAATTTGCGACTTAATCCGGCAAAATGCACTTTTGGCGTTGGCTCCGGCAAGTTTCTTGGTTATATGGTTTCACAACACGGTCTTCAGGCCAATCCAGCCAAACTTCGGGATGTTCTAGATTTGCAACCACCGAAGACGTTCAGAGACGTTCAACGCCTCACGGGTGGTTTGGCGGCCTTAAATCGCTTTTTATCTAAAGCGGCAGAGCGCCAACTCCCATTCTTCAAAATTTTGAGACAAGCGAAGTCATTTGAGTGGACCCCGGAGTGTACCGAGGCTTTCAAGGCTTTGAAGCATCATATTCAGCAGTTGCCCACTTTGTCAGTTCCTCTCTCCGGAGAGCCTCTTTATATGTACTTGGCTTCCGCCGAGGAAGCTATTAGCGCCGCACTCGTGCGAGAAGTCAATGGTGTTCAACATCCCGTGTATTTCGCAAGCCGAGTACTTCACGGGGCGGAGACACGGTACTCCATGTTGGAAAAAACCGTGCTGGCCCTCGTCATGGCGGCTCGGCGTCTGCGGCCATACTTCCAAGGGCGCGAAATACGAGTTCTGACCAATCATCCTATCCGACAGATTCTAGTCAAGCCCGAGGTGTCCGGGCGCCTCGCCAAGTGGGCTGTCGAATTAGGCGAATATGATATTCAATTTCTTCCCCGCCGAGCTATCAAGGGTCAAGCACTTGCAGACTTTTTGGCTGAAACCCCAGGGGATAATCATGAATCTTCTGCAGGCAATGGTACCCATCATCCTGCTACGCCACCTCGCAAGTGGCAATTATATGTGGATGATGCATCCACGACTCGCGGAAGTGGTGCCGGGGTGCTTCTCATTGACCCCGAGGGAGTTGAAGTTAAGTACGTCATCCGATTCAAATTTAAGGTGACCAATAATGAAGCAGAATACGAGGCAGTTCTCGCCGGGCTCCGGCTCGCTCAATCCTTAGCCATTCGCCATCTTGAGCTCTTCACCGACTCCGAGGTCGTGTCCAAGCAAATCCAGGGAACTTATGTCGCCAAGGATGAAACAATGATCAGGTATCGTGCTTTAACACTCAAACTTATGTCAAGTCTTGATACAGTTGTTATCCAGAAAATACCACGTACTCAAAATGCAAGAGCAGATGCGCTCAGCAAATTAGCCTCCGCGGTCCGAACTAGTATATCTCCGGATATAATAGTCGAAGACTTATTTCATCCGGCAATTCATGAGGCAACGGTTTTGGTATTGACCGATAGTGATCCGAATTGGATGACCCCTATCGTTCAGTATCTCCGAGATGGAATTCTGCCTAATGATAAGCTGCGAGCTCGGCAAGTAGTCCTCAAAGCCCCCAAATACTCCTTTCATGATGGAGTCTTGTATCGACGGTCGTACCTACAACCGAGTCTCCGGTGCCTCGCTCCTGCCGAGGCTAATCAAGTTCTACGGGAGGTTCACGAAGGGGCCTGTGCCAGTCATATCGGCTCCCGGACATTGGCCAAGAAAGTTCTCCGCTGGGGATATTATTGACCAACTTTGTTTAACGATGCCCACGACTTAGTGACCAAATGCAGCAAGTGTCAGCTACATTCTCGTGTGAAACACCTGCCACAAACCGAACTCACTGGAATTCAAAGTGCGTGGCCATTTATTCAGTGGGGAATTGATATTGTTGGCCCATTTCCGGTCGCTCCGGGAGGATTGAAGTTTCTGGTGGTCGCCGTGGATTACTTCACCAAATGGGTAGAAGCGGAACCTCTTACTGCCATCACTGGCCAAAACATCTTGAAGTTCGTCTGGCAGAATATCATATGTCGTTTTGGCATACCGAGCACTATTATCTCGGATAACGGCAAACAATTTGCCAACGATCCCTTCCGGTCATGGTGCGAGGAGCTTCATATCAAACAAATTTTCACCTCGGTTGCTCACCCTCAAGCCAACGGTCAGGTTGAAGTCACCAATCGTACACTGCTCACGGGTATAAAGAAACGCCTGGATAATGCCAAAGGTCTTTGGGCCGAAAACCTTCCGCAAGTTCTATGGGCTTATCTCACGACACCGCATACCTCTACCGGGGAGACCCCCTACAGCCTAACTTACGGCTCCGAAGCAGTTATTCCGGCGGAAATCAGCGTACCAAGCCCCTGCCTCATCACATTGATTCCCGAGGATAATGACGGAGCTCTCCGTGCAAATTTGAATGAGCTTGAATATCGCCGTGATCAGTCATTCATCCATCAGGCCAGGTGTAAACAACGTGCAGCCCAGTATCATCACCTCCGGGTTTGTTAGTGAAATCAACTCTTGAACACACAACACCAAGGAATCTGGAATTTGCACAAAGAACAATTTGAAATCACACATGCAGTTCGGCCAGAGTTGTGGCCGAATTGAACTTGCGCAAACAGGAACTGAAAATGAATCAAACACAGTTTTAACGTGGTTCGTTCAAGATGAACTACATCCACGGAGGCAAGGCACACCTCAATCCACTAAGAAATCCAATCAATTACAGAGAATACACTCAAGAAATGAAATGCCCAATTCTGTTGACAAATTAGGGCACGAACACTCAATCTCTAAATACTCTCTCTAATCTAAAGAACAAGGAAATTACTCGACGTAGTGATCTTCTCCTTGATGAGAGCTTTTCAATGATATATGGATTGAAGCTCGAATGTAACTGCACAGGAAGTTCTAACTGAAAGAAGTTGAGCTGAACTACCGGACAAATGTGATGGTTTTCTTCGTCACTGAACTGCAACTGCTTCGTCACAAATGACGGTTATCTTCAACTGCCTCGAACCCGGTTTATTCTGACCAGCTTGTACTCTTGACGCTAAAACCCGGTTTATTCCTCCGGTTCTTCACTCCCTGATTCCGGTTCCACATTCCCAACACACCATATTACAAAGTATAGCTCACTTGATGATATTGAACATTACCTCACAAATCTCCACCTCAATGAATCATGTGTGCCTTTTCCTGCCTCACCACTGCCTTTCTGTTAATGCTCTTCATGACATTGCTCAAGCTGCAGCAGGCTTGAGCAATGCTCCACTTTGTTTCCAGGTACACCCTTAGTAAGAAAATCAGCAGGGTTATGCAATGTGTGTACCTTCTTCACTTCCACAGAACCAGAATCAATGATATCCCTAGCAAAATGCAACCTAACATCAATGTGCTTTGACCTTTCATGAAATGCTTGGTGTTTCACAAGGTGTAGAGCACTTTGATTATCACATTAAATCGCCACACACTTTTGCTTGATGTCCAAATCTCTCAAAATCCCTTTGAGCCAGATTGCTTCTTTGATAGCTTCAGTGAGAGAGATATATTCTGCTTCTGTTGTTGAAAGTGCTACAACTGATTGTTGTACACTTCTCCAGCTGATGGCTGTTCCAAATAAGGTGAACACGAATCCAGAAATAGATTTCCACGTGTCTATGTTTGCTGCAAAATCAGAATCAGCAAACCCCTCCAATGCAACAGTGCTTCCATTCACTTTCTTCTCAAACTTCAGTGACAAGTTCACTGACCCCTTCAAATACCTCATCACATGTTTCAAAGCTTCCCAATGCTCAACTCCTGGGTTTGACATGAACCTGCTTACTAAAGAAATAGCATAGGCCAAGTCAGGCCTGTTACAAATCATTCCATACATGAGACTTCCAACTCCACTTGCATAAGGAATATTGCTCATATGTATGACTTCTTCTTCAGTCTTTGGGCATTGTTCTTTGGAGAGTTTCTTCTGTAGATTAACTGGAGTGGAAAGAGGTTTGGATTCATACATATGGAACCTCTCCAAAACCTTCTGTAGATATTGCCTTTGAGATAACCAAAGAACTCCAGCTTCTCTGTTCCTCAGAATATCCATGCCCAAAATCTTCTTGGCATCTCCCAGATCTTTCATGTCAAATTCAGTGTTAAGTCTGTCCTTCAGCCATTGTACCCTCTTCTTGTTCTTGCTGGCAATTAGCATATCATCCACATACAATAGAAGAAAGACTTTATCTTGCTTTGAACCCTTGTTGAAGTAAACACAACTATCATACAGACTTCTTACAAAGCCAACACTGATCATGAAGTCATTGAACCTCTTATTCCACTGTCTTGGACTTTGTTTGAGTCCATACAGTGACTTCTTCAGTAAACAAACTTTATCTTCTTGTTCAGGAACAACAAAGCCTTCTGGCTATTTCATATATATCTTCTCAATGAGTTCTCCATGTAAGAATGCTGTTTTTACATCTAGTTGTTGTAGTTCCATGTTCTCTTGAGTAACCTTTGATAAAAGCAACCTGATTGAGCAATGCTTTACTACTGGAGAGAAAACTTCATTAAAATCAATCCATTCCCTTTGTGTAAAGCCCCTAGCCACCAATCTTGCTTTAAACCTCACCTGTTTGGATCGTGCCGTCTCTAGTTTCTTCTTGTATATCCATTTAGAACTCACAAGTTTCTGACCTTTTGGTTTATCCACCAATATCCAGGTCTCATTCTTTTCCAGAGATTCCATCTCTTCAACCATTGCCTGAATCCAGTGCTCTCTTTCTTCACAGTCTAGTGCTTCTTTAAAACTACTAGGCTCTTGTGATTCCAGGTCTTCAGCAACACTCAAGGCATAGTAAACACTCCCTGCTTGACCATAGAAGTCAGGTCTATTGATTGTTCTTCTAGGCCTGTCCCTTCCAATGCTATATTCTCTAACATTTTGTGAGGGTCCAGCTTGTTCTTCTTCTTCAGATGATGAATCACTATCTTGTAGATTCTCTTGTGGTTGAGATGTGTGATCATCTTCAGCAGGATGCTCCACCTGAATTGATATCTCTTCTGTCTCTTTAGCACCATCGAATTCTTCCTTAGAGCTTGTTGAAGTATAAGCCATCACATTCTCATTAAACTTTACATCTCTACTTGTGATTATCTTCTGATTTCCCTTCTCTAGACACCACAATCTGTAGCCCTTTATTCCATCTGGATATCCAAGAAATACACATCTTAGAGCTCTTGCATCTAACTTGTCTTGCTTGACATGGACAAAAGCAAGACACCCAAACACCCTTAAACCTTCATAACTTGGTTTATGTCCACTCCACACCTCTTCAGGTGTTTTGAACCCAATCACTGATGAGGGTGACCTATTAATGAGATAACATGCTGTAGCAATGGTTTCACCCCAAAATACCTTTGGCAACCCAGCATCCAACAGCGTACACCTTACTCTTTCAAGAAGAGTCCTATTAAGCCTCTCAGCAACCCCATTCTGTTGAGGATTCATTGGGACAGTCCTATGTCTCTTGATTCCTCTTTCTTCACAGAAGTTTGTGAACTCAGTAGAGAGGTATTCCAATCCATTATCAGTCCTAAGGTGCTTCAACTTCTTCCGTTTGACATTTTCCAGTTGAATCAACCATGTTTTGAACTTATGAAAAGCATCACTCTTATTCTTCATCAACATGATCCACACTTTTCTACTGTAATCATCAATCAAAGACATGAAATACCTTGCTCCACCATGAGTCTCTGTCCTTGCAGGACCCCATATGTCAGAGTGGACATAATCTAATGGCTCGTGAGTTGTGTGAACACCCTTTCCATAGGGCAGCTTCTTGGACTTGCCCAAAGCACACTGATCACAAAACTCCAGGTTTTGATTTCCCATGTTTCCAATTACTCCACTTCTTGACAGTTCCTTCAACCCTTTCTCTCCTATGTGTCCAAGCCTGTTGTGCCATTTAACAAGCTCAGAACTGCTCAATACCATATCAACACTCCCAACAACAGGTGAACCAATCAAGATAAACAACCCATTATGCTGTCTACTTTTAATCACCACTTTATCATGTTTTGTGATATGCAAGAAACCATCCACTGAGCTAAACTGACAACCACTAGTTACCAAAGAACCAAGAGATAGAAGATTTCTTTTGAGGCCAGGAACATATCTTACATTTGAGATGATTCTGACCACACCATCAAACATTCTTATGCTTACTGATCCAACTCCTTTTACCTTGCATGATTGGTCATTTCCCAGGAGAACATTTCCACCATCTTCTCTCTTCAGTTCATCAAACCATGACTGGTGTGGACACATATGAAAGGAGCAGCCTGTGTCCAAGACCCATTCCTTTACCATTCTTGATTCAGTAACATTTAATACCTCTGGAGGATCTTCTTGATGGTCAATGGCAGCAGCTTCTGCCCCTTGATTTCCACCTTTCTTGTTTCTCTTAGGACAATCCTTCTTCAAGTGACCAGGTTGCTTGCACTTGAAGCATTTCCTTTTCTCAACCCATTCATTTCCCTTCTTTGGATTAGAGTCTCCTGCCTTGGGATCCTTAGCATTCTGTCCCTTCTTCCCTTGCCAAGGTTTCTTGAATTTAACATTCAAACCTTCTCCAGATTGCACCATGCCTTTATCACCTTGAGTCTGGTAACATTTAGACCTCAGAGCCTTCACTATCCCATCATAAGATAGCTGCTCATCTCTCCCATACATCAAGGCAGCCTTAAAGCTTTCCATGGATTTTGGAAGAATGTTTAACACCATCAATGCTTTATCATCCTCCTCCAATTTCACATCTAGGTCTTCCAATTCCTCAACCATCTTAATAAACTCATCAAGTTGATCAGAAATTACCTTATCTTCAGTGATTTTGAAGGCCAACATCTTCTGCTTCAAGAATAGCTTGTTGGAAACTGACTTAGATTGATACAGATCTTCCAATCTTTTCCATGCTTCTGAGGAACTCTTGCATCTTAAGTCCTCTCTTAGCGGTTTATCCCCCAAACACAGAAAGATAAGACTGAGGGCCTTCTTATCTACTGATGCAAACTTGGGTTTCTCACTTTCTTCCCACGAATCAAGAGGTATCAAAGCAAGATCAAGGCCATTGTGAACCAAAACTGCATTCATCTTGATCTTCCACAGTGTGAAATCATTTCTCCCTGTAAACTTCTCAAAGTCCTTCTTCATACCAGCCATTCCTTCCCTTCTTCTAGCTGTGAGAGTTGATTCCCACAGACGGCGCCACTTGTTAGTGAAATCAACTCTTGAACACACAACACCAAGGAATCTGGAATTTGCACAAAGAATAATTTGAAATCACACATGCAGTTCGGCCAGAGTTGTGGCCGAATTGAACTTGCGCAAACAGGAACTGAAAATGAATCAAACACAGTTTTAACATGGTTCGTTCAAGATGAACTACATCCATGGAGGCAAGGCACACCTCAATCCACTAAGAAATCCAATCAATTACAGAGAATACACTCAAGAAATGAAATGCCCAATTCTGTTGACAAATTAGGGCACGAACACTCAATCTCTAAATACTCTCTCTAATCTAAAGAACAAGGAAATTACTCGACGTTGTGATCTTCTCCTTGATGAGAGCTTTTCAATGGTATATGGATTGAAGCTCGAATGTAACTGCACAGGAAGTTCTAACTGAAAGAAGTTGAGCTGAACTACCGGACAAATGTGACGGTTTTCTTCGTCACTGAACTGTAACTGCTTCGTCACAAATGACGGTTATCTTCAACTGCCTCGAACCCGGTTTATTCTGACCAGCTTGTACTCTTGACGCTAAAACCCGGTTTATTCCTCCGGTTCTTCACTCCCTGATTCCGGTTCCACATTCCCAACACACCATATTACAAAGTATAGCTCACTTGATGATATTGAACATTACCTCACAGGGTTCGAGGAACCCAATTCAATGTCGGGGACCTCGTACTTCGACTCAATTCAGCCAGCAAAGCTGCCCCCGAGGGGAAATTACATGCTTCGTGGGAAGGTCCTTATCGCATCGTTGTCGCGCACGATTCCGGATCCTATCAGTTAGAGCATCTCGATGGAACCTCAATTCCCCGAAGCTGGCATGTTACCAACTTGAGACGCTTCTATCTGTGAATGCCAAATGACAAGTATCATCTTATCTTTATGCTCTTTGTACGCTTCTTTTATGTTTTTATCTTTCTTTGTATCCTTCAATTTGCTCCGGCACTCATCATTGAATAAATACTCTTTGTTTATGCATCTTGCTGTGTTCTCTTTTACGTTACGGGGACGCCCTAACGCAGTCGTATTATTATTATTCGTCTCCGGACAACTAAAAATCTCTCCCTCGGTCTGTCCGAGGAGATTCACATTTCGTCCTCGGACTCGTATCACTCTCTCGCCTGTTTAACCGGGGAGGTGTTTGCTCCCGCCCGATCCATCCGGGGAGATTTTACTCCCGCCTGATCCGTCCGGGGAGATTTTACTCCTGCCTGATCCGTCCGGGGAGATTTTACTCCCGCCCGATCCGTCCGGGGAGATTTAAATTGGAGTTATCCATATTATGTTCCCGAACACCCATTAAGACAATTATTACTTTTGGTTAATAACTTGTTGTTTTCCTTAACACAACACAACTACGCACACCAAAACGATTTTATTATCCTCCTTCGAGGTGATGACAACAAGTTTTTTACATAAGACTTCAAAAAAAAAAAAAAATGAATAAACAATTATCTACGGCCCCCGAGCCAGTATTCAGCGCCCCGGCATTGAGGCCTACTCCTAGACCTACGCTGTGTCCTCCGGGACCTTGTCGTTCTTCGGCCTCGGGCTCCGGCTCTTTCCCCCCCGCGGGCTTCCCGACGCCGTGGACTTGTTCTGGGCGCTTGTCTGGGAACTTCGTCTCTTGTATGAGCACGGCTACTTGGCTGTGGAGCAGACCTCGGGGTTTCGGCCCATTGCACAGGGTCCCATTACTCGGGGACCATCACCTCGATTTCTCTAGCCAGTTCCTCGACTGCCTCTTCGGCAACAACGGCGGGCTCTTCTTCGATCGTAGTCACTGGAACTGGCTCTCGAATAACAATGCCTGTGCTCTTTACCTCGGGCTTCTTTTTACCCTTCCGGGGGGCTTTTGAAGTACCTTGGCTTCGGCTTGTACTAGCAATGAATTCCTCGGCAGAAGGCCTCCACCTGCCTCGGCCCTTCAGTCCTTCATACATGTTGAGGAGCAACTCCAACACCTCTCGCTTTCTTACGAGCTCCGAGGACTCGGCCGGGCTCCTCGCCATAAGCGCTGAAATCTCATCCTGAATTTCTACGACCCGCGCCTCAACTTCCTCAAATGTCAGTAAGCCGAACTCGGTCAATATTCGATCATACTCCCTTTGATGGATGAGGACTCGGTCCAGTTCAGCAACTTTTGCCAGATACTTCAACTCCTGATCAAAGGCTTTTTCCTCGGCCTCCTTCGCCTTTCTCTCTGCCGCGGCCACCCGCTTTTCTAGCCTCGGCACTACGTGCATTTGCAGGTTGTTATTCTCTTCGCGGAACCACTCAAGTGATCGCATAAGCTTCTTCATCGTCTCATGCAATTCCGCGGTATTCTAAACAGACAAAAGAATCAAAGGGAACAATCAATATCAAGCATACAATGAGCGGGAATTCAGTTCACAAACAAGATTTATATTCAACAAAATCGAAGTACATGATCCATGATTCAGTACAAAGTTTACATATACTCCTATTATCTACAACTTTAAATTTGAGGGGAACGACTGACCTCCCGCTCGGTCCCCTCAGTATCCTCGGGCAACACCTCTCGCCGGCCCTCCGACACTTCAGCTTCTTCCTCCTCATTAAGTGCGGCAGCTTCATCCGCGGCTACGGCGTCAACCTCCATCCGAGGGGGGGGGGGGGGTTCTTTGTTTCGGGGCTTGGAGACAAGCTCACCCCGGCGGAATGCCAGAAACTCCTGGTCCTGGTCCACCTCACAGTTAGCAATCTCCTCGGCCTTCAGAATTTGTTTCTTCTCAGCTAGAGCCTTCAACAGAGGCCACTCCGGCAGATTTGCTAATGCTGTGTAGTAGGCCTTCTCCACCCCGGCCACTGCATCAAAGTCGTACCCGAATTCTGGACGATATACATCCACATTCGGGTAGACCTCCTTGATCTGCTCCAGCAGCACAGATCGCGTGGCCTGGTCCCCTATTGCAACAAAGTCGGTCTGAAAGTCAAGAAACGTGCTGGTTTGGAACAGTTTCTCAGCGAATGCTTTCAGCATCGCTTCTTGACCTTCGACTATGGCAGCCTCCCGAGCCTCCATCTCTGCCCGCAGCTGCAGTATTTCCCCTCGGAGGACACTGGCTTCTGCCTCCACTCCGCGCAGACGCGCAACCTCATTTTCAACCAAGGCCGCCCTCTTACGCGCCTCGGTCAGGTCTTGTGTTAACCTGTCGTTGCGCGCCCGAAGCTTTCTAGCCACTTCGGCTAGCTCCTCCTTGCCTTCCTTCTTGCTCTTACGACCGAGGTCCATGATTCCTCGCGCCAAGCGCAGAAGTTCTTCGGCATCGGCCCCCTCCAACCCCAATAAACTCGAGGGCCCCTGCTCCTTCAACTGCCACCAATAATAGCACACAAAAATCAGCACGGATAATATACACTGTATTTGCATTAACAGTAACTAACGGCACATTTTGGATTTACCTCCATGCTCTCCCCGGTGCAGAGTCTTTTTGCTGTTGCTGGAGGAGTCCCAGATGGCTCCGGCCTCTTCTTAGACCCGGGGGTAGGCCTCGTCGCTCCTACCTGCTCCTCAGACCCAACGCTGGGCCGCGCGCTGGGTGACATCTTCCCCCGGGGAGACACCTCAGCAGCTTTTCCTTTCTTTTTTGCTGCGGCAGCCGCCGCGGGGCTTCCGGCTGGCTCTTTTCCGAAGCGTCCCACTGCATACAGAAGATTAATGTTAGTCCTATACAAGGCAACAGTTTGTAAAAAGCAAGACATGAGAACTCCTACCCTCTTCGGCAACCGTATCGCCCGAATAATACGGGCTCAGTCCGGCCCCCTCCAGTTCCTCCTCAGTACAGAGGGTCTTGAAAGTCCCCACTGACCGGAATATATGTACGACTTCGGCCTCCGGGTTCTCCACCGGAGCGGTATCAAGTACCTCATCCCTCCTCCACCTCGGGAGAGCTACTTTGTTTTTCACAAATATAAACCTCTCCTTCCATCCCTCCACCTTACTCGGGTTTTGAACCTTGAACCCACCGCGGGCTCGGGAACTGAAGGAGTACCACCCCTTGGATTTACCGAAGGCTTTTAGTTGGTAAAAGAATCTAAATAGCTCTACGGTCGGTTCTACACCGGCATTCTTGCATACTACGGTGAATCCCACTACTTGCCTAACCGCATTTGGCGCTAGTTGGCTTAAGGCAATGTTGTAGTATCTCAGTAGCCGGACCACAATGTCCCATAGGGGCAGTCTCAAACCTATTCTCAGGGGGTCTATATACACACTAATAAAACCCTGCGGCGGGCAACAGGCCCTATCACCGGGGTCCGGTACTATATATTCTAAGTTAAATGGAAGATAAAATGAGGGGATTTCTCTCTCAATCTGCACTCGCGTCATACGTAACGCTACAGTGGACACTTCAAAGTCCTCCTCCGCGCATTCATAGAAATCGACCATCCTAACGTTGGTTTCCATGCCGTCGGCCCTTTCTACCGTCCTAACCTCATTCCTCTCCGGAATAACATATCGAAGGGATGGCACATCTAACGGAGCGCTCTGAGTCTCTACTTCTTGAATAGAAGAAGAAGATGAAGAAGAAAGCATACTTACTTGGGTTGAATTTGAGAAGTTTTTGATTTGAGATGAATCACAAGCACATAATTCCCCTTTTTTCCCGCTTTCTAAACTGGCAAATCGCAATGAAGAAGATGAAGAGTTACTGTGCCATTATTCCAAATATATACACAAAAAACCAACGGCTCTGATACAGCCTATTCAAATTCAGTGATTGAGATTTGGACGTGATATTCACGCGCTTTACGGTTCCCAAGGCGCGTGGGGAACAGGTTTGTTGGAAATCGCAGAGCGTGTCACTTCACATCCCTCTCTCTCATGATGGCGCCGCCAATCACATCAACCTCACTCTTGGCCAGGAAGATTTAAACTACACTCCGGTGATCCCTTCACCTCGGCCACACTACCATACTCCGGTGCTCCCTTCATTTCGGCCAGACTACTACATTCCGGTGATTCCTTTACCTTGGCCAGATCATCATAGACTTTCGATACCGTTTCTTGCTTTTGGGGGACTCGCTATCATCCCGGTGTAATTCGGCCTACTTCGGTTCCGCTTCCACGGACTACGACGCGGAGGTCCTTAGACGCGGAACAATCTTGGTTACCCACAAACACTTCGGCTCGCCAGCGACCACGGCTCATCTTGCCTATAGTTCCACCCCGGTTACAACCGAAGCTCCTTCCTCGCTCCGGCTGGGGGGGGAGCATCTGATAGGGATGGCCCAGTCACTTCGGGTCGGGTTAATACCTAATACTTCGGCCCACTAACCGGCCCAGAAGATCCAGAAATACGCGTCGTCCCAGATAATGTGGCGCGGCCCAATTTATGGCTTGTTCCGCGATTCAAGGCCCACGATTCGTCCCCAACCGCCATGCAGCGGAAAATAGGCACGCCAATAGGGAGTTAGTTAGGGTTCAGTAGGGTTTAGTATAAATACGAGGAAAGAACTCTGAATTAGGGTTCGCATTCTGTATTCTGTAATTACTACGTGTAAACTCAAAGTTCTAGTGAAAGAGACACCTCGGCAGGTGCTATTTTGTGCCCGTGGACGTAGATCCCCGGATCGAACTACGTAAATCCCGTGTTTTTTCATATTGCTTACGTAGGTTTTCGTTAAGTTTCTTGGTTATCGGATTGCGCATTATCAGTGGTCTATTTGAGCAGCCTATAGTTTTCACTCGCTAGATGTGGCAGAAATAAGCTGCATGTATATTTCATAATCATATATATTTTATAAGTTTTTAATATTATTATTATTACTTCTACTTTTATTATTATTGTATTACGAATTTTAGTTTGAATATATTCAGGTTCAAAGCAAATATATATTCTTTATATACAACAGAGATAATAAATGCATTAAATATTTAAATTCAAAACATATTACTCTGTACTGAAACAAGCATACTTCAAAGATAATAAAGTTTTCACTTATTCCTAGATATATATTTTTAATTTTGCAAAAACAATTAATAATTTTCTACCACATTGTAGATACATTATTAGTTACGAGATTTTCAACCGTGTGGTGCATGGGGACATTTAATTTGAGAGTGCAAAGTCGGCACGTGTTGATCAATTAGTCCGTAAATATTTCATTGTCCAATTATTGTTCTTCCTCATTTCATATCATAATTGTAATCTTCTAAAAGAAAAAAATAATTAATTTTAGTCCTTCATAAAATTATTCTTTTAATTTATGTAAAAAAATTATTTAAATAAAAATTTGAAATATATCATAATAATCCTAAAAAGGTATTTTACACTTAAATAATTTTAATTTTAATTATATATGCATAATGGATGCCAAATCGAAGATCATGAAAAAATGATTAATTTGATATTATTTTCATAAAAAATAGCATTTGAGATGAAGAAAGTTAAATGAATTTTTATTATATGGAGAATAGTAAAAAACACAAAAAAATAAAAATAAAACATTTCGATTGGCAATTAAAATGAGGAATTGAGAAAAATAAGGAATGAATCCTATCTGCTTGAACCATGTTTCAATTGCAATTTTAAAATTTAATTACTATTTAGAATTAAATTTATTAATACAGGACAATTACGGATAGACACGTATACATAGAATATCCTGCATTTATATTGAGAGGGATTAGGTCTATTAATATATGATAAAGCGCAATCCGGTAATCACACAATTCAACCTAAATTCACGCAGAGAATATAAAAACACACAGGATTTACGTGGTTCGATCCGGAGATCTACGTCCACGGGCAGAAAACGGCAATCGCCGGAGTGTTTCTTTTTCTAGAATGTTGAGTTTACACGGAGTAATTCAGTATATCAGAGTGCGAACCCTAAATCAGAGTTCTTTCCTCATATTTATACTATCAAATCAAAACCCTAACTAAATCCCTATAATCTGGCCCACAAAATCTGCATGGCAGTTGAGAATGGGCCTTGAGTCGCGGAACAGGCCATAAGTTGGGCCAGCGTATGCTACTGGACCGACGCGTGCTTTCGGACCTGCTGGGCCTACGCGTGCTGGGCCGGTCAGTGGGCCAAAGTATGAGTCCGACCCGAAGTGATCGGGTTATCCCTATCAGATGCCCCCCTCCCCTAGCCGAAGTGAGGTAGGAGCTTCGGTTGTCACCGGGGTGGAATCGTAAGTAGGAGGAACCGTGGTCGCTGGCGGGCCGAAGTGTTCATGGAGGACTAAGTCTATCCGCGTCCCTGGGCACTCCGCGGAACAGTCTGTAGACTCGGAGTCGAGCTGAGCCGAAGTGCACGGGGCATTTGTCGAGAGATCGAGTTTCCCAGAAGCAAGAAACGCGTTGGGAGTTTATAACAACCTGGCCGAGGTGAAGGTACGCCGGAGCGAGTTGTTTGGCCAAAATGGAGGGATCACCGGAGTGTGGCAGTATAACCGAGGTGGAGAATACACCGGAGTGTAGTATTATGACCGAGGTAAAGAGAACACCGGAGTGCGGTAGCCTGGCCAAAATGAAAGGAACACCGGAGTGTGATTTAAATCTTCCTGGCGAAGAGTAAGGTTGATGTGATTGGCGGCGCCATAAACCGGACTGAGCCCGTATCATTCGGGCGATTCGGTTGTAACCGGGGTGGAGCTGTAGGGAAGATGAGTCATGGTCGCTGGCGAGCCACCGAAGTGATAGTGAGACCGTGATCTCCCCAAAAGCAATAAAGTGTAGCGGAAGAAGATAGTAGTCTGACCGAGGTCTACTCCGGAGCCGAGTCGTTGGGCTCGCTAAATCTTAATGCCGGAGCGCCGAATATTGGCTCGGAGGCCGAAAATAATTGACCAGAAATAAGAACTTCTTTATCGGGTGTTCGGGAACACGACATGGTCATTGCCAATGTGAATCTCCCCGGACGGATCGGGGGAGAGATTTAATTGTCCGGAGACGGAAGTTTAATTGTCCGGAGACGAGACGCGAATCTCCCCGGACGGATCGGGGGAGAGATTTAATTGTCCGGAGACGGAAGTTTAATTGTCCGGAGACGAGACGCGAATCTCCCCGGACGGATCGGGGGAGAGATTTAATTGTCAGGAGACGGAAGTTTAATTGTCCGGAGACGAGACGCGAATCTCCCCGGACGGATCGGGGGAGAGATTTAATTGTCCGGAGACGGAAGTTTAATTGTCCGGAGACGAGACGCGAATCTCCCCGGACGGATCGGGGGAGAGATTTAGTTGTCCGGAGACGGAGGTTTAATTGTCCGGAGACGAGACGCGAATCTCCCCGGACGGATCGGGGGAGAGATTTAGTTGTCCGGAGACGGAAGTTTAATTGTCCGGAGACGAGACGCGAATCTCCCCGGACGGATCGGGGGAGAGATTTAATTGTCCGGAGACGGAAGTTTAATTGTCCGGAGACGAGACGCGAATCTCCCCGGACGGATCGGGGGAGAGATTTAGTTGTCCGGAGACGGAGGTTTAATTGTCCGGAGACGAGACGCGAATCTCCCCGGACGGATCGGGGGAGAGATTTAATTGTCCGGAGACGGAAGTTTAATTGTCCGGAGACGAGACGCGAATCTCCCCGGACGGATCGGGGGAGAGATTTAGTTGTCCGGAGACGGAGGTTTAATTGTCCGGAGACGAGACGCGAATCTCCCCGGACGGATCGGGGGAGAGATTTAATTGTCCGGAGACGGAAGTTTAATTGTCCGGAGACGAGAAGCGAATCTCCCCGGATCGATCGGGGGAGAGATTTAGTTGTCCGGAGACGGAGGTTTAATTGTCCGGAGACGAGACGCGAATCTCCCCGGACGGATCGGGGGAGAGATTTAATTGTCCGGAGACGGAAGTTTAATTGTCCGGAGACGAGACGCGAATCTCCCCGGACGGATCGGGGGAACCAAAAATTGGTTCCTAAGCATGATTTTGACACAGCCGTGTCGTTTGTGTGACACGGCCGTGTTGCAATCCAGCATGGTTTCTCGTTTTGAGAAACTTATTGATGCGGCCGTGTCGTTTGTGTGACACGGCCGTGTTGCTGTTGAACCAAAAATTGGTTCCTCAGCATGATTTTGACGCGGCCGTGTCGTTTGTGTGACACGGCCGTGTTGCAATCCAGCATGGTTGGAACTAGCTATTCTATCTCTATCAGCAGTAGATTTGAACATTCATAGTGTAAGATTTGAAGAATTTCACACGCTCCAGATAAACAGACTCATCAACATGAACAGTAATTGTATTACCCGGAATTGGATGAGGATCGAGTGGCGGTGGATCGAGGCCGGTCTTGGGAGGCTCGGCGGTATGGACGCTGGCGGCGGCGGTGATGATGCCGAGACAGCGGAGGGCGGCCTGGCGGCGGCGGTGATGATGCCAAGGCAGCGGAGGGCGGCCTGGCGGCGGCGGTTATGATGCCGAGACGGCGGAGGAAGGCCTGGCGGCGACGGTTATGATGCCGAGACGGCGGAGGATGGCCTGGCGGCGGCGGTTATGATGCCGAGACGGCGGAGGGCGGCCTGGCGGCGGCGGTTATGATGCCGAGGCGGCGGAGGGCGGCCTGGCGGCGGCGGTTATGATGCCGAGGCGGCGGAGGGCGGCCTGGCGGCGGCAGTTATGATGCCGAGACGGCGGAGGGCGGCCTGGCGGCGGCGGTTATGATGCCGAGACGGCGGAGGGCGGCCTGGCGGCGGCGGTGATGATGCCAAGACGGCGGAGGATCGTTTCCCACAGACGGCGCCAATTGATAAAGTGCAATCCGGTAATCACACAATTCAACCTAAATTCACGCAGAAAATATAAAAACACACAGGATTTACGTGGTTCGATCCGGAGATCTACGTCCACGGGCAGAAAACGGCAATCGCCGGAGTGTTTCTTTTTCTAGAATGTTGAGTTTACACGGAGTAATTCAGTATATCAGAGTGCGAACCCTAAATCAGAGTTCTTTCCTCATATTTATACTATCAAATCAAAACCCTAACTAAATCCCTATAATCTGGCCCACAAAATCTGCATGGCAGTTGGGAATGGGCCTTGAGTCGCGGAACAGGCCATAAGTTGGGCCAGCGTATGCTACTGGACCGACGCGTGCTTTCGGACCTGCTGGGCCTACGCGTGCTGGGCCGGTCAGTGGGCCAAAGTATGAGTCCGACCCGAAGTGATCGGGTTATCCCTATCAATATATACATACATATATATATATACATATATATTATAGTTACAAGTGCAGAAGATATTATAAGACAGGAAATTTAGTCTTTTTTTTCCTTTAATATAGGAATGATTTTTTCTTTAAAATCACATAATCAGTAAAAAGCTTAGAATTATTCCATAATATACAAATATAAATGGCTAAATGTCTTTGAATCCATATAATAAAAAAAAAGTCCTTTTTTATGGTATTGGTGTGTAAGGTGTAATACGAAACAATGTTCATGTCATCAATCCAAATGGTGTCTCTAGCCCCATCAATACATGTCAAAAGTATCAAATGATATTGTGGTGACATCATAAATAGAAAAATGACACATACTACTAACATTAGAATATGAGATGTAACACCATTTGATATTTGTAATCTTATGCGTTATAGTAGTACAAAATTACTTATACTATTGATAGAATTTCTTTAAGAAAAATAAAAGGAAAGGTAAAGAAGTAGGCATGAAACCCATTACTTGCCGTTACTCTTAGAAAAATAGACATAGACTAGTGAATAATGAAGTTCCTAATTGGGAACTAAAAAAATCTTAGGAAGCGAAAAAGAAAAGAAAAAAAGAAGCAATATGGACTATTTTTGCCTAACTAACTTAACGGCCCTACCTTTTGGAGCCATCCCATAAGGTGATGTTCGCATATATATATATCTAATAACCTACACACGCTAACACACACACACATTGATCGGTTTCCAAATCCGAGGCATAAAGAAGAGGAACGAGAAGCTGTTCTGAGAGGGGTTTCTGAAGAGACCCCACCCGGAATAGAATTGATCATTGATTTCCTTCTTCTTTATGCCTGTAGAAAAAACGATGAATTCCTTGGAAAAGATGTTCCTTTTATTGTCTGTTTTACCCTTTGGATGTTGGTCCAACGAAGCCCAATTTGAATGTGCAGATTGGAGGATAGGTGTGGAGTCCAATGATATAAGGGCATGGAAGACAATTCCAAAGGAATGCGGTGATTATGTGCAGGCATATATGACAGGGAGTGATTATCAAGTTGATCTCCAAAGGGTGTGCGATAATGCTGAGATATATGCAAGAAGTTTTAATTTGAGTACAGATGGAAAAGATGCATGGATTTTTGATATAGATGAGACTCTAATTTCCAATCTTCCGTATTTTGCTGAACATGATTATGGGTACGTAAGACACATTTATCTCAATATTAGTTTGGTATGTTAATTTGATTTTGATTGTAAACACCTCATTGATCATTATTGTTAATTATGGGGTGGTATTGTACATGTTGATGTAGGTTGGAGGTATATGATAGTAGGAAATTTGATGAATGGGTTGAGATGGGGAAGGCCCCAGCTATCGAGTCTAGCTTGAAGCTTTATGAAGAGGTTATAAATTTAGGGTTTAAGGTCATTTTGTTGAGCGGTAGAAGTGAAAGGCACAAAAACGTTACAGCTGAGAATTTGTTTAGTGTTGGATTTCGAGATTGGGAAAAGCTCATACTCAGGTCATTCTTCACCTCTAACTTCACTTTCTTGATTTACATTTACGTTGCTCTTTTGTATTGTCATCATAAAACTTATTTATCCTACTTTTGTTCAATTTTAGATATAGATCATGACACAACTCAATATTTTTAGCTCTTTGATTCAACAATCCATACAATAAAATGACATTTTAGACAACAAAAAAATTATCTTAAATATTAGCAAATAATTACAAAAACATTATTTATTTGTGGAATTACTGTGGACGCAAAAATCATATCTCAAATAATTCATTTGAGAAGGTGTTTAGATTGTTTATGCAACAATTAACTAGTTCCCAGAAAGTAGTCTAACATTAACATTAAGTAATTCATAGAGCACACTTATTGCTCCATAACTTTTTTTTAGTTATTGTGAAAAAGTATGTATGAGGAAACCTTTTTTTTTTTTCTTTTTTCTTTTTTCTTTCTTTTTTTTTTTTTTTTGTGCTGAATAAATTCAATATTATCTCGGAGAAAAAAATGAATTAAACCTAAAAGTGGGTAGTGGTAGGAATCAAAAGTGTTGTGCAAAGAAATCAAGGGTAGGGGTGTTTGCTAAAAACTACTTAATTCATTGTACATAATATGAAATAAGGTTTTAGTAAAACATGTGGGTAAAATGGAAAGAAAAAAATAGCAAAAGCATAAAAAAAAATAAGTTGAAAAGAAGTTGCAAAAAACAACCCTTATACCCCATTTCGGTCGCAGGTCTTTCGATGATCATGAAAAGGTTGCAAAAGAGTACAAGTCAGAAAAGAGGAATGAGCTAGTTCAAGAAGGATACCGAATAGTGGGCAACTTTGGAGACCAATGGAGTGATCTATTAGGGCCTTATATGTCCAATCGTTCCTTCAAGCTTCCTAATCCCATGTACTACATACCTTAGCTCATAAATTATTTATTCAATCTAGTTACAGATTTTTTGTCTAATCTTCTTCTTCTTTCTTCTTCTTGGGTATGCGGTAATATATTTCGGTATATGTTCAATACTTCATAGATCAACTCAGGTTGCTGAAATCAAAATTATTATTTATCGAGCTGGTTATCGAACTAGACTAAAACTATCAGCTGGTTTTGCAAATGAAGATCAAACAAAGTTGTTATAGACAAAAAAGAAGGGAAAATTTACTCAAATGAAAACAACACCACAATTTCTAACTACACAACACAAATAAAAATTTCACTCTAAAGTTTTCTCAACATACCACATGAACTTTCAATTCTACCCTTAAAAAGAAAAAAAAAACAAGAAATGAAAGGAAAACCTCTTTCTTCTACCTTTATGTTCGATGACTTTGGAAACAAAATGCCTCCATTTTTTTCTGGTTATTTCTATAGTTCGTAATTTACATTTTTTTCTGGTTATTTCTATAGTTCGCAATTTACATTCTTCTTCTTCTTCTTCTTCTTCTTCTTCTTCTTCTTCTTCTTCTTCTTCTTCTTCTTGTACCTTTATTCCTTTCCCTTATTATTTTTTGGGTAATTCTAGCTGTGGTAATTTTCTACTGAAAAAGATAGACAAAGTCGTTGAAGATGTCGTAATTTGTTGATAACGATTTCATATTTGGGCAATGATATGGAAGTTCTTGTCTAGTAGTTTAGGATACGGGTGAACAAGGATGTGGTGAAAGAGGATAAAGAGAGGAAGTGTGTGTGTGAGAGAGAGAGAGAGAGAGAGAGAGAGATGAGGATTGTGGTGGCCAACTTGTAGCGGTGAATCCACATCAATACCGAGGAAGGAGATACAATATGGGAGGAAACTTAAAGGAGAGTGAATTGGTTGTTTTTATAGGGGGTAATTTAGTCATTATGTCACTACTACAAAAATTGTCAATCACAACGCCCAAACGACAACGGTTGTACGAACAAACAGTTGTCTTTTTGCGCTCAGCCGTTGTCTTTGTATAAACCGTAGTGAAACTCAAATTTTTTTCGCTAAAAGACAACAGTTTTTAAAAAACCGTAGTCGTTCAACCGTAGTCGAATTCTTATTTTCCGCTTAAAGACAACGGTTAATCCTTCCGTTGTTAAAAGGCCGTGGTATTTTCCATATGAGACCCACCCTCTAAATAACTATATATGTAGAGGCCCACATAAACCCAACCTACCAGAGATGCATTGCAATTCTTCTTCCTTTGGGGAGACTCCCGTATCAGAAAAATCGCCAACCGAACACACCCCCAATCTTAGCCCTAAATTTTTCCAGATTTCGATCGATCTGGTAACCTGATCTGTTTGGAGCCCGTCTGACTCATCACCGGTTTCCGCATTTCACATTCCAGATCTATTATCAATTCCATCAATTTCGTGATTTGATCTTTATACCTACGTTTTTCTGTTGGCAAATTCTCTGAAGATACTATTTCTTCTTTTAATTTAATGGCGACGAGGAATAGAACGATTTTTGTACAGAAGGTAAGAGCGTCAGGGTTCCGGCAGGCTCGCCGTCGATGAGCTCCGGCGGCAGAAGAGGTCCTGTGATCGAGCTCTCGACCACGTCGTTGCTCAACCCTAACCGATCATACGCTCCTCTAAGTACTGAAGATCCGGGGACGTCTAGGTATTTTCATTTAAATCGGTAATACTATACTAGTACGCCGTTGCTTTTTGTTGCGAAAAGTTCAAAGTTCAACTTGGAAAACTAATCCTTGTCAAATCTTGAAAGGCTTCTCAGATGTTTCATACAGAAGCGCAAAAACTTAGAAGTGATTTCCACAAGTATGTAAGTCTTAAGTATGTTTCAGATGTCCGCTGCCATGTCTTTCTTAAATTGTTGGACTTATTATTAGTAGCTACTTGAAGAGGAAGGTAGAATTAGCTTGAGAGCTTATCACCACTCTGACCTTTTATTAACTGCAACTACAAAGCATAATGGCAGAGAATATTTTAGCCTCTGGGTGTGTACACTGTGGCATGGGACATGATAAGTTATCCAACTTGCCTTTACTGGATATTACCTCAATTCTATTTCTCAAATTTGGTGTGGATCTAAGTTCTTATAGTTGGTTTAGAAACTTCAACATGATGACAATTCTTAGTCCTATTATTTGATATAATGTTGGGTATTTCTGTGTATAGTTCTTTTAAATTCTGAATGGTAGTGGATTTCATTATTTGTGAACAGTTTGTATTTATTTATGTTGCGAGGATTTTATGATATGTGTACTTTCCTTTCTTTATCACAAACATACGTCTCATAAAGATAATGACATTGTTAGCTGTAACAGAAATATTATTTAGAAATTGGTTTGTTGTTTCTAGAATCAGATATAGCAAAAAAAATCTGAATCTGGGTGTGGTTCTTTCACTTTAGCAAGTAATTGTAGAAATTCTAACGTGTACTCTGAGGATGTCCATGTGGCCGCATGCACGTTCAATGTTTATTCATTGATACATGTAGATGGTTGCTAGTTTACGTTTACAGCTTACTATATATGTAGTATCAGTGATGGACCCAAAAATTCAGTTGAGGGGGACCATTTATAGACGGATTTAGTCGAGGAGATCTATTTATATACGGATCTAGGAGTTCGTCTTACAAAATATTTTTATTTATTTTTAGTTATGCTCATGTGGCAATTTTTTACCAAATATGGGGCAAATTCTGAGTAGGCTATAAATCAATTTTTTTACCAGATGCTGAACTTTGTTCTAGTGATTCACGAGATGGATTACTTGCCATCAAGTTGTCCTTGCCTATCATTGAATTTGATTCATCTCCACCAGTTAACTCTAATATTGTAGGATCTGTGGTAAGAATAACCTAATCTTAGTGAACATATGCATATGTTTTTCTTCTCACTCATTAATTTTCCAACAATGAATCAGGGGTAATAAAAAAAGCCATTAGTCTTTTCATCAGTATCTTTAACTTCTTCCCATCTTATATGAACTACCTGGTGTAGTATATAAATAAGTTTGTAATGTTTCTGCCATTCTTATTTGAAATTGTATTCATATCTTGTGAGGAAGTGTTCAATGTCATCAAGTGAGCTATATTTTGAAATAGGATGTGTCTAGAATGTGTAACCGGGATCATGAAGTGAAGAACCGGGTAGTTAGACCGGGTTTTAACGTGAAGAAGCAAGTCTGTACAGAAAAACCGGGTTCAGGGTTGTTGGAGGATAACCGTCAGTTGTGACGAGTTGGTTACAGTTTTGTGACGGAATAAACCGTCACATTTGTCCGGTAGCAGCAGTCGTCTTCAATCAGTTAGAACTTCTTGGTTGGTTACATTCGAGCTACAAGACCTATATCATTGGAAAGCTCTCTTCCTGATGAACAACACTACGTCGAGCAATTTCCAGTTTTCATAGATTACAGAGAGAATTGGAGAGATATAGTTTTCTGCCCTAATTTTGTTCCAGAATTGGGCATATTCATTTCAGAGTGTAATTTCTGTAATTGATTGGATATCTTAGTGAATTGAGGTGTGCCTTGCCTCCGTGGATGTAGTTCATCTTGAATGAACCACGTAAATTGATTGTGTGATTCATTTTATTTTCAGTTCTGCGCGAAGCTTACTTCGGCCATAACTCTGGCCGAACAGTCGTGTGTTTTTCAGACGTTTCATTTTCGAACTCGTTCCAGCTTCTTAGTGTTGTGTGATTAGGAGTTGATTTGTCTAACAAGTGGCGCCGTCTGTGGGAATCAACTTGCACAGTTTGAAGAAGAGGAGGAATGGCTGGTATGAAGATGGATTTTGAGAAGTTTACTGGAAGAAATGACTTCACATTGTGGAAGATCAAGATGAACGCAGTCCTGGTTCACAATGGCCTTGATCTTGCACTGTTACCTCTGGAATCATGGGAAGAAACAGAGAAACCTAAGTTTGCAGCAGTGGATAAGAAGGCCCTAAGTCTTATCTTCTTGTGTTTAGGTGATAAACCGTTGAGGGAGGTTTCAAGATGCAAGAGTTCCTTAGAAGCATGGAGGAGATTGGAAGAACTGTATCAATCCAAGTCAGTATCTAACAAACTGTTCCTGAAGCAGAAGATGTCAGCCTTCAAAATCACAGAAGACAAGGTAATATCTGATCAACTTGATGAGTTCATTAAGATGATTGAAGAATTGGAAGATCTGGATGTGAAACTGGAGGAGGATGACAAGGCATTGATGGTATTAAATATTCTTCCAAAATCCATGGAAAGTTTTAAGGATGCCTTGATGTATGGGAGGGATGAGCAGCTGTCCTATGATGGAATAGTGAAGGCTCTGAGATCAAAATGCTTCCAGACTCAAGGAGACAAAGGCATGGTGCAATCTGGAGAAGGTTTGAATGTTAAATTCAAGAAACCGTGGCAAGGCAAGAAGGGTCAGAATGCTAAGGATCCAAAGTCAGGGGATTCAAATCCTAAGAAGGGGAATGACTGGGTTGAAAAGAGGAAATGCTTCAAGTGTAAACAGCCAGGTCACCTGAAGAAGGGTTGTCCTAAGAAGAATAAGAAAGCTGGAAATCAAGGGGCAGAAGCTGCTGCCATTGATCATCAACAAGACCCCCCAGAAGTATTAAATGTTACTGATTCAAGAATGGTGAAGGAATGGGTCCTGGACACAGGGTGTTCTTTTCATATGTGTCCTCATCAGTCATGGTTTAATGAACTGAAGAAAGAAGATGGTGGAAATGTTCTCCTGGGGAATGACCAATCATGCAAGGTCAAAGGAGTTGGATCAGTGAGCATAAGAATGTTTGATGGAGTGATCAGAATCATCTCAAATGTTAGGTATGTTCCTGGCCTTAAAAGGAATCTTCTATCTCTTGGCTCATTGGTAACCAGTGGATGTCAGTTTAGCTCAGTAGAGGGATTCTTGCATATCACAAAACATGGAAAAATGGTGATAAAAGGAAGACAGCATAATGGACTATTTATCCTGATTGGTTCACCTATTGTTGGAAGTGTAGATGTGGTCTTGAACAATACTGAGATTGCTAAATGGCATAAGAGACTTGGACACATAGGAGAAAAAGGACTGAAGGAATTGGCAAGGAGTGGAGTAATTGGAAATCTGGGAAATCAAGAACTGGAGTTCTGTGATCAGTGTGCTCTGGGCAAATCCAAGAAGTTGCCCTATGGAAAGGGAGTTCATACAACTCAAGAACCATTGGATTATGTTCACTCTGACATATGGGGCCCTGCAAGAACAGAATCCCATGGTGGTGCCAGATATTTCATGTCCCTGATTGATGATTACAGCAGAAAGGTATGGATCATGTTGCTGAAGAACAAGAGTGATGCCTTTCATAAGTTCAAAACATGGTTGATCCAACTGGAAAATGTCAAAGGGAAGAAGCTGAAGCACTTGAGGACTGATAATGGACTAGAGTACCTCTCTACAGAGTTTACAAACTTCTGTGAAGAAAGAGGAATCAAGAGACACAGGACTGTGCCAATGAATCCTCAACAGAATGGAATTGCAGAAAGGTTTAACAGGACTCTCCTTGAAAGAGTGAGGTGTATGCTGTTGGATGCTGGGTTGCCAAAGGTGTTTTGGGGAGAAACCATTGCTACAGCATGCTATCTTATTAACAGGTCACCCTCATCAGTGATTGGGTTCAAAACACCTGAAGAGGTGTGGAGTGGACAGAAACCAAGTTATGAAGGATTAAGGGTGTTTGGGTGTCTTGCTTATGCCCACATCAAGCAAGACAAATTAGATGCAAGGGCCCTCAGATGTGTGTTTCTTGGATATCCGGATGGGATTAAGGGTTACAGATTGTGGTGCCTGGAACAAGGAAATCAGAAGATAATCACAAGTAGAGATGTGAAGTTTAATGAGAATGTGATGGCCTATACTTCTACAGGCTCTAAGGAAGAATTTGATGCTGCAAAAGAGGCAGAGGAGATATCAATTCAGGTGGAGCAACCTGCAGAAGATAATCACACACCTCAACCACAAGCAGATTTACAAGATAATGATTCATCATCTGAAGAAGAGGCACAAACTGGACCTGTACAAAATATCAGGGAATATAGCATTGGAAGAGATAGGCCTAAAAGAACAATCAACAGACCTGATTTCTATGGCCAAGCAGGGAGTGTATATTATGCCTTAAGTGTTGCTGAAGACCTGGAATCACAAGAGCCTAGCAGCTTTCAAGAAGCACTGGATTGTGAAGAAGGTGAACACTGGATACAGGCAATGACTGAAGAAATGGAGTCTCTGGAAAAGAATAAGACCTGGGTACTGGTGGAAAAACCAAAAGGTCAGAAACTGGTAAGCTCCAAGTGGATATACAAGAAGAAACTTGAAACTGCAGGGTCCAAACAGGTGAGGTTTAAAGCAAGGTTGGTAGCTAGGGGCTTTACACAAAGAGAAGGAATTGACTACAATGAGGTCTTCTCTCCTGTAGTAAAGCACTGCTCAATCAGGTTGCTTTTATCAAAAGTCACACAGGAGGATATGGAACTACAGCAACTGGATGTAAAGACAGCTTTCTTACATGGAGAACTCAATGAAGAAATATATATGAAACAGCCAGAAGGCTTTGTTGTTCCTGGGAAAGAAGACAAAGTATGTTTACTGAAGAAGTCACTATATGGACTTAAACAAAGTCCTAGACAATGGAACAAGAGGTTCAATGACTTCATGATCAGTGCTGGCTTTGTAAGAAGCCTTTATGACAGTTGTGTTTACTTCAACAAAGTTTCAAAGCAAGATAAAGTTTTTCTTCTATTGTATGTGGATGACATGCTAATTGCCAGCAGAAACAAGGAGAGAGTACAATGGTTGAAGGATAGACTCAATGCTGAGTTTGACATGAAGGATCTGGGAGAAGCTAAGAAGATATTGGGAATGAACATTCTAAGAGACAGAGAAGCTGGAGTACTTTGGTTATCTCAGAGACAATACCTACAGAAAGTATTGGAGAGGTTTCATATGCATGAAGCCAAACCTCTCTCCACTCCAGTTAATCTACAGAAGAAACTTTCCAAAGAACAATGCCCAAATACTGAAGAGGAGATCATACAGATGAGCAATATCCCCTATGCAAGTGGAGTTGGAAGTCTTATGTATGGAATGATCTGTAGCAGGCCTGACTTGGCATATGCTGTATCTTTGGTAAGCAGGTTCATGTCAAATCCAGGAGTTGAACACTGGGAAGCTTTGAAACATGTGATGAGGTATCTAAAAGGATCAGTGAACATGTCACTAAAATTTGAGAAGAAAGCAGATGGAAGTACTGTTGCATTGGAGGGGTTTGCTGATTCTGATTTTGCAGCAAACGTGGACACAAGGAAGTCAATTTCTGGATTTGTGTTTACCTTATATGGGACAGCCATCAGCTGGAGGAGTGCACAACAATCTGTTGTGGCACTATCAACTACAGAAGCAGAATATATCTCTTTAACTGAAGCTATCAAGGAGTCAATCTGGTTGAAAGGGGTGTTGAGAGATTTGGATATCAAGCAAAAGTGTGTGGTAATCTACTGTGATAATCAAAGTGCTTTACACCTTGTGAAACACCAAGCATTTCATGAAAGGTCAAAACACATTGATGTGAGGTTACATTTTGCTAGAGATGTCATAGATTCTGGGTCTGTGGAGGTGAAGAAGGTGCATACTTTGCATAATCCTGCTGATTTTCTTACAAAGGGTGTACCTGGAAACAAAGTGGAGCATTGCTTGAGCTTGCTGCAGCTTGAGCAGTGTCATGAAGAGCAGTAACAGATAAGCAGTGAAGAGGCAGGATGAGGTATACTTGATTCATTGAGGTGGAGATTTGTGAGGAAGTGTTCAATGTCATCAAGTGAGCTATATTTTGAAATAGGATGTGTTTAGAATGTGGAACCGGGATCATGAAGTGAAGAACCGGGTAGTTAGACCGGGTTTTAACGTGAAGAAGCAAGTCTGTACAGAAAAACCGGGTTCAGGGTTGTTGGAGGATAACCGTCAGTTGTGACGAGTTGGTTACAGTTTTGTGACGGAATAAACCGTCACATTTGTCCGGTAGCAGCAGTCGTCTTCAATCAGTTAGAACTTCTTGGTTGGTTACATTCGAGCTACAAGACCTATATCATTGGAAAGCTCTCTTCCTGATGAACAACACTACGTCGAGCAATTTCCAGTTTTCATAGATTACAGAGAGAATTGGAGAGATATAGTTTTCTGCCCTAATTTTGTTCCAGAATTGGGCATATTCATTTCAGAGTGTAATTTCTGTAATTGATTGGATATCTTAGTGAATTGAGGTGTGCCTTGCCTCCGTGGATGTAGTTCATCTTGAACGAACCACGTAAATTGATTGTGTGATTCATTTTATTTTCAGTTCTGCGCGAAGCTTACTTCGGCCATAACTCTGGCCGAACAGTCGTGTGTTTTTCAGACGTTTCATTTTCGAACTCGTTCCAGCTTCTTAGTGTTGTGTGATTAGGAGTTGATTTGTCTAACATATCTTTATGTTTCTAATTTACTGTTGGATTCTTGGACATATAATCTCAGCAGTTTGAATTAGAGGGTGTTTGACTAAACTTATTTTAAACATCATATAAGCTCCAACATCTTATAAGTTGTTTCAAGAGCTTATAAAATTTAATTTTTAAGGAGCTTATAAGTTAGCAAAGTGTTTGGATAAAAGAGCTTATAAGCTTGCGATTGAATATAGTGATTTAGCTATAAATTTGAAGTCTAATTTAAAAGTTAATATTAAACACACATTTTGATTAGTGTGTGAAATGTATGTAGTGTGTGAAATGTATGTAGTGTGTGAAGTGTGTGTAGTGTGAATTGTGTGTAGTGTGTGTTAGTGTGTTAAGTGTGTGTGAATTTGAGTGTAATAATTAAAATCTTAAAAAATAAGATGGAAATAAGATGGGGTATAGCAACTTATTTTTTTTTAGATCTTATAAGCTCTTAGAGCTTATATTTTTGTCTTATAAGCTCTTAAACATCTTTTTTTGCCAAACACTTTACAAGTGCTTATAAGCTCCTAAATATTTTATAAGCTCCTAAACATCTTATAAGATGTTTTTAGGAGCTTATAAGCTCAGTCAAACACCCTCTTAGTAGTAAGAAAGGAGTCCCTTTTATCCATTTACTAAATTCTATGTTTTTGTTTCTTCAAGGGGTCTTCACTTAGATCCAACGTACAGGTTTGACATCTATTACTATGTGACCATTGATTACAAACTAGTAAATACATCTTTGTTTTGTAGTTGTTGTGACTCCTAATTTGTCTATAGTAGTCTGCACTTTCAATCTACAAGTGTTTAGAGGGTTATTATTTATATTGTCGTATCTATAATTCTACTATTATTATTGAATTTGCTAGTCTTTACTCTAATCTACGAGTGTTCTCCTCTCACTAAATGTCCTTTTTCTTGTAGTGAATGGGAAGCATCTTTGGTGGATTTATATTGCCCCTGCTACTTTTGATAAGTATATAGATTGGATTTTCCTTTTCCTCCGTTCTTCTCTTTCTGCAAATATCTTATTACTGCTGATTTTTTGAATGAATTTTCACTTTGTATCTATAATAGTTGTCATTTTGTAACTCTTTTGATATATCATGAAGGCTGAGATCCTGTATAAATTAACAAAGGAGGGCTTGTCTGAAAGGAGATGCAAAATCAAAAGGTAAGAGTTCTCCAGCCTGCTCCTTTATTTTGTTCGAGAATTTTCTAGATTATTCAAATTTTCAAAGCCATAATCTTAATGGAATATGTAATGCGAGAGTTTTAGCGACTGTTTCCCAAAAGAATTTCAACAATATGTGATTTCTTTTATTTAAAATTGATTGTTGACTTTATAATTGTAGATCGTTGGTGTTTAATGATCTTCTTCTAGTTTTATTTCATTTTTTTCCATTTCGCATTCCAACTATTGCAATTATTATGCAGAAATGAAATAGGATCAACTAATCATGTATCGTTTTCCTTGATTCTGCTGGATTTTGGATCAAGTTCTAAATGAAGCTAATTTTCGGAAAAGACTATCCAAGGACGACGAACACCATCAGCATATCGAGTGGGAGATGTTTTGAGTCCAATGTTGATTCCTCAATTTAGAAATAATTTTTATATTCCATTATTTTAGTAATTTTTATTGTAAATGATTTGAGATGCTTGAGAGAAGGAGTTATAATTCATTATATGTTCATTATATTTTCTGATTACGCAAAATGTTGATCGTATGTTTAATTGTATATTAATTTCAGTAATATAATAATAAAAAAAATGTAAATTACAATTTTCAAATAACATCAACAACCATTTTTTTTAAATTAAGAAACATCTACGACAACGGTTCAAAACCGTTGTCAATAAATAACCAACAACCATAGTCATTTAACTCTATGACTACAGTTGAAAATCGTAGTCATTAATATATATTACTACGGTTCAGACCGTAGTCAAAGGAAGTTCCTAACCGTGGTCATACATACCGTGGTGGTAGATATTAAATATACGACTACGATTCCCAACCGTGGTCTTTAAAATTAACCACTACGGTTATAAACCGTGGTTATTGGTAGAGGGTCTACGACTACGATATCTACTACCACGGTCGTTGAATGCCTTTAACTACGGTTTTTTAATGTAGTCTTAAACGTTTTTTGTAGTAGTGTGCATGTCTATTTTTTGGAAAACTTTTATAGGAGGGGAAGAGAAATTTGTGTGATGTAAATAGAAACAACCTATATATTATCCTTGATATGATGCTTTTTTTACAAATCCTGATAGATGGGGCCTTCGTGAGAAGCGTCACAACAAGAAATCTGCTAAATAACAACGCCTTTAAGATAATGGTTTTAAGTATTACTGAAACCGTTGTCTATTAGCAAAATCCTGTTGTTTTTCAGTTGTGTTTTAACTTAAAACTTCGCTAAATAACAACATATTTACTCTGCCGTTGTTATGGACGTTATGATTTAGTACCTTCAAGTCTTAATTGAAGTTGTCCATTTTTTCCTTTCCCCCTAGAATCCAAACGCTTATGTGAATAGAGAAAAAAAAACTCCCCCTCAACTTGTAACTCCAAATTGAATTAAAGAAACCCTTTCTCTAAGAGGTGAAATCGCTGCTTCTTAATGGTGATCCTCGACGTCGCTCATGATGCTCCGGATTTGCTGTCGCCCTTGTAACTCCACCTTCACCGTCACCCTCGCTGCTTTGCCTTCTCCGTCACCCTCGCTGCTATGCCACCGTCGCTGCAACTTGCTGCCCTGAAGAAACGCTTGGTAATAAGCTGCTTGATTTCATCATAGATGGCGGTGGAGTCTCTGACGAGTTTGTTTCCACCAGAAATTGGGGTTGGGCCTGAATTCTTTGTCGTAGCTAACATGTTGAAAAGAATTGGGCCTCTAAACAATTCGGTTATTTCTTAAGGGATTTTAAATTCACCTAAGGGTTCCATGAAGCAGGCAATTTCTACGATGCTTGGACTTTTTCCTTCTGATCAGTTTGTCGTCATTGTTAGGGTTTCAAACAACGCCTTGATAGGCTAATAGTGTCCTCTATTATCACTTGGTGATCAAGCGTCTTTGTATTAGTCATTCTTTTCGTAGTTAAATTCGAATGTATGATTGTGCTGTTAAACCATTTTTAAGAATTCAACAAGAAATTCATCTTGTTAACATCCTTTCATAAGATCTATTAACATCTAAAAGTTTTCACAGTTGTACAACAAATTACTTGTAGTGGGTTATTGATTAGAGGCATGTGTATGCAAGCTTAAGACAATCCAGCGACACACAACTCTAGTGTTTTGCACTATATTTTCATCTCCAATAATGCACCACTTCCCCCACTACTTTGGTGGTTTGATAATTTTAGCGCTAGTGCCCACTACTTGTTGCACTACTTATTTCCTCGTCTTTTTGCTTCTTTTATATTGTATTTAATTATTATGTATATTTTTAAGGATTAGTGTATTCATGTATCAAAATTACTCTTATAAAAATTAAGTTTATAATTATAATTGAAAAGAAAAAGTATAATTTCAACAATAACAAGAAAATACAATATATAATTTAAATTACTACACAAGCATTGGAAATATAAAGTAA
Source organism: Ajuga chamaepitys (assembly GCA_958295605.1). Lineage (NCBI taxonomy): Eukaryota > Viridiplantae > Streptophyta > Magnoliopsida > Lamiales > Lamiaceae > Ajuga > Ajuga chamaepitys. Next base: position 72,587,671 of record OY282495.1, read on the forward strand.
ACTTACAAAAGGGTGGGAAATATAAAATTACAATGATATGACATATGTAAATAATAACTAGATAATATTACTCAACATTATTAAACACAAAAATGGAAATAAATATTAAACCTTAAAACTAAAATATTTTTTTCTAGTAATCCGGCAATCCACTTCCTGACCCTCCTTCAACACCGGGATAAAAAAATTTAAACATAATAGATGGATTTCCAAGTTTCGATTTTAATTTCATATTAATCTTATTCAAGTCTACATGATTAAATTTAATTAATATTAAAAATGTAAACTGAAAATATTAATATTAAATTTTAAATTAAATGTGATTATATATCTATATATTGTGATTTATAATACAAAGTAATAAAAATAAGAGAAAACAATAAATTATAAGGAACATTCTTTTTAGTGCAAAAAGTAGCGCAAACTATTGGAGAAAAAGTGTAGTTTTTGGGGTTAAAGGAGTTCAGATTGTGCATTAGACTAGTTTGTATTGTTGGAGGTGCCCTAAGGGATTCAATTAATTATACACTTGATTCGCAAAATTAGGATGGTACATTATACACGAGTAATTTTCTTGTATACCAATTGTACAAATTTTAGATTCATGTAATTCGAGTTGTAGGCGGATCCACAAGTTGTGTCCAATTTTTCATGAAAAAAGTATATTAACATTTATGCTGAAAAGTATATTGGTTTTGAAGATAAATACTACGGTAACAAAGTATTAATGTTCATGTGTTGAAAGATATTACTTGTGAGATCTGATCAAAGATATTATACTGAAAGGTAATATATTTTTTCAGAACAAGTAATGCATTTTCGTACCCTTTTTTTAAACTCCACACATTCAATGAACTTGTTCGTAATTTATATTACATGGATTTTAGTATATATTAGAATTTTGTGATGATAAGTAAACACCATTTCATTTTAATATACAAATGCAGTGTATGACTGGGAAAGTGAGCATTACATGGATGAGATTTTATTAGGTTCAAAATCAATTCGTTTATCACAGATGTGGAATTCCACATTCAGCTTGAACAAAATCATGCACCTATGTGGGTGGGGTGGGGGGTTGGGGGGAGGGGGATAATCTTCTAGCCAAACTAATTCATCACCTATTTGATTACCTAATTGTGCTATTGTGTGTGCTACTCAATTTACTTCTCTCATTCCAAATAAGAAGGTAGAACAACCTATACTACAAGAGCTCGTGTAACATCAACTGTCACTGGTCCATAGGTATAATCCATTCTCCACAGTTTAGTGATGAAATTAGAGTACTACTATCACTTTCGATCCAATGTTAAACATACCACATTCGGTAGTTGTTTGTAGTGCATATCAGAGTATGAAAGCTTCAATAACCGTAGATGATCCATTTGCCCGACTCCCCTTCAAGCACACCATCACCTGCCCATGACAAGCACGAACCACCCCTCCCAAACTAATATAATCTAAATATATTGCTCCATCAATGTTCAATTTATAAATCCCTTCAAGTGGTTTTATCCATGCTTGGCATTGTCAACATTTTTAGGTGGGCTTGCTGTTAATTTTTGGACTTGCTTAAATTTTCAGATGGCATCAGTGGCTCACTATACCACATCTTTGAAGTCAAGGGAAATCCCCTCGAAATAAAATATGTTGGGGTGTAGCCATATCCTCCATAAGACCATTGCAAGCATTTCTTTAGCATTTGTACCACATTTATCCATTTCATCCCATAACTAGATTTGAAACAACTTTCCATTTGTCGAATTAAGATTTACCCATAAAGGAACGTTTCCACACCTCCTATGTTATATTGCAATTCACCAAAAAGATGTTCAATATTTTCGTACTCCATGCCACATAACTAGCAGATTGCATCGTCCCCCATCATCTGTTTCACCAGTTGGCGATGGGTCAGAATTGCATCACAACATGCTCTCTAGATCAAGTGCTTAACATTTGGCAAAGTTTGTACCACACCTTACTCCAATTATTAGATTTCGCACTCGCACTCAGAAGTCCCACATTCGTTGAAAATTTCTGTAATCCACATGGTATGTTGTAGGAACATAATAATTACCTGATTTCCCATATCTCCATAATCCTTTGTCACTCACCAAACGGTTACTCAGAGGAATTTTAGAATATCCCTTGCATCATCAGGCTGGAATAATGTATTGACCATGTTTTCATTCCAAGTCAGATTCTCCAATATTAGGGAACAGACCCATTCGCTGATGTGGTCAACTGATTTCAGTTCCAGGAGATATTCAATTCTACTCTTTTTCCAAATCCATATATCCTTTCCAATAAAAAATAATCTCCCATCTCCTACCCTCCAACCACATCCATTCATCACTAATTCCAGAGACGCCAAAATACCTTGCCACAAATAGCTTAGTTGAAAATCAACCACCATCGTACAGTCTCCCCTTGGAAAATATCTTGCCTTTATAACTCTAGCAACAAATGAGCTCAGATTCTACATTAACCTCCAAAATTGTTTCCCAAGCATTGCAAGGTTGGAGTGGTGTAATTCACGAAAACCTATTCCTCTTTCACTTTTCGTCTTTGTCATACGGTTCCATGCAACCCAGTGGTGTTTTTGGACATTAGTTGTTGATCCCCGATAAAACCTTACAATCGAACATTACACTTGTTGGTAGATCAATATTGATAGTGAAAAAAATAAGTTGGGATCGCATGAATGACTGTTTTAAGGAGAATCTCCCATCCCGCCTTGTTCAATGTAGTTTCTTTCCAACTTTTTAGCTGGCTCATTATTCACGCCCCAATCACCTGGAAAACACGTTTCTTCGATTTACCAATGAGGGATGGCATCCTCAAATACTTAGAGTAATTAGGGATTGTCTTTAAGCCAAGCAAGTTCTGGAATTGATCCTTCCACTATTTCAAAACGTTTGAGCTAGCTACCAACTCAGATCTATCAAGATTAATTTGTTGTCCCAAGGCAGCTTTATAATCGGCAAGAATTTCCTTGATCATATTACATTCCGAAGTATTGGCTTGAATGAATAGCACACTTGTCAGCAGAAAATAAGTGTGATATTGTGAGAGCACTTCTTGCAACCTTCACCCCCATAAATTATTTTCAGTTTTTGCCGTCTATAACATCAATGAAAACCCCCCTGCACAACAAAAAAATAGGTAAGGAGATAAGGACCCCCCTCCCCCTGATGAAGGCCTCTCTACGGAAAGAAAGTCTCCGTGGGAGATCCGTTAAGTAAAATTGAGTAAGAATTAATGCTCACACAACTCAACACCAAATTCACCTCAATTGAGCAAATCCCAATTGAGTAAAGACTCCCCGAAGAAACTCCCACTCAACCCGATCAGAGGCTTTGCTCATACTGAACTTTAAATCCAAAGTACCCCGTCCCCCTCTTCTTGTTTTTTTTATACAATGGAACAACTCAAATGCAATCATTGTATTATCAAAAATTAATCGACCGAACAAAAATGCACTTTGGAATGGAGAGATAATACGTGAAAGAACAAATTTCAACCTATTGGCTATCACTTTAGTAATAATTCAAAAAATTACATTGCATAAACTAATAAGTCTAAATTCTTTAGGGGATTTTATTTTTGGGATTAGAACAATATAAGTATGATTAAGAGATGACGGATCATGATGGTCATTAAGAATATTCAAGCACTTAGAAATAACCGAGCTCCCAATAATATGCCAATAATTTTGGTAAAAGAGTGGAGGCACCATCAGGTCCATGTGATATGGCATGATGCATTTGTTTTTTGGCCTTCTGAATCTCTTTCGTAGTATAGGGAGCTATAAGCATTGCGTTCATGCTTGATGTTACTTTTGGTTCCATGGTATCCAATAATTTTCTTATATGATGTGGCCTACTAGAAGCAAACAAAGAAGAAGAATAATCTCTTGGCACCCTTGCAATGTCCTTCTCCTTTGTTACCCATTCTCCATCACCTATTTTTTATTCGGGTTATCGTATTTTGTTTCTTACGTTGTGAGGCTTTTGTGCGGAAGAATTTTGTATTTCGATCACCATCATTTAGCCATAGAGGTCTAGACCTTTGATACCATATAGTTTCTTCCGATTTCATCTTTTCCTCCAAATCCTTCTCACATACTTTAATCCGATAACATCTTTTCATTTGGTACCAACTTCAGCAATCTGATGAGCTTATCCGTAAGTATTTTAATCCTTCCACTAATGTTACCAAATACCTTGAGATCCCATTCTTGCAAAGCAACCTTGAGTCACATTATGGTCTAAAAATCAGCCCCGACCACGTATCGTTCCAGCCTCTCTTCACTATCTCTTCACAACTAGGGTGAGTTGTCCACATCGTTTCAAATCTAAAATCTTACTTCTCTTGAATTTTTCAGTGATTTCTAGTTCGGCCTGGTTGAGGATCTCTAGTACTACCAGGTTATGATATGATTTTAACCGAGCCATGTGGTGTACACTATCAAATGGGAATACTATCCTCTAATGGTCATTCGAACAAAACCGACCTAACCCATATTCACATTTTGTTTTCCTCCTTGCCCATTTGTCCAAGTAAAGTGACCTCCAACGTGACCCAAATCCGTCAAACGAACTTATTTCAAAACATCCCGAAAATTCTCCATGGCTCTTTCCTATTGTGCGTTACCTCCCTGCTTTTTGTAATACCACATTATTTCATTGTAATCACCTTCACACACCCACAACACATCATCATTCGGTCGAACAATTCATAATAGTTTCCATGTACGAAAGCGATAATTTTGATTGGATTATCCATATATTCCAGCGAATATCCATTCTACCTGTGACCCTTCTTCCGAAACTCGCATTGATACATGGTTAATAGAGAAAATTATTAGTTCAAGATCCAGTAGACTCTTCCATAACACAGAATTCCCTCCTTTATTATGTCCATCACCTTCGCAAGTGATGGGAACACATCCTGGAAAACGTAATTGTCGAGCATTCATCTTTTACATCTAGGTCCCTTGTATTTTTGTTTGCATGGTAAAGACAAGACCCGAATCTCTCTCACTCAGGATCTTCTTTAATACCTAAACTGTAGCCCGGTTCCCAAGTCTGTGATAGTTCCATCTAAGGATATTCATTAGTATCGGCAGGGCTACCCAGTAGGCTCCGTTGTTGGGAAATGTATGGGTGTACCATCCTCTGCCCTTCTTTGTAAAGCAATTTGGATCACCTTCCTCACTTTGCAAGTGATCTCTTTTAAAACCAATGTTGACTCTTTAAATCTCTTCGTAATTTCTCATTTCTCTGTGTATGATCACCGGTCTTCTCCCCAGCTTCGAAGCTAACACATTTAAGATTAGTGCCTTTTTGGTAGGGGTGGTAAGCGTTATTGATTTAGTGTTTTCAGTACTTTTGCGCTGACAGGTAGTTTATAGGTATCTAGTTTAGGGTTTAGGGTTTCATTTTGGACCGAGGTTGGTGTATTGGATATGGGTTAGTATTATGGTTCTATATGTATGGGAAATTAGATTCTGCATGCATGGTAAATGGGTTTTACATAGGTAAGTGGTGGTAGTTTTGCATGTGAGGGCAGGTTTGGTTTCTTAGGAATTAGATTATTTTCATTGGGTGAATGGTTAGTTTTTTGCATGGTTGGGTGTAGTGGGATGTATTTTTCGGTTGGTATTGAATTGGCATAGACTAATGTTTGTCTGGTTGGGTGGGGATCAATGGTAGTTTTTGGTGATATGTAGGTTGTAAGCTTACTTTCGGCTACTCATTCATCCATCCAAGGTTTTCAACAACTCCCTTGCTTTCTTTTCCAGGTTCTACAACCACTCGATTTAACATTTCTGTAAGTTCAATCGGAACGATACTCACAACAACCTGACAGAAAAATGAATAGAAGGGGACAAAACAATACAATTGCGAAAACCCTAGAAGCAAACCCAGTTAAGCAACAAAACAAAGAAACATAATTAAAAAAATTGATAGTCATAACTAATATATGAAGTAAATAAGCAGAACTAGCATATGAAATAAAAAAGAGAGTGAAATCATCTTTCTAAGCAAAGTGGATCGGATAAGATAAAGGTTTAACCAAAGAAACCATGTTACTAGATTGAGTTAATCTCCTCAAGAAGCCATGATTAGCACCCTAATTGAAGAGGGACCACCAATCTCCAATGAGATTACCAAAACCCTAATTGAGATGGACAACTATTATCTCCGATCTGAATAATATGGCTGAAAACTGAGTATTACATGGATGAGAGATTGTTGGATCATTGGTCTTAAGAATATTAAAATATCTAATCAGAATAGTTATATCTTTGCTATTTATTGAAATATCCAGTTAGAATGATTCTCTTTGCTATATATGTTCAGATTTGAATGCCAAATTCTGGTGAAAAACAGAAAAGGAAATCATTTAACAAGATCATGGAAACCCTTTCCTTGACAAACGACCAGAGGAGTTCGAATTTTAAGCGTGGACAGAGAAGTGGTTTTTAGTAAAAAAGGTGTCGGTGAAAAGTTATGCATATTTATTGGGAATATGCCGGGAACAAAAAGACGTAAACATTGTTAAATTGATGATATCAAAGACTGTGAGCTTCGATAAAAGCTACTCCCTCCGTCCCGACCTAATTGTCCTACTTACCTTATTTATTTGTCCTAAGCTAATTGTCCTACCTTATAAATGGCAAATTCTCCCACAATCTCCACCATCAAAATCTCCACATTCAATCTCCACCTTTGAAAAAGTCAAAGATTCCACAAAATCTGTTTTTTCTTAGTCTCCGTGCCAGGCCAAGGTAGGACAATTAGCTTGGAACGGAGGGAGTATGATCTAAGAGTTGTGATTGATCAGGTCGAAAAGGTACACATGTCCATGAAATGATGCCTAAAAGTTTAAAAATAAACATTCCTCTTTCGCATTCCATACTTGTCCAACCCCGTCCAAATATCTAGAAACTCGTTCGTTCTTATTCCTGTGTTTGACCAAAATGAGTGTTACTATTTGGTTTATCGTTTCTTGTCATCATTGTGCTGCAACCGCAAAAATTAAGTGGTTGCCTTTTGTGGAGATGATTTCCGTTGAACCAGAAGCACTTAGAGCGAGATAATTTCGTCTTATGAAAATAATGTTAAACACTTGCCCCATTCTATCATATTGAATGTTGATTGGATTAATTTTAATACCACAAAAATTATTTTGTAACTTCATATTACATCTACCATGATTATATTTTACCAACTTAATTTTAGCCACACCTTAAGAAAATCTAATCTTATTAAAAAATTAAAAATTAAAAAATAAAATTCCAATTTTTATATAAATAGTTTTTTAAAATAATTTCAACAATTTTCAGTTAACTTGATGAAAATTTAAATTAATATTTAGAATTTTCAAAATAATTTTCATATTGTACATTTTTCTCATTGGAGATTGTTGCGATGTTATACATAGTTGGGTGATGCTCGAAAAAAATAAAGTTTAGCTAACAGACTGAATAAAAAACTCGTAGTACATGTTGCAACACTACAAGAAAAAATGCTTAACAACATACTATCAACTTTTTTGCACATAAACCACTAATTTTTTTTCTTGCACTGATACACACAAATTATACGGGTTTCATAGATAACCACCAAACTTATATACCGGCCATTTTTCGCCAGAATTCCGCATGTAACTTGAGTGTGAAAACTTTTAAGGATTTTTTTTTTTTTGTCCAAATAACCTTTTTAGTAGGTAGAGAAACTGATCATCTTCAACAATTAAGGTTATGGATTTTTGGTGAGAGAATTGTTGGTGATTCAAATGAATTGTTAGGGAAAAGAAAGGTGTGAGGAAATTTTACACTTTCACCCCTACTAAAAATGTTGTTAGGATAAAAAAAACCCTTAAAAGTTTATCACGCGCAAGTTAAGTGGGGAATTCCAACGAAAATGACCGGAAAATAGCATGGAGATTTATCTACCAAACTCGCAAAGTTTGTAGGTATCGGTGTCAGAAAAAGAAATTTAGTAATTTATGTGCAAAAATATTATAGTTTGGTGAGATTGTTGTAATTAATCGTACTAGTGTAATGAGAAATGTTGCACCAAACGGGGGAAGAAGATCTCAATTAATTTACAAATTTATCACCATGCTCGCACATGTTAGGAACTTTGAAACAAATAGGTCTCGATGACCTAGACTTTATTATAATTTGACGCACAACAACGACTGTACACCATAAATAAACCTAATAATTACATTTTAATAAATTATTTAGGTGGAAGTGGAGCCAGATGACAATATATACAGTTGAAGATAAGGATGGTATGTTTGTTCGTCCATGTGCCTCTAATCAACTTCCAACTTATAGCCAACATTTTCAAATATATCATTCTACAATTTTCAAGGCTCCCAATTATCCTTGTAATAATATATAAATACACTAGGCAATCCATGCATAGTAATTACATATATATCATGGACGATTGTGGCAAAATAATTATTTGATCATTGTTTTGTTTATTTACTATCCCACAGAAAATCTTTGGAAGAAAGCTAAAATAATTTTATTAATAAAAAGACAGAAAATGTTGGCATTATTGATGTGGATGGATTAATGGTCCACGTTGTCTTCACTTTTGGGGATTAAACTATCCTCATGTGGTGGAACATGTCTATTTTTGGTTAGATTATGCTAAAGTAAAATCAAGACAACTTTATCAAAGCAACTTTTGTAGTTAATAACCACCATTAAAAAGTCGAGATATATATGAGAAAGTGACTAGGTCAGATGCGGTGTTGTTATAATCAGACCGACTATCAAATCGATCTCATCATCCGTTGACGGTTCAATTGAATCGCCGGTCTAACAAAAAATAACTAGTCACCATTTGTTAATTTTTCTAATGTAACTAGACACATTAACATCCACAAAAAATAAATACTTCAATGAAACATTACAAATTAAGCTTCAAATTTCAAATAGAGATAATTATAACTTAATAAACTATTTAAGAATATGGACGTCTTTAATAAAAGTTAATAATTTATAATAAGTAAACTTCTTTTAACTTCAAAATTTGTTTCTAAAGATGACAAATATGGTAAATAATGAATAAATTGTTAAAATTCTATAAACTCGTAAACTAAAGGAAATCTATAAGTGAAATAAATACAAAATAACAAAAAATAAACTAAAAACTAAAAATAAAAAATATAGAAAATGGTAATAACAGGTTATTTCGGGTTTTCCGGTTCACCGCTTTTTCGATTTTCCCCGGTTCAATCTGGTTTTTACTGGTTGAACCATAAATTGCGAAAAAACTGATTGGGTGTACCGACACCCTAACAGTGCACATTTGTGCGTGACTATACTGTTTATTACGGATGCCAGGGATAATTTTTTATTACGGGAAAATATCACTTTTCATTCAAATTAACCGTTGGTCAATTGTCCTACATCAAATAAAACATAACGACTGATTTGTGGAGGGTATTCCTCCTCCACACGTGTCACATACCGTCACTACTAGAATATCGTGCAAGTGTATGGGCAACATGATTAGCTGGTACACGCGTTTATGCATGCATAATAGGTCGATTTAAGTGTTCATTTAGTGACATTTGCATGCGTAATTGATCGTGTATTGTTCATTTTTGCATTATTGGACAATTTGATGTTATGTGACTTATTTTGAAGCTATTTGGGTGAATCTAGACAAAAAAGTTGAATTTGACTAAGGATGGACGTAGAAAACAAGTCTAACAAGTCAAAAAACAAAGCAAAAATCGAGCCAAGCCTCAGGAAGCTGAGCTCGGCCGAGACATCAGGCTCGGTCGAGACGGATGATCAGTGTAAGCCATATTTTGGTCGTGGAAGTGGCTCGGCCGAGACATCGATTCTCGGCCGAGAATTTGGTACATAGAGCTCAGCCAGAACAATCATTCTCGGCCAAGACTTAAGGCGGTTTAATTGAAGTTTTTCTGTCAGCTTGACATACCTCTAGTATTTTGGCAATATCTTGAGATCTACAACTCCGATTGAGGTTCAATTATTGGCGTTGGAAAACTAATTCAAAGAGCTACAACTTTGCAGGAAAGAGGCAAAACTCAAAAATGATCAAAAGACCCTAAAAACAGCTTTGAAGTTAGAAAAGCGATGCAGTGTCGGCCCATTACTTGGCCCACAAGCTGAAAAACGAGTTTTAGACTTATTTTCCTATTCCAACTAGTTTTCTCCCTCTTTATCCTAGAGATGTACCCCTAAAAATATCTCAAGGATCTAGACATCAAGGGGGAACTTACACATTGATTTTGGGAGCACGGACTTAGGAATTTCGGAGAACACGAAGAACCAAGAGTCGTCATCTCGGGTTTTCTAGTTTTATATTTTTCTTCATTATTAGTTTGTTCTTAGCCATCGCTATGATCGGCTAAGTCCTTGTTTTCCGTCTTTAACTGTGTTGAATCCTAGGAAGATGGTTTTTTAGTTTTTACTGTAATTGTTTGATTAAACTATGTTATGGGATTATTTATGTTATTTGATTCCTTTATATCTTTTTTATGTTTGTTATATGGACTGATCACCCGGATATTAGGCATATAATTGTTACTAGGCCGTAATTCATAATCCGTAATTGTTATGAAATGTCTAAGAGTAGCAAATAGTGAATTTATTCGCTAGGATAACATAAATCGCGGTCACTTGTACCGAGCTTGCTAGTACAACACCGTACCTATTATGTTGCCTTAGTTTTTATGCGTTTGTTAATGGTGTTCTAGCGATCATATCCTAGGACTACTTAATTGGATAGATTAATTGCTAAGCGTACCTGTGATTAATTATACTTAAGGAGTAACAAGGATTAGCTAAGCGTACTTGTTAATTCTTGGGAAAGGAGTTTTAGAACTAATTTGTCAAACAGTTTAATTAATTACAAGAATCATTCGGACTAGGGGGATACTGGGTTAAAGGCGGGAATACCTTTTATCATAAGTAAATTCATCTTTAGTTTGTTAGTTTATTTATTATCTGCATTAGTTAATTAATTCTCATAAAAAATTCCCCCACACTCTATTATATATTATATAGTCTTATAATTAGTAGCGTAAATTGGTTAGTATGATAATACAATTAGTTTCCTGTTCTTTGTGGGATCGACCCTGACTTACCCTGTCTACTATTAGAAAAGGAAGTTAGAAAATAATAACTAATTTGACTGCATCTGATAGTGTAGTCATTAGCTTTATTAGATAAAACGTGCACGTGCATATACATGTGCATGCACCCCAACTTGTATCAACTTGTTGCAACTATATTTGTTAGTCTGTTACTTTGTTTCAGGATAGAAGTTAGCTTAGCTCAAGCTCTCTCAAGCAATGTATCAAACATTTAGTGAGCTTAGAGTTGTATTTATAGCATTCATGCTTGTATTGAACACTTAGCTGAAATAAATGGAGTAGCACAATTTCTCTCTCTCTCTCTCTCTCTCTCTCTCTCTCTCTCTCTCTCTCTCGTACCACTTTAAATCCTAATATGGTTCGAGTTTCAGCCAGCCATCTCTAAGGTTCATTTGTTCTTCAATCCTTCTGCTATTTCCTTATTCTTCAATCTCCTATCATGTGTTCGTCTTCCGCTTTGTTCGCATCTACTCCTTCGCAAATCATTCCCAAAATCACTTATGTTGCATTTAATCATCCATTGTTTACAAAGCTTTCCACCGATAATTTCCTCATCTGGAGGAAGCAGATTATCTCCATCTTGTGTGGCCACCACCTAAGCCATTATCTTGATAATTCAGTTACTTCTCCGTCAAAGTTTTCTACAGATTCAGACAAAGTAGCTGGCCTAATCAATTTCATGTTCCTTGATTCAGAACAACAGGATCAACTCATCCTCTCATGGATCCTTGCCTCTGTCTCTGAAGAAGTTTTGCCCCAATTGATCAATTGTGAGACATCTGCTCAAATTTGGTCCACCATTAAATCGTAATTCTGTATGCAAATCAGGGCAAAGGTCAGCCGATATAAGTTGCAGTTGTAAAATCAGAAAAAAGGCTATCTAACTATGAAATAATATATTTTGAAAATTCGTAGTTATGTTGATTTGTTAGCACTTGTGGGCAATAAACTTGAAGATAAGGCTCATATAGATGCTATCTTTGATGGACTTCCTCCAGAATGTGATACATTCATATTGTCGATCAACACTAAACTAGATCTATAGATAGTGGTAAGTATTGAAGGACAACTCTTATCTCAAGAAGCCACAGTTGTAAAGCACTTCAAGAATCTTGAAACTGCCATGGCACATTTGGCCAATGGATTCATCAATAGGAAGAACTTTTGTACTCAGAACTATAATAATAATCCACAGATTTTTTTCCAATCTAATGTTGCTCATGGGGGCAACAATAACTTTTCCAAAAAATCATTCAGAGGTGGCAAGAACGGCACTGCTGGAAGAGGCAACACATGGAAAGATAATAATGGTAAATTCTGGTGTCAATTCTGTGGAAAACCAAACCAAATTGCTCATTTTTGTTGGTATAAGGATCACCCAGAATACAAACCTCCCAACATCCCCCAGCCCCAAGGGAATCTGGTATATTCTAATCCCAACCCTATCCATCATCATCATCATCATCATCATCATCATCATCATCATCATCATCATCATCATCATCATCATCATCATCATCATCATCATCATCATCATCGTCGTCGTCATCATCATCATCGTCGTCATCATCATCATCATCATCATCATCATTAATTTCAAGGCAACATGAGATCCTATAACATTTTTCATCAGAATGGTTTGCTGGCAGTTTCTGAGTCTCCAACACATTCCAGCTGGTACCCTGGTTCAGGTGCCACTCACCATTTGACAGCAGAGACAAGCTCCATGACTCATAAACAACCAGTTCAAGGAAATGATCAAGTGCACATTGATAATGGTAAGAGCTTGTACATTGCTCATGTTGGTTATTCTTTTCATTCACCCTATATCTCTTTAGAACTCTCTCCATTAGAATCTTCATGTTCCTCAAATTACAAAAACATGTATTAAGTGCCTTAAAGTTTTCTAAGGATAACAATGTTGTGTTTGAATTTTACCCCCATGTTTGCTTTGTGAAGGATATTTCAACACAGACAATACTCCTTCAAGGGCATCTTGAATATGGTTGGTATGTTTTCTCACTTTTCCAGACATCATCTCAAGCTAGAGCATCTCCAACAAAAGTTCCATTCCCATCTAGACATTTGCCCAATACTATATCTACATGTAATTCTGCCAGTTGTAACATTGTTTCCTCTATGGATTCCTATACCATTTGGCACTCTATACTAAGACATCCAAGTGATCTAGTAATGAAATATGTTCTAAAACTTTGTAATCCTACTCTCATTAATAAAAGATCTACTTCTGTGTGCAAGGCTTGTTGTCCTGGCAAATTGCATCGATCTCCTTTTCCTCATTTATCTTCTACTTATACTTCTCCTTTGCAACTTGTGCATTCTGACATACGGGGTCCTGCTCCGTTGCTATCATCCAATGGCTACAAATATTATGTAAGCTTCGTTGATTCATATTCAAGATTCACATGGATATATTTGCGAAGAATTTTTTTTAAATCTATTCAAGCCTTCATAATCTTCAAATCTCAAGTAGAAAAATAACTTGGACATTCCTTAAAAGGCTAGCCAATCTGATTGGGTGGGGAGTTTAGAGCATTTTTTGATTCCCTAAAGGCAGAAGGCACCATACACAAAGTGTCTTGTCCTTATATCCGCTAACAAAATGGGTTGGCAGAATAAAAGCACAGACACATTGTTGATATGGGGTTAACTTTACTGGCTTAAGCATCCCTTCCTCTCAAGTTTTGGGATGAAGCCGTCAGACAACTGTCTTTCTAATCAACAGACTATCTTCTCTAGCCACTACCAAGAAAATTCCTATAGAGCTTCTATTCAAAACACCACCTCAATACACTTAGACAAAAACATTTGGTTGCCTGTGTTACCCACTATTGACCTTACAATAGCCACAAGTTAGACTTCAGGTCTTAGGCATGCACTTTTATTGGATACAACTTAAATCACAAGGGTTATAAGTGCCTTGAATCTACTGGAGGAGTGTTCATTTTCAGAAATTTGGTGTTTATTGAAGAATATTTCCCTTTCCCCAACACACAGAAATAGCTTTCCACTGTAACTCCCACCCAGCCTATATCTCTTCCTACCGTCTCAGCAATTCCTACTCCTACTCACCATGAATCTGTCTAGCAGCCTATCTCATCTTCTTCTAATACTCTATTCAAACATATTATCCTATTCCTATTCCTCCAGAGGAAGATGCTATTCCAAAAAAAGTAGGGAATACCGACAAAGTGATTGTATTAAAAAGAGTGTGTGAGGAACCAGTGAATACAAATCAAACATCCACTAGGAGTAAGCATGGGATTTTCAAGCCCAAAGCTTTTGCTGCAACCTGTGAACCAACTACACTTGATGCAGCTGTGATTGATTCCAACTTGAAACAAGCAATGCTAGATGAGTATCTTGCATGCTTAGGAATGGCACATGGAAGCCGGTCCCCGTACCAGAAGGAAAAATGCCTATTGGTTGTAAATGAGTCTTCAAAATAAAAGAGAACCCTGATGGAAGTGTAAACAAGTACAATGCAAGGCTTGTAGCTTAGGGGTTTCATCAGAGACCTGGGTTTGATGTCAGAGAAACCTTTAGCCCAGTGGTGAAACCAACTACACAGGCCTAATTTCTAACCCTAAAATACCACAATTGTATGGGTGTAGATGTGTATAGGATAAGTCAAGGTCGATCCACAGGGAATGGGCTAACGAAGTTCGATATCCTAATTATCTAAGATTATCCTAACTAGATACTCGAGTTGAGAATGATTTGATTAAACTAAATTGCATATACTGATAAACCAATTAATTAACTAATGGGAAGTTCCAATGAACGAGGATGTATCCTAGAATTTCGATTTCAGGAATTACTCTAATGATGATTAATCTCTAATTTATACACTTTTAAACCGTTTAATTAACTATTAGGCGGGACTTAATTAACCTAACCTTTCTATCGAAGCGACTAAGTCGTAGATTGATTAAGATATTTATTCTTGAGTCAATTAATCCTAACAACTCCTAACAGCCCCTCAACCTTTTGCCTACACGATCATAGACAATCGCATTATGTGTTATCGTCTATTAACAATTCCCTTCTCTTGAAGCGGAATCGTTAAACAAGTAAATTAAACCTAATTGGCAGATTAAATTTAAATATAGGGATTAAACTAAACACATAGATATATAATGTAAACCGGAGTCTATAAACTAAACAATTAAAACAACATTGTTGTAAAATCTTACTTTCTAATCCTAGGACACGAGTAGTTTAACTACTCATGTCTACTAACAAATCAAAACAAGAATTCCAAGAAAACATTGTCAAGAACTTGAAGTAAACAAAGAATAATTAAACTTGATTGTCGGCTCATCGATCTTCGTCTTCTTGCTCTCACGACTTCTACTCCAATGTAAAAGTATGAGATATTCTGATGTAATGTGATTCTCTATGATGTTTTATGAGTGTTCTCATCTAAACTCGAGCTTGGAGTCCTTTTTATAGAGTTGGGGATGAATCATTGGGAAGATAGGATCAAAATCCTACTAAAATTAGGAAATCTTCGTAAAACTGGACTTCTGACGCGCCCACGCGCCATTTGCACCGGCGAGTTTTTAGATCTGACTTCCAAGCCATTTTTTAGGGTCTTCTGGTCATTTTTGGGTTTGGCCTCTTTCAGGCAAAGTCGTAGATCTCAAGATATGACCAAAATACTAGAGGTGTGTCAAGCTGACAAAAAACATCACTTTTCGGACACTTTTCGACGCGGCCGCATTGGTTAGGGAGTGTACTTTCCATGTTCTAGGCCACTTTTGATGCGGCCGTGACCATAGATGCGGCCGTGGTCAATCCTTTTGCTCCTTTAACTCCATTT
The DNA here is from genome assembly GCA_958295605.1 of Ajuga chamaepitys. Lineage (NCBI taxonomy): Eukaryota > Viridiplantae > Streptophyta > Magnoliopsida > Lamiales > Lamiaceae > Ajuga > Ajuga chamaepitys. Next base: position 72,603,683 of record OY282495.1, read on the forward strand.
TCGTCCGTTTTGACCCTATTTGATTTGTTTCTTCTTCGAACATCGTCCAAATGGAACGAAATCACCTAATTAACTTCAAAACAAGTCAAAACACGTCAAATGATCCAATATGATAAATATAAAAGAACGCCGACCAAATATGCACGTAAATGATATAAAATATGATCCTAAATCGACCTAAATATATGCATATTTAACGTGTATCAAAACCCTCCAAACTTAAACTGTTCTTCGTCCCGAACAACATAATAAAAGACATAAATAATACAAGTGATTATGCATTTATTTAGGGTGATTAGATGATGAATTCAGTTTTAGGCTGATTTTTCTTCAAACAGCTAGGTAACATAATACAAGTGAGCATATGTGATAATGGGAAATCAACTAATTTCGAGACTTTGAACTTTTGAAATTATTCAATCCTCATTAGGTACTTGTTTACTCATCTCTCAAGTGTTTAGCTAACATATATTTCTGCTCAAATTGAATTACATGCAAAGCCTACCATATGCTTGCCAATCGTCTAAACTAGACCTCATACTCGATGTGTGTGACAAAGGATAAAAAAGGTATTTCTTTTTTGGTTGTAATGTGGGCTAAAGGTAAGGTGGGATACATTTGGATAAAAGTGATTACTTTTGGACTAATCAAGTTATTCCTAACCCGACTACCCCTCAATACAATCACTCAACCTCACTCTTCAACTTTCAACAAATCATTCCAAAAGAAATGACTTCTTCACCTTCAAGAAACCTTACAACTTAAGTGTTTTTCAGCTTACAATCAACTATAAAAGTACCACATTTTTGGGACTACCCGACTATTTTATTCAACTCAAACAATTTAAGCGCTTTATTTCCTAGCCTCTTAACAATACTGAACAACATCTATATATATATATATATATATATATATATATATATATATATATATAAAAGTAAAATGGAGGGCGTTAATGTCATTTTAACTTTTCCTCCAAAAATTTTACACCATATAATTGATAAGTTTTTCTTATTTTTGATAAATTCATAACTTTCTTTTATTTTTTTTTAAACACAAATAACTTTTTCATTTTTAATCCGACTTTTATGCATAATATACCAAATTATTCATCTTTTCTCGATAATCGATTTGACATCCATATCACATATATTATAATGAGATATTTAATTTGAACAAACAGATTGTTGGTTAATTATTTATGCTAGACTGATGTCACATGAATTGAGTTATGCTATTTTGGTTTGAGTTGCAACTAAAATTAGTAAAATAATTTCTTTTAAAAAAACATGAGTATTTTTTTATAATAAAAATACAACTAACCAATTTATTTTATTTGTCGTGAATTGTAAAATATTTGTTTTTATTTTAGTTATGTAAGGAGAAATGTCATTGTTTAAATAATGAAAGTCCTACTTTAAAGCAAAGGCAGGAAAATCAATACCTATTTTATAATGAACTTATTATATCATCAAATTTTGCTAATATTTTTTTTTTTATCCCAAAAGTTCTAAAGATTTGAGCATATGTATAATTGTGTATTAAAATTATTATTGAAATTATTTATAATTACCTATTTATATTTTTAATAATGCATATTTTGTTAAAGATGCTCTTTTAAGGAAATTTATTCTTTGCAGCCTAAATTATGACATTTGTTACATTTTGCAATCTTTTTTAATTTTTTATTTTTACTAAAACTTCAGTTATATATTTTTACACTTTGTAAGCTAAATAATACTTTGTCGCATTAATCAACATCAAATGTCTTTTTTACTCTTAACAATCTAAATAACTTTGTTCGCACTAATCAATTTTTATCTTCAAATATAACTATTTATAAGATAAATATAACATTTATATAAATAATTACAATACCAAAATAAAATACGAAAATATTCAAATATTTTGAAGAACTCACAGAATTTAATTTGTTATTCGAATTATTGAATAACTTTTGAATTTATTTTGTTGAAATAATAATTTATTAAAAAAATATTTAAGTATATTTGAAATCACCAAATGAAATGTTAAAAATTGAAAATGAAAATCTAACCTTAGAAAGAGAAACTTAAATATAGATAATTAGAACTTGAAAGTTTAATTAGATCAATAAAAAATATATATAAAATAAAAGCAGGAACATAAAGAAAAAAATATTAAACTTTACATCACATATGAAATATCCAAATGAAATATCATTGTTCCTTTTATTATCTATTTCATGGTTATTTTTAATTATTTATAGTTTGAATTTAAAAATTATTTTATAAATTAAAAAAAAAAAAATATATATATATATATATATATATAAGCCACAAATATGGACATTCTATAAGTAATAGTTTCCACCTAAAATTTTATACTGTGATTGGTAAGTTGTCACATTTGGTTAGAATCAAAATTTATTTTATTTTCTAAAGTTGCAAATATCTTTTTTCATTTCTAATCTATTTATTATGTATACTATATCAAATTAATCATCTTTTTATGATGTTTGATTTGACATCCATATGATATAATAATAATAATAATAATAATAATAATAATAATAATAATAATAATAATAATAATAATAAGCATAATAATAATAATAATAATAATAATAATAATAATAATAATAATAATAATAATAATAATAATAATAATAATAATAATAATAATAATAATAATAATAATAAGATATTTAAAATATTATATTATTTGTACGATGATTATTTGAGTAAGATTACAATGTTTATTGTGGATTGCACAGTAAATACAATATTGGTTCGGAATAAAATTAAAAATCATTCAAGTAATTCTCTTTTACAAATTATTTTACATAATTATTTCATTAAAACCACAACTAATCAGTTTGTTTTATCCTACATGAATTGTCTCAAATTTTCTTCATTTATTACATTGAGAGAAAAAAAAAATGTATATATAATTGCAGACATACTTTATAGAAGTAAAAGCGATAGTTAATATTTGATTATAATCAACGTATTAAATTATTAAATTTGATAATATTTATTTGTTATAATAATTATTTTTTTGATAAATCACAAAACTATGACTTTTTGCTCATATATATAACCTAAACTATGATGTTATATAAGTTGCAACTAAACTTTTTTTAAATAAGCAAAATTAATCAACTTGAACTATATTTTTTAAGACTTTGTAACCTGAACAATACTTGGTTACATTAATCAATCTCAATTATGTCTTTTTTTTTCTTTTTTTTTTTCACATATTGCAACCTAATTAAGCAATTTCTTTTTCTATATTAAACAATTTGTATCTTTAAGTGAATCTACTATTTACAATATAAATTAATTTAATTGAAACTTTTCAACACACACAGACACACACGCACACACACACACACACACACATATATATATATATATATATATGAAAGTATTAAGAAATATTGAAGAACTCATATGTTTTATTTTGTTGTTTCAACTATTGAATAACTTTTGAATGTTATTTTGTTATTATTTGTATCCCTGAAATATCAAGTAAAGTATTAAAACTTGCAAATAAGATTTTTTAAAAGTAAATAGTTATAGATAAATTTAAACCTTTATTAAGAAAAAATTAAATATTTAAAGTAAAATGGAAAAAATTTAAATATAAATAATTTTCTTACAACATTATTCATTTTTTCATAAATAATATGAATTAATATTTAGATATTTATGTTTGGTGTAACATTAATAATTAATTAAGCTATATGCATATAGGTGAAGAATGATACATACAACTAAATGTGCGTTTTGATTTCAAAGATAAGAAATGATCATGTTGAAAAAAGATTTTTGTTTTAGGGTTTAAGGTTTAGGGTTATATATATATATATATATATATATATATATATATATATATATATATATATATATATATATAAAGTAAGTTATATCAAAATCCATATATAACGTGCGAGAAACTTATATTTACATTACTTATAATTTTATATATGTTTTATCCTACATTATTAAAAAAAATATTAGGATCAAATTGTCACATATTTAAATATTAGATTAGATTATATTGTATTTAGTTTTATTAAAATCATTACTTTTTAAATAAACTTTCGTGCATCGCATGAGAGTATTACTAGTATATATAAAAGTCAAATGAAGGATTTTATGTAATTATATATTTCCCGCCTAAATTTTTTAAGTCATAAATGGTAAATTTGAGTCACTTTTGGTAAGTAATAACTTCCTTTCATTTTATTAAAATGCAAATAACCTTTTTATTTCTTTTTCATTTTTTATGCATAATATGTCAAATTATTCATCTTTTCACGATCTTCAATTTGGCATCCATATCACATATATTATAATGAGATATTTTATTTGAAAAAGTAGATTGTTTGGTGGTTAATTGTTTATGTTAAATTTGAGTGTTTATTGTGAATTTGATGCAACTAAAATTAGTAAAATAATTCTCAAATAAAAATATTAATTGAGTATTTTTTTAATAAAAATACAGCTAATCAATTTATTTTATTTGACATGAATTTTCAAATATTTCGTTATTTAAGTTACGAAGAGAGGAAGATCATTGATTAAATAATGAAATTCTACTTTATTAAATCGAAGGCAAAAAAATAGACTCAGTTTATTAAATCATCAAGTCTGCTAATACTATTTTATTATGAGAATATGAGAACTTTAAGTATATGTATGATTATGTATTAACAATGTTATCGAAACTATTTTTAATTACTTATTTATATATTTTATAATATTTTTTTTGTTAGAATGATTTTTTTAAGAAAATTTATTCTTTGCAACTGAAATTATGATATATGTTACACTTTGCAATCTTTTATTTGGTTACGTTAACTAAACCTCAAGTATGTTTCTTACACTTCCTAACCTAAACAATATTTTGTCGCTCTAACTAACATCAACTATGTCTTTTTTACTCTTAACAACCTAAGTAACTTTATTCGCATTGATCAATTTTTTTCTTTAAATAAATAAACTATTTATAAGAAAAATATAATATTTATATAAACAAGTTACAACCAATCAATTTATTATATCCGACGTGAATCTTTTCAAGTTTTCTCCATTTATTAAGTTGAGAGGAAAATCAATGCATGTATAATTGAACACGTACTTTATTAAATTAAAAGTAAAATTTAATATTTGATTTATAATCAACTTATTATTAATTTGCAATTTTTTTTTTGTTATATCACTTTGCATATGATAATTAATTTGGAAATTATTTTTCATTACTTATTAATTAATTAAGCTATTTGTGTACGCATATAGATCCACTAAATGTGTGTTTGGGTCAAAGATAAGAAACGATCATTTTGAATATAGATATATTTTATTTTCAATGTTAATATTTTATCTTAATGCTAATTTATAGTTTATATACATATACATATAAATATAAAGTACGACCGTACACATATATTAAGAAAAAAAGTTGCTTTTTGGTTTACTTTTTCAAAGGTGGAGATTGTAAGAGAAATTTCTTTTTTAAGGGTGTGCAAATTGGTGTAGGACGTACCGAAAATGAAAGCGTGCAAATTTGAGTGGGACGGATGGAGTATTTATTTTTTATGATAAAACAGTCACATTTTTAAATATTAGATTATCTCATATTTAGTTTAGCTTAAATAGTTACTTTTTAAATAAAGTTCCGTGCATCGCACGGAAGTAATACTAGTATACGCAAAAAAAAAAAATCTTTTCTTTTCCCACATTTTTTTTCTTTTTCTTTTAGAAGAGGCTATTCTTCCTTTTTTTTCACCTATTCTTTTTATCGTTCCTTTTATCTTTGGAATATCCACTAGTTTTCCTTTTCTTCCCAAAATTCTTCACCCATCTACCTTCCAATCCTCCTCTATTACTTGATTAATCCAGTTAAGGCCAAAGGTTTAAATTGAAAGGTTTTCGGCTTGTAATGTTAGGTTATGAAAAAATAGGCTTATTAAGGTCAAATGGGTTAACTAGAGATAAATCATTACTTTTGGTGCAAAATGGTGTCTTTTCAAGGCTTAAAAAATAAGCTGAAAACAAAAACTGCAATCACTTCCTAAGTCACAACACATACTCGACACATTCTTAACAAAGACTCAAGGCAAGTTCTGGAAACTATCATACATATTCAATCAAAATTCACACTGAAAGCAGGTATATTACTCCGAAAATAGGAGTACAATTAGGCTCAACTTCTCACAAGGTTAGTTTTGATCAAATATTCTAGGTTCAAGCTCAATTTCGTCTCAAATCACATCTCATGCTCTATTATGTGCCAATTTTGCATATAATTCCCAAAATCGTCTCATCATTAACCTTTCATCATACATCTTTCCCTATTTTTATTTTTTTCTGTATAATCACTTGTTACCACTAACTTCTCGGGTTTATCTCATTCTTATAGACTATTCCTAATAATTAAGACATAAATTCTAAAACTAAATTATTAAGACACTCAAAACAAAACAATTAAACTATAGACTCCTACAACCCAACATGGCAACTAAATAACAAAAATAGGCTCACAGACCCAACAACTCCAACTAAAGCAATAAAATGGGCACACAGACTCAATACTCCAACTAAAGCAGCAAAAATATGCAAGTAAGTGGGCACCCAGTCCCACAATCAATCCCAAAAATATGAACAAACGGCAGCAAATAGCACAACACTCGAACAAACAATAAAAAACAAAAATTTAGAAATAGTAAAAGATAAATAGCGGCCAAGATGTCCCACGGTTCACCCCCTCCCCCAAACTTGGCTGAAAGCCAATGTTTGGAGGAAAAGAGTGGTACGCCTTGGTGCTAACTTACAGTCATTATGGCGGTGGAGGTGGTTGGAAGCTATGTTGGCTTCAAAATTGGGCCAATGCGTCTCGTCGAATGTCTTGCTGCTGTCTCCAAATGTGCTCCTCGCCTTTCTGTACTGCCGATTCTTCAATCATGGGCTATTTGCCCTTGCTACGGCTGGAGCTGACCTGATTTGGAATTTTGAACTTAACCTTGATGTGTGTGAGACACGGCCGCACGGAGCATGCGACGCGATCACGTCAATTTGAGCTCGAATTTAAGCTTTCTGGACCCTTTTTGGAACGGCTGCCCGAGATGCATAAATGGCCGCATTCATTTGAGCTTGAATTTGAGTTTTCTGGGCATTTTTTGACGCGGCCGCGCGAAGGGTTCGGCGCGGTCGTGTTGCACCATCAGTGTTGAAGCTCTATCTAGGATGATTTTGGCGCGGCCGCGTTGCATGTGCAGCTTATTTTCTTCATTTCACGTGTTTTGACGCGGTCGTGAGGGGTGTTCCTCGCGGTCACATTGACTACGCTTTTCCTCAGCTCGATTTTCTTCGTCTTTCGACCCCTGTTTCTTGCTATGTTCATCCATGTTGGTTCCTAAAACATTAAAGACACTAAAACACACGTAAAACATAAAATAAATAAAAATAATAACAAAAATTATGGAAACATAGTAAACATCGGGTTGTCTCCTGACAAGCGCTAAATTTTACGTCTTCAGCCCGATGACCCTCTTGATTTTATTATTAACCAAAGCCCAACCAATTATCCTTACTTACCCTTGGATTAATTATGACTTTATTTAGCAAGTTTGGACTCTTCTTAGTAATATAAATAACACAACATTTGTCCGTTTCTTTTAAGTTCGTCCTATTATAAATGGGGTGTATAATTATTTCGTTTTGTATACAAAACGTCAACTTCCCTTTAGGCATATCTATGATAACTTGGCCTTTGGCCAAGAATGGTCGACCTAAAATGAAAGGGACATCCATGTTCCCTTGCATATCAACAACTAGAAAATCACTAGGGAATTCAAAATTCTCAACTCGAATAAGCACGTCCTCTACTACTCCCAATGGCATTAGTATTGATCCATCCGCCAATTGGATAGTAGTAAAGGCTTGCTTGACTACCCCTAGTCCTAATTGTGCATACATTTTTAAGAGGCATTAGATTGACACTTGACCCTAAATCACACAACACATTCTTAAACACTTGACTACGAACATGAAATGGAAAAACTCTCTGGATCTTTCTTTTTAGTAGCCCTTCGTATGCAAGTATTTGTGTTCTTTAGGAGACTCATGTCTTCCTTCTTTGTGGCCTCTTTCTCAGTTTACATCGTCGTTGAGTCCTTCAGCTCACAATCAGCTTCCTTCTCAGATTTCTCCTGCACTACAGAAAACGTACTAGAGCATCCTAAAGGATCTGGGTTAGCAGAGACATTATCATGTAAATCAGATCAATCAGTAAAAGGAAAAGGTGGTATTTCCTTATCTTTGTCATCGTTGCCTTCTTTCTTTTGCTATTCTACTTTCTCTCTCTCTAGTCTCTTCCTCTCTGCCCATTCCTCCTTCGCCAACTTCTTTTTAGCTTCACGTTCTTCCAAGTGCTTAGCATGTTCGATGCGGAGTGTAGCTCATTCCTCTTTTTAACTTCTGTTAGAGGAAATGGAATGGGAGGTATGTATGCGGGGACTTCTTTTCTTTTCGGTGATTCTAAATCAGATTCGACCACCTTCTCTTGATTTCGTTCAATTCCCTTTTCAGCTTCTTTCGGCTCTTGACTTTATTGTTCAATCTCGCCCTTTGAGTGGATAGCATTACACTGCTCTCGTGGGTTGATGACAGTGTTGCTGGGAAATTATTCTTGCTTGTGTTGAGCCCCAATCATCTTTATCAGCTGACTTAAGTTGCTAGATATTTCTTTCATATTTTCTCCCAATTGCTTGATCTTTGCTCCTTGACTAGTCACTTGCTTGTTTAGCTCAATAAACCTTCCATCCATCTTTCTCTCCAGCTGAGCTAATTTCTCATCGTACTTTTTGAACTGTGACTATACTATTTCCTCTTGTGTTGGCTTTTGGCCATCATGGATCATGCCGTTTGTGACAGCAAATCCAGGCGGTAGATTAAACTAATTCTTTGTGTTGTCATAAGAGAAATTTTGGTTATTCCGGTTAGGCGGATACTGATTTTGCCTCGAATGGGTATTCTGGAAATTATTGAAGTTTCTTTGATTTAAGAAGTTAACCTCTTCAACATCTTCCTGTCTTGTTGACTGTTGTGCTGAGGTATCAGTGTGTTGTGCTAACGTCAGACTAGTTAGCAAACTTACTTAATTCGTCAGAGCGGTTAGCTGAGATGTAAGAGTTTCAATTGGCTCATTCTTGATGGGCTCTGCTTCTTTGACACTAGCCACTCTTCTTGGTTGATTTCTCTAGTTAGGCCACTGATAGCTGGTTATGGCCATTGCATCCAAGACTGAGAACACATCCCTGACACTCTTTTCCATCAGGCTACCCCCTGCTGTTGCATCAACATGGTTCCGTGCTGGAGCAAGAAAACCATTATAAAATTTCCACACCTGCTACTTCTTTGAAAATCCATGTTGGGGACAACTCCGGATAAGATCCCGGAACCGTTCCCAAGCCTCGCCTAATGGTTCTTGATCCATCTGCCTAAACTGATTGATCTTATTTTGCAAATCTAACATCTTGCTCGGTGGAAAGTACTTCAATAAAAATTGTGTTCTTAAATCTTTCTACGCAGTGATGTCATCCAATAAATTATACCACTGTAATGCTTTGTCTTTCAGAGAGAATGGGAATAACCTCATCTTCACTAGCTCGTGTGGCAGATGGTTCATCTTTATTCTCTCAGCCAATCTTCAGAACTTGTTTAGATGTAAATTGGGGTCTTCTAATGCGCTTCCACCAAACTAATTCTGCTGAACAATATTTATCAGCGCAGGCTTCAACTCAAAATTGTTTGCATTCAGCGGTGGTGGTTGCAGTCCTCCAATTGGTTGATTTGGCATAGGATGAAGATAATCACTTATGGGTGTGATGTCCTTGCCTGTATCATCATCCGCAATCTGAGCTTGCCTCCGCTGCTGTGGTGATTGTTGTTGCTGCAAATTGGTGACTATGTCATCTAAATTGGCTAAAGCCCCTAGTATTCGAGTCAGTGCTTCCTCTTGGGTTAGGTTCTATGGAATTTTCTCCATCTCGAATGTGGAATTTCTTCTCGTATGGTATCTACGAGCAATTGCCTCAATTTCAGGATCGAAAGGGACAAGCTGTTCTTTCCCTTTTGACCTAGCATGCGAACCCTAAAACACCAACAAAAACAAAATACCCCGTAATACAAAAAATAAACAAATAAATAAAAATGAAAATAAATAACAGTATTAAAATTACGGAAAATAAAAATCTAGTCTAATATCCTCCTATTACTTAGGATAAAAACTAAGAAGCTATACCTATTCCACGGCAACGACGCCAAAACTTGACAGGCCTAATTTCTAACCCTAAAATACCGCAATTGTACGGGTGTAGATGTGTATAGGATAAGTCAAGGTCGATCCACAGGGAATGGCTTAACGAAGTTTGATACCCTAATTATCTAGGATTATCCTAACTAGATACTCGAGTTGAGAATGATTTGATTAAACTAAATTGCATATACTGATAAACCAATTAATTAACAAATGGGAAGTTCCAATCAACGAGGATGTATCGTAGGATTTCGATTTTATGAATTACTCTAATGATGATTAATCTCTAATTTATAAATTTTTAAACCAGTTAATTATCTATTAGGCGACATTTAATTAACCTAACCTTACTCTCGAAACGACTAAGTCATAGATTAATTAAGATAATTACTCTCTTGAGTCAAGTAATCCTAACAACTCCTAACAACACCTCAATCTTTTGCCTACACGATCATAGAAAATCGCACTATGCATGATCGTCTATTAACAATTCCCTTATCTCGAAGCAGAATCGTTAAACATGTAAACATAACCTAATTGGCCAGATTAAATTCAATTATAGGGATTAAACCAAACACATAGATAGATAATGCAAACTGGAGTCTATAAACTAAACAATTAAATTAACATTGTTGTAAAACCTTATTTTCTAATCCTAGGACACGAGTAGTTTAGCTACTCATGTCTACTAACAAATCAAAACAAGAATTCCAAGAAAAACATTTTCAAGAACTTGAAATAAACAAAGAATAATTAAACTCGATTGTCGGCTCGTTGATCTTCGGCTTCTCGCTCTCACGACCTCTACTCCGATGTAAAAGTATGAGATATTATGATGTAATGTGATTCTCTATGATGTTCTATGAGTGTTATCCTCTAAAACTCGAGCTTGGGGTCCTTTTTATAGAGTTGGGGACGAATCTTTGGGAAGATAGGATCAAAATTCTACTAAAATTAGGAAATCTTCATAAAAATGGACTTCTGACGCGCCTGCGCGCCGTTTGCACCGGCAAGTTTTCAGGTCTGGCTCCCAAGCCATTTTTTAGGGTCTTCTGGCCATTTTTGGGGTTGTCCTCTTTCAAGGAATAGTTGTAGCTCTTTGAATCATCTTTCCAACACCACCAATTGAACCTCAATCGGAGTTGTAGATCTCAAGATATGACAAAACTACTAGAGGTGTGTCAAGCTGACATAAAACTTCACTTTCGGGACACTTTTCGACGCGACCGCTTTCCATATTTGACGCGACCCCATTGGTTAGGCAGTGTATTTTCCATGTTCTAGGCCAGTTTCGATGCGGCCGCGACCATAGATGCGGCCGAGGTCGACCCTTTTGCTCCTTTAACTCTCTTTTCGTCCGTTTTGACCCTATTTGACTTGTTTCTTCTTCAAACTTCGTCCAAATGGAATAAAATCACCTAATTAACTTCAAAACAAGACAAACACACATTAAATGATCCAATATGACAAATATAAATGAACGCCGACCAAATATGCGCGTAAATGATATACAATATGATCCTAAATTGACCTAAACACATGCATAATTAACGTGCATCACTACTATCAGAATAATTCTCACTATATCTCGAAATAAAAACTGGAAAGTTAGGAAAATGTCAACAATGCATTTCTTGGTACTTTGATAGAAGAAGCCTATATGCAGCAACATATGGTTTTGAAGATCCTAAGTACCCTGATTTTGTTTGTAAACTGGAAAGTACTTTATACGGACTCAAACAAGCTTCAAGATATTGGTTTGAGAAACTTAAAATGACTCTAATCTCCATGGGTTTTAGGTCTATTAAATCTGATAATTCTTTGTTTGTAAGATAACAAATAACAACATCATATATATTTTAGTCTATGTGGATGACATTCTATTAACAAATGACAATGATCTTGAGGTTCAAAAATTAATGCAACAACTCAACATATGGTTTTGCTCTCAAATATTTGGAAGAGCTGGATCATTTTCTCAGCATACAAGTTAAGAGAACTGAAGCAGGTTTGCACCTCTCACAAGGAAAATACATCAAAGACTTACTATGCAAGACAAAAATACAATGTGACAACTTGTTACAGCTCCCATGACCACATGGACAAGACTTACTACCTTTGGAAGTGATCCAGTTTCAGATGCTCAACTATACAGAAACATTGTTGGAGATCTTCAGTATATAACCATAACTAGACCTGAGAATTCTTACTTTGTCAATAAGGTATGCTAGTTCATGTAGATTCCATGGAAAGCACATTGCAATGAAAATGATATTGAGATACCTTAGTCGTACAACTGAACATGGTCTTCTTCTCACAAAATCCAACCTTCTCAGACTTGAAGGCTTTTCTGAGGCAGACTGGGCTTCAAACACTGATGACAGAAGTTCTAACACTAATTTTTGTTTGTTCGTCGGTGGAAATCTTGTTTCGTGGCAATCCATGAAACAACATACTGTTTCCAGAAGCTCCACTGAGGTAGGGTATATAATTTTAGCTGGAATTGTTGCTAAAATTACTTAGGGTGCAAGGATTACTTCAAGAATTCAGATGTAGTGGTCTACTAGAACTATCATCTGGTGTGATAACCTCAACACCATCCATTTGGCAGAAAATCATGTCCTACACGCTAGGACAAAACACATAGGACTAGACTTATAATTTGTGAGATAAAGAGTGCAACAAATGCTGGTGGAAATCAGACACGTACCTTCAAAGGAACAACTGGCAGATCTCTTCACTAAAGCAAATTCTAGTAGCAACTTTGGTCTTCTAAGAGACAAACTCAAAGAATAGGATGAAAGAACATTGAGTTTTATGGGGGCTATTAGATAAAGCATGCACGTGCATATACTCATGCATGCACCCCAATGTGTATCAACTTGTTGCAACTGTATTTGTTAGTATGTTAGTTTGTTATCGTAGTTAGCTTAGTTCAAGCTCTCTCAAGCAATTTGTCGAACAATTAGTGAGCTTAAAGCTATATTTATAACATTCATGCTTGTGCTAGACACTCAGCTGAAATGAATGGAATAACACAATCTTTCTATCTCTCAAGTATCTTTTCAAATCCTAATAAGCTTCCCGAAGTATATTTGTGAAACTCGAAAAATGCAATATTTGTACAATTGCTTGAATCTCCAGCACAAGATCTCTATATACATCATCTTTCGCATCCCCATTGAGAGCCTTAATTAGTTGAAGACAATCACTCTTCACCTAAAAATTGTTCAGCCCACTCTCAATGGCTGTACGGAGTGACCATTTTAACGCCAAACCCTCCAACACCATCAATGATCCATGTAAACGGACCCTCTTTGATCCAGATGCTAACACATCACCTTCCCCGTCTGGAATAATGAAAGCAAAAACCTGATGTGTCATCAGCAAAAGTGGTGGCATCCACGTTCAATTTGTTCCAGCCCAATGGTGGCTACTTCAAACATGCAGTACGAGTTACCTGAGAAAGTTTTTAAACATGAGTCTTGCATTCATCTTGCCATTCCTAGAATTTGCGCATGGCTTCAAAATGTATGTGTTGCGCATTAAATATAATATCCTTCAAATGAAACTTATTCCTGTGGCACCAAATAATCGATGCCAAGAGGACCACCATCTCTACCACTTCAGTTGGTAGTTTATCAAGAATTCCCCAAGATCATATTTTGAAAGGATGAGGAGTTACTCAGCACGTATCAATACATAACGAGCTCCATTTTCAAATCACCATTACATTGGGACACCAGATCATATGATGTGAAAGAGATTATTCCCCAAGCCCACATAAGGTTCATATGTGATCAACTGCCATTCCTCTCTGTAGAATTTGTGTTCGTCGGTAATACATTTAGACATGCCAAACACAACAAATGACAAACTTTTCGCATTGTATTAATTTTCCATAATTTTTTCCAGTAGCCATTTTGGATACTTGGTCAGGAATATCCACACCCTTCTTCGAGAACAGATGCACCACCACATGATATGTCGACTTAACGGTATAATTTCTAGATTTGGTACATCTCTATATCCTAACATCCTGTGGTAGCCTATCACTCAAAGGTATACTCATTATCTATTCTGCCTCTTCCACATAAAATAATCGATGGACTTCCTCAGCTCTCCAACACTTATGCTCCACATTCACCAAATGGTCAACAAAATAATCATTTCGCATATGGTCCCGAATACCAGATGGCGTGCTCAAAACCTTCTTCGGAATCTATCTATCTTCGTAGGCTCGAATGGATCTCCCATTTACCACTCTCCATGCTACCCCTTCGGCAATTAACTCCTGACCCACCACTAAGTTTCACCACAGATAACTAGGTTGGTATCCCACAGTGGCTTCTTGTATTTCCTTTCTTGGATGATATTTAGGTTTCAACACTTGTGCATCCAATGAGTTAGGATTTGTCATTAATCTCCAAAAGTGTTTACCCACCATTACTACATTAAACCAATGTAGCTCCCAACAACCTAAGCCACCTTCATTCTTGGACCGAGTCATTCTATCCCAGCTTACCCATGGTGTTTCTCTACCTCTGTAGTACTGCCCCAAAAGAATTTTGCAATTGCTCATTCTATTTCCGGCAAATAATCGCTGGTAACATGAACTCATAGTATATATGGGTATAGCCTGAATAATGGTTTTAAGTAATACCTTCCGGCCAGCTTTCGTTTATTAGCGTTCTTTCCAATCTCTCAACCTACTAATCGCCTGTTCTACTATGATATGGAATACTTGCTTCTTAGACCTGCCAATGAATGTAAGAAGAGCCAAATATTTTTGGTAACTCTCAACCTCTTGAACCCCAAGAATTTGACTGAACTTGAATCTCCTTGATTCCGGTACATTACCACTTGCTGTAAATTCTGACTTATCCAGATTAATCTTCTGATCGGATGCCTCCTCATACACTTTAAGTACTTGTTTTTATCTTCTTACACCTCTTTATACTCGCTTGAAAGAATATAATACAATCGTCTACGTAGAATAAGTAAGATATGGATGGAGCCTGACGCGCAACTTTTAAACCGCTAATTTCTCTTCTCGATTATGCTACCTGTAATAAAGATGAAAATCCTTCAGCACAACATAGACAAAGATAAGGTGATATAGGGTCTCCTAGTTGGAGTCCTCTTGTAGGAATAAATGAAGTTGTGGGAACACCGTTTACAAGCACCGAATAGAGACCGTACAAACACATCTCATCACAAGCCTAACCCATTTTTCTTATCAAAACCCATCTTCAATAAAATTGCCCCAGGATAGATCCACTTGACCCTATCATAAGCTTTTATCATGTCAAGTTTGAGAGAAATCGTACCCCAACTCCCTTGTTTCTTCTTTTTCATAAAATAAAAGACTCAAGCGCAATCATGGCATTATAAAAAAATAAGGCGACCGGGAATAAAAATACTTTGAAAAGGGGACATGACATGTCCTAGCAACAATTTCATCCTATTTGCAATGGTTTTGGCAATAATTCGGAGTATGACATTATAGAGACTAATGGGACGGGAATCTTTAGGGGACTCCAGATTCTTAACTTTCAAGATTAAGACAATATATGTATGAATTAACAAAGTGCGATCTTTCTCATTATTCACAATATTCAAGTAAGTAGAGCTAACGTCAGAACCAATAATATGCCAATAAGATCGAAAAAAGAGCGGAGGCATACAACCATTAGGTCCAGGTGCTTTGGCTGGATGCATCTGTTTCACAGCCTTCCGAATTTCTTGAGTAGTATGTGGTACAATCGACAAAGGATTCATGTTTGGAGTAACCATAGGTTCAATATTTTCACAATTTTGTGCATATTATATGACCCTTCCATTGTGAATAACGTATTATAATAACCCCGTATAACATCAGCTATCTCATTATCCCTCCTGACCCAAACACCAGCCATGTTAGGTGACGTTGTGAGGCTTTCTTATGAAAAATGAAGTATTCTTGTCACCATCTTTCAACTATAAGCCTTCGACTATTGAAACCATATTATTTCCTCCAGCCTCATAAGTTTCTCAAGCTCGCATCCAATCTACCTCTTCTTAGTAGCTACATTGTTGATCAGACTTCTATTTCGGAGTTGGATTAGTTTCTCTTTAGGCTCCCTTATTTTATTAGCCACATTACCAAATTCATTCTTTTCCAATTCCTTCAAGACTAAAGAACACTATTGTGTCCTCTCCCCAGAGGTCAGTCCTTTTACATGCTCACCCATCTACTTTATAACATCTCCTCACATGTAGAGTGAGTGACCCACATCTTTTCAAAACGAAATGGTCTATTCCTCCTTCTACTCTCATCCACTGCTTGTTTCTCTTCATATGTCAGATCCAACTTTAAACGTCAATGGTTGAATTATATTCATATTAAATGATAACATCATCGGTAAGGATATAATGAAATCCACGTCTCACTTAAAATAAAATGATCTGGCCGGCACTGAATATTGTTGGTTCCTTATTGGTCGTTTGTCCATGTAAATTGATGTCCATGATAACCCAAATCTCGCAAGCCACATTCTGACAATGTATAACGAAATCAGTTCATTGCTCCTGATGGTCGATCATTCCCTCCTTGTTTCTCCGTTTACCACATTACTTCGTTGAAATCACCCATACATAACCACACCTGGTCATGGTTTAGTTTCAATGTCGAGGTAATCTCCATGTATTATCCCGCATATAATGTTCAAACCAACCATGAATGCCTACCATCAACCAATCCATCACAATATCTAGTCCCTTAACCAACATGGCTATATGATGATGTGAGAAAGGCATGAGCTCACAAGTAAGTGGTGTCTTCCCTAATATACATAGCCTTTATTTTTTATTATTCCAGTTCCCCTCACATGAAACGGGGAAACAACTTGCAAAACAAAGTGCCTTTGTGTTCAAATTTTACTTCTGTACCACATTTAGCTTTGTTTCCATTAGAAACTCGGATCTTCCTCATGTAGGAACTTCGAGAGTGCCCGAATTTTCGCTTGGTTCCCAAGCCCCCGCGATAATTCTAGCTAAATATACTCATTATATTATGGTGTGAGTTTTATTATCAATGTCCATGGACCTCTCTCTCTCTCTCTCTCTCTCTCTCTCTCATCTCTATCCAGTTCCATTTCATCAATCAACTCCATTTTTATACCTCTAAACACCTTCTCCACAAAAATATCACTTTCATAATTTCTCTTCACCCTTTTCACTGTATCCATCTTTAGGAATATTCTCAACCGGGTTTTGGGCGGAACAACCGCCGGGCCCGGTGAGGTTAAATTAACATGTATACGTTGATCCAGGTTTCGGTTGATCTTCTGGATTTTGGTTGGTTTTCGATATGTATCGGGCCAGTCTTAGGATTTAGTGTGATTTGTGAAGGGGGTGGTGGTTTACCATGGGATGGGTAAAGTGAGGATGTAGGTCGGGGTATAGGTTTTGATGTATTGAGGTTTTCATGGGAAGATTGTACATGTGTATTGTATTATGTAGGTGGGTAAGAACCATAGGTTTGTACAAGCTTTATGAGCTCATAGGTGGGTCTTAGGTTCATCATTTCCGGATTTGGATATGAAGCTCGAGTGGGTGTATGAGGTTCCGAGGGTGGGATATATGTAGGTATTGTTAGTGGGCTTGAGGGTATTATATGTTGGTGTGGTTGTGACAATGGGGTATGGATAGTGGAAGGTGTGGGGGTTAAAAAATTATCAATATATTTTGGTGGGTTTATAGCATCGTTAAGTCTACGAGGCTTTGGGTAATATTTTATGTGATTATTACCATTCACACGTCGTAATGTATGCTCAGATGAATGTGCTCCTCCTTGTGGCAAACTTACTTCAGATTTCTCCTCCATCAGTGTTCCTCCTCGAGGAGAAGCATGTGGCGCTTCATCCACCACCACATGTTTCCAGCCCTGTTACAAGTTTCATTAGCTCATCCTCATTCCAAATTTTTTTCATAGATGTTACATTCTCCACATGTTTTTGTTGGTTGTCCTTTCAGTTCTCCCTTTTAAAGTCCGTGAATAATTTCTTCCGTGTCAAAACAATACTATTGTCCTTGACTATTTCGTCAGCCTTCACTTTGAAATTCTTCAATGGGGAGGCTTTTATCCAATCTCCAAAAGGAAGCTTTGAAAACGGTACATCATGCAATTCACTTTGATCAACCACCACGTCACATCATGTTTCATGTGAGTATCAACCCGCATACATAACAAAAACTCGCAAATCTCTCATAATTAAATGGTATCTACATGTCGGGGCCTTCCTTCGCACATAGTTTTGTCCCCTTCTTTAGTGGTCGGGATACATCCACCATCACCTTCATACAGATGTTGCGACTGAACCCATCCAATGATCTTAGGTCAATCTCCAAATATCAGCAACACCGATCTTCGATACATTTGAGATAATATGATGTTCGTGTTGCCATTAGTAAGTTGTAGACTCGTATCCAAAATGGGTTGTGAGTCAAGGTTATATTGGAGGGTTGTTCGTTGAATCCTTGAGTTCTTTAAGGATAACAAGATATTTTTCAAAGTGCCACAACTCCAACGATAACACGTAATCCATGTCATCAAGATTATTAAACTGGAAAGAGAATAGCTCCGATTATTGAACGGTTTTTGCGTTAAAACCTTCCCGATCAAACATAATGTAGATCGCTGACTACTCAGTCCCTAATCTCCACCAATCTGAATCGGAATCTCATCACCTTCATTAGCCTCTACATTATCCCTATCGCCGGCCATATGATATGCACAAAATTATTACTTGATCGCTAAGCTACTCCAAGCAGAAAGATGTATAACCCTACTGTAAACATAGAAGCAAGGACGACACAAAACAAAAGGCCAGACAAAACCCTAGACAAATAACTTTGACACTAACACACAAGAAGACACAGATGATCAACAACAGGAAAAGACATGAAAAAAAAAAAGAAGATTAGGTAGACGAAGATGATAATAAATAAAGGAAAACTGACCATTGCTAAGACCTAGAATCCTAGGAAGATTTGAGTATGCCACAATGCCCAAATGAGATACCAAATCCTAAGCTCGAGGGACAAAATTATGAAATTGGCCAGATTCAAATGATGTGCTAGGGAGAAAATCAAAACTAGCAATTTCTGTAACTTTAGTTATAATTTATGCCATTTTGTAAATTTATAGTAATTTTACATATTTACCCTTCTTGCTATCACGACACGATACTGACTAGCCACGAAACTATTACCACAAGATTTAGTAAATATCATTATGAAATTATCCATTTATCACGATAATAGAAAATTATTTTATCACGTAAACAGTAAATTTGCAATGGAAATATCATGCCACGAAAATCAAATTTGCAAATGAAATTTATTTTGCTAAGAATAAATTGTCATTAAAATTGTTCAGTTTCCATGAAAACTGTTCAACTAAGAAAACAAAAATAGTTTAGGGTACTCTTCTTCTTAGGGCATGAATTTATTGTTTATCTTGAATTTAGTTTTTAATGCACCCTACTGCGTTTGCTGCCTTGGCGGATGCTTCAGAGTATGTGGACACTGACTCAGATTCTTTCTTGAAGAAAATGAGCACATCATCATCGCCGCAAGCTCAACCTCCCCCTTAGACTCTTGCCTACGAGGATTTAAAGGCAAAAC
This sequence comes from Ajuga chamaepitys, assembly GCA_958295605.1. NCBI lineage: Eukaryota > Viridiplantae > Streptophyta > Magnoliopsida > Lamiales > Lamiaceae > Ajuga > Ajuga chamaepitys. The sequence goes on from OY282495.1 coordinate 72,623,657, forward strand.
TCGTGCCCTTCGTGCTTTGGAAACTGGGATGCGACATGTTTCGTCGTCCCTTCACTCGCTTAGTTTGGTTAAACGGGATGCCACCACACAATCTTTTTCGACGTCATCGCCCACCTCCTTACCATCGGATGGCTTTCCTCCCAACCAAGATTCTTCTCTTTAAAATCATATGCAGAAAATGTACTCGGTCGCAACTATTCCTTTCAGTTTTCACCCCTCGACCTCCTACCCGCTGCTTATCGTCATGCATTTGGCTACTTCGGAGAAAATGAGGGATACATTGATTCGGAAAAATAGCCTAAGCTCGGTTCGTTTACGGCTACTCCATGAAGATGTTGTATTGTAATGTTCATGGGTTTGGTTGTAATACTTTCCAGGACTTCTGTCGTAAACGTAATCCAGATTGGGTACCTATTTTGGAACCTAAGGTTATGATCTCGGCGGCCCCTCCCCATTTATGGACAACACTTCAGTTAACTTTTATTGGTGAGAACTCTCGCCCTACTCTTTCGCCTGATATTCACATTTTTTATCGTATGCCATTTATTTTGATTGTGACTGTAACTTTTTATTTGAACCAACTTATGGTTGTGGACTATCTCTTACATGGCACACATTTATTACTTGGCTTTGTGCATGCACATAATAGTCATCTTATTCGTCATGCTTTGTGGTTAGACTTATTAGCTTTCTCTTCTAACTATTTTTAAGTTACTGGGGACTTAAATTCGGTCTTTGGTTCTCACGAGTGGCTTATTTCGGTTGCTTCCTCTTTAACGTCTTGCTCGGGATTTCATAAGGCCATTGATAATGCCGACTTGGTTGAGATTCCCCCATCCGATAGTCAATGCACTTGGTGCTCTCGTCGAGCGATACACACCATTATTTCTTCCAGATTTGACATAGCTTTTTCCACGAACTCTTTTTTGGGCACTTGACATTTGGCCACGGTCGTGACCCTTTCCTCGACATTCCTTTGATCATCATCATTTGCTTATCTGTTGCTCGGATTTGAGTCGGTCTGGGCCCAAACCCTTTTATTTTCAGCATATGTGGACTTTGCATCCATCATTTTTTCAGATTATGACAGATTCTTGGACCCTCCCCATTCATGGCGCAGACCCCATATCTCAGGTTATTCAAAAGTTCAAGCATTCGGAAGGTACTCTTAAAGACTGGAATCTTCCACTTTTAGAGACGTCCACAATCATCTAATGCTTGTGAGGCATTGACCCATGTTAGATGACATTTATGACTAGGGGTATTCGACAATTTATTTGATAAAGAAGTAGATGTTCGGGTGTGGATTAATTGGCTTCACAATAACATTCATTTTTCAGTCAGAAACATTGGCTTTCTTGGCTCAAATATGAAGACAGTATCACTAGTTTCTTTCCTAGTCTCATTCAGATGGCTAAGCACAGGGCAGGTATTAGAGCCCTTAGCCCTCATGATCAACGACAAGCTTGTGGAGGATAGTGACACTATTTCGAATCATGTTGTTGCATACTACTCTTCCCTGTTCTTTACTCAATCGAGCAGTGGTCACATGAATTTATTTTCTTTGGATCACCTATTCATACCTTAGGTGTCTTCGACTCATAATGATGTTCTTTTAGTTATTTTGTCCCCTACTAAAGTATAGGTTGCAGTCTTCGTATTTCCGAGTGATAGTTCTCCGAATCCCGATGTTTTTAGTGGCTTATTTTTCAGTAGTGTTGGAACATTGTGGCTGTATACAACATCATAGCGGTTCAACACTTCTTTGATTCGACCTTTATCCCTATGGGTTGAAACTCGAGCTTTGTTATTCTTATTCCCAAGGTCGATAGGGCCCTTCGGGTCCAAGATTTTAGGTCGATTGAGAGTTTTTTAATTTAAGATATTTAAAATGAATATCTCCTCCCATTTGAAGGATTTTATTCAGCACTACAGTTTGTCATTTCAATATAGCTTCATCCCTGGTTGTCGGATCCATAACTGTATTGCCTTAGCCTCAGAATGTATAAATTGCTTAATGGCAGTTTTGCTTTCACGACTTATAGTACTAAGGTGTTTGATACTTTAAGTTTGAACGTCCTTCTTTGCACTCTTCATGCTATGGGTTTTGATGACAAGTTTATGATTCTGATTCTGAAGATTCTTCACTCGGTTCGTCTTGCTATTTAGTTCGCATTTTTCTAACTCTAGAGGTGTCCGTCAGGGTGGTCCTCTCTCCCTTCTCTTGTTCTGTATCGCCTAAGACGTATTGGCTTAGCTTACTGCTGATCGTATTTCTAGAAGACATCTCCTTCCGTCTATGGGTAAGTGGATCTTCCTTGCCTGACTGCTTTTTATATGAAGATGAAATCTTTATCTTTTATGATGCTAATGGGGCTAACATATCTTGCATTAAAGACATTCTGAATCAGTACGGCCAGTTCTTCAGTCAGCTCTTTAGTCTGGCGAAATTGAGGGTCTCTTTTGGGAAGCATGCCATTAGACACATCAAAGCCCAAGTGCACTCTCAACTTGGTTTTAGCAGGGACCCTTCTCCAACCTCTTACCTTGGGATTTCTTTGTTTTGGGTGGCGCCCCGAACTTCTCATTTTCGGGCCTTAATTGATACTAGCTAAGTTTTCCCGTTGGGAGGGCATGCTTAGTTTAGTCCATGATTGTTAGCTCCTTGGTGCACTTGATAATGGCCTGCCATTGGCCAGTGTTCTCCTTAAGAAGGTTGAGGTTGCCATATAGAATTTTATTTGGGCTGACGGATAGATAAGGTCAGTCTATTTAATGTTTCCTGAAGTTTCCGCTCCAAATTCTGAGGGTTGTTTGGGTATTTGCACGACTCATGTTGCTAACGAGGCTTCCCTTCTTCGACTTGCTTGGGATGTTTAGACCTCCACTTCCCTTGGAATGCATTTTTTTTGTCGCCGGTGACTTTGTGAGGATGATCATCCTCACTCATACTATGTTGCCTCTTATCCATTTCGCGAAGCCCGCCAGCTCCTCTCTAAACTGTACTCAGAAGGTAGATAGTTGGCTACACTTCCTCGGTCCAATTTTGGATGGATAAATGGATGTTATTGCTGAGCAGCTCAACATCTCGGATGCCCTAAGATAAGATTTCTCTCATCCAATTTCTAATGACTTGTTCCATGGTAGAGTGGAACTTTGAGGAATACTTCTTCATGTCCTTCCCAGATATCACGAAGGATATTGTGTCTTATCCGATTGCCCCCTCTACGGTGGATCATCGTGTGTGGGGGTGGCTTATGAGCAACTCCATTCTTCTTATCTTAATACCTGCGGGGGCTCTTTGATGATTTGGGCACATTTTATTTCAGTTCGGTGCTCCTTTATCATTTGGAGTTTGATATATGATTATTTGGCTACAAATGAGGTGCATCAAGAGCGAGGGGCACATGGGGCTTCCGTTTGTGCCTTATGTTGGGATTCAAGAGAGTCTCTTAACCATCTCTTTACTCCATGTTCATTTACTTTAGCTGTGTTAAGACATAGTTTGTTCTGCATTTAACGCTCTCCTGCACTTTAGTACAGCTTCCACAGTCTACTTTTGTAGGTGATTGCTTTGAGGTCCAGTCCTCAAACTACATCTCTTTAGCCGATAACCTTCGTCACCACTATTTGGATGATATGGACTAGACATAATAATATCCTTTTTATGGTGCTACTTCTATTGTTCAGCATGCCTTTGCCAAAATATGGGCATATGTGTGTGAAGTTGGGGATCTTAAGCTTGGGAAAATGCATAACTCGGATGCGGACTTGGTTTTTCTAAAATGTTTTGGGGTTGCCTCATCTCCGGGGAAGGTGCCTATGGTGGTTCCAGTCTTCTAAAAGCCTCCTCCACCTAGTTGGATTAAGATTAACGTGGATGGTAGTTCTCTGGGCTCCCTAGGCCTTATTTTTGTGATGGTATTTTTTTACTTCTAGTGACTTCATTCAGGGTTGTTTCTCGGCTCCATGTGTTTGTGTGCTTTTAAGGTGGATCTCTCGGCGACAATTTTGGCTATTGAGTTTGTGCATGATTGTGGTTGGTTGAGACATTGGTTAGAGTGCAGATTATCATAAGTGGTTGGTTAACATGTGACTCGTCATATGCATAGATACGATAAATATCTATGTATAAATTTATATTAGGTATTATACAATTTAGTTATATACTTATATAAAATGGATTATTTATAATGATTATAGTATACATATGTATTATATTATGTGTATTGGGTATATTATATATGTACGTATATTATTTATATAGGTAAATTCTAAGTAGGCTAATATGTTAGGCTTATAAGACTTTATTAGAAACCTATTCGTTAAACACCTACGATTGGCCTACTTGAGTAACTAGGCTCGAGAAAAAGCCTAGGCTCAGCTCGTTTTTCAAATAGGCTAAGCTGGACTAGGTCCAATGTAGGCTGGGCCACAGGCTCTTGTCGAATATCCTAACTTATTTCCACCCCTAATAATAAATGACATTTTATGATTATTCAGTCCATTTTTATGTGGCCTTTACGGGTAATATACGAACTATATAACCTATTAATTCCTCCTTGAACTTTCAAACTGTAAAAAGTATTATTGACAATCTAGCTCGACCACCTAACTAGAAAAGTCTTTTCCATAACATTATGCTCAAACATAAATTGGTTTCCCAATGATGGTGAAACAACTTTAGTACAAACAAAAGTATACGATGTGGCTATAAATAGCTATGAATGTGGTCGATCCCGCATAGCTCGGTCACTATGCCGATTTAATTATCATAACTGTAATATGTCAACTCTATCTAGACACTCAAAGGTTGAATTTCTTATTTTGGACTGAATTTTAAACTATTAAATATTAGCTTGCAGTAGAAAATAATTACTTAAAGATTTGATTAGATGAAGAGATATATTTCTAAGGTTTGATTTCAACTACAACTCCCCTATAATAAATTACCCTGGTTACATTGGCTTTTAGACCGAAATATAGTTTTTATAAGGCGATCGCTCAACTACGTTAACCCTCCTCTCGGACAAGGATAACACAAAGGTTATGTATAAATTATTATCTTCTCCGACTAATGATTATATACGTAACTCCTAACAACATGCAAGATCGATTGCCTACACAAATACCTCAAATCTCACGGTTATTATTTAATATCTATGTTATGTGTCGTAAGCCTATTAACAAATCCCCCTGCTCAGGAGTTAATTTATTAAGCCTATTTGAATATAATTATTGATCAGATTATCAAACTCATAATAAAATAAACACATAGATAAAAACACAGAACGGATGTTTAGAATAACCAAAACAACAAAATAAAAAAGACATTTTAATCTACTTTCTAGTCCTATAAAATACATAAAGAACTAGTCACTTATGATTATAACCAACAAAATAAAATATTTGTAGACAAACATATAGTTTCGATTACAAAAAAGTAAACTAATAAACCCAGAAATCGTGAATAATCTCGACTTTGGCTCTTTCTCTGATATGTTCTTCTCCGTTGCTTGCTTCCTAATCAAGAGCTTAAAGCTTGTATAATGAGAAAATTGATGATCTTTCAGCCTTTGAAACCCTTTTTTATAGGTATGGGTAAGTTGGGATAGAAAGGGGCTAAGTTAGGCACAAAATAACAAAAATCATGCAAGCGTACTTCTTCTCCCAGCTGGGTACACTTAACTCGCCCGGCCGGGTAGTTTGTACTAGACTCGGGCTTAAACTAAGGTAACTCACATGGGCGGGTAGCTTTAATTCACCTGGCCTGGTGACGAGCTCCGGATTGCTTGCTTATTTTGGGCATTTCACTCGGGTGGACAACAGTGGGTGAGTTACATTGGAATCGTCGCTTATTTCTTTAACTTGTCACCTAGGAGGGTGAAGTACCTCACTGCTTTAAGCTTTGCAACTTCTTCGTTTTCACCCCTTTTTACTCATTTATTTTTTGGACTTCATCCCTATGGACTTTTGACCTAAAATCACACACTTTTGCTACAAAATGAGCACACACATATAATGAAATCAAACGTAAAACGACCAATAATGCATGCAAATACTATCAATTTCTACATATAAATGAGCCTAAAAGGATGCATACACAATGTGTATCAGATGGACTTAGGGGTGGACTTTCTACATACACACTCGGGTACCCAACCCGACCCATGCAAATTTCACCCGATAGGGTCGGGTATCTTCTAGCAGATTTGGTCGAGATTAAGTTGTGGTTGGGTTTAGCCAGGTTAGATTTTTTTGGGTACACTATTTTTATAAAATCAACCATAATTCTGCACATTATTCAACAACTTAAAAAAAAGATTCAACCCTAGAAAAGTAACTTTGAGAAAAACCTGACTCGACACACCCAGTACCCTGTTAGGATCCGCAGGGGCGGGCACCCACAAGATTGGATTTTTTTTTTGTAGAAGACTCGATGAGGTAGGTACTCGATCGACAACCCAAAACCCGTAAAGACCAGACCCCGCTCCTAGATGAGCTAAGTTTTAATTCAAGTAACCTGGTATAAATTTTACATGATAAGGGATATATGTATTTTATTATTTATTTTTAATAGAGGTATATGGGCAGGTTTGCAAATGGTATGTGGAATAGTGTAGGATTTGTGTGCACTTGATGCACATAAGTTATGCTCATGTGCCTAATTTCATACATGAAATTCAAATTTTCAGTAAAATATATTTTATTGTCACTTTGCGATCGTCCAACCCGACCTGAAAAAGACTTGTGGGCAAATTTATACTTTTTTTTCTCTTTTTCCGCTGCAACTATTCATTATATATCAAATGTACTAAAAACTTACAAAAGACTTGCGGGCAAATTTATACTTTTTTTTCTCTTTTTCCGCTACAACTATTCATTATATATCAAATGTACTAAAAACTTACAAAAGCACGTGGTGGCTTAGTGGTGTCTTAGCAGATATGAATACTCTAGTAATGCTAAGGTCTTGTGTTTAAGACCTTGCTACAACATTTTTTTTCTTGCTTTTAATTACGGAATATATAGAAAAGAGATTAAAGAATTTACAAATTTAGGCGATGACCCAGTGGTATAATCCTAATGGGAACAATGCAGAGGACCATGTTTGAGTCCTTGTGACCCTCGCACTTTAATAAATTTATTTTGTTTAATTATTTGTCAATAGATTCACTAATTGTTAATTAAATCGTAATTATTAAATAATATTAATGAAAAAACTAATAAAAACTAATTAATTATATATCTTTTCATTTTTTATTTTTTAAAATTATTTTAAATTTTTAAAAAATATCTTTTTCTTAATTTTTTTTTTTTTAACTTACTTATTGTTTTTATTTGTTTCATTTGTTAGTTTTTTTGTTTCATTAAAGATTTATTAACTAAAAAGTAATATTGTTCAACTATAATGTATTACTTTAGGGTCAATTTGTTAGCCCTATTAAGATAATTTGGTAGCCCTATTTAGTAGGTTTTGGTTATATATTATATCATGACATTCATTTGAATGTCTTAATTATTAATTAGCATCTATTTAGCCGATACAACAATCTAATTAAGACCTGATAAGAAAAGGGATGTACAACTTTAGAGAGAAAAAAAGCTTATCATAGTTACTATTGCAACATGTAGATGGTATATGGCCAAAGTGATTGGATTACATAAAGGGGCGAAACAGTGTCTATCGGACCTCATGTTTTGTAAAGAGTCTATGTAAGGGCTACCAAATGGATATTAAAGTCTGATTATACATTTACACACTCATTTTATGGGCTACCAAATGAGCCCTTAGATTAATAATATTAGTTGTTTTAGGAAGAAGTTTTACTCTATTTTTGTACTAATTTTTTCTGAAAGTATAATATTCAAATACTAACACTAATATCTACTAGTAATACTATTAAGAGAAACAAATAATACCTTTCAGTAAAACAATCAATATTATTACTTGTAATCTTAGTGTTACTAGTTTAACTAATACTTATTTTTTTAAGAAGTAATATTTTAACTATAGACTGTTTAACTAAAAGGTATCACTTTAAATGCTTAACATTATTAGTTGTTTTAGGAAGAAGTGTTTACAAGTAAGAATATATTTAGTTTAGGAAGAAGTGTTACTCTGTTTTTATGCAATTTTCTTTTGAAAAGTTTATAGTATTAAAAAACAATAACTAATATCTACAAGTAATACTATTAGGATAAAAAGGTAATAGCTTTTAGTTGTACAATCTATACAATTACTAGTAATTTTTTTGGTACTAGTTTAACTAATACATACTTTTTTTTTAAAGTAAGATTTTAACTATATCGTTATATAAAGTATAGATTGTTCAAACAAAAACAAATTTAAAATTGTAAAAAATAAGAAAATAGTAACGAAGCAAATAAAAAGTATAAGAATAAAAAAAATCTTTATAATTCTTTTAACATTTTTTTTTTTTTTTGCGAATCTCGTATTGTTTACCTTGTTTAACAAAAATATTATTTATTTACTTAAACAATATAACTTGTAAATCTAAAAAAAAAGAAAAAGAAAAAAAAAATGAAACAAAAAGACATTTAATATAAATTATTAATTTATATTAAACATTCAATTAATTATTAGTTATATTATAGATTTATATAAATTACTACACAAATATGATCATTAATTATATTAAAATATATCTCGTGACCTGGTAGCTACGAAACAAAGGCCTGACCATCCGGCCATCACCTCCTGATAGTATATAATACGTAACATACATAATTTTTTTTTTTTAAATCTACAAGTTGTAAAATTTGAACTCGCGACCTCGCAATTAGGAAACAAGGCAACTGACCATCAAGCTACCACCGACTGATGGTTTAAAACCCCATGTTAATATATATATATATGTATATATATATACATATATATATACACACACAAAACGAATAAAAGTTAAAAATAAAATATAAAAATCCCGACCCATGTGACTGGAGGCGGGTCACGAGCATCCAAGTGCATAGTAAGAGATGTCTTAAAAACATAGTACGGGATGTCTTATAAAGATAATCTTCTTCCTCCATTATCCCTATCTCAAATACCATACTAAATTATCCATTCGTCTACAAAAGATAGTCTTCTTTTCTTTTTGAAATGAGTGAGTCTTGTGTGTGACGGTCACACGTGTGGTGGAATATACTTTTACAGGAAAAAGTGTTACTTTTACAAGAAATAGTTATACTTTTATAGATAAAAGTGATACTTCTACTACATTGATACTTTTAAAGATAAAGGTGATATTTTTGCTACAAAAAATTATACTTTTTTTTTTCCAAAAAGGTGATACTTTTACAGATAAACATGATACCTTTACCATAAAAAGTGGTATTTTTTTTCCGTCACACCGTGTGACGGTCACATATAAGTTTTTACCTTTTGAAATATCCTAAGAAGATAATTTTTCTTCCTTTTTAAGAGTGTAATAAATTTTCATTTCCTAATATATCATTACTAAATGATACATTGAAATATCATTTATGTGTAACACTCTTTTATTTATCATATTAAATATGGATCTAATAATTAATATTGTATTAAATGAATTTCCTAATCTATATAAAATTAGGAAGGAGACTATCTTTTTAAGACTAATGGAGTAGGATCCTCACTAATTTTACCATTTAAAGAATTTCATATAGGAATGAGGATCTTCCGTTTCGGGAAACAAAAACCCCATAGGGATTCAACTTGTAATGCAAAATTGCATTAGGAAACACTATATAGACATTTAGTTTGTACATGAAAAAAAATGCAATTGAAATTGAAGTAATAAAAAGAAACACCACAAAACACTAAACCAAAAAAAAAAAAAAAATAATACTATTGAAGAAGTCCCATAATTACTGTGTTTTCTTCAAAAGTAATTGATGATGTGCCCAGCACACACACACACACACACACACATATATATATATATATATATATATGTATATTCATTATCTTAGTATATTTATCTAAGTCAACATTTGACACTCTATATAAAGAGTATTATAATGAATAGAATAAAATTACACAAATTTTCTTGCACGGGTGTGTTGCGTTGTGCCTCTGTTTTGCTAATTCTACGACTCAATTCGATTTACGTAATTAATAATTGTAAATAAGATATATCGTCATATGATTGGTTATTATTTATGCTCTATCATATTAATTAATTTACGCAAGAAATGTTTATGGAGTACTTGGTGACGTGATTTAACAACTCTTGTATTTTCGACGCTTCAAACAAATTCTCAAGAACTCAACTGCAACTGCTGGTGGGTGCAATTCTCTCTCTTGTGTATGTAGAATATATATATATATATATATATATATATATATAGAGAGAGAGAGAGAGAGAGAGAGAGAGAGAGAGAGATGATAAATCTATTACAATAATTTTCCTCTTCAAGTTTTCTATCCTAATAAATTTAGAAGTATAGGATACCTCCATCTTCCATAATATCGTAGTTCAATTAATATTTTAATTGCAACCATAAATTATAATATAGGGATAATTACAAAAAAAAAAAAAAAAATCACGGCCTTTAGTCCAATTTTCAACTGCAACATAAATTTTAAAACTTAGCAATGTTGGTCACCAACTATAATTTTTTTTCAATTACAACATCGACTATATTTTTTGACATCTAATTGTATCGCCATCACACTGTTAAATGCGTCTTGACAAGACCTTCATTAACCCTCGACCAGTTTCAAATTTCGTCATTTTCACTGCCATTAATCGGTGATTGAAGTTATTACGTCACGTCTTCCACTCCCAATTAACGACACTGAAAATGACGAATTGCTAAACTAGTCGAGAGTAAATGAAGGTCGTGTCAAGGCGCATTTAACAGTGGTAATGGCTACAAATGTTAAAAATTATAATCGATATTATAATTGAAAAAATTGTAGTTGATTGACCAACATTAAAAAGATTCAAAAGTCATGTTGCAATTGAAAATTGGACCAAATGTCATGATTTTTCTTGTAATTAACCCTGTAATTTATCTCAATCCATGTTGAACCACCCAAAGGACCTGATCGGACCCATTTGATGGCTACACAATCAAATGTCAAAAATTATAATCGATATTATAATTGAAAAAAAATTGTAGTTGATGACCAATATTGATAAGGTTCAAAAGTCATGTTGCACTTGAAAGTTGGACCAAAGGTCATGATTTTTCTTGTAATTAACCATATAATTTATCTCAGTCTATGTTGAGCCACCCAAAGGACCTGATCAGACCCATTTTAAATAAACTCCATCAAACGAATTATGACTCTGTCAACTTTTGACTTGTCAAAATGATATTTTGATATATAAAATAGGTCTCTGGTGATAAAATTATTTAGATGACATTTTTCGTCTCTAATATTAGTATATGTGAAGAAACATTCTACAAATTATTTAAGATTATATTTAAATTACTTTAAAAGACAACTAGTTGTTGCAAAAAATAGTTGAGACAATTTTTGCCATCTCAAATATATCATTTGTGACAGAGTTGTTAAGACGACTAATTAATTACGGCATATTAGGTCTAGTGCTGTGTTCTACCACCCTTCACCCACACTTTCCCAACCTTAAACTATAGCATTCAAGATCAAAATATATTTTTCCTATGGAATTCTTCTTTCATATAATCTTATGCACAAAAAACTAAAAAACATATATATTCTCATCAATGCACACACCTATATATTTTTATGAAATAATGAATTTTTAAAATATAATGCTCCTTTGATTCAGAAAAAGAATCTATTGTTTTAAAATCATAAAATGTCCAACATAGACAAATGTTAACATATCCACTATGAAATGTAAATATCGCATTATCAAATTATAGATAATAAACTTAATTCACATACAATGAAATGTAAATATCATGTTTGGTGATCATTGTGTTGGAGTCGGGAGGTGTTGGATAGTGGCCTTATTTGGCGGGTTGGAGTTGGGAATCGAATTGCTCCGTTTAAGGATGTTTAGATTCCGTCATTGGCTTCGGGCCAGATTACATCGAGGGTGGCTTCTTCGGGGGCTAAGGTCATACATTTTATTATGGCTGGCAGAAGGTGGGATCCGCAACAATTGAATCAAGTGTTTCTGTCGTACAAAGTGCGAGTGATTGCTATAATTTTGTTGGAATCGGTGCCATGACCTAATAGTCGGTATTGGAGATTTGAATAGAATGGGAGATATTCGGTTAGAAGTGGTTATCGGGTGGCGGTCGGAAGGTATGAGCCTTCTTCCCCTACATTGAATAGGTCGCCGAATGGTGGAAGTTCATGTGGGCCCTTTCCCTTTCTCCGAAGGTAAAGGTATTTCTATGGCAAGCTTCCTCTAATTTTTTAGATTTTTTCTATGAATTTATTAAGGCATCATGTGCATGTTTCTCCTGGTTGTGTGTTATGTGGCTATTCGTTTAGCTCTACTAAGTTGACACAATCCTCGGAAAGGGTAGCTAACCCTAGCCTAGGGGGTCAACTATCATCTTTTAATTGCACGATTAATTAAAGTGATCCTAAGCCACCAAAAACCGGAGCGACCGTGAAGCAAGCCTGTGGTCGAAGGTTCAATTCTAATTAATCATTATTACAAATTGACCAAATCCTAACCTTAGGTTACCACAACCCACAACAACACCAATAATCAATCAACTAATCATCAATCCCGAAGCTTGGGTTACTCCCGGGCTTCGAAAAACACGAAAATCACTCACAAATCATCTAAACAATAAAATTCATCATCAACATCAAGAAATAAAAGCAAATAAAACCAAAAATAAAGAGTAGGGATAAGAAAATGTTCAATCGATTGAAGAAACCCTCAAAATCCTTTGATGAAATAGTCGGGTGTCACAAGCCCGCGAGTAATTCCCGAGTTCTCCTCCAAAGACAGAGGAAGAAGAAAACCCTAGCTAAGAACTATGAAAAAATGAAAATGAATAAAAAAAGAGAAGAAAAGAGTGTCTTGGAAGATTTTCAAAAGGGAGGCAAAGGTTGGATCCCTTACAAATGAGAGGGGAAGGGGTATATAGAGATCTTCTCAACCCTCAAAATCTATTGAATTAACCCTAGGAGTAAGGGCATAAAAGTAAAATACAAATAAGATAGCAAGGGATCATAAGTTGTTGAATCGAACCCCTCGTGTGCGCTTTACTCGTCTTTTTCGTGATTTCTAGGAATAATCAGTGAGGAATCAGCTTTTGACCCAAACATAAAAGTTTTAGATTTTTGTCTCATTGACGCGTGACATCTTGAATCGCTCAAATCTGAGTTTTTATGAAGAAGTTATGGCTAAAATACAAAGACAGCGCACGAAAAAGGGGGAAGGAGCTTGTGCGTGGACCGGTACGAGGTCCGGCTCAAAGCCTTGAACCCACTAGACTCCATATCAGTCTGATACAGGGTCTGATACCGGCCCGGCACTCTCTCTTTTTTGCACTTAGACTTCAGTTTTGTCCCATTTTTTTCCATCTCCGTTTTGGGCCTTTTCCTCTCGTCTTCTCATCCCGACCTCTTCACGACTTTTTGTTCGCGACTCGATGAATTTCAAGTTGAGCTTTTGTAGAGTCTGATTTGGGCCCGTTTGAGCCTCGTTATGCGGCCGAGATGGGGATACTCGTGCGATTGGCCTCTTCATCGTTTCTTATCATTTCGAAGCCCTTCCACTCATTTTCTCGAATTGACTCCTTCACGACTTTTGTTCGTGACATGTTGAACTTTAATTTGAGCCTAGCCACGATCAAGATAAGGCCCGTTTGGGCTTCGAGATATGGGCCAAAGTGAGAAAATAGGTGTAAACAATCTTCTTGATCTTTCGAATTTTCCTAACCTTCAAAACACGACTAAAAAACACCCAAAAGCGCATCAAATCATATTAAAGTCGACAACCTAACTTTCACAAGTGTTATTCAGGATCCAAGAACGAGCGTTGATCGTGCCATACTTTTGTTTGCTCTAGAAAGGAAATTGATCCACCAGCATAAACATGGTACGATGGATCACATATAAGATTATGGACGTACAAATTATGCAAGAAGATAAGCTTAACGTCCATAATAGATGCAAGTTTTTCAAAACATGGAAAGAATTGACGATTCAAAACTTGCATCCCCACCACTAAATGATGCCTCAACAAATGGATCATTAACAAGAATGCGATCATAATCACACACTTTGTGGAGACATTGTGATTACTCTTCCAAAGGCAATGCATTGTCTTGATTGGAAGAATTGTCACTATTCTCCACTGGTGGCTCATGAGAGAGGAGGTTTTCACTCTTCTCTTCTTTCTCCTCTTCCCTCAACTGCACATTTTCATCTCTAGTTCTCTCCAAAATATATTTGGAGAGATGAGCTTCCATAATCTCAGTGTGTGCCAAAAGCACATCAAACTTTTGATCAAAATCATCCTTATCTTTCCTGATTTCTTCTTTCAATTCATTTATTGAAGAAACTTGGTAAGATTCGGATGACTCAAAGGTTTGATGGCTTGAGGAGGGAAAAATTTGATCGACCTCCCATCCCAATTCATATTTTTTTAAAAAAGAATTATAATTCATGGATTGAGATGGGTAGGTGGGAGGATAGTGCATTTTGTGAAAAAAAATGATGAAAAGAGTCACAAACGATAGATAAGTGACCCTCCTCCCCACAAAATTTACATTGCACTACTTCCACATGTTCAAAATTAGGGGAAAGATAAGAACCATCATCAAGCATAACAGGTAATGCATTCACTTCGGAAGGATTGAGAGCATAAGTCTCAAGCAAATATCGATAGTGATCGGAGTTCATTTTTTCGATTTTCTTTTTAACAAGAAAAAGAAGACAACCTAATAGAACTCTAGTTGTGCCTCGGCTAAATCCACGGGAAGGAAATCCTCCTCGGCAATGACGACGTGAACAAGTCGTTAAATCGATATGATCAGAACGACCTTCTCAAACCGCAAGCATACGGTTTGTGACAGAGGTAGTATATAAGATATCGAATATATATGGAGGATTTTCCGTGAGAATCGGCTTTAGCACTTTCGAATTAAATAGGTCAAATGAAAATTGAGAGTAATGACTAATCTAACAACATAAAGCAAATAAAGAAAGCAAGGAGGGAACCGATCGATGGGGAGATATTCCCGAGGCTTAGTTTCACACAAGCAAAATGAAATTAACAATTCGAATATGATTAAAGGAAACACATATGAGTTCTATGTGGTTCAATTCTCAACCCAATCGATATCCTAATTGGGTGATAATTCCGGAATACGATTGAAGGTGCCGCATATCCCTAAGATAGGTAAGTAATCGGGGTTCGATGTAGACGACCTACATGAATGAGATTTACCAATTCAACCCCGGGCCCCGGGTTACTAACTACGTAAGACTAGAAGAGGTTAACCCGACTTCTCTTACGCTAAAGACCGACATAGGGGTGTAGTTTCTACACACGCAACTAAACCTAATTTCGTCCATCCTAGCCAACACTCTCTAGACTCTACTTCCCCGCTCGGTCGAGCTTCTCCTCCATAGGTATCCCTTCTACCGATTAAGTTTTGGTTAATCTAATTATCTAAGGTTAACTTCCCACCCAAATATACTAAGGCGCAGAAATTAACCTCTAAGCTCAACTAAAATCTAGTTGACATAATCCTTAGAAGGGTAGCTATCCCTAGGCTAGGGGGTCAACTATCATCTTTTAATTGCACGATTAATTAAAGTGATACTAAACCACTGAAAGCCGGAGCGACCGTGAAGCAAGCCTGTGGCCGAAGGTGCAATTCTAATTAACCATTATTACAAATTAACTAAATCCTAACCCTAGGTTACCACAATCCACAATAAAACCAATAATCAATCAACTAATCATCGACCCCGAAGCTTGGGCTACTCTCAGGCTTCGGGAAACACGAAAATCACACACAAATCCTCAAAGCAATAAAAAGCATAATCAACATCAAGCAATAGAAGCAATACAAACCGAAAATAAAGAGAAGGGATAAGAAAATGCTCAAATGATTGAAGAAACTCTCGAAATCCTTTGATGAAATAGTCGGGTGTCACAAACCCACGAGTAATTCCAGATTTCTCCTCCAAAGACAGCTTCTTCCTTGAAGAGGAGGAAGAAAACTCTACCTTCTAAGCTGAAAAATCTGGAAATATGAAGAAGAAAGAGGGAAGTGTGTTGTGGAAGCTTTTTACAAGGAGGCAAAATGTTGGATCTCTTACAGATGAGAGGGGAAGGGGTATATATAGGTTCCCCAACCCTCAAAATATGTTGAATTAACCCTAGGAGTAAGGGCATAAAAGTAAAATATAAATGAGAAAGCAAGGGATCATAAGTTGTTGAGTCGAGCCCCTCGTGCGCGCTTAACTCGTCTTTCTCTCAATTTCAGGGAATAATCGGTGCATAATCAGCTTTTAGCCTAAACATGATAGTTGTAGATCTTCGTCTTGCGGTTGTGTGACATCTTGAATCACTCAAATTCGAGTTTGTATGAAGAAGATATGACCGAAATACAAGACAACGCAAGAAAACGGGGGAAGGAGCTCGCGCGGGGACCGCTACCGAACCGGTAATGGGTCCGGCTCAAAGCCCTAAACCCACTGGAATCCATATCAGTCTGGTACCGGGTCTGATACCGGTCCAGCACTCCCTCTTTTCCACACTTAGACTTTAGTTTTGTCCCATCTTTTCCATCTCCGTTTTGGGCCTTTTCCTCTCGTCTTCTCATCTCGACCTTTCACGACTTTTATTCGCAACTCGATGAAATTCAAGTCTGGCTTTTGTAGAGTCTGATTTGAGCCCGTTTGGGCCTCTTTATGCGGCCAGAACGGGGATACTCGTGTTATTGACCTCTTCTTCTTTCTTGTCGTTTTGAAGCCCTTCTACCAATTTTCTCGACTTGACTCTTTCACGATTATTGTTCGTGATATGACGAACATTAGTTCAAGCCTAATTTTAGTCTAGATTGGGCCCATTTAGGTCTCGAGATATGGGCCGAAGTGAGAAAATAGGTGTAAACGATCTTCTTGATCTTCCGAATTTTCCTAACCTTCAAAACACGACTCAAAAATACCAAAAAGCGCATCAAATCATATTAAAAAGAAAAATCAATTAGGAAATACAATAAAACATGAAATCTCACTTAAACATGATAATCACACGCAATTCTTAATAAAATAAATGGACGCAAAAAGCATAAGAAAAGCGGTAATTTTCACGTTCATCAGCCGCATAGGCCGAGTTTTAGAATAATTGTCATGCATGTTGGAATCGATATTCTTCACAAAAAAGAGTCTGGCAATTGTCTTGAAGGAAGAAGAAAAGAGAAAGGGATAAGTGGTGTGAATGTATTGGAGAGAGAGAGAGAGAGAGAGAGAGAGAGAGAGAGAGTATTGGAATAATAATACTAGACTGTCGCGTCTCTCTTTTTAAAATCACGCTAATAATTATCTTTTTTCACTCCTAATCAAATCTTAATAAAATTAAAATCTTATCTCTAAAAATGAAATATCTAAATAAGATTTAGAATAATTACAATAAAGGAATAAGAGTTTTTATTAAATAAAACTCTTAACAAACTCACTCAAATATGATTTTGACACCATGGATTATCTGTCAGTCTCTAACTCAGCCCATCTGATATACTGGCTCATATTGATCTAATTCTCCATAATTTGAGCCCACATGTCAACTTTAAGCCCAATTTCTCCTTAAACCCAAAAATATTTCTTCCTATAACCAATGAGAAGTAATTAGTCCAATTAAAATATAAAAGTAGACTAATTATTGGGGAATATGCATATAAAATATGGGATCATAAAGACACACCACCCATGAAAAGAGTCATATGTGAAGAAGGTACAATATTTTATTTTTGGTCAATTTGATTAAGGTACAACTCTCCAAAAACTATCAGTTCTCACATACACGACTTATATATATTTTTTAATTTGATATATTCAATTATGTATAAGTAAATCGTGAATAAGAAACATAAAAGCATTGTGGGCAGATTTTTTTTTTAATTTTTAATTTTAAAGTTGTTATAGTATTTAAAAATGTTAATGCTAGATTAATTGTGAAAATATTAGTTAAAATATTAATATTAATGTTAGATTAATTGCTAAAAAATGATTATAATTTTTAGTCATCCAAAATATTAGTTAATATTTGAACTTTTTCTGATAATTTTCTACCATAATAGTAATCGAATATTAGTGTTAATCGTAATTTAAAAATTAATTTTTTATTTTTTTCTAGCCTGGCAGATTCTGTCCAAAAAGTGGAACCCAATATAAAATATAAGATTTTATTTAGATTTAATAAGGAGACGTTTACATTCAAAACATGATTCTTATTTTAAAATAAGAATCCCTCATATACTAAAAGAGAAACCACCTGGACAAATGACATTCTCTCAGTCATTTGGCCAAGTATCATTCTCTCAAAGTTTTGGGATTATTAAATATATTATAATAATTCAATATTTATCAATTTTTTTTTTTTACCTGGATAAGGTTGATATAATTATTGCAACTAATGACTCATATTTCTTAGTTCTACATACTTTTGATTTGAAATTTTAAAATATTTCAATATTTAAAATTTCCATATTTTTTATTTCCCATAAATAAGTTCATTAAATAATTGAAGATAATTATTACAATTACGATTCTCGATAGTATTATTAAAAAATCAATAGTATGTGATTTCAATTTATGATATAGAAGTAAATATGCGTAGGTTTTGAAGAAACAATTTATGAAAAACAAAAATAACCATAAATAATACGCACAATATTCGAACAACTACAGTCGGATAAGGTTAATTGCAATTCGTGAATTTTATAAATAAGAAAACAATGAGAGTCAATTTTTAATTTTTATTTCAGATCAAGGTTAATTAACGACCACAATGCCAATCGAATGCCATCAATTACTTCTTTTTTCCTCCTCAATTTGACTATTCGAATAATCTGTATCATATTTACATTTTGAATCAAATTTAAATTAACTCATCCATGACTGATCAAAATATTTGTGGCAGCATCGGTGATAAGGTGGCTAGAATTTTCATAGTTTTATTATTATTATTATCTTTAAAAACTTTATTTACTTATATTTTGTGAAGGAGTAGTTTTATTTTTACTTTTAAATTAAAGGGTGAAATTAAGATTTTTGGAGTGGATTGAGAAGGTCAGATCCATTCATACCGAATTTATGAAATGTATTAAGAAATGTGATACACTTTAGAAAAATATTGGGCTGCAAATAGTATAAGTGAGATTTGATAAGATTTTTTTACATATGTCAAATACTTAATTCTCAAAGCGTACATGCGTTTTAAAAATTTATGTTACGACTCTTAAATATATAACCCCCATTATTTAAATTGCATTGTATATAGTTCTAAACAAACAAATTATTCAATTTATTCTTAGGTAAGTTTGTCAGATAATATTTTTTTATTTTACTTCGGTTGAAATTCATTATAATTTTTTTTTATAGTATTTTATGCATATTTTTTCTTTAGTATTTTTTACGGTTGGATTGTGAGGATAGTTCTTTGCGTTGAGTTGAGTATCGAGTTTTGCTAAATATCCAATTTACTTACATGAGTCATTTTACAAATGACGTACACATTACTTGATGATTGCACTCCAAAACCTACTCCTTCCATTGTGGTTCCCAAATAAGGTTCCAAAAATTAAAATAGTATGTGGACGAAATATTATACACATTGTCATTATAGTCATTTTTCTTATATAATATTTAATTATTAATTTTTATTCCACTTTTGATTCTACTATCTACCACAGTTAATTTAGATTTTAGTATTACAAATATATTTTACAACTCTTCGATGTTATTATATATATACATTTAAAATTAATAATATACTTTTTATAATATAATAAATAAATTATACTCCCTCCATTTCATAAAAATGTCATTTTAGGCACTCTGAAAAATTTCACAATAAGTGTTACTTTACCAAAAAAACTACAATTCTTCTAATATTATCTTAAACAACCTACTTAATTTAGTTGATTATTTTTTTATTTCACAAAATATACCAATTAAATATCAATCCTTAATTTCTAAAAAATAACTAAAATGACATTTTTTATGAAACGGATGAAGTGTATTAATAACTTAGCCACTTTTATATTGAAAATGAAATTTAATGGAGAGGTACTTTACTAGTGGATTATTTTTTAAAACATAATTCTTTGTAAAGACGGAGGGAATACTAAATAGAAAATAGGTTTGAAGTGATTAATTCGTGGGCAGCACAAACATCAGCAAAATCATGTATTAGAGGTTTTTTCTCTAAACTCTCTCCTTCTCTCTCACCCAACCCCCACACACAGATTTGTCTGCACCTCAGTACTCCTGTCATCATTTTTGCAGTTTCGAATTCCAATCCTTCCTTAAGATTCTTCTATTCCAGTTACTGAAAAACTCCAACAAATGTTGATTCCCCATCCTCCTTCGACCATGTCAAACAAATAATTCTGCGCCACATTTTCAATCCTTTTTCTACAACAATTCCCAGATCCTTCATTCTCTAATCACTTCCAAAAAGAAATGAAACACAAACACAAACTCGTACTAATCACAAGTGTAACCTCATTATCAGCTTTAGCAATTATTTTCCTTTTAATCTTTTTTTGCAGAAGAAGAAAAGCAGAAAATGGTGGTAGGGACATAGAAAGAAGGTTGGAGGTTAAAGAAGGGGATGCGGCGGAGGATTTGGTGAAGTTCGATGGTGGAGAAGCTCTGAGTGTGGTGGAAATTCTGGATGCTCCTGGTGAAGTTATCGGGAAATCTGGCTATGGAACATTGTACAGGGCTATTTTGGTCAATTCAAAGTCGCTAAAATTGCTTCGATTCTTGAGGCCTACTTGTACCTTGAGGCTAAAGGAGGTGATGCCTGTTGTGGAATTGCTAGGGTCAATTAGGCATCCCAATTTGGTGCCTCTCATTGCATTTTATGCAGGGCATAGAGGGGAGAAGCTCATGGTTCATCCCTTTTATGCCCTTGGGAATCTGGCTCAATTTATCAAAGGTACCCCTTTTCAGTTTCATTTCTATTATCAAGAAAATAATGTGTGGGGTGAAAAATGGTATGACTGTATTTGGAGGTAGTTGTTTTGAATGCATAACAGAGCGCCCGATTTAGACAATAACATTTTACGGTAAATTCTTTTTTCTGGCAATCTTGGTGTGCTTCCCTTTGTTAGAATTATGTCTTTTGGAGAAAGAAAATTTTGGGCTATTGATTTGATATATGTGTGTGTGTCATCTTTACTTAGGGTCTTGCTAATCTTATCTTTATCATTCCAATTTAATCGGGTGTCCTTGAGGAAACTCTACTGCATTGATAATTGATGTGAATATGGAAAATGTAGACATTAGCTTGGTTTAATGTTTAGAATTTGTTTTCATTTTGTCTACCTTATCTTCAGGTGGTAATTCTTGTAGCTTGATCAACAAAGGGTATATCAATCATCTGTAGCTTCTTTTAATTGATCATTTTACTAAAATTTGTCAATTCAAACTTCATCAGTGTTATCTGATATGATTCTGAGAATTAAATGGATCTGCAATGTCCCATTTGATTGTCACGTATAAGGTCCTTACACGCGTCATATCCATCGCTGTATAATTAAAAAACGACAATTATGCTCATTTATTAATGATCTTTATGTCTTTGTTTACCTAATTATTTGATTCACTACTATTTATATCCGATTTTACACGTGTCAAATGAATGGATCTGGATCCTCTGTTGCGCTCGTAGAACACAACAAAACTGAATTGACTACTTCTCTGGTTAATGCAGGTGGCAATGGTGAGTCTCGAAATTGGAAAACCATATGCAGAATCTCGCTTGGTATTGCCAGAGGACTTCACCATCTTCATACAGTTTTGGGAAAACCAGTTATCCATGGTAATCTGAAGTCGAAGAATATATTATTGGATGCCCATTGCAATCCGTACGTGTCAGATTTTGGGCTGCATCTTACGCTGAATCCAGCTGCAGCCCAACAAATGCTTGAAGTATCTGAATCTCAAGGGTATAAAGCCCCCGAGCTGATTAAAATGAAGGACTCTTGTGAAGAGAGTGATATATACAGCTTCGGGGTAATACTTCTAGAACTACTGTCTGGGAAAGAACCTGTCGATGAAAACCCTACCCCGGGACAAGATTCTTACTTGCCAAGTGCTTTGAGATCTGCCATTCTTGATGACCGAATCATTGACTTGTATCATCCGGAGATTCTTCTGGGTCTAAGCAATGATGAGAGGGTAGCAACGGAAGATTGTATTCTCCGGTATTTTCAACTGGCAATGGCTTGTTGTTCTCCTTCTCGTCCCCTTCGGCCTGATATAAAGCAAATTCTTGATAAGCTTGAAGAAATTGCTAGATAGAGATTCTTTCTGATATTTTACTAGTCACCTTGATTACAGTTTTGACTTTTTTGGTGGTGGAAGCAACTAACTGAGGTTTTGATGAAAGTTTTGTCCGAACATGATTCCCATTTTTGCACATTTACGATGTTGTGACTTGCATGTAAACGCCCTTTCACACAGAAAACAGATGAGTTCGCCTATATAGACAGCTGACGGACGTAGGTTTTTCCTGTGTGAGATGGCACCGTTTTACGCCACATCAGCTGGTTCTGACCCAGTCTTCTTACAGGCATATTTGCGTCATCAGAAAGTGACTTGGGCTGACTTTTGCGAGGGTAGTCATTTGTCAAATCAAACAAAACAAAGTTACAAAGTTTGATAATCCAACAAAAAATATCCAATTCCAGGGGAGACTACCTCCCAAATGATTATTGCTGTTAGTTTTGATGGATACAGAAAAATAGTTGAAATTACATGATTGATCTCTGTGCTTGAAGAATACGATATCTAACACCTGTTTTGATTGTGGAAAGTTGACCTAATAGCACTTGAAATCATGCCCGACTGATGTCGACAGTTTTTCACGCAGGCATCTTATGGTACGGAAATGTATTTACAGAATCAGGAGCATAAGGTGAACTTGAAATCATCAAGGTTTATTAGCGTGCTGTCTGTTTCACAGAAATCCCAGGTAGAGCCGGCAAAATCAGCCCGGCCCAACCTTTCAGCCGTGCTGTAGATTCCAGACCCAGGATGGGATCGGGAACACTTGACATGGCCTGATGGCTCGACCTGGAAATTTTGGGTGTATTTTATAGAGATGTGGGGTTGGACGAGCTCACAATTTAGCACCTCATGGGAGACTCTGGGCCAACGAGGCCCACCACTGATCATTAACCTGCCGGTCGCTGGGCCGGCTGCCCGAGTTGCTAGTTCTAGTTTGAAATATCATATTTGCCTGCACCAACATTCAAGCTACCCCTGTGAATTCTTGGTTTCTTTCTTAAGTAATAGATTTCAGAAGAACAGCAGGAATTCTTTGTGTATTTTCTTTAGTTTTGCTTTTAAGTTGCCATGTGAAAAACGTGAATATGGTGAAATCAAAATATTGTATTGAGCGTAATGTGTTCCAGGTCTCTCTTCCTAGGCTGAATTACGTGGGCCTGATTGGGCTTTAAACAAGGAAGGGAACTGTTAATTGGCTTTGTGGAATATAATTATTAGAATTATCATTAGGCTTTTTAAAAAAACTCATGTAACTGGGCATAGTTATACATTGGGGTCTTATAAAAGAACTTAATAAAGAATTTATAAAATTTGAGCCTTATTACACATGTTATGAACTGGGCTTTTTTAATAATGTTATGCATGAACTGGGGTTTTACTGATGAGATTCATTATTGAATTATTTCATTTCCTAACGTTGGCAAATAGGATTATTTTGTTCCTCTGGAGATCTGTTACTTTTTCTCCTCTGCAGCTCTTAAGCAATAGGAACATCAATGTCTGAAAGTGCATTCATGTGCAGCTCCTATATTTAATGAAGAAAACAAACCACTATAGCATCCGGTGCGGCAACAGATGATAATTATACTATTGTCGTATCCAAGCTCTTACATGAATGCCCCTTGAAATTATGTAGTGAATAAAGAAATATTATTCCAAGATATAAAGGAACACACGAATATACAATAGTCTTAAACAATCAAGCAATTCCATATTTACACTTGGAGTACACTGTATTACATACTTGCTGCTAAAAACAAGAACTTGGACGCTCTACCGGCCTAATTTTGCTAATTTCCAAAAATTCTGCTCAGGGTGCCCCATAACTACGCTTTGGAATCATCTATAAGTACAAATTCCATATACAACAAAATTCAATGGAGATTATGTTCGTCTTCCAGATTTCCATTCCATGATTGCAGAAAGAAGAGCATAATTTGGAATGAGGTAATTGTGGGGCAGTGGCAATGCAGTGATGGGAGACGTATCTCTCTCATGAAGCCACTCCTCTATTGCTCGTCTGTCATACGTATATCCATCCCCAGCAACGCAGGGGTCTGTCATTACATCCTGCAATGCAAACTTTCTTCAGTCAGTCATATAAGAACATACGAAGAACGTCTTCAGAGGATTATTTCGTTTCCTTATAAAACCCCCCACAAACACATATATACACTACTCGCGATATCAAGAAAAGTCTTACATTGAGAATTGGGCATATGAAGTCTTTAGGAGGTGGTGGTGCCGAAACCAACGCCATATTTCGAGCTTTCTCAGCAGAAGCTTTCATTTTCTCCAAAGTAGGAAGAATTTCATCAGTCAAATGCGGTCTATCGTTTCTCCTAAGTTCAGTGCATTTCAACGCAACAAGAGCCAATTCCTTTGCTTCTTCAATGGGCCATGCACCACCCTCTTGATCTAACACCTCTATCAAACGATCATTCGCCACTGCAACTTCCACTTTACGAGCTAAACCGATTGCCTGTTTTGCTGTTATCAGCTGCAGAGTAACCACCCCAAAGGCATAAACATCGGACTTAGGTGAGACCACTCCTGTTCGTTGATACTCGGGATCAATATAACACAGTGTACCCACTGGAGCTGTGTCCTTGTACAACGAGAGAGAGTCATCGTTAACCATTGTTGAAAGGCCAACGTCTCCGATTTTACTCACGTAATTACGGTCAAGCAATATGTTTGCTGGCTTTAGATCACGATGTATGATGGCTTTTGGCTTTGAGCTGTGCAGGAATACGAGGGCTGAAGCTACTTCCCATGCGATTCTGACTCGATCGAACCACGGAAGTGGAGGAGTGTTGTTTTTCTTGTTCAATCTGTCTTCGAGACTACCGTTCTCCATGAACTCGTATACTAGGCAACTTTTGTCGGGACATGCCCCCAAAAGAATCAGCAAATGTGGATGACGAATTTGGCTCAATATATCCAGCTATAAACCAGTAGACATAGAAATACTCAGAATTTTGAAAATCTGAATTAGGTCAATATGCTTTTTAAGAATTACATATAGGAGGTAATGCTGAAGAAATTAAATAAAGGGCCTAAATTTTTTGGGGTTGTCTCATTAATGAGTTAATCTCATTTTTCCACCCGAACTACGACATTTTCGAACCTTACTTTATTCGACCTAAAAATATGAAATTTACAGCTGACTACCTAATACCGGTTGCAGCCAATTTTCTTGCTGGAATAAACACTAAATTCAAGGGTTTCTTAATGCAATCTTTATTGCAAACTGCTGCTTTTGTGTACTTTAGGTCTGCCTGGACAACTAGAATTTATAGAAAAATTAGATAAAAAGAGTTTATGCACCAAGTGTAATTAAGATAGCACACCTCCTGTTGAAACTGATTTGTCCTGCTTCCATCCTTGTCATGGAGAATTTTCACTGCAGCAGTTGTATGCTGAAAGCTGCATTTATATACAGTTCCATATGCTCCCATTCCAATTTTCAGACTATCTGAAAATGATGATGTGGCAGAGACAATTTCGTCCCATGTAAATCGTCGGTATTGATGGAAAAAGCCATTCAACACACTCTCAAGACTTTCCTTTTCTTTGGTTTCACGAGACACTCTTATCTCCGCTTCTTTTCTTTCCACTGCTTCTCGTTCAGCACATTCGGTGAGGAGCTCAGCTTCTCTTTTAGCGGCTTTGTATCGCTCGTTCTCCTGTCTGGCCAATTCCTCAGCTTCTTCCTCCTTCCAACTTATCTGTTCGAGATTGATTTCTTCGTCTGTATGACGTTTCTCAAGTTCATTCAACTGAACAAGAAAAGGAAAATAAACTTGAGAATATTTATTTTTTAGGAACAAGTTTAATTGGTATAAAATGATCATTTCTAAGTTCATTTAACTGAACAAGAAATGGAAAATGAACATAGGAATTCCTTTTTGAAGAACTAAATCGCATGTGATTATCCTCCCAGAAAGCAATCAAGAAACATCAGGTATATATGCAAACTGTACCTTTCTAGAAGCATCAATTGCTTCACCCTGGGCCATTGCGTACATTCCTCGAATATGTCTCAGTTCCATTCTCAATTTTTCTAGCTCAAAATTGATATTGGCCTGCAAAGAATCGATATTACTTGTAGGATATATGTTATTCTGCAGCACTTCCTCAGAAACTAGTAATCAGTACAAAGATAAACTCTAGCATCCCAACAAAAGGCTAGGTCAGAGGTGCTTCTATGTAGTCCAGAATTAACAACGGAGAATCGGAAATAGCTGTCAAATAAGAGGGTGTTTGCTGACACTACAAATCAGCTTAAAATCACTTATGGAAAGAAAATGTGATTTTCATAGTGTTTGGAAACTTTATATTCTGATTTTCAGAAGAAACTAAAATCAACTTTGAGAAGCAGATAATACCTACTTCAAACTGATTGAAGTGATTACAGGCTATTTTGTTAATAAACTACTAAAAAAGTGATTATTAAGCAGACACTCAACTTCCTAAATTTTGTTCATAACACTTATACTCTCAAACACTACCTACTTCTGATTTCCTATCAATATCAATTCGGATCACTTTTTTAAAAGTACAATCAATTGCAAATGGCCAATGAATGTTTCAACCAAGTAATTTAGCTTTTAACTCACAATTGCATTTTACATGGAAGTTATTCATAAAGAGTGGCACCTGATTCTCACAAGAGGTTTCAGAAGTTGATGCTTGGTTCCACGGAGGATTTTCTGCCACTGAGCTCGTGAAGCTACGGGCGTTGAAAGAATGCATAAGTCCAGATGAAGGCATTCTTTTATGAACAAGAGTCTGGTTTATGGTTGAAAGACCCTGGAACCTCTGCATGGGTAGTGAAGATGAACGGAAATAACTGGACGACCCTTGGTCTGTCCAATCTGAAGACACATTCACAGAAACACAACGCATAAGACATGAAGAAAATATCATTCAACATATCAGATTGGAACATCAACCTGAAACAGGATATATTTTAACTAAAAGTACCTGTGTTTGAGCTCAAAGTACTTGAAGAATTATCAGTGGAACAACTTGTGTCACTAATGTCATCTCTATAGATTTGGTTCGTTCCTGAATCAGAAGGCCGTACTGATGATAGTTTTCCTTTAGAAATGGCATAGACAGTGCAAAAACTTGGACAGCATTCTGATATTTTCGATGACAATGTTCGAGCCCTATGATTAAAAGATATCCATGAAAATAGCTCATATTATACGTTTTCAATGGCACTATCTGTGATAAATGTCTCTTGTAAAAAGGCTACACGATTTTAAAACATAGGAAGAAGTTTCTAGAACACTGAATCATCGGTGATTTTGCAGTACCTTGAGAAAATACTGAAAGATGAAGCACCGATAACCAGCTTGTTGATGTTATTCTTGCGAATGTCCTCAGATATTGCAGTTACCACATCGTCTGACTCAATCTGTATAACTTCAACGTGTACCTGCGTTTCGAAGCTATAATTAAGCACCCTACCAAAGCAACGGTAAGCTTCGATAATATAACCACATTCACGGATTTACCCTTCTTTGACTGCACATTTTTTTGAGAGGAAGAAGCTTTTGGGCAGCTTGCCATTCTACTTCCTTCCGGAACGCAGCTGCTACTTCATCTCGAATTTGGGTAACAGGAACAAAGTTTCCCACTGGCACACAACACTCTATTACCAACTCAAAATAACAGCTGTCTGTTGAAGGGATTTTGTGTGTACCTATCTACAGGGATTTTCTATATTTTATTTACTAAGAATGATATGTTTTTCATGATATAGTAGTAAATAAACTAATATCAGAATTTTGTTTGCATTGTCCTATGAATAAAAGGAACCAACACAATGAATAAGCTTTCTGTGCTCAACCCTTGAATAACTTCTCATCTTTGGAGAAGTTTTAATTATGTTTCACATAAAACATTTTGACCTCAGGGGATTCTCTCTGTTGTATTTTTTACAATAACTAACATGAAGAAGCAAAAATGTCCATGACGATCCACCATTGATTTGGTGGGTGTAGAGACCCACCAAATGAATGGTGAATTATCTCGGTCCTCCCACGCCCTTTTTCTACAGTAATTAACATGAAGCAGCAAAAATGGCCATGGCAAAAGGAGAGCGAGAAGATTTACTAGGAGTTGGAATTCTGGATATGATTGGGCGGATGTGCAGCAATTTGAAGTAAACCGCTCCTTCTGCTACAAATTTATCAAGGGCCCACTTCACAACATTTTTGCTTTTTCTGCTTCCACTTACACCCACTGCAACAACTGAATTTGCACTCACCTCTTCTATTTTCTTCATATTTATATCTTCAACAATCTGCAACAGACTATATATGTCATCGCACAATTCTATTCTACCAGAACAAAAAATATGATTAAACGGCATACCAAGATATTTGTTCTTCCTTATAAGTGCGGCCAAATTGACTTTTCAAACCCATTCAGAGGAAATTGGCAACAAAGATTAGGTGATCGCCAATATTAGGCTTAATGAGTTTGTAAGAAGTAGGTTAACAGTTTGAGGGACATGCAGCATCACGCAACCACAATTACGAGCGTGGAAGGAGCCCCATTGGGGTAACGGATTTACGGGATAGCTAAAATGAGGTAAGATTGCGCTATTCATTATTATTACTAAGTATATTTAGTTGTAAAGTAAAATAGGATAAGATTGTACAATGTACCAAAAAAGTAGGATCAAATACTGCAGTCAAATTATCTCACTATGCTGATTAAGACAAACTTTTTCAACTGTCTATATTAAGACAAACTTTCCTAAGGATAAACTTAAGCTTAATTTTAAATTGCAACACTTTTCCTTTCTAATTTTTAACTAATATAACAGAGTAATTGGTTAAATAGCTAATTCTTTAAACCAAACAAGGCAAAGGTGTTAACATAATTTAGCAGTATATTCGGTTGAAGTGTGTTCACATTGAAAAGTCGTAGTTGTGACATATCTATATGGATTTCTTGGTGGTCTTCGTCTATTAGTATTAGTATATTATATTTCCTTTTCGGTTGACATAATAAGAATATGACAATATAGGAAAATACACGGCTACCCTTTTTCACAAGTCCAAATAGCATCACCACTTTTAATCCGCTCCCAGGCCCATCCTTGATGACTTTTTCTTAATTACACAGATATGTATTTATATTAGAATCAATTGTGACGTATTATATAGGAACACTATTAATTTATGATTATACTTATGTTTCCAAACAAGGAGAATTTGAAACTGCAACAATCTTAAACGTAAATCATGAATTCAATTTCTTTTAATATTTAAGTAAGTTTAAAATTGTGAGATATGATAATAATTTTAAGCATGACACATGTTCATTTAGTTTGTCTTTTAGTATGTAAAATAGAAGATGATGTGAATCTTTCAAAATTAACATAGTGACAAAGATCGTTGTATATTGACATTAGCAGATTCATTATAATCAGATTTCAATTGCTTAATAAATAAATTTATCGTATATTTGAAGTTATATATCTTTCAGCCGATTGTAATAGTAGAAATAAGTTAAATAACAAATTGACAGTGTTTATAATTAATTTTGGCATAAAATATATCTAAAAGAATTAAAGAAACTCATTTATTCAAAGTATCTGATAGATATGAAGAATCTTATCAAAATTTCACATATATAAAAAAACATTGTGATAAAATTCAGAGATTATCTATCTATATATTGCATTCATATCTTATTAGACTCTTGAATATAATTGTATGTTTTTATATATAAAATGAATTATAAATAAAGATAAAAACAATGTAGTGATAAGTGCAGAATGTTTGCATATCTTAACATTTTCCAAGAATCCATTATTTAATGTTTTTATGGTATATACATATGCATGTGTGTATAATAAAAATTGTATATGCAATGATAAAAATCTTATGATATCATAAAAATAATGTTTTAGTCGTGCATGCAGTGATATCAATCTTTGACCATTCACTTTTTAATAGATTAATTTATCTCAATAAAATATGAGATATTAGAAACAAATGTTGAATTAAGAAATCATTCAAAAAATTACAACGAAAAATCTTCTCAAATCTAAGGTAGATTATGTTAATCATGGCACAATCTAAATTTGAAATTTTGAATATTTAAATAATAAAAAATAAAAATTTTGAGTATTCGAATATTAAAAAGTGTTTACTCACAACAATCTAAGAGAATGTTTCTTATCCAAGTGTTTTTTTTTTTTAATATACTCCCTCCGTTTTTTTTTTTTAGATGTTCATTTAGACTTGGATAAACAAATTAAGGAATAGGGAAAATAGACAAATAAGTCACTTGCTAGATTAAATTAAATATGGTAAATTAGATAATGGGAGATTTTGTAGGGATATTAAAAGGGGGTAGTATTGGAAAAATTGTGTAAAAAAAGTTAAAAGAACATCTAAAAAACACAAAACACAAAAGCTAAATGAACATCTAAAAAATGGAGGGAGTATAAGGGATATAAAAATAAATTTAAAATAAATTATTTGAAATGTATCTGCACATCGCGTCCATTTAATATGCTCTTAAATACAATTGTATATTTTCATAATAATATAAAAAAAATTATAAATCAAGGAAAAAATGTTATTGTGATAAAACACAGAAGGTTTCTATATATTGCGTCCATATAATAAGAACTATTCAAATATTATATACGTTATATTCTATTATAAGAAATAACATTATATATGTTATATATGATATAGAAACACCTACGCATTTTTTATAAAAAAAAGATTACGTTTCAAAAAGAATAGAATTAGAAAAATTATTATATGAATTTTTAATAATCATGCTAATATAACAGAATTTGAAATCCAATTTCCCTGTGATTTTTTTTTTTCAGAATTTCTATTGATTATTTGAATGTTTATATATTAGAATTGTAAAGAACATACTCTTGATATTTAATAACACCACTGATAACCATAATTGTAATTATCAACAATAATTTAATGAACTTATTTAGGAAAGATAAAGAAATATATAAATTTTAAATATTTAAATATTTTAAATTTCAAATAACAACTTGCAGAACCAAGATATATGGGTCATGAGTTGCAATATTTAATCAACCTTATCCAGGGGAAATAAAAGAATAGAATTCTAAAATATTATAATATTATAATACATTTTATATTGTCAAAACTCTAAAAGAATGACACCTGACAAAGTGACTGTGAGAATAACACTTTGCAATGTGATAGTTCTTTTAATATATACGGGATTGAATTAAAGAAAAGAGAATTATTGATTTTTCAATCTATCTCAATCGTGATGGATACTATATTTTGCATGATTTACATTACACTTATGAGGATTAATAATGTTCTCATATATACGAGAATTTTGCACTTTTGGTTTTACAGGACGCATCAAAATTGCGATTTTGGTCCCAACAGTTGCACTTTTGACCCCATTAGACTCAAATGTTGCAGAACTGGTCCTTCTATTACGATTTTCGTTAAATTCTCGATAGAAGTGGTCCTAGTCATTTTAGCAATGTTAGTCCCACAGTTATTTATAAATATAGTCACAAAAAATTGGCACTTTTGGTACCAAATCTGGAAATTATGTAAAAATTAGAAAAATATTTTTTAATTGTAAAATTCATTTAAAATATAAAAAAAACTAATTGAAACTGTTATTTAAAAAAATAGTAAAATTTAAATATTTATTAAATAAAAAAATTGAAACATTTAAATTGTCTTAAAAGGATTTTAAAATTTCTAAATTAAAAAAAGTCTACTTATTTTATAAATTAGGAGTACAACCTTAGTGCACCTAGGGTATCGATGCATCTTCACTATTAATTACCATTAGATTAGGTCTTTTCATATCTTAACCGTTAGATAAAAAGAAAAAAAAAAAATCTCTCTCCTCATACCGATTACCTATTCTACTGGTTTTCTAAGATGAATTAGCAAATAGTTACATTATTATTAGTATTATGTGATCATCATAATAATTTCTCCAAAAAAAAAAAAAACATTTTTCTACTGGATTGTCTAGATTAATTAACAAATGATTACACTTATTATGTGTTCATCATAATTTTCTCTCCAAAAATAGATCTTCGTTTTCTTATTGATCGAATCATTTGTCTATTCTTATTTTGCAAAAACACAACTCATTTTATATTGAACTAATTCTTATTTTTTTAATTCAAGAAATAAATCCTCTTCCCCTTTCTGATCGAACTCTTCATTAATAGAGAAGATATACGTGATTAGGTAAAATTGATGTAAATTAGTCGAGTGTAAAATAGGATAGATATATTGTACATATCTTGGGGAATATTTTGTTGTAAGTTCCCCTTGATTTTCTCTTATCTCTGTTGTACACTTTTATATATAGTAAAAATCCAATCACCACAATCAAGGTGAATCGAAAATTCATTCTCACATGGTATCAGCCAATCATACCAGAAACCTTATTTTATCCTAATCCTCTGGTACACGTGTTTTTGCACACACTTTAGGACGCTTTAAGTGTCCATTTAGTGATATTTTTTGTGCAATTTCACGTGTACTTTGTGCATGTAATTCTCATTGGGCAAAATAATGTGTTTGGTTCATTTTTGTGTTAAAACAGGTGCAAATGGATCAAAAAATAGCATCAAAAGATCGTAGAGTCGATGGATCGATCGAGCCAACAAAGGACAGGGCTAAAGGAAGATCTCGGCTGAGACAGGTTACAAATCTCGACCAATATGACCTTCCAGGGAAAACATAAAGTTTTGAAGAGTTGAAGATCTCGACCGAGACGAGCAATGTATCTCGACCGAGATGACTTTCCAGGGAAAATTCAGATTTTCAAGAGATCAAGATCTCGGCCGAGATAAAACTCAATCTCAGCTAAAATAAGCCAAACCCTAATAAGCCCTGAAATTCCCTTTTTGATGTCTCGGCCGAGACATAATTGCATCTCGGCCGAGATCAGTCTTCAAGCCACACAGCATAAAACCCTTGTTGCTTCGTCTCGGCCGAGATTAGTTACCCTGTTTTAAAATTGTAAATGCGATTTTGCCTAAAACTCAAGTGACAACTCTTCCCTTATATATATAAGTTCTATTTCGAATTTGACCTATCCAAGAACACAATTCCAGCCATTTTCTAGCCACCAAAGCCACCAAGGAGGGATATTGGGCAAGAGATTGAAGGATCATCTTCTTCAATTGACATCTTTGGTTTCATCTATCTTAGTATCATGTTTTCTTATTTTTCTACTTATTTTCTGTTTGTTTTAGTTTCCATGGGTGAGTAGCACCTTTATTTCAGCCCTTGATCATTAGCTGAACCTTGTATTTAGGATGTTTATGTAATTTTTACGGTTATTAACCGATTGGATTATGTTTTTGGAATGTTTTATGTTATTTGGGATTGTTGATTCACACTTATGAATTGAATTGTGGTTTGATCACCCATTTGGATATTTGTTTATGTGTTGCTAGAATTGGGCTTATAATCCGTAATTGTTATGAATTTGATTCCCGTGTAACAAACAATAGATTTATTTTATTGGGGATAACATAGAATTCGACCACTAAAACTGAGCTTGCAAGTTTTATGTCGAATCTACTCCGTTGTCTTGATTCTTAATGCACTTGACTATTGATTCTTAGAGAGCTTGTTTTAGGAATTGATAAGTTGAGTAGGATTAATTGAAGAGCTTGTTTTGATTAATTATACTTAAGAGACAACAAGATTGATAGAGCTTGTTATTAATCTTGGAGTAGGAGTTCTAAGGCTAACTAATTGGGTAGTATTTAGTAATATCAATTACATAGATTATTCGAACCAAGGGGATACTTGATCAAGGGTTGAATCCTTTAATCATTTATAAAAACAAAATCCGAAAAAATCATTCTAATTGTCTTTGTGTATCTGAACTGTTAAATTGCTAAGTATTTTTAGAGTAATTGTTCTTTAAATTGCTTTTTATTGTTATTAGTAGGTCATTAGTTGATTGCGAAACCCCCCCCCCCCTCACAATCTTTATTACGTTTACTTGTTTATTATTATATTTATTTAAATTTCTTAGTTGCTTGAATACATCAAAACGATATTATTCGACCGTTCCTCGTGGGATCGACCCTTATTTACCACTCTACTAGTTAGAGTAGTAGGATAAGGATAGGTATATTTATATATACAATTAATTTGATAAGGTCCAACGACTCGTACCAAATTTTGGCGCCGTTGCCGGGGAACGGTGATAAGAATACTGTTATTTTAGTGTTCAAGCATTACTTTTAGTTTGTTAGTTGTTTATCTATTTTCTTGTTTATCTAGTAATTTGATACTCTCTAGCTTCTCTTGTTTTTTGATAGGTAGTTGATGTTCTTCCATTCACAAGGGGAAAAAATACTTCTATTCGAGCCGGAGATAGTTGAACATGAAAGGATATTGAGGAGAAGAGCAAGATTGCTTGAGGAGATCCGAGGATCGTTTGAAGATTTGAATATTGAAGGAAAAGGATCGAATGAGCCGAAAACAATGGCAAACGAGCAAGCTCCCGAAAAGACCTTGAAGGAATTAGCAAACACAAGGTTTGCAAATGAACCATTGTGCATCACGTTTCCAGAAATAGGGGAAAATACAAGCTTCGAGCTCAAGTCTGGGATTGTGCATCTACTTCCTTCATTTCATGGATTAGGAGGGGAGGATCCCCACAAGCACTTGAAGGAATTTCATGTAGTATGTTCAAGCATGAAGCCAACAAGAGTGACAGATGAGCATATCAAGCTAAGGGCATTCCCCTTCTCTTGCAAAGACCTCCCGAGAGACCGGTTCTATTATCTTCCACCAGGCACTATAACAACGTGGGAACAGATGGAGTCCCAATTCTTAGAGAAATATTTTCCCGCATCAAGAGCTACAAATATACGAAAGGAAATCAGTGGAATAAGGCAGATGCAGGGGGAGACTCTCTACGAATACTGGGAGAGGTTCAAGAAGTTGGTCTCGAGCTGCCCTCAGCACCAGATTACCGAGCAGCTCTTAATACAATATTTTTATGAGGGACTATGTTTGACTGATCGCAACATGATTGACAGTGCAAGTGGAGGGGCATTATCAGATAAAATGCCCACTGAGGCTTAGGCCCTAATCTAAAAAATGGCTGCAACCACGCAATAGTTTGGGACCCAGGAAGCTGTCAGGCCCATTCAAGAAGCTCAGGATTCAAACATAGAGGATAGATTGGATCAGTTTACAAGTCTAATAAGGAAAGTGGCAGCAGGGAGCATTCCGACACCTAAACCGTGTAGGGTGCGCAAGATTACAGATCACACTACAGACACATGCCCTGTTTTGGGAGATGATATGGAGGCACACGCAAACTCATGGCACAACTTTTATTCTAGGCCAAAGTCCCCAGCAAGGAGGAAGTACGACCCATACTCGAATACTTATAATCCTGGGTGGAGAGACCACCCCAATTTTAAGTATGGGCCCCAAAATCAGAATGTTCAACACTCGGGCGAACAAAGCAACCAGAACCGACCCCCTTATCCTAAGGGGATGTATCAGCAAAGACCGCCTGCAGCTCGACTCCTTCAGACCCATCATCATCCGAAATTGTTAAGC
This sequence comes from Ajuga chamaepitys, assembly GCA_958295605.1. Lineage (NCBI taxonomy): Eukaryota > Viridiplantae > Streptophyta > Magnoliopsida > Lamiales > Lamiaceae > Ajuga > Ajuga chamaepitys. The sequence goes on from OY282495.1 coordinate 72,659,726, forward strand.
GTTTGGCAAGAAGTACACTTCAGTTGCAGAAAGAATCCAACTCGAGGTTCACGAATATCAAAATCCATATGAGTCAGATTGCTTCAGCCGTGTCTCGATTGGAGAATAACCAAGGTGGAAAATTGCCAGCTCAACCGGAGGTGAACCCTAAGAATGTTAGTGCAATTGGCATCCTGAGTGAGGACTTGCTTGGAGAGCTTGAGAAGCCCGGGCACTCTTCACATGCACAGACAGATGGCCCACATGACAGTTTGAATGAAGAGAAGACCTCAACTCCTTAAGTTTATGAAGTTCAAGTCCGTGTACCAAAGTAGAAACTTGCAAAGGAGTTAAGGAAACAAAAGGAAGCAATGGCGGCATGTTTCCCCGATTATTTATTGCCATTTCCCATTAAGAAGTACCTCTCATCCAAGGAAACCGAGAATGTCAGTGTTAGTACTTTGAGGAATGGGAGAATGCTCGAGAAAGGGAAGTTGAGAGATGAAGAACGGAGAGTTGAAAACGAAGAAGAAATTGCTGAGAACAGAATCTCGGCCGAGAAACACCAAGATCTCAGCCGAGATTGCTTACTTCGATCACAAGGGAAAATTCCCTGCCTACCCATCTGGCCGAGAAGGAAGTGAATCTCGGCCGAGATCAATCAACCATGGCTGAAGGTGATAAGCGCTGTAAAGTCATCTCGGCCGAGATCCTCAAAGGTCATAATTCAATGTAGCAACTCCACCACTTCCGTTTCCCAGCCAGATCAAGAATGTTCCGGATAGAAATAAAGACAAGGAAATACTGGAAGTAATCAGGAAAGTTGAGATTAACATTCCGTTGGTAGATGCCGTGAAACAAATCTCCCGATATGCAAAATTCTTGAAGGACCTTTGTACCAACAAGAGGAGACTTCAAGGAAACGAAAAAGTTCTCATGGGGAAAAGTGTGTCAGCTATTTTCCAGAAGCAGTTGCCACAAAAGTGCAAAGATCCGGGCATGTTTGTCATACCTTGCAAAATTGGTAATTGTAGAGTAGAAAGGGCTATGCTTGATTTGGGGTCCTCAATTAATGTGATGCTTCACTCTGTTTTTTATAGTCTTAATTTGGTTCCTTTAAAGGATACAAGAGTTGTTATCCAACTAGCCGACCGAAGCACCTCGTTTCTGGATGGGGTGATCGAGGACGTTCTAGTTGAGGTGGACAACCTTGTATTTCCAGCAGATTTTTATGTATTAGACATGCACGGAGATGCATCGAACTCCACTCCGATTTTACTGGGGAGACCGTTCTTAAACACTTCCTAGACCAAAATCGATGTACGTGAGGGAACCCTCACCATGGAATTTGATGGTCAAGTGGTAAGGTTTAATATATTTGAATCTATGCGATATCCTAAGGACGTTATTAGTGTATTCTCTTTTGATATTATTGATCCACTTGTGGAAGAATTGTTTGAGCATTGTTGCAGAGATCAGGAATCCATTGAATTGGCCAATCAGTTGGAGGAGATCGAACCATGGGACACTAAGACAGGGTCGGTGGGAGCAGTGGCACAACATCCGACTCCCAAGTCATTCCGGCCAAAATCTATTCAAAAGTTCATTCCCTTCCCAGAGTCACAAGAGAAATCTCTCCCCTCTACAATCAATGCCCCCGTTCTTGAGCTTAAGGCCCTTCCTTCTTACCTCAAGTATGCGTACCTTGGGGATAATGAGACATTACCCGTGATCATTTCTTCAAAGTTAACTCACAGTCAAGAGCAAGCATTGATTGAGGTTCTCAAGCAGAACAAGGAGGCAATAGGATGGACTATTGCCGACATCAAGGGAATAAGTCCATCCTTATACATGCACCGCATACTTCTCGAAGATGATGCGAAACCGAGTAGAGAACCACAACGAAGGCTCAATCCTCCCATGACGGAGATACTCAAGAAGGAAGTCATCAAACTGCTGGACGTGGGAATCATCTATCCCATATCCGATAGCAAATTTGTGAGTCCGACTCAAGTGGTCCCCAAGAAATCCGGCATAACAGTCATAGAGAGAAAAGATGGGGAAATGGTGCCTACACGACTACAAACCGCCTGGCGAGTCTGTATCGACTACAGAAAGCTGAATGCTTTGACAAGGAAAGACCATTTCCCACTACCCTTCATCGACCAAATGCTAGAGAGATTGGCCGCCCACCCTTTATATTACTTCTTAGATGGTTTTTCCGGCTACTTCCAAGTCCCGATTGCTCCAGAAGATCAGGAGAAGACAACCTTCACGTGTCCCTTTGGCACATTCGCTTGGAGGCGCATGCCATTCGGGCTTTGCAATGCATCTGCCACTCTCCAAAGGTGTATGGTAAGTGTCTTCTCCGAGTTTATTGGGCATTTCATTGAAGTTTTCATGGATGACTTTAGTGTTTTTGGAAAATCATTCGAAAATTGCCTTGAGAATCTTGTGAAAATCCTAAAAAGATGCATTGATAAAAATCTTTTGTTGAACTGGGAAAATTGTCATTTCATGGTAGAGCAAGGAATTGTACTAGGACATTTGATTTCTGAAAAAGGCATTGAAATAGATGAAGCTAAAGTTGAAATAATTGTCTTTTTGCCTTACCCCTCAAATGTGTGGGAAGTTCATTTGTTTCTTGGCCATGCAGGTTTTTATCGCAGGTTCATAAAGGATTTTTCCAAGATTGCCTCTCATTTGTGTCGTCTATTGCAAATAGACGTTGATTTCGAAATGAATGAAGAATGCAAGATTGCATTCGATGTGCTTAAGGAAAGGCTCGTCAGTCCTCCCATTGTCCAACCACCTGATTGGGAGCTTTCTTTCGAGCTAATATGTGATGCTATTGATCAAGCAGTTAGTGTAGTTCCTAGGGCAAAGAAGGGGAAAAGTGGCACATGTGATTTACTATGCTTCACGAACACAGAATCCGGCCCAGGCGAACTATACCACCACTGAAAAGGAACTCCTCGCTGTTGTTTTTGCACTTGAGAAATTCAGGTCCTATCTAGTTGGGACCAAAATTATCGTGTTTACTGATCATGCGCCCTCAGGTTCCTTATGGCGAAGAAGGAAGCAAAGCCCAGACTGATACGTTGAATCTTGCTATTACAGGAGTTCCATTTGGAAATTAGAGATAAAAAGGGTGCTGAAAATCTGTAGTCGATCACTTGATAGAGTAAGCCAAGAGGGGATAGAATTGCCACTTCGAGAGAGTTTTCTAGACGAGCATCTGTTCATAGTATCCAACTCAAAGGTTCCTTGGTATGCTAACATTGTAAACTATTTGGAGGTTCCTTGGTATGCTAACATTGTAAACTATTTGGTTTCCAAGCGATTTCCCAATGGGATGAGCAAGTCTCAAAAAGATAGACTGAGGAGCGAGTCGAAGTATTTTGTTTGGGATGACCCCTATTTGTGGAAGTATGGGTCGGATCAGGTGATTAGCAGGTGCATCCCTGAAGATGAGGTTCAATCAGTGCTTAACTTTTGTCATTCGTATGCTTGTGGTGGACACTTCGGGCCGAAGAGGACGGCTCATAAAGTTCTTGAGAGTGGATTATTTTGGCCCACCATATTTAGAGACGCCCTTGCTTTTTGCAAGTGCTGTGAAAGATGTCAAAGAACAGGGAACGTGTCCCAGAGGAATGAAATGCCTCAAAATTTAATAGTTGTGTGTGAAATCTTCGATATTTGGGGCATGGACTTCATGGGCCCGTTAACATCATCTTATGGGAATCTTTATATCCTATTGGCTGTGCACTATGTGTCCAAATGGGTGGAAGCAAGGGCTACTCGTACAAACAATTCAAAGGTTGTGGCGAATTTTATCATGTCCAACATTTTTGCAAGATTTGGGATCCCGAGAGCCATCATAAGTGATAGGAGTACACACTTTTGTAACCGGACCATCGAAGCACTCTTCAAGAAATACTCAGTTTTGCATAAAGTGTCTACCCCATATCGTCCACAAACAAATGGGCTAGCCGAGACTTCAAATCGAGAAATCAAACCAGTGCTAGAAAAAACCGTTCAATCGAACTGTAAAGACTGGAGTTTGAGGTTGGATGATGCTTTATGGGCATACATGACTGCCTACAAAACACCTATAGGTAAGTCCCCATATCGCCTTGTTTATGGCAAATCGTGTCATCTTCCGGTTGAACTCGAGCACAAAGCCTATTGGGCCATCCAGAGAAGTAACATGAGCTTAGATGAGGCGGGTGTGCACCGGAAACTTCAATTCCAAGAGCTAGAAGAGACTTGGAATGAAGCTTTCGAAAACACTTTGATATATAACGAGAAAACCAAGGCCTTCCATGATGCAAGAATCTCCCGGAAAATTTTCGTGGTTGGAGAGAAGGTACTTATGTACTACTCGAGGTTGAAATTGTTTCTCGGAAAGCTTCGATCAAGGTGGATTTGACCATTCATTTTCAAGAAGGTATCTCCACATGGGGCCATTGAGATAGAAAGCGGTAAAACGGGCAAGGTTTTCAAAGTGAATGGACAATTGCTCAAGCCGTATTTCGAAGGATGTCAAGACAGCCCTATTAAAGAGGAATGAGTAGAAGACCCACCATCGAGCTAAATGAACATCCGTCGAGCCAACGACGTTAAACAAAGGCGCTTGTCAGGAGGCAACCCGATGGTAACTTTAAATTTTTGCACTTTCAAATTCATAGTTTAGTAGCTTAATAAATGCCTTGTGGCATATTTGATGTTTTTTGTTGAGATATGTGCAGGTATAGATCAAAATAATCAAGAGATAGCATGAAATGGGGATGAAGAGGATCAAAATGAAGAAAAAGTGCAGGGGAAGGAATCTCGACCGAGACACACAATGCACCCCCACCGAAACGTCATGAAGGAAAAATAAGGCAATTCCCTGGAAGGCTATCTCGGCCGAGAAACACAAAGCATCTCGGCCGAGATTCAAAGGAGCCCAAAACTGGCCAAAATTGTTGGAAGACTATCTTGGTCGAGACACCAAGCTATCTCGGCCGAGATCAACTTGTCCAAGAATGAGGCTGAATCTCTGGAAGGCTATCTCGACTGAGACGCAGAAAGCATCTCGACCGAGATCCGTTGCTGAGTGAAATGAGCCTGAGATCGAAGAAAGGATCTCGGCAGAGACACCAAGCTAGGAAATGCATCTCGACTGAGATTCAGCCCAGGTATAAATACCCCTGCTCAAACAGATTAGGGCACTTCTTCCCCCCCAACTCGCGATTTTGCGCACAAGCACACACCCACTCTCAAATTTCACCATTTCCATTCAATAAAATTCACTCAAACTCACACACACACTCACCCACATCACGTAAAGCACCTTCATCCAATTTTTTGTTTTGGATTTGGAGCGGTTTTGAGCTTGGGTTGAAAAAGGGCGCGAAAGGAAATTTTCAATTCTTTTTCATCTAAACTCATCCGGTACGTATTGCTATCACATCCTATTACTTTTGTGCTATTTATTGTTGAATTTGATGCATGATAGGACGTCAATTTCGTATTTTTAGTTGGTTTTATTGAATTTGGTTGAAAATTTCAATATTGTGTAAATTGATAACCTAATTGGTTTGTTTGCCGATTAGGAATACGAATTTGATGATGATATGCAGTATTTGTAGACTAGGAGATTGGATTGGGTGAGACATTTGTGAATTAGGATTGTGAATACTCTTCAAACATGTATATGGATTGTATAGCCCTTTTTTTGCTTGATTAATATGAATATTTTCAATTTTTGAGCTAGAATGGTTTATGTGTAACAACACATTAAATCGATTTGACTTATTTTTATTGATTTGATTGTCGATTTGGGTTATTTGGGCTAGATGATTGATTCATGATTGAAGAATAATGAGTGTGAAATTGTTTCTCCCATGGATAAATGATGGTGGATATATAAGTTTGAAATTTTGTTTTTAAACTTAAGTTTAATGTGTGTGTTTTTGATTGGCTACAGGCAAGCAATGGCACCACCGAAAAACACGAAGAAGAACACCAGTCAAGAGGGCACCTCAAGTAGGCGTGTAACACAAAAACTTAGAAAAAGTCAGGCCAAGGGCAAAGAAAAAACAGTTGAGTGATGCACGTTAATTATGCATGTAATTAGGTCAATTTATGATACTATTTTATAGGAATTATGTGCATAAATGGTTAAGAATTGGATGAAATGTGATATAAGTCAACAATTAATGTACTCGGCTTGTTTTAAGGTGTTTTTGAGCATTTTCAGGATAAAAAGTTGTGATTTACGACTACCGGACAAGAAAACAAGTTGGAACAGAGTGAAAACCGGCCCAAAATAGTGAAACCCAGTGGAAATCGGTCCGAACAGTCCAAGAACCGGTCCAAACCGGTCTAGACCGGCCTGAACCGGTCCAGGAGCAAAACAGAGCAAGAACCGACGCGGCCATGTCACATAAGCAAACGGCCGTGTCAAAAGTGTTGTGCAAAGGTCAAATAGGCTCTGGAGGAGTAACACGGCCGTGTCAAATGATGCGCAGAAAGTGAAGTTTTGCAAGCAACACGGGCCGTGTCACTTGATCGACACGGCCGTGTCAAAAGGGCTTCCGTTAATGAAAATCCTGTTTTAAAGGGGATTTGATTCCTTATTTAACCAGGCTTATTTAAGCTCTATAAAAGGGTCCAAGTTCGTTTTTTCAAGGATACATATAATATCCGAGATTTTGAGGCGATAGACGACTTGGACAACGACGAAGATTCAATCAATGGAACGATTTACTCGGGTTTAGCGATTTTTCCTAGTTTTGATTCTCTATAATGTTTTGTTTCGAATATTGTATTGGATTGAACCTAGGCATGAGTAGCTAAGCTATTCGTGTCCTAGGGTTAGAAAGTAGGGATTATTTTATGGCAATGTTTTAATTTACGTTTTAACTTATTGAATTCCATTCTTATATGTGTTTGTCTTTATATTTGTTTTAATAACTAAATTTGGACTGGCCATCTAGGTTTAGTCATCTCGTTTAACAAACCCGCTTCGAGAGAAGGGTTTTGTTATTAGACGTATGATATAGAGCACAGTTGTCTATGACTGCGTAGGCATAGGTTCATGAGCTTTTTGGAGTTTCTAGAATTAATTGACTCGAGAGGGTAATTGTCTTAGTTAATCAACGATTTAACTACTTCAGGAGGAGGGTTAGGTTAATATTGCGCTGCTTAATAAACACTAGATCAATTAAAATCAATAAGTTAATTCTAATCATCACTGGGATAAATATCCTGAAATCGACACCCTAGGATTCTTTTTTTCCTTGATTGTTAGTTCTTTTTGTCTCCTAAGTTTGAAGTCATATATAATTGAGTACTTTAGTTAGTTAAATTCTTTAGTTTTTATAAAATCAACCTTTGCAATTTAGTACCTAGTTAGGACAATCTCATAATATTGAGGTATCGAACTATCTAAAACTATTCCTTGTGGGATCGACCTTGATTATCGCTACTACACCTACATCCGTACACTTGCGGAACGCTAGGTTAGAAACCGACGTGTCATTGAGCACACACCGGAGAATCCCATACCGAAAACTCCAATAACCACAAATAAACCCACGAAACCATCCGACTTCGATATAATTCTGAGCATAGACGAACAAAAGAAGAGGTTCGACAAATTGATAAGGAGAGGGGTGTCGGCAACTCGTTTTGGCGATCCAAAGATTTTGGAAGCCATGGGCATAAAGGAAAATGCCAATGATCTCTTACAAAAAACAGGGCTCGCCCAATGCCTAGCACCCCTACCTACATTCCTCAAGTTTGTGCTAGAATTCTTTAGCACCCTCAAAATCGAGGAGGAGCCACTTTCCTGCACGACAAAGGTCTACAACATCAAATTTCAACTTTTGAATGAGGCGAAGACTTTGAGCCACTATAACTTGAGGGCTATATACGGCTTCAAAAGGCTAACCGTTGGCGATGCGGATACTCTACGAGAGTTCGATGTGCAACAATTCTGGAGGCAAATATGCCGCCCCTGGAATAGTTGCACCACAGGCTTATGATCCAAGGAGCTCTAGGTTGACTTCGATAAGAAGCTCGGTCGTCAAATATTTGCAGAAGTTGCTTAGCTCGACAATCTGTGGCAGAAAGGAGATCAGTTCTTCCCGATTATATGAGATGGAGATTTTGTGGGCAATGGTAAGGCTGAGGAATTTTCAAGAAGATATGATAATGAGCTTTGAGAAGACAGTACAGGAGTTGAGGACAGAAAGGAAGAGGGAAACGAAGGTCCCAGACCCGGTTTACTGCGGGGCCTTGATTACCCCCATTCTTGAGCATTACAACGCGCCCCTCCAAGAATACACACCTATCAGCAATGATTACTACTTGGACTGGGAGGAGATGGAGAATATGCGAATAGAAATGCTTGGGTATAACGAGGGAACCTCGGGACCGTCTGTCCCTTATGTTCTCCAAAACGAGGGACCCTACCTCCACCTACCTAACCCCGGGCTGACGTACATTACCAACTTGGAAAGCACATCGAACTTGGAACTAAGCTCAGAGGCGCACATCAATGCGTCCAAAGAACCAACCAGTGAAGAATTAACCATGTTCAAGAGAGCAAAGAAATCACGTCCGATGGCAAGGGTTCGGAGCATGGGAGGCGAGGGAGAAGGTAGCAGCCAACCAGACAGATCGTCAAAGAAGAGACCGGCATCAACTGTGTTGTCTCAATCAGAGTTCCAGGAACGACAAGAAGGACTGGTGGCTGAAATGGGAGACGAAATCAAAGGAATCAGAGCCGAATTGATAGAGATGAGGACGACAATTGGAGCTGAATTGAGAGGCATTAAAGAGACCACTAAAGAAAACCAGACCAAGCTCCTTGACCTTTTCAACACCATCAAAGGGTGTTTCACCGGCTCGAACTCCCCGCCTTCCCGTTCTTTGTGATTGGAGTACCGAGAAAGCCTTACTCCTTCTTCACAAACTTAGTTGAAAACTAAGTCTGGGGAGAGAACAAGGGGGTAAGACATTTCTCGGCCGCTCAAACTTCCCGAACCCCCTCCTACCCCTCATTATCTTCCTTTACTGTTTATGCTATTGGCCTGTGTGCCCTCACTTCTGTCACTTTGCACAGTTATTGTTGGTATTGGCCTGTGAGCCATTTGATATTTTGTTCATGTTGGATTGATATGACGGCCTGTGTGCCAATTATGATTTGACTTTTGGCTTGATTATTGATGATTGACTTTGCCTTGCCTGTTGATGAGATTACTTGGCCCGTGAGTCAATTGCTATCATTTGGTTGTTTTGGTTATTTTGATATTGTTTATAGTAAATTTTGATACTTTGCACATTTTAGGAGTAGGATTTTTGTTAAGTTAGTTAGTTAGTGGCTTGGGCTAAATGGTTAATAATTGGTTAAATTCGGCGAGCACCAACTCGTACTCCTCTTTTCCACAAACTTGGTTTCCAACCAAGTTTGGGAAGGGGGTGGTAGGCGTACAAGTTGGCCGCTCGAGAAAAAGTGATTGGACCGTGTAGGAATGAGAACTATGGCATTAGTTAATGATGAAAACTTTTGAACAAAAATTTTGAAAATGACACTTGATAGAGCATGATAGGTTTTTGAAGCAAAATCAACTTGCATTCAAGACTTGGGATAAAAAAAATTACCAAGTAAGTTTTAGCCTTAAAATGATACTCCCACTTTAGGAGTAATTCAAAATTTCTTCCAGTGTGAAATTCATTGAATGCATGCATTTTCCTCTAGAACTTGCCTTGATTCTCTACTTTTGAATAAGTCGGTACATGTTGTGGCATTGAAAATGATTTTAGGCACTTCTTGATTTGAACCTATTTCAAAAGCTTGATAATATTCCCTTTTTACCAAATATGATACTGTCTCTAGTTAAGCCTCTTGAGCTTAAAGCTTTTTTCTTTGATCGCCAACTTTACAAGCCAATTCCCTTTTCATTTAGCCTTTGAACCCAAATGGACTATAAGAGTATGAGGGAGGCGGTTGGAAGGTAGTCGGGTTGGAGAGTTGGGATCAAATGTGGGTTGACTAGTAGAAAATGTTGAAGGGTAAAAGGAAACACACAAAATAGGTGAAATTAGAGATTATTAACCTCTCCATTGGTTTTAAATATTTACCATACAAAAAACAAAAAACAAAAAAAAAAAAAAAAAAAATTGAAAACCGAGAAAAAAGTCAAAAAATCATAAAAACAAAAGAAATAGTTGATTGTATATACTCTCTTAGTGTTAGAATTGGATAGGTTAGTAAAAATCATACATCTTGTGATCATCACTCTTAAAAGTTGAAAAGGTCATAAGATATATACTTCAATTGAGAGTTGATAAACAAGAGATCAGTAGGTTGGTTCAAGTTGAGGAAGTCGAATCTTAGGATCGACTTGATTGGGAATTGAGAAGGCGAGGAAGAATGACTATAGTTTGAGGGGTAGACGGGTAGGCCCCACTCATTTAGTCCATTTTTATAGTCACTTTTACCTAGAATTATCCCACCTTACCCAAAGCCAACACTACAACCTATATAAAGACCTATTTAATTCTTTGCCACACTTGTCTAGTACGTTTTCAAGTTTTGATGATTGGCAAGCTTATGGTAGACGGTTCATGCACTTCAATGCAAGCGTATACATGTCCCACTTGATACACTCGAGAGTTGAGAGATACACTCACCCGGTGAGGATCTCAAGTCGAAAATGTCAAAGTGTCGAAAGTAGTGGATTTTGTCTATCACACATGCTCATTACTTTAATGTTTCCCTTGCTTTTAAGAAAATAATCTGAAACCAATTGCCACTTAAATCTATCCTAAACACGTGTTCTTTCTTCTTTTTATTTATTTGTTCGGGACGAACAAAGTTCTAAGTTTGGGGAGATTTGATACACGTGTTCGTGCACACACTTTAGGACGCTTTAAGTGTCAATTTAGTAATGTTTTTGTGCAATTTCACCTGTACTTTGTGCATGTAATTCTCGTAATATTTATATCACTCGTCATGCTCAATTTGACGAATCTATCTTTCCTTTTCTCCACATTTCTTCTAATTCCTCCACTAACAACTTAGAATTTTCTAATTTCACTGACTTTCAGGTTTCGAGGCCTGCTGGACGTCCACCATCTCGGCCCTCCATTCTCAGCCCACTTCCAACTCCATTGACTTTAACCAAATCTGCTGGGCCTCCAGATTTTCAGCCCACTTTGCTAAATATCTCTACAGCCCAGCAACTCTCCTCCCCCTATCGGTCCAGCCCACCAGGTACAACTCACTCTTTCCGCACTCCGTCTATACTTCCCTCGGCCCATTCACTTCAGCCCAACCGCTCCCTTGCTCCATTTGCCTACCCGATTCCCCCCACCATCCGACCCGCCTTTCCCAAACACGCCTCCAGACCCTGGTGCTCCACCCTATCCACTTATTACGTCTCCACCTCTACCCTCGCCGGATCTGATCCCCGATGAACCACCCGTCTCTCCAGTTGTGCACTCTCCTCCATCCTTTCCCACCGTGCCACCTCCACCTGCCTCACAGGTTCCACTGTCTACTCATCCCATGCAAACTCATGTGAAGTCTGGTATTTTTAAATCTCGTCACTTTGTTGATATTACTGCTACTACCCTTCTTGCTTCTCTGACATCTTCTGCAGAATCGAAAAGCTTTAAAACTGCTATGTAATCGACTCATTGGTTGCGTGCCATGCATGATGAAATGGCCGCCTTGCACTCTAATGATATGTGGGATTTGGTCCAACGACCCCTGCATGACAACATCGTTGGCTCAAAATGATTATTCCGAACAAAGTTCAACTCTAATGGTTCTGTTGAACAACATAAGGCTTGTCTGGTTGCTCAGGGCTTCACTCAGCTACCCAAATTCGATTTTTCACATACCTTCAGTCCTGTTGTTCGGGTAGCCACCATTCATGTCATTCTATCTCTTGCCACTCACTGGTGTTGGCCCTTGCATCAGCTCGACGTCAAGAATGTCTTCTTCCATGGTGTTCTTGACAAACCGGTTTTCATGACTTAACCTCCAAATTTCATCGATCCACAATTTTCTAATCACGTAATCAAATTAGAGAAGGCTTTGTATGGTCTTCGAAAAGCTCCTCGTGCCTGGTTTGAGCATTTTAATTCTTTTTTACTTTCTTTAGGCTTTACTCGCAGTCGTTCTGACACTTCTTTAATTTTTTATCCATCATCCTGATTTCACCATTTATCTACTCCTCTACGTTGATGATGTCATTGTTACAGGTAGTAGCTCTATTCACCTACGACGCTTCATTGACCGTGTCAACTCTGAGTTCAAGGACCTTGGTCGCCTTAACTACTTCTTGGGTCTTGAAATATTTCATATGCCAACTGGCCTTTTCTTGGGCCAAGCAAAATATGCTCATGACATCTTGTCTGGAGCCCAACTTCTTGATTCTAAACCGAATTCCACTCCTTTAGCTGCTGGTGTATCTTTGCTCAGCATTGGTGATCCCTTTGCCGATCTAACTCTATATCTCTCTTGTTGGGGCGTTACAATACTTAACAATCACTCGCGCAGACATTTCTTATGTTGTCAACCATGTCAGCTAGTTCTTACAACATCCTACTATTGATCATTTCTTGGCTGTCAAGCGAATTCTTCGCTATGTCAAGGGCACCATCCACTACGGTCTATCCTTCACTCGTACTTCGGATTTCACCATACTCAGTTATTCTAATGCCGACTGGGCTCGTGGCGTGGAAACACGTCATTCCACTATGGTTATTCCATATTTTTGGGGGCCAACTTGGGCTCTTGGAGTGCAAAGAAACAGCCCACAGTTGCTCGTTCGAGCCGTGAATCTGAATATCGTGCACTAGCAAACACAGCTGCAGAGATGGTCCGGCTCTCCTATCTTCTATCCGAGCTTCGTGCACTAACTTCTTCTTGTCCGCTTCTCCTTTGTGATAACAAAAGTGCTTTATTCCTCAGTCAGAATCCCATAGCACACAAACGCACCAAGCACATTAACTTAGATTGTCATTTCATTTGTGAGCTAGCGGCTGCGAAGCAGTTGGAGACTCGATTCGTTCCCTTACATCTTCAGCTGGCGGACATTTTCACTAAAATCTTGGCTCGTCCCTCATTCGAGCTTCTTCGCTCCAAGCTCTGTGTTGATCTCAATCCCACACTTTGCTTGGGAGGAGGATAATAGAGAACATATATGTGATTAGTTAAAATTGATGTAAATTAGTCGAGTGTAAAATAGGATAGATATACTGTACATATCTTGGGGAATATTCTGTTGTAACTTCCCCTTGATTTTCTCTTATCTCTGTTGTATACTTTTATATATAGTGGAAACCCAATCACCATAATCAAGGTGAATCGAGTATTCATTCTCACATTCATCAACTGATCATTTTCTTTTTTTTTAGCAGAACGACGTGATTTAGTGTTGTTGTCCGCACTAGCTTTCTAAAATTCTCCGCATCGCTCGTCTACTCGCCCTTCAAACTGTTTGACATTTTCTTTCGTCTTCTCCAAAGATACAAGCCAAAAAAAGTTTCGGTTTCCAGACATAAATTAAAGAAATGGTGTGCGTTATGCATTGCTGCTGACTTTCGGTAATGAAGGAGATAGAAATTAGTTTTGGTGACCTAATTATTGGCCAGTATACAAGTTATTAGAAAATAAAATAATAAATACCGAATTTATCTATAGATATATTTGTGGACTCAGAGTTTTATCATTTTAGACGAAATATTATATAAGAAAATTCACTTTTTAAAAAAAATAATACTTCCGACAGTGCATAGATATTTTTACATATTTTAAATAAATTTTTTAGATTTCAAAATAATTTACAGATTTGTCAACCCTATTTGGATAATCTCATTATAAGTCCCTAAAATATTATGCATTGTTCTAGAATTTGAAAATTTTACACAATAATAATTCGAATAAAACTGGTTAAAGTTGTACCCTAGGAGTAGTTGCTTATTAACGTGCGTATGTCACAAATAATTAATAGAATTAGTAAACAACTTAGTTTTTTAATGAATACCCTGGTAACCTATTGTCAGGCTGAGATTTTTCTCCCTATTCGAACAATAGATTGATAAATAATTAAAATGAACTAGTTTGAAATCTAAAAAATTTTAGGTAAGATATGTAAAAGTATCTATGAAATGTTGGAAGTATTTTTAGGAAGAAATTAATTTTCTTAAGAGTTTAAAGTAATTTATGAAACATATAAAATTATTTAGAATTTAGAAAATAAAGTTTTAAGAAAATCTAATTTTATAAAATAGGTTGATTTTTTTTTTATTCAAAAAATTTTAAATTTTAAAATCCTTTTAAGACAACTTAAATTTTTCATTTTTTAAAATTTTATTAAAAAAAATAATTTTTCGAAAACTAATTTTTCTAAATTTAGTATTTTCGGTTACTTTTATGATATTTTAAATAAATTTTAGAAAAAAATTATTTTTATTTTTACATTAAATTCAGATTTTTTAGATTTTTTTATTATAATTTTTAAATATTTTTTAAGTCTAGTGGGGTCAAAAGTGAGAGAATTGGGACTAAAATGTAATAAAGCGTGTCCAATGGGACCAAAACTGCAAAAATCTCGAAATTACGACCCACAAATGGTTGAAAAATTTTGGGACCACTTTTGCCAAAATGTTGGGACTATTTATGCAAAAAAATGACGTTTGAGACTGAACTTGCAACATTTGAGTCTAATGGGGTCAAAAGTGCAACTGTTGGGACCAAATCGTAATTTTGACGTGTCCTGTGGGACAAAAAGTGCAAAATTCTCTCATATATACTATGCTATTTGGTTAAAAAAATAAACAACATAGCACGTATAAATTATACACCAGTTTGTTGAGAGTTGAGTTTGCTAAATTGTGATTTCATGTTGTGTGGTACTTGAGAGTAAATAACTTAATTAATCCAAGTTGAGTCATTCTATCAATATTTATCCCACTTTGTCCAATAAACCTACATTACAATCAACATAAAGTTCTTTCTAATTCTTTGCTCACATTAATCAAGTGTAATAAGAGGTTAGACGACAAACATATAGCAGACCGTTCAAACCAACCCGAGTTTAAACGCATCCTTATTTATACACTTGAAAGAATAGTGATACACTGCCCATTGAGGATCACTTATTTGGTGTACTATGTCCCAAAAGTAGTCCAATCGCGCTTTGATTCACATATGCGCAAAACACTATGTTGCTTGTTTATGTAACATTTTAACCTAAGACTAGATTCATCATCGATCCGCCCTGAAACTGTCTTGATTTTCTTTCTTTCATTGTTTGGGGATGAACAACAACTTAAGTTCGAGAGTTGATAAAAGTATATTATGCATATTTTTTTTGGCTCAATTGGTTAAATATTGGTATTTTTTTATTTAAATTGATTATATTGTGAAAGTGCGATGTATTTGCTCTTTTATAGTGAATTTTGCATTTTTAAGGTTATAGATTTTGTTTGGATGATGTTTGGAGAAGAAACGAGTGAGAAAAGAGGTGAAACAATGAATACGCGTGAAAATTTACACTTTGATTCATCTTGACAGTGCTCTAGTATTTGAATCATATGTTGACTTACACATATCCAATGAAGGTGACGTAAGTTACATTAGAAATCTAAATCAAAGGACTACAACTTTGTCAGAAATAACCCTTAGGCTGTGATTTACGCATTCTTTTGTATATTTTTGGCTCATTATCACTATTTTTCATCCATAACTATAAAAAAAAAACCTTAGGGTTCAAAAATTGGAGTTAGACACCATATTTTTTTTTTTTTTAGGCAAAGTTAGATACCATATTTAAAGCAAGGAAAAAAAAAACTCAAGCGCTACAAACTAGTCTTATCTTTTAATTTCTTTGTAGAAGGCATGCATGTTATTTTCTAGATTATTATGTATTCTTTTATTTTTAGTTAATTTCTCTTATTCTTGGTTTAGATAGTAGATTATGTTGATCCTTTTGAGTTTTATTTTATTAATTGAATTTCTTTCTTTATTTCTATCTATTTGTTCAAGAGTCGATTGTGTATTTACTGATCTCATCAATTATTAGACACATTAGGCTTAATAAATCGAGATTCGAGAAAGGAGATTTATTAATAGACCTAGAACACGTAGCATAAATACTCAATAGAACTGAGAAGTTTGAGATATTTGTGAGGTCGCGCTTTAATACTTTTAGGAGTTACATGTACAGTAGTAGATCGATGATGGTGGCTCTTGCATGTAATCAACGGGTTATTCGCTCCGAGAGGGGGTTTAAACTAGACTTGTGATCGTGCTATAAGAACTAGAATTTGGCTTAACGATTTAATTAATTAAATAGAAAGTCTTAGGTGAAGCATAGTTGAACTCGACTCTAGAATATGTTCTTTCTATCCAATTTATCCTTATTTTTCTTGTTCGGTTGTTTATTTTAGTAATCTTATTTTAGTCTTTTCAGTTTTTTATTAGTGAAAAGTCAAATCTTCACTATTTGATTGCCTAGATAAAATTAAGTTATTAGGATTGCATACTTAATAGGCTTGAAATCACCGATCTTTGTGGGATCGATCTTGCTTGATGTTATCTGATGCTATATCATACATTTGCGGTACAGTTAGAGACTAAAAAATTAGCAAACACTAGTGTACTTTGTTGGCCATGTTGTATTGAGTCTTAGAACTTGTCTTGGTTCTTTCTAAAATGCCTTGTGTGTGTTGAGCTTTGACAATAATTTTAGGCCATCTATGTTTTATTATTCCGGCTTACATTGGCCTTAAAAGTTTCTTTACCCAATAACATAGTTATCACTAGTTTGTCAATTTTAACTTTATCCTGTTTTGATATCCACACTACAAGCTTATATCCAAATTTAGCATTTTTTTCCATTACGTGGACTATTTGAGTGAGGGAGAAGAGGAGTGTTTTATTAGAGTGAGTAAAAGTTGTATCTTGGTTGACTTGGTGAAAATCGTTGTGGCAGGAAATTTTGTTTTGTTTTGAAGAATTAAGGCTAGAATAATTAGATAATCTTGGTTGCCTTAACAAAAAACTCGAAATTACAATATGGAAACGGGTAACATCATCAAAAGCATACCCCCTATGTTGCAAGTTGAGAATATATATATATATATATATATATATATAGACACACACACACACACATATGAGGCAATTAAAAAGCTAGCAAAGATAGGGGATGTATAGTCACGAAAAAGTGAGCAAAGTTTGCTAACAAGTATTTGAAAAGCCCAAATATACCTGGTGAATGTAGTATGTATACATTGGAGAAATAAGGTGGATAAAACTAGTTTATAGCTTTACTGAGAGTTGAAAAGAGAAGAAATTGTGATTTCATGTTGAGCAGTAGTTGAGAGTAGCTAACTCAATCACTCTAAGTCGGGTCACTATATAAATATATATATATATATATATATATATATATATGTATCCTTGACAAAAGAGTCTACATTACAACCAAATAAAAGTCATATCCGATTCTTGGCTTACACACAACCTGTGAGGATCACTATCTCGAGGGATTAAGTTTTAAGAGTAGTTGAAGTGTGTCTGTCGCCAAATGTCCACATTATTGTGTTGTATATATAGCGAAAAAAATTCACTAGTGATCCAGAATAAAAATTGTGCTTAGTTCTTGTTGAGTGGTAGAGGTTTAGAGGGGGTGAATAAACCTCTAACTTTTTTTCTACTTCTTCAAATACTTTAGCACAACTATGTTGTTTACTGCAAGAAACTGGTTCTTGCAGCAAAGCTAATACAGTAAACTTGCACTGGGCAGTAGGCACAAAGCAGACTGTCCACAAGTAGCTTACCGTAAGCATTGCAAAGAGAGTTTTATGTTCAACGGAATATGCAAATAAGTTTTCTTACAAAACTATACAGTAGATAAGTATTATGCTTAGGAACGACGGATAAAAGCAATATGAAAATAGACACAAAGTTCATAGTGGTTTAAGGTTGGGGTAATCATTCTACGTCCACAATTCCCTCACACAGTGGGAAAATTCACTAAGATGTTTACACACAGTTACAACTTAGCTACGTCGAAGTCTAAGTACAACTTAGCTCCTTACAATAGCTTTTGCCCATCCTTGGAAAACTACTCCTCTATTGTACAACACGTTCCTCAGAACAAAAGTCTACTTTGAATCCTTGATTCAAAGGAAGACTCTCCGTCTAAAAAACGTTTCGTGAGATTGTTTAATGAAACTTTTTCAACTTCTGGTAGCTGCCTCTAAACTTGAAATACAGAATAGATGTGGGCAAGCTACCTGGTTCAGAGAAGGATTTGGAGCTTGAGAGCAAGCTTGACTTGAGAAGTAATGCAGCTTCTGTTTGTTCACTTCCTGCTTGTTGCTTGCTATGTTGCTTTGGTATACGTTGCATAAACACTAGTTGAATATCAGAGTGCATACGTTGAAGCTTGAATAAGAATGCTCGAGTGCTTAATGCGAAGTATTTGCTTGAATATCAGTAGTTCGGTAGCCTTTCTTTGTCCTTCACCTCCTTCTATTTATAGCACTTGGAATTTCTTCTCGTTGAAGAGAGAGAGAGATAATCCCATTGACATTTAATGCTACTCATACAACAAAGAGCATTTGTCCTTTCTTCACAAAGAGTTGGGTGGTTGTGGCTTTGTTCAGTGTCTAGTGCACCTTTTGTGTCCCCGCGTAATTGGTTAGTCAGTACAAGGTTTAAACCTTGTCTCTATTAGCTATATTTTGATTTTGAATATCCCTGACTTTGACTTTCACACTTGTGGACAAGACGTCTGCTTTCTTGTTGGGTGTACATTCCCTACTGCAAACAATGTTTTATGTTGAATGGGCTTAAGCATCCATATTGCGTGCTCACTGCAGTCTCTGTTCCTTGCTACGATTCAGGATCCGCTGCTCGTAGTAACCTTGTGCTGCTTGCTGCGACTTCTACCTAAGTAGAACTAGCCCTATATATTACAAGACTTATAGAACTTCTGGGGGCCACTAGTTCCTACCTTACAAGAGGTTTTGCCATCATCAAAACTAAACATAAATCTTCTAACAGTTCTTTTATTGTTCGGGACTCCCAAATATGTAAAGGTTGGGATTTATGATCATTGGTAATTTTATGTGTTTTTTGTCCATATAATCATAGCAAAATTAGGGTAAAAGCATACACAATTGCACTTGTATTTTGGTACAAAATTAGGCGTATTTGGATAAAATACGAATTACACTTGAGGAACTAAGTGAAGAGAAAGTCAAAAAAGAAGAAGCTAAGTGATTGAGCTTCAAGATGGCTTTGCAATAGCCCAAAACAAAGAAGATCTAGAAAACATGTAAAATGAATAGACCGAGCCAATGCTTCTCGGCCGACCTAACACAAGAAACACACTAGGACTACGGCTCGACCGAGCTGATTATGCTCGGTCGAGCTAGTGTGTGATCGGCTTTGTAACAAGGGCTTGGCCCAACCAATTTAGGTTGGACGAGCCAATTTACATGCCTTTTTATGCATTTTTACGTATAATCTCAACCCGTATCTACTTTCTCCTAGTTTTGACCTAATTGATGTACTCCTATAAATGCCTCAAGCTCCGTTAAATTAAAGGGATATCCGAATTTTTATAAAATTCACATATATGTAGTTCGAAGATTAGTAGAAGAGCCGAGAGTGAAGGAGTAGCAATAAGTGTCCAAACAGAGCATGCCGCAATGCTGCTAGCATTCGTCAGAAAAGTAGTATTTAGTTTTTAAATGATGTTTTTTATTTATTGTGCTTATTTTTATTATTTCGCACATGGAGTAGTTGATTATTATCTTAGGATTTTAGAGGGTAGGTTTTATCTGCGATATAGACAATGGATATTTGGCATTCTTAATTTATGTTTTTCCCATATATTATTGTTTGTATGTTTCTGATATGATTTATGTTAGAATAGTATGATCACCTAGTTCTAGCATGCGAGAATCCATGTTTAAGACTCGAGAGATGAGGGTATGGATGACAAAACGATACACAACATAACCATTCCATAGATAGAGAGATTGAGAAGGGTTATTGAGGTATTTCCTAGACACTTTTAGGAATCGCAATCGAGAGCTTAGTCAGTTGTATATAATCTACAGTTCAATCTCTCCGAGAGGAATATTGAGATACACGTAAGAGAAGCCTCGTAGTAATAGGGACAATATGAATTAAGGAGTCAGCGATCATTACTGAAGTTTTATTAAAGCAATTAGGCAATCACTGAACTTGTCGCGAAAGTCGCTCTAAATCGCTAGGATTAGAATGACCTTCTCAAACCGCAATCGTACGACTTGTGACAGAGGTAGTATAAAATAATATCAAATCCACAGGGAGGATTATTCCATGAGAATCGGCTTAAGCACGTTCGAGCAAGTTAGGCCAAACGTAAATTGAATCGAAAACTAAGCTAAGCAACATAAAATAAATAAACAGAGAAATGAGGGAACCGATCGATGGGGAGATATTTCTGAGGTTCGGTTTCTCACAATCTAGGAAAATAAATCTAGCAAATACGGGCTAAAAGTGAGGCCTAAGATGAAGGAAGATCATGTTATCAAATTATAGTCCAAGTGGGCGAACAAGAGGGGTTAACAAATCAATTGATTACAAAACAATTAGCCCTAATTCCAATCACTAAAGACCAGCAACGAAATTACTAAGTCAAGGCAAGCTAATTAATTACACAACCCAATTAATCCTTAAATCTGCACCCCAAGTGAATATCGCCTAAGGAGCGAGGCCTTCGGACATCCATCGAGATCGATATATGTGATTCAATTTCTCCCGTCGTCCCCCATGGGCCCTCGAGATGAACCAATCTACCCTAGGTTCGCGATGCCTACAATATAAGTCATACAATCCCACGATGCCAATTCCAAACATCAAACAAACCCACATAAACACATATTAAACTAAAATACACAATCCTAGGGTTGGGTTGCTCCCTGACCCCAGGAAACAGTGAAACTACTCATAAATCATCAAAGCATAAACAAGATTCAACAACATCAAGCAAGAAGTTAAGAAGAATTGAA
Organism: Ajuga chamaepitys; assembly: GCA_958295605.1. Classification (NCBI taxonomy): domain Eukaryota; kingdom Viridiplantae; phylum Streptophyta; class Magnoliopsida; order Lamiales; family Lamiaceae; genus Ajuga; species Ajuga chamaepitys. Next base: position 72,680,792 of record OY282495.1, read on the forward strand.
AATTAAAGAGGAGGGAAGAAATGCTTAAAAGGTTGAGGAATTCTTATAAAACTCCGACAATCTTGACGGGTGTTAATAGCTCGTGAATAATCTCTCAGTTCTCCACCAAAGATGGTTTCCTCCTTGAAAAGGAGGAAGAACCCCTAACTTTCTAATAAGAAAATCTGAAAATATTGAGAGAAAAAACGAAAGGAGTAGTGGACAAGATTCTAATAAATGAAAAGAAGGCAAAAGCTATGAATGAAAGGGGGAAGGGGTATTTATAATACCCCAACCCCGCAAATGTCAAAAGACCTAAAAATCTGAAAAAATACCCCTTCAGTAAGGCTAAAAGGGTGAAAATGCAAAAGGGAGTGCTTGACCCAATAAAATGTTGAGTCGAACCCCTTCAATTGTGCTTGATATGATCTTTTCCGCAACTCTGGAATTTTTTTTATCTAGAATCATCCTTCAACTTTAACTATAAAGTAGTAGAGCTTTATTTTTTCTGCACGTGACATCTTAAATTGCTAAAATCCAAGACAATATGAGTATTACGATTGAAATACGTAGGAGACGCAATGAAAATGGGCCCCGGCCCAAAACCGGCCAACTGCCGGACTGGCTGCTTGCCAGCATGGGTCGGTACCGGAGGAGGATCGAAGCTACTGGACGGACTGCTGGTCAGAAGCCGCAGGTACTGGGTCCGGCAGTGTTGTTCTTCACCCGTTGCATGCTTGTCGGGTATGCAACATGCTTCTTTGCGTGTCGTCTTCTTCCGTTGTCATTTTGGACTTTTTTCTCTCGTCTTCTCGACCCAACCTCTTATAAATTTTGTCTGTGACTCGATGATCTTTGATACGGGGTTTGGTGGGGTCCAATTTGGGTCTGTTTGGGCCTCAATTTGCTAGCCGAAATGAGAAAACGTGTGCGATTAACCCCTTCTTCCATTTTTCATCGTTTTGAGGTCTTTCCACCCATTTTCTCAGCTCAGCTCCTACACGACTTTTATTGGTGATTTAGAAAAATTCAATTAGGACCTGATCTCAGCCCAGTTTGGGCCTGCTTGTGCCTCAGTTTGCAGGCTGGAGTGAGAAAATAAGTGCAAATGATCTTGATCGCAATAGCGATTTTTTTTTTATTTACTCGATTTAGATATGTATATGTTTAGATCTAATAGTTTTGTGCTTCAATTGTTTCGGTATGTATTTATGCTATTTTGATGGTTTCTTCTTGTCAATCAATGTTGGATGATTCCAGCAATTAATGATATTTTATTTTAGAGAGAAAAAAAAAAAGAATTATTGTAGCAAATTCTCTTTGTTCTCTACTTTTTAGCTTCAAGCTAGTAACATTTATCAAATTGTTTGATTAATTCTATAATTTATTGTAGTGGATTGTCTTTTAGGTCCTATATCTTTAAGATAAAAGTCAATTCACTTATAAAATCCTTATAATGTGATTCAATGATTATTTCGTCGTAAATAAATACTTAAAAAAAATAAAGAAAGAATCAAAAGAGTTGTACATTAGTAATTGTTTTATTTTTAAGTTTTGAAAAGTAATATTAAAATACTCCCTCCGTCCCAAACTAATTGTCCTACCTTGGCCTGGCACGGAGACTAAGAAAAAACAGATTTTGTGGAATCTTTGACTTTTTCAAAGGTGGAGATTGAATGTGGAGATTTTGATGGTGGAGATTGTGGGAGAATTTGCCATTTATGGGGTAGGACAATTAGGTTGGGACAAACGAATAAGGCAGGTAGGACTCGGGACGGAGGGAGTATTAGTTATATGTGGAACCCTTATTTAAAAAAAAAAATGGATTCGCCAGAGAGAGTTACTTATAAAAAAAATATAGAAATCCATAAGATAATTAGATATAGGGCCTACGTCATAAATCAATTATTGTATCACAAGGCATATATAGGACTTATGTACCTGATATGTAGGGATCTTCTTATGTACAATGGGTTGATCCAACCTAAATTAATTTTAAAATTTTGCTCAATTAAATACAATAAAATCTTGCATGCATAGAAACAGATTAGTTGATATTTTTTTCAGAAAACTTAGTACTATTTCGGAAAAATGTATATTTTTTAGAAGATTTTGTATTTGTATTTTTGAATAAATTATACATGTGTTCTTATCACGTTTATATGGATTTTCATTGTCGACATTCATATAAGCATCATAATTAACTAAAGTATTACTTTTTTTTTATATTAAAAGTATCACTCTAAATATCACTTAATTCATACTTTTATAAGAAAGAAATACTCATAAACTTAGTAATACTTCTATAATTAATAAAAGTATGAATAAGAATATGTTTTTGGTCAATTAGATAATATTTTTTGTCATAAAATTGATACTTCTAAAATTAGTCGTACATGAAAAGCATTCATGCATATAATATATAAGCTTGCGCAAGGCATATAGTTAGTCAGTGTTGGAAAAATATGTCTTTCAAAAGAAAATATTTTAATTGTATTTATATATTAAAGCATTCATAAATATATTTGTTATAGTATTCATGTTTCATTTCTTTTAACCACTCACACACTTATTATTACTAAATTATAAATTATCTTACAATATATAAAGAGACAACGCTCTATAAATAATAAGAGTAGCATTTTCCTACCTATTTTTATTTCTAAATTTATCTAAAGTATTTTTGGTATATATATGTCTAAATCTTTGGCTAAAGTATTTTTGATATAGATATGTCTAGATTCTTCTTTATTTGACTTAAAATCTTACTACAAAATTTAGCACTTTGCGTTTTTATATTTTTGTGCGTGTGATCTATAACATACCTAAGAACCTCAATTGGATATATTCATATTTGTTGAGGTCCTATAAATATATTTCATTGGGTGGGATCCATATCGCTTGGATCCTCGCAGTTCTATTAAGTATACAATCCAAACATACATTATGATTCAATTGCAATACTACGATTCCTTATCTCATTCTTCTTTCTTTCTTTTTTCTTTTTTTAAATTGATGATCGTCTTATGTTTTTTTTTTCCCTATTTTTTTTACGATGTAAGTTGAAATTTACATTAAAGATTATTATTTGGATTGTTTAGTTAGTTTTACTATATGTTTTGCCATAACATTAAATAATTCTTTTATTTTAATTAAATATTCTACCTTATTCGTAAATCGTGCATCGCATGGGGCCTTACTAATTAGCTAATAAAACTTATTAACGGTTACACCATTTATTTAGGTTTTAAAGCTTATATAATTTTATTAAATGTTATATTAGAAATAATTTGTTTTGACCATGCATGTGTGCATATTGAGCACTCATACTCTATGTATATAACAAGTTTTGGTGAGAAGAGTACACAAGAAGTTCATCATATTTGTATTTTCTATGTATTATAATTCTTGTTGGGTTCAAAATATTCGTTGATTCCTGTTCCTAGCATAAGCTAGAAGTTCTGTTGTATCCTAGGGAATTACGCAAGTAAATCTTTTAGGAAAGTGTTAATATAAGCCTCCGAAATTTCTTTTTTCTACTACATTATATTTTTCCAAAATTCCAGCAATCTAAAGGATTTATCAATCCCAAAAATACACTTACCTCCCAAGACATCGTGATAGTATTTTGAAGTGTCTGGTGGAATCAAGTTGATACAAGATAGCGGTAACAAAACTAAAACATAGTGAGTTATGTTATTGTTATCATATCAACCCTCTGATAGGTATTCTTTCTTGGTCTCATCTATATAATAGAAATTTTGATGTCAACTTATGAGTGAAGTATCATTATATACATGACTATATATGGTTGCATATGAAGTGCTATAAGGGAAAATAATATTCTATGATGACACTATGTATTTTGTGACTACTCGTAAACAATTAAACTAAAAAAAATAAAATAATATCCTATGAGATTGTGTTTTATATTAGTGCACTCCTGATTTTTTATAGTTTCACTTTGTGTGTTAAAGCATGTATATCTTATTATTGTTCATGATAATATGTCTAGTAATTGTTTAGAGGAAAAGTAGTCTTCACAATCAATATATATATATATATATATATATATATATATGTATATAGTCTTGTGCATGTTGATTTACCATTGAAATCAAATCATTCTTCATACTTGATTTCTCTCTAATATGAGAAGATTTGACATTATAACTTATAAAATGGTATACCAGGTGATGTGTTGACATGAATATTTATCTTGATCATCGTAATAATGACATTTCATTTATTCAAATTATTAGAAATTATATCAATGTGAAATAAAAGAAAACCCTAAAAATAATATGTTTATTTGGAATATATCATGGTCTCCTTTCGTTGGCTCTAATTTTGTGGCAAATATGCTCGTTATTAAGTTTAGTTGCTACTCTAAATAGCTTTTAATAGTTAAAACTGGAAAAACAAAGTTTGCATATTGTTTAGCATCTATGAGAATTATTTCTTCAATTTGGTTTATTCAATGAATTTTGTAGCAAGGGTTAGAGCATCTATTTTTATGAATATTTGTGTTCTTGATGTTCGGTTAAATAAAAAAATGCTAAATATTTTTTGCAATTGTCAATTTATTCTTCACTATTAATGTGTTTATATTTGAAGTATTGTTATCCATATGTTGTATGATTCATACATAAAGAGAATTGTGTATGATAAAAAAAAATTGTGGTCTCATTTGATAATTTTTCGAGAAAAATGAGTCTTACCCCAAGATAAGTTTGTCACCATTTATGGAGATGGGTTAATTACAGCGACCCCGCCAAACTATCAGCATTTTTGTACATAAACCCTAATTTTTTTTTCTTTGCACCGATACATACAAAGTATACGGGTTTGGCAGATAAACCACTAAACCTATTTTTCGGTTGGCAGATAAACCACCAAACTTATTTTTCGACCATTTTTTTCTGGAATTCAGCACGTGACTTGCGCGTGATAAAATTATAAGGGTCTCTTTTTATCCAAATAACTTTTTTAGTAGGCCAAAAATGTAAATTTCTTTCATACCTTTCTTTTCCTTAACAATTCATTTGAACCATCAATGGTTCTCCCCAATATTTATAACCTACATTGTTGAAGATAAGCAGCTCATCTACCTAGTAAAAAGATTGTTAGATTAAAATATATACATATATATATAACAACAACAACAACAACAACAACAACAACAACAACAACAACAACAACAACAACAACAACAATAATAATAATAATAATAATAATAATAATAATAATAATAATAATAATAATAATAATAATAATAATAATAATAATAATAATAATAATAATAATAATAATAATAATAATAATAATACCCCTAAAGGTGTATCATGCGCAAGTCGTGTGAGGAATTCGGAAAAAAAATGATCGAAAAATAAGTTTGTTGGTTTATTTGCCAAATCCGTATAGTTTGTATGTATTAGTAACAAGAAAAAATGTTTAGTGGTTTATGTGCAAAAAGCTGATAGTTTGATTGGATTGCCGTAACTAACCCTAAGAAGATTATGAAAATGTGAATGTGTTAATCTAATTTCATGAATGTCTCTGCATAGCTTGGATATGTATTAATTTGCTTTTGGTCAATTGTACCAATATATGAACAATTAAATTGAGTTTCAAAGTATTGAGAGATGAAATATACTCACATTGAGAATAAGGCTTGGAGACTATTTATGTTTTTATCACACTGTTTATGATTCTTCAAATAATTTGATCACATATCTTGATGATTTACTTTTATGAAGTAACAAATATATTTGTGTTATTGGTAAATAGATAAAAAAAATTAACTTACACTAAAGAGACTTTAGTTCATAGTAGTTAAAATTTTCATTAAAGCTCTGTGAGTTGTGTCTTATTTTTCTAGGTCTGGTTCATAGTCCAAAAGACACAAAATTCAATGCATGATGCTCTTAGCTAAGTTTTTCATTATTTTCTATAAAATACTTTTGTTTGAAATGGGTGGGGATTGTTGGAAAAAAGTGTCTTTCAAAAGAAAATATTTTAATTATATATGTTAAAGCATTCATAAATATATTTATTATAGAGTATTCATGTGTCATTTCTTATAACCACCCACACACTTATTATTACTATATTATTAGCTAATAAAACTTATTAATGGTTTACACCATTTATTTAGGTTTTAAAACTTTCATAATTTTATCAAATGTTATATTAGAAATAATTTGTTTTGACCATGCACGTATGCATATTGAGCACTATATATATAACAAGTTTTGGTGAGAAGAATACACAAGAAGTTCATCATATTTGTATTTTCTATGTCCTATAATTCTTGTTGGGTTCTAAATATTCGTTGATTCATGTTTCTAGCATAAACTAAAAATTACGTTGTATCCTGGGGATTACTCAAGTAAATTCTTTATGACAGTGTTAATATAACACAGACTCGAGAATTTCTCTTTTGTACTACACATATTTTTCCAAATCCCCAACAGTAAAAAAATATTATTATAAGAAAATAGTGAAACTGCTAGGCAGTAGATGAGATTCGTCAAATACACCCTTGATGAGGTGGGTAGCTAACGTCCACCAAGGCGGCGACTTCTTCCACTAAAAGTGGCGCCACCTGATGAATTGGGTGGTTCCGCGGTGTCCGGATTGGTTCTGCCCCCATTGAGTCGGTAGCTCCTCCCACGGAACATGACTCCTGATGAAGGCTCATTCCTGTATGGAGAATTCATTTGGAACCCCTCACCCCAAAATGCTACCAATTTATGACTTCAAATTATAAAGAGTCAAGGAATTAGATTAATTTATTATTTAATTTGATATGTTGATGAATTGGCTGATAAGTGGTGCTCTTAACCGCCGCTTCATCAATGTATAACCTTTAGAAAAAATGGTAGATTAAAGGATACACAAATTTAGGAGTGGTGAAGATGTTTGTTCCGGAAGAGAGTGGGTAGAGCACAGAGAGGAAGTAATAGAGATGGGCAGCACCAATCCCCATAAAACCTTGTTTTAAAGGATTTCCAAGTAGCAAGTCTACTGTCAGCATATACCATGGCATAAAAAACCCCTGTCACAATTCACAACCCATCATGTTAATATAATTCCATTTTCAAATACATGAATCTGACTAACAGTAATGTAAATACCTTCAACTCAAATAGTCCGTGAACATTTATACGAGCATTTGGGAACTCGCGACCCCAGATATATCCCAGTACATACACAAATGATGGTCCCGTGAATGCAAACCAGAAATATGGAATTCCTGCAATTACCTAACCAAAAATAATCTAACTAGTATTTTCTTAACTAAACATGCAAATTAGAATTAATTTAATTACCAAGAGTGTGGTTGCTGCAAACATGTACATCCACACAAAATCTGCTGTCCGCTTGTCAAAAGGTCCCCGCTCTAACTGAACTCCATACAGTAATCTACAAATTACCCATCGCAATTAAATTAACATTTTTTTTCCAAATTACCACCTGTAATTATTCGTTATTACATTGTTAGAAGACGTAGAGCGAAATTAAGCGAAAATGGTCCCAGGAAGAACACCGGTGTGATGAGCCTCCAAACCTGCATATCTAAACAAAATTATTAAATGAAATTAAGGAGTAGTAAAATTGGAAAATAAATAGGGGAGCAAGAAAAATGAAAAAGACCTGAAAGCGCTTAAAAACATCTGAATAGATAAGTGCAATGATACTTGGATCGTAAAGGTTGAGCTCATAAGCACCAGTAGCCAGTAAACATGCTACAACATATGTCTTTGTCACTGGAGGTATTGAGTTGTAGTATCTGCACAAACACATCACTTTTACCTTTTCTTTAAAAGACATCTTCTAAAATTATGCCTAAAATTGTGAATTAATTTGTAGAATTAAAAAGACCTTATTAAATTATACATAATAACCTAGGTCGTGTAATTTTTATTCTTGTTTTTGCAAATAATGCTTATAAAAATAAAAGCCCTTAACAGTAACTTGCAAAGGAAAGATGAAAGGGCATATAAATAAATGAAAACCAGAATATATCAGAAACATAGGAGTTATATCATCTTCCAAACATAAAAAAATAATCCAGGAGCATGTTTATAGTTTCAGAATGCATTAATTAATATACGGGTCTAGATTCGAATACTTACTGCAATGGCGTAGACATGACTCCTGATGAAGGTAAGGTCTCTCAATCAGAAGCAAATAAATAAATATGGAGATATATATACTAGTTTCCTCAAGTCTGTTTATTTTGGCTTTGATTATATGGTATTGGAAATTCCAAGGTGAAGACGACTTTGAGTCCTCCAATTTCCAAAGGTGAAGATGACAGGAAAACATATTAATGCATTATGGAACTCATGTGCTTGGAATTTTATTCTTGACTTGAGTGCTAATGGAATTAGTCAGTCTAAAGTGGGGACAGATTGAATGCTCAAGGAAAATAATTACATCAAATACTCAATCTTCATTTCGTGCTCCGAATTCGACGTCTCCCCCCCAAAAATATATATTCTGTCATAAATTTATTTTATGGTATCACCAATCACCATTATATCTTTTCTCTAATTACTGAACTTTATTTGCCAAAACTTGGTAGATTAATATTAATCAATCTAAGATGTAGGAGAACACCATAAGTTGAAATGTTGAAATCCAAAACACTGATGATTAAATGTTCGTGTCCGTGATGATTAGTGTAACTCACACAATAGAACCTAAAAGAAAAAGAAAAAGAAACTGAATGCTGCAACATCTACGAGGATAATCTGTCACGTTCTCAAGAGGCATAAAACCATTAATGTTTCTTTAGTACATCAGAAATATGGAAGACCGAATTGGGTCTAGAACTCGTGACCTTTTAATTCTTCGTCAAGAGCAATGTTATCAAACTATAATGATCTTGGTGTAAAGTCTATAAAAAATAATTGATTTGTAGTAAATAAAGATAAAGATGAGCGTTGAGATAAAAAATGATCAAAAGCACCAGGTAAAGAATTTCATAGTGGACTAGGCGCCGTGCGATGTACGGGACAAAATTTATTTTATTAAATTAATAACACTTAATTGATCTTCAAACCTCAAAATGCAATTTATATAATGCACAAATATACCCTTCCAAATAAGAGCAGGCCAACAAGTGTTGTAAACAATCCTGAGAGAGTTTGCTGAATGGGTGATTTCGTAAATTTCCAATTTAGAGGATAGGAGAGGGAGAGTAATATAGAAAGAGAGGTGAATTGGAAAGATAAATCTGGAAAATAAAGTTCCAAATTCTAGTTCTTTTCCTTTTTTAAAAAAAAAAACGAAGGTGCTCAGGATTATCCTTCTAATTCCTTCCGCCGCCGCAGCCTGATGGAGTTAAAGATGCAGAGGCAGCTTCAGAGGCTTAATCACGTCGCGGTCGAAGAGCTCTTCAACAGACAGATATTCAGTTTCCCAATCTTCGCTAACATCAAATATACAAAACAAATTATTTTTTATGGAGGGAAGTCAGATTCAACTGAATTTATTTCTATTTGCTCTGTGGTTTTTGTTTTGAGGGAGAAGAAAATCAGATTGTCACTGGCAGGAGATATGCATAGATGAATGTGACGGTTTGCATCCTCCGATATCTGTCAGCGGAAAACGTGGGGTGGGCTTATAGAGTCAGTTGGGAGCGAATTTCATGGTCATTATCTAGTTCCAAGATTAAATTAAAAAGGTTTGACAAAATTTCTGGATTCACCACGTGTCCCAAAATTAGAATTGGGTGAAGGAGAAAGCAACACGTCAACGGAACACGTGCCAACACAGGACTCGGTGCGCTCCTCCTATAGTATTAAGTATGAATATGAACTAGAGATCCTAAAATATTATTAAACAGGAAGAGTAATAATGAATGCCCAGCTCCACTAATTCCTATAAGATTCAATCTCTAAATGAATCCCCCACCAAAATATTTATGAATCCAACGGAGGATGTGCACGCAATGACGATAAAAATATACTGTAATTACTAATTAACAAATACAAGAACTTGGCCACTTTGCAGCTAAACTTACAAATCTAAACTATCTAATGCATCAGCTTCACCTGAGGCAAAACATAATTTATTGTTTAATATTACAATACATACAAAATACACGTCGTGTACTCTTGAAGAAATTCACTACAGTATGCGGTATTTTACAAAAATCTACGGTAGTACGGCTGTACCTGATAATTGCTCCTTGAAGCCAAAGAAGAAACCAATGATGGGACAACTGGATCATTAACGTTCCGTTGTAAGCTACAAGATTAAGGGTCTCCGATTCTGATGGTTCACTCTCAGCGCTTGACAACCATTTCCAGGCAAAGATGTTATGACTAACGTATCATGAATAGAGATGCACATTCCTAAGGTAGGTTACGTCTCTGGACCAGTTGCGAACATGCTAACAAGGCCTCGAAATACTTGAGCAGATAATTGATGTGCTAGAAAAAGCTCACCGTCTACATTCCATACACCCTCTCTTCCGATGGACGTGAATGTGAAGGCTGGAGTCTGCCCACGAACATTTCATCATGGATATGTAGATAGATAACAGAAGAGAGAGAGAGAGAGAGGAGGGAGGGGGGAATGTACCTTATGGTGTTCAACAAATTTAAAATCCAGGGGGTTCCCACCTTTCCGTGTAAGCTGAATAAGGTGCCTGCACATAATAATATGATGAGAAAGCTTGCTGTCAGACCGCTAAAGATCTGTATATCTTTTGGAGCCCTAAAGCCAGGAGTAACTCTTGAGATTCTGTTGTGAGAATTATCAATTTAATCGATACAATTGAGTCTATAAAGGAGCCTTATATATCAAGATACTAAAAGAGATCTTAAAATTTCACCTTAAGCTTAGGGCGTTTCAGCATATTTTATACCAGACATAAGATTAGTCAAAGCCCAGAAGAAGAGGGCATGATACAGACGTTCTTGCAAATATCCATGATTACGACTTTCTTTAAATACCTTCCAAGGGAAAAAGGAAAAGAAAACGAGAAGGAGAGGGAGAGAGCGAGAGTCCTAAAGATTATTACCATAGATAAGAGCGGTGAGGGCAGTCTTAACTAATATCAGATGCAGGAAGCAATGGGTAATAACACACACATACGTGGAGGACGGGAGGGTGATAAAGATTATTACCACAGATAAAAGGGGTGAGGACAGTCTTTAACTAATATGAGATGAAGGAATCCATCAGAAAGATGAGCATCAGCTACGAGGCCATCAGGAGCCTTTTCATTCCGGCAAGATATTACAGCAGCACCAACGCTAAGAAAGCGTCCTTTGGACTTTGACCATCTCAGTCGTTTTGAGTTCTGGGAAACGCTGGGGGATCCAATCTTTGTATCATTGGATTCCGAATTGCACACTGCACAGTTAGCACGGCAACTCACCCAATCGCGCTTTTTAGGAAGACACCAAAGTGGCCTACTACTAACTTGAGCATCTGCATCGGTCCCCAACTTAGGTGTTTCTGGTTCAACTTCAAGATAATTAACTTCTGCCTCGTATGACCTTGAAGACACATTAGATAGTAGAGCAAAAATTCAAGAAATAAGATGATATTATTTAAGGATTAAATAATCATCAAGAAATGACTGACATACAAAATACACAAACAAAAATGGAACCCTTATAATCATAAAACAAGCACAAATATAATTTCTCCTGATTTATGAATGTAAAAGCTTAGAAACTTTTCCCGTCTACCCACTTACTTCGAAGAACATCATAAACTGTATTAGCACTTGTATTTAAACCAGATAAAATGCTCAGCAATGCCTCTGAAGGAAGTTCTATATGACAGAAAGATTAAACAGATAGCATGACTTTAGTGAAACAGAATAACTGAATACTCCATTCATTGTGAACTTTTTGTCACATTATAGTTGAATATATTTGAAAATCAACAGGATTTGAAAGGAGCATCTTCATAAGCAAGCATAAAGGTATAACTAATTTTCATGAGAATACTTTTTTTTGCCAAAACTTGGATGCCCATTAAACATTACACCGGAATCCCATTTCATTGCTTTCATAGAATGCTATCAAAGCTTCATAATCAACTGCTACATGGTCGTTACTAATTCATAGTTATTTACACTAAGAACCATGCAAGCTAAGTCCCAAGCTCAGGAAAAATCCACATTACCTAACATCTACACAGGTAGAAGACCTCTAACTGCCATTTCCTGCCATTCAACTTACACATACCTGTGCTGAAGGAAAACCTTTGTCCCAGCAAAGTCATATCGCTTAGGTCCCATCCACCGATGCTTCTCGCTCTCCGTAATGACATCTCCATAGAAGCCATACCTATTGCCAAAGAAACGATATTAGATGGTACAGGTGCAACTACAAGAACAACAGAAATCTCCCTTCCGCTGGAACACAACTGGACCATCAAACAAAGGGCAAGATAGTGAGGAATCAAGGGATGATGTACAGGATCGGTTGAAGTATAAAGCAGCTCTGCGAGTTTCCAAGACTAAAGATTTTGAAAGGAAAAAGAACAATGTGCTTGATATTGTTAAAATTAGAACTTGTTCCTGTAGCAGGGATTTCTTGTACCTCCGTTTTATAATGCATTACTATCTACATATATATATACACATGTAATTATAGATTTACTTTTAAAAATCCTGAGTTTGGCTCATAACATCAAGAGATAGGAAACAAGTAATAAAAGAGAATCAAATCACAATTTTCCGTAATAGGTAAATGCCTCCTTTGCTCGTGAAGTTGTCGGAATTATCTGCTATATGATATTGAAAAAAATTTAAAGAATAACATATCGATTTATCTTTGACCATAGACACCAATACATTATATATATATGTCAATAGATTGATATATATACTGACTATTTCCTATTAAAGCATAGGATGACTATGATTTGTTAATTAGCTTGATGAAAGAGAGAGGGTGATTATCTTCCAATAATTTAGGCTTGAGTAAAAGCTCGGGAAGGAAACATAATAGCTTATAAATAAGAGCAAAATCAGTGAGGGAGTCATCGGATGGAAGTTATCAATTTCAGATTGTGGGCAGGCTAGTGTAATCTGTGATGTGAGTGATCCTGGATCCTTGTACTTAATCATATTTCCAAATCAATAAATGATTCTGCAATAAAATCTCCCTTATTCTGCCCCTACAGGTTCTCTAATACTTGTTCTGTTGCTCTTTAATTTACCAGTTTTCAACAAAAACTGGAGGAAAAATCAAACTTTAAGACAGGCACATAAAAGACCTTCACAGAGGATAACCTGGACAGATTACTCATTTCAAATAGGGTAAAGGAATTAAGGAACAACAAAAGAGATGAGGTCTTAGAGAAAAAGGAATACACTTAATGTTACAGCATCTAATATGGGTAATATACTAAATTTCAACAGTGAGATCATAATGGTACTTCATATCCTATTCATAGCATTGTCATTTTGATGAACTGAGGATATAGGCTTGATAGAGCTACCTATCTGGCTATGTCAGGGATAAAATTCAACATAAAAACTCAAAATTTTAACAGTTAGTCGATAAAAATAGTACCACCTCCGTCTCACCTGCGTTTGCACACGTTCCTTATTGGTACATCCTACACTAATTTGCACACCTTAAAAAAGAAATTTCTCTCACAATCTCCACCCTCGAAATTTCCACCCTCAATCTCCACCTTTGAAAAGTCAACCAAAAAGCAAAAAACAATTTTTTCTAAATATTTGTGCAACCACATATGTGCAAACTCCCTTGGGACAGAGGGAGTAATTACTATATCAATGTGGAAAACCGATTAAAGACATGTTTTAATATCCTCAAACACAAGTAATGAACAATATAATGAGATCACAGAATAAAAGGCAAAAGATTACCCAGCAAATGAAGCGGCATAACGTACACAGGGTTCTTCATTTGATGCACGTGTTTTTTTCCATCTTACGACTTGAGCTATATCAAGGTGCACCCTTTTGCCAAGAATGATATGCAATGCTGATGTTACAGGGTCTCGAGCCCCAGTCGTACTGCAAAAGTGAAATCAAGCATCTTCAGCCCTCTCTAGAAGACTGAAAGCAGTTTCTGTTCTTTCAACAACCGAAGAAGTAACATAACTACATGTTCTCAATAACTGTTCAAATTGAATTATACATTTGGTGAATAAAATAATTGACACCGAAAGTACGAAAGCAAAAGAAAAGTATACCGAAATATATTCAAGACGTTGAAATTTCTATCATCATGCAAGTACATAACACAAAGGGTGGAAAGGATGTGGAAAGAAGGACCAGCAAACATCTAACCAAAGGGATATCTAAATACATAAATTTCATGAAAAAATTAAGATCATAGTATCCTAGATAAAGTTCAATTAAGCAGCTGAAGCATTTATTAAGATAAGAATTATCTTAACAAAACTAAGTCAAATAACAATAATTTATATACTTAACAACTACATAATTTTATAACAATTTCTCACATTGTTCACTTTCTTTTTTAATTTAATGTGAGAAGCTTACAATAATATCAATATAAGATCAACATTCTATTAGAAAAATAAAAGCTTTGTAAACCACCCATATGCTCATGCAACATACTAGTTTATCGTAAACTAGAAAATGAATCAAACATGGAAGTTTTCAGTTAACTAGTATAAAATGTATCTAATTGGGACAAACACAAGTAATGAAAACAATGAGTATAATGAGACAGAACCAACTAAGTACTTATAGCAGTTAGACCAATGAATTTTTGCCATCCCCAAAACTTGCAGGCTTACAGTTTAGGACTTAAGCAAGGATATTTGTGCTGCTCCTCATCACAGGTTAGAGAATATTTCTTGTATAGGGTAAAGACAATCAGCCATGTTAAAGACTTGTGGTTTGTGCATGAATTCTATCATCCCTATTATTCAGTATATAAAGCAATCCAAGGAGAAAGCAATAGGGTGATTAAGACAAGAACCTCCTTAAAGAAGACAATAACTAAGGCAAGTTCTAGATCCCCAGAAAAGAGAAGTATCTGAGTATACGTAAAACTGAAAATACCAAATCACTATGGCGTCAGTGGATCCAGCAGGAATAATCCCAAATCTGAAATCATTCGGAAAAGGAGATTCATGATCTTGGTCTGCATAAAAAACAAATAGTCAAGATAATGATGAATATGTATATGTATGCTGCAACCAGTAGTCGACATAGTGTAATGCTGAAGTATAATAATCTATGTCTCTAACAGATACATCCAGAATTTTCCCAGGTCCCTGTATCCGTAGACACATTAATAACACATAACTTTTAGAGAAATTACGCAGCGGAGATGATAACACACCACAAACTGGTCCAATTTGTTCAGAGCCCGCGAGTAGAGGAGACCCATCTTCATTATAATCACCGCGCTCTAAACTGGTTCTGTTAAGATCACGAAGTGATACATTCGACTCACTATCGACAGGGTGCATGGGATCGCCAGGAGCTGGTGGATATGGAGCTTTATGCCTTGACAAGAGAAAACCATTAAGGATTTCATTGAAGAATCCATCACCACCCTAGTAATATATGAAGCAGTCACATGAGAATGAATCTCAGAAACTATAGGTAAACTGCATTACAAAAATTTGATACCAGTATGAACAGCATGCAAATGGAATATCATAGTACAAGTCAAGTTAAATATAGGCCTAACGACCACTGCCTATTGTGCAGCAACCACGGAAAGGACATTGATACTCAGAAACACACTGGAAAATTCAAACAATGACGTCGAATGAATTGCTAATGCAAGCAATCTAGAAATAGAACAAGACATACTCAACACGATATTATAGAATTTGTAAACTATGAAACTCATGGATACGCCTCTCCAGTTGATTTCTGAAAAGAAACACAAGTGCAAGTTTTGTACAAAATGATGAAGCGAGATAAAAATTAGTCAGATAGCATGAGAAAGAGATCAACCCAGAAACAAAAGAAAAAAAAGAAATAGCAGAGATAAGATTTTCTCGCATGTGTGAAGCAATGATGAGGTGCAGCCCCAATGTCCAAGGGGAAACAAGAAGATGTTTTTTAGAAAGTGATACCTCTGTTCTTTAAAATAGGAGTGCACTAATCAAGCAAGAAAATCATTAAAGACACGAAAAAAAAATTAAAAAAACAAAAAAAAACAAAAAAAAAAAACAAAAACAAAATAAAATAAAACAACAACAACAACAACAACAATAATAATAACTAATAACAATAACTATTAACAATAACAATAACAATAACAATAATAATAAGAAGAACAATAAGAATAACAATAACAATAACTAATAACAATAACTAACAACTAATAACTATTAACAATAACAATAACAATAACAATAACAGTAATAAAGGCAAGGGAAACTAATATCTTTTTCTCTGTTCATTTTTTTAACTTGTACCAACCATAAGACATGTCACTCTGTCACCTAGCAATTCTACATACATTATATATATTAAATAATATAATTTTAAAGAAAACAATGTTGGATGTTGCATAATTAAACAGTCAAATTGCTAATTCATTACACAAAGCACAATGTCTGAATGCAACTAACAATAATATGCAAAACATTACATAGGTAATGCCTACATTACCAATATTTTATTTTATTATACTGAGAAAACAACCAAAACATTCTAGAAAGGTTATAACTGGAAATGGCACAAGGATGTAACTACTTACAACAGCTATAACACCATCATATGAATTTAGATCCCTCTTTGTAATTGAGGTCAACACATCACGTGCATGTCCAGCCCTCTCTGTCACTATTACCTGTAGAAAAGTAGAAAATACAAAAAAGATTTATCCAATTGACTAACTTGAAAATACACAGCGTACTACATGAGACACAAGTTCTAGTGATTAATCCTACAAAAGACAGCAACTAATCAGGCCTTCGAACACCTACAATAAATCAGGTTAAAAGTTGCTCATTAATAAGTCAAATTGACATAATCACGAACTTGCGCCTGACAGTCCAGCTGTCTAAATGACATGAATACAGTCGCATCAGGAGGATCAACATCTCGTATGACTAATAAGTGTACAACACTCAAGCAGATGGCTAAGGAAATGTCTGAATGTGCCAGCTAGACTATCACTTCACCTGTTACTGCTGTTCTAAAAGTTCCTTATATGAAGAGATTTTGTCAAGACATTCAGGGAATTTATAGCTGCTACATGCACACAAGACATTTGAGCCAACTTTTTCTTTCGTTGTAAAAAGAAAAAGTCAATAAAACAAAAAGTTGCTAAGCAGCTTCAAAGTTCACACTATGAATCACATTATGGTGAGTCTACAATTCACTTGAATGATGAACAACTAGCTCAAAAGGACAGACTCGGCAAAAAGCTCATTAATAGAAAAGATCATTATATGCAGTAAACAGCCCCCACAAAGCTTGGTTTAAAATGTCTAGGGAATGTACGGTCTGAATGCATCGGGAATGCTAACAGTTCCATATAGTATCGGTTGAATGCACTATGAATCCTATAGAAGTTATGGCAAGTGGCTCTTTTCAATTGTTCTCAGTACATGATGGGACTGCCGAACTCGAAAAACTCAGAGGAGAAACTTGCAAACGATTCTGCAGGTTGAGATCATAGTCTTGGACACATTGAAAAGTTTTCATGGAGTGGAAATCTCAAGGTCAAAGAATGGCATATCAAAGTAAATACTCCATGTTCTTTATTTTTCTTGGTATAACATGACAAATTGGTAGGGAAAGTGGAATTTCCAAATTCTTAATGTTCATTTATAGGAAACACCAAAGTAATTATGCGTCCCTGTCATGTTACAAGACTCCACTATTCTAAGGATTTTGTTTTCATATATAAGCCAAGTAGTTCAGGAAGATTATGTCTGTTTGTTGATTTAATAAAGATTGATTCCTTATCTCATGTAAAATTCAGAACACAATTTGATTATGCTTGAAGTACGAAAGACGTTTAATACCACTGATACAGTTTTTGCACAAACACTCAGATATAACCTCTGCAGTACCTTTGGTGATCTTATTTTTTAATTGCTTAATAACAAAAAATCTAGTACCGAGGAAAAGAAAACTACTAGTAGATGAGAGAAGATAAGCTGGAGATACTCATTTTTGGGGATTTCAGCTGGTTTATTTGTATGTTAAAGATAGAAACAGTCAACACCTGACAGCATGATATTAGACAAGCTGCTTGAGATATATTTCCTTACTGTATTCTTTGAAAACATCTGTAATATGAAGGTACATAAATCACTCAATGAAGACTCCATACACAGATATCAGTCCTATTTTTCTATCTTCCAAGTTTATAGCCCTTGAATACTTTCTGTAAACCAGTCGTTCTCTAATCATTTTGGCCACATAAAAACTTTTACACTTTCATTGTCGACCCAAGAGATAAAAGGAATATGTATATATTTCCAATCCAAATAATACTTTGAGAGTCTAGAAACTTCAATTTGCCTCCATTAAACTCCATAAGCTTTCTGAATCTCCGATATTGTTTTAGCCCAATCACATAACATATTAGATTCCAATCATTTTGTGAAATAATAAAATTACAGCTCTTGCTGAAGAAATTTTTTACAGTATCCATTATGCCGGGCAAATTACACTTCTGAAATTACCATGAACAAAAGCATCTTAGAGCAGAGTATGAAGACTCTACAGCTCTCATTTGAAACACTAAATTATTTGAAATGTAAAATTTACCTTGGTTTTCACTTTCGCCTGGGAAAATAAGGGAGCTACTGCTTCCCATATTCTCCGCCCATGTCCTTTCCCACTCCGTGGATTAACTAATACCTAATCAACAACAAGAGTCAAGTCTGAAGGAAAAAAAACAAGACATTGTTTGCCTAGTTTACTATTTGAGCTTCCAGCGGAAAGAAACTATTGTAAAGAAGAACAGACCAGACATTTTTCGTATGTTATGGACAATGAATTGAACATACCAGAAGATTCTTAGGTCGCTCGGTTTCCATGTGTATATGGGAATTAATCAAATTCACCCAAGTCTTGCATATCTCTAAACTCTTATGACCAAAAGTGTAAATTGATGGGGTCCATAAAGACAATTGGGTCTTTGATTTGTGCACAACATGGACTGTGAACCGATACATCTGCGGAAGCGAACAGAACATACCAGATCAAAGAAGCACTATCAAGATACCCATTTAATGTAAACAATTTTAGTGGCATAAGTAACATATATCACCTCAGAAATATTATCCAAAAGAGAACCTTCAACATTAGCAAGAGTAGATTCATGGACAGAACCCCAGTCAGTCAAGTTAACAGCAAACATATCTGCAAAATTAACCTCCATGACTATATCTGGAACAGATTTCAATCCCAAACAAGACGACTTATCCTCTTCCTGATATAATGCAAACGGAATATCTTTAGTAACTCTTCACAGAAAGCAGGTGTTACAAAATGTATTAAATGGAGCACGCAACAAACAAGAATCAGAGTCTACATAACCTGGCTTTCAAAAGGACTATTCGAAACAGAATTTTTTATAAGAAACGCATGAGAAGTTACCTTCAGGCGGACTTGACTAGATCTATTTCTTAAAAATCAAGTGTAAGAAATGACAGTGTTAATATTCGGAAGAATGCAACTTCTCAATAGGAATATATTTGGAAAGTCTATTTATTAGAGAAAGTAAAACAAGAATATTCAGTCAAAAATTAGGAACATACCAACTCAGTCACTATTACTGGGTTTTGGTTCTTCTAGCTAATACTCCATATAGTTGTGCTTATAGCTTTAGCGTAGTCATCAACTTAATTTACTATCATGCTGCTAGACAGTATAAAGTTTAACTTGGTCCTAAGCCACCAGAAACATGTCTTCCTTCAAGCGCATGAGTTTCGTATGTATGTCTTTTTATTCAAACACAAAAGATATATTTCTTCAACAATAAATTGAAATTCATCGACTACATGAAGCACTTCCTTCTCAAAATTAAGCATCTGGCTCAAACAAGATAAAAAAGAGGCCACGTGAATGAATGTTCAAATCTTGGGGAATGTTTGGTTGTGCCCAAAACAAGTAAGTATCGTTAAAATCTGCTGAGGTGGACATCAAACACGGCATTTAACCCATAGTTACAAAAGAAAATATGAAACAACAATTTTAAATAAGAAACCATGATTAACCTTCCTAATAGAGTGTGGAAAGTATACAACCATCCCAACAATTCAACTGCTTTGTGCAGCACGCAGACACACAAAAATTCAATGACAACAACAAGCGGACAGGTTTTAAACTGTAAGACGATCTCTTCCTAGAAAAACAGAATCATAACAATAACAATTGAAATTGAGATCCTAAAAATCGAAATATTATTGTTATACTAAGCTTCAATTCGATCAGCATTATAACAAATTAATTTCACTCGAGAACATAATAACCGTTGCTTTCTCGCAATAAAAGCTACCAGGAGTTCTACAATTCATGTAAGACAAAGGATGGAGTTACAAAACATAAACACTACATACTTTCAAGCAGAATTAAGGAAAACAAGTGGTGAAAAGAATCACTCACATTATGCAAAGATTCAACCATTTTCCATGACAATCTTTCTGAAGTATGTGTGAGAACAACCTCTCCTACATGATCCAAGAAAAAATTAGAGCATGAAACAGACATCTCATCGGCGGAGGGAAACGGTGGATTTGGGCCAGAATGACTTCCAATAAACCCATTTTCGTTTCTTTCCATGCCAATCTGTCAACGAATAACTTAAAATTCCTTATATAAATCTGAAACAATTTTCTTTTCCGAGATTCTTTCAATTAAGAAAAAACACTTCTTAAGAGTTAGCGAAGGTGTTGAATTTTTGGAATTTGGAGGTTTCTATTATTCATCCCCTTCTCTCTTCCTTCCCTCCCTGTTAATTTTTCTGCGGGGAAGCTAATTTAATTGATTCGTCCTTTCTTTTGTAGCGTCTACTACATTAATTATTAATTAATCAAAATAATATCTCGTCAAAAATTCATGTTAGTCTCTTAATTTATCCACGAATATTTATGAAAATATTTGTAAAGATTTCTTGGTTGTTCAAAAAGAAAATTTAAAAGGTTCCTTTTTTTCATAGGGAAAATTTGAAAGGTCCCTTAATTATAAATATATGTAAGATCTTATTAGTTATAAAAAAATAGATTTTCTTAAATTATTTTAGAATTGAATCTATACAAAGGGAAAAAATTTACTATACCCTAGCAGAAACATTAAAAATGTTTCCTGCGACTTTTAAATTATAAAAATACCTACTTTCCGACTGTGATGTCCATTATACTCTTTATCTAATTTATTTTCACCCTCACCCGCTTCATACATGATACACGACCAGCTCTTGTATCATGTCGGACATGATACAAGACCTGTCATGTATCATGTCCACCACAGGACATGATACACGACCGGTCGTGTATCATATCCACCACAGTATCATGTCATGCGGTCGTGTATCATGTCGGGTCGTGTATCATGTCGGACATGATACACAACCATGTCCGACATGATACACGACATTCTTATGTCACAGCCAATTGAGGTTAAAGTTTCCCAACAAAAAGAGGGGGCAATTTTGGTAATGTGTATATTTTTACAACTTATAAATTAAAGTGGAGTAACATTTGTGTGCATGTGATGTACAATAGGCTTATTGTACACAACTCCAAATTAAAGCATTAAATTCAAAAAACGCACTCAATTATGATTAATAGTGATTTTCGCGTCCGTCAAACGGCTCGCGTTCACGATCCAGCGAACGTATACTATCAGGCAACATAGTATATACTATTAGGCAACATAATATATTATTCAAAAAAAATTATTGTACCCGTAACTAATAAACGTATACTATTAGGCAACAAAATATATACTATTAGACCAAAAAAAAAAAAAAAGAAAAAAAAATTAAAAATCACGCGTGGGTCAGGGCACAACGGGTCGCGCGTGGATCTCAATGTGGGCTGGTGTAAAATAAGTCTATGATGCATCATATGCACACAAGTTTTTGCCATTAAAGTGGCAGAAAAGTTAAATCCAACTGTCTGCTTGGATCTGCCACCTCATTTCCACCTATACAAATATATATTTTAACCTGAGACAATTATAAACACTTTTAGTGATTGAGGGACATTAATAAACATTGTTAATTGTTAATGTAACACAAGAATACCTCAACAGCAACACAAACACAACTCTAACAAATAATTCATCAAACACTTGTAATGCGAAAAGAAAGACCACCAAGATTACGTGGTTCAATTGTTAACGAAGCCTACATCCACGAGAAAGACTCTCCACTATGCTCTTCTTGAGATTACATCAACAATACAAGCGAAATCACACAGAAACACCAACACTCGAGCTAATAAGTTATATCTGCTACTTGCGCTCTTCTATGAACTATTTTTCTCTCAAGTGTGTATCAACTCTCATGATCACACCTCTCTCTCTCTCTCTCTCTCTCTCTCTCTCTCTCTCTCTCTCTCTCTCTAACTGATATTGATCACAATGTATAGAAGAAAGAATTACACAGAAGACTAGAGTTTGTAACTAATTCGGAAAGAAAAAAGAATTGCTAACAAACTTATGCACTATTAACGGTATGTGCATGAAGTCATTTAATGAGTTAATCTTCATGTATGCAGGTCATGTGCTGCATTAGCTTTTCTTCACAATCTGATTCTGCTGCTGAATTAGGAAACTAAATCTTCACAATCTCCACATTAGTTGCTAATGAAGCTTCAGGAAACACATAATGTGAAATTCTCTCCAATTCTGCCCCAATCAGGGCCTAGTCCAAACATGATCTGAACTTCTCATGTTAGCCAATCTGAGACAATATCTGAACTTCTGAACTGGCAACACTTTTGTCAACATATCTGCAGGATTATGTTCTGTCCAATCTTGCATACTTCAATTGATCCCTTTTCTATAACATCCCTTATGAAATGATGTCTAACATCAATATGCTTTGAACGCTCATGAAAAACTTGATGTTTTGTAAGATGAATTGCACTTTGAGAGTCACAAAACACCCTTACCACATCCTGCATGATCCCAAGATCCCTTAGTATTCCTTTAAGCCATATAGCTTCTTTGACAGATTCTAAACGTGCCATATATTCTGCTTCTGTAGTAGATAATGCTACTACTGATTGTAACATGGATTTCCAGGAAATTGCAGATCCAAATAGTGTAAATATATATCCTGTTTGTGATTTCCTTGTGTCTAAATTAGTGGCATAATCAGAATCCACATATCCTCTTAGGAACTCATGATCATCTTCAGCAGTTTTCACAAACATCAGACTATAATCTGCTGACCCTTTCAAATATCTCATCACCCATTTTAAGGCTTCCCAATGTCCCTTTCCTGGATTTGACATATATCTGCTAACAGAACTCACCGCATGTGCTATATCAGGTCTAGAACATACCATGGTGTACATGATACTACCCACTGCATTTGAATATGGAACATGACTCATTTCTTCAATTTCTGCATCAGTAGTTGGTTTTAATGTTTCAGACAACTTGTGATGTTGAGCTAATGGAACTGAAACACTCCTGGATTCATCCATGTTGAACCTTTTCAATACTTTCTTGACATAATCCTTCTGATGTAGCCACATAACACCCTTAGCCCTGTCTCTGGTTATATCCATCCCAAGAATCCTTCTTGCTTCACCAAGTTCTTTCATCTCAAACTCAGCATTCAGCTAACCTTTTACCTTTGATATCTCATCATGATATTTTCTTGCAATTAACATGTCATCCACATATAAAAGCAAGTAAACTATCACTTCGGATTTATTCTTCTTCACGAATACACAACTGTCATGTTGAGACTTCACAAATCCAATCTTTTTCATATGTTGGTCAAACCTGATATACCATTGTCTAGAGCTCTGTTTCAAACCATACAGAGACCTCTTCTACAAACAAGCCTTGTTTGAATCCTTAGATAGTATAAACCCCTCAGGTTGGGGCATGTAAATTGTCTCTTTTAAACTGCCATGTAGAAAAGCAGTCTTTACATCTAACTGTTCCAACTCAACGTTTCACTGATCCACAAGTGCCAAAAGGATTCTGGTAGAACAATGCTTGACTACTGGAGAAAACACTTCATTGTAGTCTATTCCTTCCTTTTGAGTGAATCCTCTAGCCACAAACCTTGCTTTAAATCTGGCCTTCTCCTTTCTTGCTGTGACTTCAGTTTTCCTTTTGAAAATCCATTTGCAGCTGATGAGTTTCTGATCAACAGGTTTATCAACCAACACCAATGTACCATATTTAATAAGTGATTCCAATTCTTCTTTGATAGTAATCATCCATTTTTCTCCATCTTGGCTATCAACAGCTTCTTGATAAGTTTTTAGTTCATGATAAACCTTCTCTTCTACTATTGACAGTGCATAGGCAAGCAGAAAATCATTCCCATATCTTGTTGATGGTCTAGGAACTCTTTTTTCTCTATCCCTGATTAATTGATAGTCATTTATGTCTTCTACATGCTCTTCTGCTTCCTAATTAAGCTCCTCTAATTTATCTTCTTCTTCAGCAAAAGCATGCTCCACCTTAAGTGGTAAATCAGTATGATTAGAATCATCTTCAAGCTCAAGATTAGTTTGTTGACTGCTCTTGAAACGCATCTTTGATTCATCAAAGACTACATCCCTGCTTACTATTATCTTGTTCATACCAGGCTCTATACACCATAACCTGTAGCCTTTTACACCAGGTTGATAGCCTAGCATTACACACCTCAATGCTCTTGATTCCAATTTATCCTGCTTATTGTGAGCATATATGCTAAGCAACCAAACACTCTCAAATTTGAATAATCTGCATTCCTGCCATTCCAAACCTCATCTGGTGTCTTCATTTCAAGAGCATATGATGGTGATTTGTTAATCAAATGAGCAGCTGTTGTAACAGCTTCTGCCCATAATTTCTTAGGTAAACCAGATTCTAGGATCATGCATCTTACTCTTTCCAAGACAGTTCTGTTCATTCTTTCTGCAGTGCCATTTTGTTGTGGTGTTCCAGGCACTGTTCTGTGTCTTTTTATTCCTTTTGACTTACAGTAGTTTAAGAATTCTTCTGACAAGAACTCCAGCCCATTATCAGTCCTTAGGCATTTTAGTTTTGCATCTTTCTCAAGCTCAACTTCTGTGCACCAGTCCTTAAATCTGTCAAATGCATCTGATTTGTTTTTGAGTATATAAACCCACAGCTTCCTTGAGAAATCATCTATGATACTTAGGATATATCTTCCTCCCCCTAAGGAATTTACTCTTGAAGGCCCCCATACATCAGAATGTGCATAATCCAATGGTTTTGATGAACTTTTCTTTCCCACAGGAAAAGGTGTTTTCTTACTCTTCCCCATTATGCACTTCTCACACTTACTCAGGTTTGGCATAGCCTTTCCCTTTATCAGTTGCCTTTTGTATAGTTCTGCCACGCCCATTTCACTAAGATGAGCAAGTTTCTTATGCCACATCATGCTCTCATTTTCACTAACACTGCCACTTTCTCCCATAACAGTGTTAGCTTGCAAGTAGTACAAAATAGACCCTCTAATCCCCTTCATTATCACATTTCCCTCTTTCATCAAAAGCATATATCCATCTTGACTCTTAAAACCGCACCCTTTTGATTCTAAAGTCCTAAGACTTATCAGATTCCTCTTAAGTTTAGGTATGTGCCTTACATCACTTAATATCTTCATTGAACCGTCCTCCATCTGTAGTTTTACTTGGCCTATCCCTTCTACAGTACATATGTGGTCATCTCCTAGGAGTACAGATCCAAGATTTTGTGCATGATATTGTATAAACCATTCCTTATGAGGTGTCATGTGAAATGAACAACCAAAGTCAAGAATCCATGTACCTTCTACTGATTTGTCAGTCACATTGAGAACCTTTGCATCATGTGTGCCCTCTGCATTCTCAGTGGAGTTAGTTTTCTAGTTCTTCAGAGCCTGCTTCTTCTTCCAAGTAAAACAACTCTTCTTGAGGTTTCCAGGCCTTTTGCAAAAATGGCATCTCCTTGTCTCCTCTCCATTAGGATTCTTAGGCTGATCTTGACTGGATTTCTTTTCATTTCCAGATTGTTGTTGTTTCTTGTTCCTGAAAAAATTGCCCTTCTTAACACTCAATCCTTCTCCTGATGCATCAGCCTTGCTATCATTCGTTGTTTGCATCTCCTTTGCCTTTAAAGCAGTTTGAACCTTAGACAGAGTGATGGCAGTCTGTTTTCCATAAAGCATGGCATCTTTTAAATGCTCAAAATACTTAGGAAATGCATTTAGCAGCATGATTGCCTTGTCTTCATCTCCCAGCGTCACATCTATGCTTTCCAAATCATCCAACAGCTTTTTGAATTCATCAAGCTGATCTTCAGTGGATTTATCTTCTGAAAAACGAAAAGAATATAACCTATGCTTGGTGTAGAGGTGATTCGCCATGGATTTAGTCATGTAGAGACTATCCAGTTTGGCCCAGACTTCAGCTGCAGTTTTCTCTTTCAGAACCTCCCTCAAAACTTTATCCGTGAGGCAGAGGATAATCATGTTGTGAGCCTTATCCAAGATCTCACTATTCTGCGCAGAATCCATCTTCTCAGGCAACCCTTCTTCCCCTTTCAGAGCACCAGCTAAACCATGTTGTGTTAGTAATGCCTTCATCTTCAATTTCTAAAGGTTGTAGTCATTCTTGCCGGAGAATTTCTTCGTATCAAAACTCGCCGTGGACATGGTGAATTTTAATCCAGATATCGCTCACCTCTTTCCCACAGACAGCGCCACTTGCAACACAAGAATACCTCAACAGCAACACAAACACAACTCTAATAAACAATTGATCAAACACTTGTAATACGAAAAGAAAGAACACCAAGATTACGTGGTTCGGCTATTAACAAAGCCTACATCCGCGGGAAAGACTCTCCATTATGCTCTTCCTGAGATTACATCAACAATACAAGAGAAATCACGTAGAAACACCAACACTCGAGCTAATAAGCCATATATGCTACTTGCTCTCTTCTATGAACTGTTTTTCTCTCAAGTGTGTATCAACTCTCATGATCACACCTCTCTCTCTCTCTATAACTGATATTGATCACAATGTATAGAAGAAAGAATTACACAGAAGACTCTAGAAAAGTTTGTAACTAATTCAGAAAGAAAACAGAATTGCTAACAAACTTATGCACTATTAAATGTATTTGCATGAAGTCATTAAATGAGTTAATCTTCATGCATGCAGGTCACATGCTGCGTTAGCTTTTCTTCACAATCTGATTCTGCTGCTGAATTAGGAAACTAAATCTTCACTGTTAATGACGAGGGGATTATTGCAAATATTTTGGATAACGGAATGATATTTATAATCATAGGTTAGTCTAATATTCTTTTTCGTCGGTTAATCTATTGTTGTGGATGTATCTCGACTTTCCCATATGAATGGAGAGTCTTATACTTGATGATTTGAATTAAGTTATGGAAAATTGATAAAAATGTCCTATATGTTTCCAGTATTTTTGAAAATGCCCTCTATGTTTTGAATTGTTAATAATGTCCAATAAGGTACATAACTACAACTCATTACTTGTGCATATAATAATACTAAACTATAAAGACAGAGGAAACAGACAAATATATGGGGACACCCCATTTTCCTAAGCCAAAAGAAAACAATATAAAAAAATGACATAAAGACCAATACATAAAGTAGCACACAGTTAAATTGGGGACAGAGACCAATAATGAATAGAGAAAAAAGTCACTGGTCCCCTCAAACTTATTGTGAAAAGAACAACAAATAGTTTACATGTAAAACAACAAGAGCTCAAACAAAAGTCAACTAACTCAAACATAACGCCGAGAAGAAGGGGCAGGCCTGCACTACCCCCCAAAGGTTGGTTGAGGATCATTACATAAAAACGATAACGCGACAGTACATAAACTCACACAGCCAAAAGAATAGTATATTAAACCATAAACAACATTTACACAATGAGAACCCTAAAATTTATGACCCTAAACTGCACAAAATATGGACATTAAACACCCCCATAACGATATGTACAACTCGGAATTTAAACAACGCTTATGCCAGATTTTAAACAAGCCCACCATCGAACTCTTATTCCACAAAACCCAAAAATGGGGCGCGCTAAACTACCAGGTTTTCTCACCATAATCTGGATGAGGATCATTATGAGGTGCACATCTCTCAGCTACATTTTCAACGCCGCGACAGGATGAAGGTAGAATTTGGAGGTTCATCGGTTTGGGTTGTCTTACAGAAATGGGTCTTCAAAGTTCAACGTCGTGATTTGGGGAGGGACTAGGGAGGCATTCAACCCTATTTTATTACAATTATTATTATTATTATTATTATTATTATTATTATTATTGATGGATTACCTTATTTATTTGCAGAAAGAGTAAGAAATAATTTAAGGGGAAATAATGTTCATGTTCCATATGATAGTTTTACTTATGGTAAATTAATTGGTACTTGTATTCAAGAAGGTTTAAATTTATGTAATGAGATAAAATTAAATAGACAAATAAAAAGACAAAATTTGTCTGAGAAAAAACAATTAGGTCAATTTTGTGAACAATTTGCTATGGATATGCCTAGTACTAGTAAAACTAGTAAGAATAAAAATAAATATGATAAAAATGATTTTCTTAAATATAGAAGAAGAAAAAAGGCTTCTAAAAGAAAAATAGAAAGACATGCTAATAGAAAGCAAGAAAGAGACGAGAGGAAAAAACAGAGAAATAAATTGATAATATGCCATAAATGCCAAAAGGTTGGGCATTATGCAAGAAATTGCTGGGTAAAAAAGAAGATTAATAATCTTCAAATTGATGATAATATCAAGGATATAATATCCAAGATATTGTTAAAATCAGATGATTCAGAATCAGAATCAGTTACAAAATCTGAATTAGATTCAGAAATGTCAGAAATATCTGATATTGAAAATCTCAAAGCATTGGAACAAGAATCAGTAATATCTGATTCAGAATTATCAGATACTAATGAATGTAAATGTCAGGATAATAAGCCTGATGAAACAGATGAAATTTATAGACTTTTATCTCAAATGAAAAATTTGGAGATAAATGTCTTAGACCATAATAATATTATGGATTTATTAAAATTAATAAAGGATCCTAATTTGAGATCTTCAATAATAGATCAAGTGGGTAATATCCCAAGTTCATCTAGTGATACTGGAAATAAACAAGAAAATAATAATTCTATATATATTTCAGATGAACCTTATCTTATGAGCAAGGTTTATCAGATGCTTAAAGAAAAACAGAAGGATAAAACTCCTACTTCTTTAAGTGATTTAAGTATTGAAATTGATAATCTTAAAAAAGAAATTAAATTTCTTAAACAAAATAATAATGTTTTGGAAAAAAGAATTGATAAATTAGAAGGGAAAAATGAAATAATTATACCTGATAATAATGATGAAAGCTTTCTTAATAATATTGAAATGTTTATTTCACAAAAATGGTATGTAAAAATTACTCTTTTGATTGATGATTTTTATTCAAAAGAATTTATTGCACTTATTGATAGTGGTGCAGATTTAAATGTTGTACAAGAAGGATTAATTCCTACTAGATATTTTCAGAAAACAACACATTCTTTATCCCATGCTGGTGGGCAAAAACTTGATATTAGTTTTAAACTACCAAAAGCTTATGTTTGTATTGATAAAAAATGTATTTCTACAAGTTTTTTACTTGTGAAAAACATTTCTAACCAAGTTATACTTGGAACCCCCTTTATAAATATGATTTATCCTTTTACAAAAGTTGATAATAATGGTATTATTGGCACATATGAAAATGAGCCTATAGTACTAAAATTTATTACCAAACCTTTTGCAAAAATATTACATAATATTTATGATAATATCAAAGCAAAAGAAAATCAGTTAAATTTCTTAAAACAAGAAATTAATATCCTTTCTATAGAAGATAGTTTGAAAAATCCTAAATTACAGGATAAAATTAAATTACTTCATAATCAAATGAGTATTGATATTTGTAATGATTTTCCAAATGCTTTTTGGAATAGAAAGAAACATATTGTTTCACTTCCTTATGAGGATAGTTTTACAGAGGATAAAATTCCTACTAAAGCTAGACCTTGTCAGATGAATTCTGAATATTTAGAATTATGTAAAAATGAGATTAAATCTCTTTTAGAAAAAAATATCATTAAGTCATCTGAATCAGCTTGGTCTTGTACAGCTTTTTATGTTAATAAACATTCTGAACAAGAAAGAGGAGTACCTAGATTAGTTATAAACTATAAACCTCTTAATAAGGTTTTAAAATGGATTAGACATCCTATTCCAAACAAGAAGGATCTTCTTGACAGACTTTATAATGCTGTTATATTTTCAAAATTTGATTTAAAATCTGGATTTTGGCAGATTCAAATTAATCCTGCTGATAGATATAAAACTGCCTTTAATGTTCCTTTTGGACATTATGAGTGGAATGTTATGCCCTTTGGGTTGAAAAATGCTCCTTCTGAATTTCAGAAAATAATGAATGATATTTTTACTCCTTATAGTGAATTTATAATTGTATATATTGATGATATTTTAGTATTTTCAAAAAATATTGAGATACATTTCAAACATTTAAATATATTTAAAAATTTAGTAATTCAAAATGGATTAGTTATTTCTAAACCAAAAATGATACTTTTCCAAACAAAAATAAAGTTTTTAGGACATTTTATTGAAAAAGGTAATATTGTACCTATTAATAGAAGTATTGAATTTACTTCAAAATTTCCTGATGAAATTACTGATAAAACTCAGTTACAAAGATTTTTAGGGAGTCTAAATTATATTTCTCCTTACTACAAAAATCTTGCAGAAGATACTGCTATTTTATATGATAGATTAAAGAAAAATCCTATTTCATGGAATAATCAGCACACAGAAGCTGTTAGAAAAATAAAAAATAAGGTTAAATATTTACCTTGTTTATCATTAGCAAATCCTAATTGGGAAAAAATTATTGAAACAGATGCCTCTGATATTGGTTTTGGAGGAATTTTAAAACAAACTGATCCTATTGATAAAAAGGATTATTTAATAAGATTCTATTCTGGTAAATGGAATAATAGTCAAAAGAATTATGCTACTATAGCTAAGGAAATCTTAGCTATTGTTAAATGTGTTTTAAAATTTCAAGATGATTTATATAATCAAAAATTTATTATTAAAACTGATTGCAAAGCTGCCAAATTTATGTTTAATAAAGATTTTAAACATGATGTTTCTAAGCAAATGTTCGCTAGGTGGCAAGCTCATTTAGCACCTTTTGATTTTGAAATAATATATAAAAAAGGTGAAGATAATAATCTTCCTGATTTCCTAACTAGAGAATATTTAAATGAATTCTAAAGATCGCTATAAAATGTACAGGTTACAAAAAATAAATAATTGCTTTAGAAAGAGAATATAATGCTACAAAAAATTTTCTTTCTAAAGAAGACAAGCAAAAATTAGAAACCAGAATTGCTACATACAATGACATTTTAAGAAGTTGGGCTTTTCAAATTCATAATTATGAATTTAAGAATCTCTAATATTTTTGTTTTCCAGGTATGAGTTTCCGAGGTCGCGGAACTTTCCCTTATAGGAGAAGAGGTGGCAGGGGACCAAATATTTTGGCCCAACATGGCAGACAAAAATTGGTGGCAGCCAATATTACAAATATCTCACAAAATGCATCATATCAGGAGTATCTCCAATGGAAGAATAATAAGGCTTCCCAAAACGAAGAAAGTACTAATAGTACTTCTCAAGCATCATATGCTAATATTGTGAATACGGAAGAAAAGGATCCCAATAAGGATTTCATAAAAAATGATAAAGAAAAAATAATTTTCCTAATCAGTAATACTGATCTAAAATGGGAAGATGATCCATGGAAAATCTTTGATAGATATCTATCTAATCAAGGATTTCCCTATGAGGTTTATAAATCTCGAAAATTTTATGAAAATATACTCATAAGTAATGAATGTGAAATTACTCACATGACAAGTGGAAATCCAGAAGTTTATAACTTCTCGAAAATTATCATTAAGCAATTAATTCCTATAGAAGAATGGGGAATATCTCCATCAAAAGAGAAATCTCTCTGCATAAATAATATTACTGTGAAATACAATTATTGGGATTATATCCAAGCCTTTGAAAAGGTTTTCTATTATAATAATGATAAAAAGAAACATACCTGGTTAATCAAGGTATGTAATAAAGTTTATAACTTTGAAATACCAAATTGGTTCCGAAAATGGTGGCGACTTTTTGGCCCAAAGGAAGAAATTCTTCCAGAAATATTAAAATCAGAATTCCAGAAATGGAAATATTCAAGTCCCATATTGGGAAAAGTATATGAAGAAAATAAATTCTGTCTTTGGGAATCCCCGCTACATTTTTTCATTGAATTTTCCATCCCATGGATTTTCAAATGGGATATTAAAGTGAGTTATACTCACAAAATTCCTTGCCTTAAAAGAATCTTTTTTACAAGATTCTGGGATAAAATGATAAAAATTGATCCCAGTACAAATAAAATGTTTGGAGTCGATACTTTGGATAATATCCAACAAAAGATAAAGACCTATATCCAAGCAAGGAAGAAAAATAAGGAAACAGCCACCAGAGATAATATCTCTAAAAAATTATTCAAAAATGTGGATGACTTATCCAAAGAAGAGATGATTGAATTATATCTTACCCAAATGAAGAAAGAACTGCTGGAAGACTTGGGTGAAGAAGAAGAAGAAGAAATGGCTTCTCTACAAAGTGATAATTCCTCAAAAGACAAATCTGTCAGTATGCAGGATGCTCAAGATCCATATGAGGATGATATTACAGACACTCAAATGGAAAAATGGATTCAAACGATGAAGAATTCTGCATCAAATTCCAGAGAAGAATCTTCCTCGAAATAAAGACAAAATTGGTAGTACTGTTTAAATAGTATTTTTACTATTTGGAATAGTAAATTACTATTCCCTTTCCGCGTTTTTGAACAGTAATTTACTGTTCACCAATAGTTTTTATACTTTTTACTGTTCATATGTCGGTTTGAAAGGTCTATATAAAGACCTCATTTGTAAATAAGGGAGGCAGGCGTTAGACAGTCCAGCCTTCTCTCTCTCTCTCTCCCTTGTAATCTTCTCTATTGTAATATATTTCAGAGAAATAAAAATCATTTCTGTACTGGGGTGTCTTCAAAACTTGTAAGTTTTTCTTTCTTTTCTTTTGTTTATCTAAATTTTATATATTATAAGGATGAGCCTTATAGGCTAAATCCTTTGTGTTAAATTATATCTGAACCAGATAAAATTGTTGATTCTATGATCTCATATCATGATAAGTTTGGAATCAACACGTGAAGGTGTAATTCTTCGATCAACACGTTAGAATGGAACTCCTGAATCAATAAGTTGGGTAGGATCCATGAGGTTGGTTGATTCTCTGGCCTATAATAAATGATCAGAAATCTGTTTGGACCCATGTTTGCCCACTTTTACCCATGTTGAGGTGTTTAGGGCTTTTGGGGTGCCTTTTGATTTTCTGAGCATTTATTATAGTTGACGGATCTTCAACTTGTAATTTGCTCCTCATACGGATTTGTAATTTTTCCCAACAACACGATTTGGGACTACATCCTGACAACACGATTTGAACTACACCCTAACAATTATTATTATTATTATTATTATTATTATTATTATTATTATTTTATTTATTTATTTATTTTTTTGCTGAAATTGTCGTGTGCACTTCATATCCCATGGTTTCCCTATAAAAGCAAATTTCACGTAGATAAATCTAAAAAACTGACGCATCATATTATTTAATGACACGTCACGCGTTACCGATTCAGTTACAGCTAAAGAACAAATGTCATATTATGTTCTAATAACTCAATATATTCTACATATGCATGAACTATGTGGATTAATATAAAAAATATATTGTTTACTAATGTTAGAAGATGTTATTGTTTTGAATTGCAGATTGTAGTTTAGTTTAGTTTAGTTTAGTTTAGTTTAGTTTAGTTTTGTTTTGTTTAGTTTTAGTTTAGTTTTAGTTTAGTTGTCTAAACTAAACTAAACTAAACTAAACTAAACTAAACTAAAACTAAACTAATACTAAACTAAACGAAACTGAACTGAACCAGGTTATAAAGAATTGCATTGTAAAGAGATCGAATCTCGGCATGCACAGGTGATGAATCTACAACCGCTTAGTGAGGAAGGAGAGGTAACAACAAAAATATGGTCAGCATTACAAAGTGTAACAATTCATATTATACAGTTAGATTGCAAAGTGTAAAAACCTGCATAGTCCAGGTTGCAAACTAAATTTAACCCTTTTTTCGCTTTTTGTAACACCCCTCTATAGTGTGATGTTACCATTCTCAATTTGACTAAAACTTTTGACAAATCACACCAAGAAACTATAAGAACAAGAATCTTTGTAGATTTTTTTTTTTTCAACTAGAAATAAACTTTTTTCTAAAACTAATAATAGATTTTTAACTCACTCTAAAACATAGAAAATAATTCGAGTAAATCTAACTAAAAACATACTAGGAATAATTGTGTGACCTTTAGTTTTTAAAATTTATATTTCTTTTCTTTTTCTTTGTTTGCACTTGAAAATAAGTATTTACTATTCAGACTAGAAAACTTCCACTTGTATGATAACATGGGATTATTAGCTCTAGAAAACTTAACTCAAAAAAGTCACTAAGAAAATAAAAAGTTCGGAATTTCATTTATAAAATAATATTCAATTTTAAACACTACTTAAATTTCTAACCAATTCCGAAGGTCCACCGCCACTACCATTTCCACGCCGATCTTGCTCCCTTCTAGCTTTTGCCTTTGTCGGCAATATGAGGTAAATAACTATAAGTTAATGCTTAGTAAGTACTCACCTATCTCACAAAACTTTTTTTTTTTTTTTTACTCTAGTGCATAAAACATTACTTTAAAATAGGTGCACTTATACTATAAAACTTAATTAAAATACTTTGAAATCATCTAATAAGTTAAAAAAAAGTACTCATATACTATATCATAAAACCTAATGTGGCCAGGATATGGTACCAATGTGCGCAACTCCATTAAGATACAGGGTAGCTAGCCACTGTATTCTAATGGAGCAACTAAAAACTCATAGGGCGGTCTCGTGTACTTACTCATAAAATTCATAGGACGGTCTCGTACCCTTACTCATAAAACTCATAGGGCCTCGGCCCCTTACTCTTAAACTCATAGGGCCTCGCGCCCTTACTCATAAAACTTATAGGGCCTCACACCCTTTCTCATAACTGGGTGGTCTCGTACCAAAAAACTCATTAGTGGGTGGTCTCATGCCCTGGTACCAGTCCTAAAGATATAATAAAATAATAAAACTTTCTCAAAAAAATTTCTTCGTGTAATACAAAATGTGCTTATATCTTCTCGAATACTACTAATATCACATTTACTAAATATAATGAAAACTACTAAGGGCCCGGACTTGGTACCAGACTTGGTACCAATACGCAACTAAAAGCTGATAGGGTGGTCTCGTACCCCAGTACCAGTCCTTAAATATAAAATACTGAAAATGCTTAAAATACTTTACTTGTATAAAAACTTTACTCTCCATTAAACAAGCTAGACTACAATCTCGTGCAAAATACTCATATCAACTTTAGGCTCACATATATATAAACTCAAAATAAAATAATAAAATTTGAATAACAAAACTATATAAAACAAATCAAGTAAACTTCACACAGTCGTCATCAACAAATATCATCAAGAACTTCGTATAATGGTTACAAGTAATAAAATCAAGTTCAAGTAAACTTCATGTAAGAACCACGATTCCAATCTGAATATATAATATAGAATATTGATGATCGGATACATCGTTGTAGGATCGACAGACTTATCATATGTTCTACAACTAATTAAGTTACGCTCTAAGGATTAAATTAATACCTTTGTAGCGTGTAGCTTCAAACCTCCAAGCTTTCTCCGGTGTTCTCACGAACTGCATTGCAATACCCGATGTGTGGACACCTCCTTGGAATATATTGTATGCGCGATATTAAGAAGCAGGAAGAATAAAAAACCGTGACTTATTATATATAATGTCACATTATATTCTATTTCTCCAAGCAGCATATCATGATAGATATAGGAGATCCTGGATATCTCCATCTTCTATATCTATCAATATCCAATATATTTATTGTCTTGCATTAATAAATTATAATATTTATAATTTATTCTAGTTCAAATTGAGCCACCGAAGGGACCCGATCGGACCTAATTAAATCAAGCTCCAATAAAATAATTATGACCCGGCCAACTCTTGACTTATCATATTAATTTATTAATTATATTATATTCCACTAAAAGAATATAATTGCACTCTTAATTTAATCGATATTATTGAAGCAATATATCAACAATTATTTTGATCGATCCAACATATTGGCCCCCTCGATCAACTAAAGTATTTGTAATAGATTACCATGACAAATAAGTCTATGTTCAAACACTTGTCAATTTCAACACTTATCTTCTATCTGACAGTCAGTGTGACTAAGTCACACAATGTGATTCGACAACAAATGTCAAATACTGAGGTCAGATTTACTGTTCATAGAAGAACCCATGAGATCCTGATCATGCATATTAAATAGGTGAAGGATTCCAATCATGTAAATATATGTTCTTTATCACTTCACTTTAATTCCCAAAACACCGAAGTATTGATTAATATATTAATCTCACTCACTAGAGTCTCAAAGAATGTCCAGTTGGAATAAAGGTACATTATTCACTCAGGATTAAGGTAAAATGTATGACAATCAATGAATTTAAATTGTATGGTCAAATCACAATCTAAATTTCATGTGGTCTTGTCCTAGTACATTGTACATGTATCCACAATTCCATTGCCAAGTCAAAGACAAATTTCAATTAAACTGAGACGATCTTATCAAAATAAATTGCACGAATTTATTTACTGATCGCGGGCAAAATACTTAGGATTAAATTATAAATCGAATCTTTCTGTGTTTAATAACTTAAACACTCGATTTATAATATTTCTACAATCCAAGGGCATATGCATTTATTGGGCAAATAATTTAAATGCTATATTTAATCCCAAAATGTCATTGCACGAATTAACACGTAAAGCACCATACACCCACTCAACATTTCTCCCACTTGTCCAAGAGTAAATGATCTTTGAGTAGTGTAAATTTTACACTAATTTACTCGTAGGACATCATACTATTTAATCCCAAAATGTCATTGCACGAATTAACACGTAAAGCACCATACACCCACTCAACATTTCTCCCACTTGTCCAAGAGTAAATGATCTTTGAGTAGTGTAAATTTTACACTAATTTACTCGTACGACATCATACTTTCAACATAAATCCCACTTGTTCAGGAATTAATGATCTATGAATAATATAAGTCTTACTTTCAATATAAGCTACTTCTTAAAGCTGCCACATTCTCCGCTTCCGCTGCGGAATCATTAATCCAAGATCACTTGATATCTCCCACACAAAACAGCATCACTATCCACAAACTAAAAATGAAGTTTAGAACAAAACAATCTATCTAATTCTTTTATCCCAATGGATCAAAGAATTAGAACATAGTTTATCTCCCAAATCCTTCATATCTTAAGATGACACAACTAGCACAAAAAGTTACTCTTCTACATTTTTTTGAATATGTAAAACTGTCTTTCGATATTATTCAAAAAAATTATGGAACACTTTAAGGACATAGACATTTGATTAGGTTCGTGAAAGAACTCTATCGGTATGCGTATTATATGCACTTGACCCTTTTGGATAAAACTGTCTGGTCTCATTTTAGAGGAAATTTCTATGAGATTCCAGAGAGAGTTAGTATACATAGATTTAGTCTATGATATTCTTCCATAGGTCAATGTCTAAAAGCATCATAACTACCAAGACTATCCATATAAACTACCTTATTTAGTGATGAGAATCTAAAGACTCCTACACAAAATAAGTCGAAAATTCTCACTTCATCTTAGCTATGAAAATTTCCTAATTGACTAGAATTTAATTTTATACCTTCTACTAACTCTTCTACTCATTTATCAGTATATGTATCATGTTGAACATTTTACATCTCCCACTGAATCTAATAAGTAAGAAATTGTAGATTTTGTAAATAGTTCTATGTTCAATGCGGAACTCTGATTTTGATAAACTAGGAAACTATTTTCCTTTATCTTGTCCAAAAGAACTATACTCTTGAATTCACATCCTTCCACACTCTCGTTCAATAAGAAGGTGACATTTGTCTTTTCAAAACCCTCTTATCCAGGATTTTATGGAAATAAAACACATACTTTCTGACAATGTATAACAATGTCTATTTACTTCAACCCAAAACGCACCAAACCTTTGAGAGGTACTTGGTGGGTTCGAATACTAATTCCCATGAATGATACATGAAGACTTCTAGTCACACTGCCATTTAAAACAAAGAATACATGCATGTAGAGATTCCATCTTTAAATAATTTGAAGAACATCTCATCCTAGCATATAAATTTTGCTTAATTAGTAAATTAGACTAAGTTTCACAACTCATCAATCTCATTAGTAGTTCTCCAAAATTGATATATAAAGACTTCTCAGTCACATTACTATTTTAAACGAAAATTACATGCTTATGAAGATTTCATCTTCAAGTAATTGAATAACATCTCATTCTAGCATATAAACTTTGTTTAATTAGTAAACTTGACTAAGTTTCAATAATCATCAATTTCATTGGTAGAAATAACTTGTGCGATTTATCTGATGCAATGTATTGCAAGTTGTTGATTAATGTTAAGACATTTAGGGCATTATTAGACCATTCATCACAAATGCCACCATTATTTAAACATAATGTTAACACATTTATCAAAATGATTATAACAACCTTGTTTTAATAAAATAGTAGAAAATTTAATTTCTACCATATTTGAGATGATAATAACAATGTCCTAATATTCTTTATTCTAAATAAAGAGAACACACCAATCAACTTTTGCAAACCCTACTACATGTGTTAACCTTGGAAGACTCTACCCTTTCAATTAGTTTTCTTTGGAAAAGAAATTCCACTACAACAAAAACTGTTAATTACTACGCCCAAAAGACAACGGTTTTACGTAATAACCGTAGTCTTTTAGCGCTCAACCGTGGTCATTGTACAAACCGTAGTGTTTTACATTTTTTTTTTCGCTAAAAGACTACGGTTTTGCAAAACCGTTGTGGTTTAACCGTAGTCGAATACCTATTTTCGCTGAAAGACTACGGTTCACAGAACCGTTGTGGTTTAACCGTAGTCGAATACCTATTTTTTGCTAAAAGACTACGGTTCGTAAAACTGTTGTGGTTTAACCGTAGTCGAATACCTATTTTTTGCTAAACGACTGCGGTTCACAAAACCGTTGTGGTTTAGTCGAATACCTATATTTTGCTAAAAGACTACGTTCGCAAAACCGTTGTTGAAAGGGAGTTGTCAATATATTTTGTAATGGATAATTTAAAAGAATTGTTTTCTATGATCAACGACAACGATTATGGTAGCCATTGTTAATCGAGCGTTGTCATTATCCTTTTTTATGTCTAACAATATAAAAATGTTTATTATTATTTTTTTAAATATTCTTTCCTCGATGTTTTTTTATTGGCCTATCTATTATTTCGGATTAATTAGTTGTATTTTTTTTATGTAAACAATATTACTAGATTTTTTTTTATATTCATTACTAGCTATATATTTAATTTATGCATATATTAATATATTAAAAAAATATGAAAATTTTCAAATAAATATTAGATCCTTTTAATATTGTTTTTAAATTTTTTGTGAAAGATGTTCGACTCAACAAAATTGCACAATGTGAAATGTGTTCGACTGAAATAGGAGCCGAATATTGTAAAAGGTGTTTGGCCTAAATAAGTCGAACACTGAAAATGTAAATGATAAAAAAACTATTTTTTCCTTTTATTTTAATATCTGCAAATGCAAATGAAAGAAAATATATAGTTATTTTATTAGAAATTTAGTATACCAAACTACCAATTTTTTTCGATATACCAATATATACTGAAATATCGAAATAAAAAATACCGATTTTTTTTTGGTATTTCTTTTTTTGGTAATCCAATATATACCAAAATACAAAAAAAAAAAAAAAATCGAATTCTCATACTGCTACCGTACATAAAAATCGGTATGATATGATACCGTATCGAAAATTTGATGTATTAAAAATTTCGATATTTTCGATAATTTTTCGGTACAGTACATACGATATTTCAGCATTTTGTTATTTTTGACACCACTATTATTTTCTGACCCATATTATATATTATGTTGTTATCTATTTTCCTGTTCTCTCTCTCCCCAGATTCTATTTACTTTCTTTGCTGAAACAATATTAAACATTTAACCTTCTTTAACATTAGTCATTATTTTACCACTTGTTAATTGAGTATGAGCATGAATAACGATATCGCAAAAGATTTCAAATATATTTGCTCCACTTTCTTGGATAATTCCTTATTTAGCCAAAACTAGATGTTCATCCATAGAATTATTTTTTAAACATAATATAACAATATTTTGAAAGTGAAAGTGAAATAATATTAAGGGGAATGTTAATGAACCAAATTAATCTGAAACTCTTACAACAATGATGAATAATCAAGTTTTTATTTATCATGTCAATCGAGAAATGTGAATGAACCAAATTAAACAGAAACTCTTGTAAGGGTGGGATAATCCAATTTTTATTAATCATGTGAATCGAGAGAAGCAAATTAATGCGAAACTCTTGTAAGGGTGGGATACTCCAGTTTTTATTAATCATGCCAATCTTCAAAGTATAAACACATGAAAAATAACACATACCATAAGATCTTTGAAAATATATTTAATATTGCCCAAATACTAACCATGAAATCGGTTTTTATAAACACCATATGCACAAATTCAAGCATGATTAATTGCCTCTGGGAACACTATTTCTAATTTACTCTTCTCTATTTCCTCCCAATCATCATTTCTTCTTGTTCATCCAATTCCACTGCTCTTCAAGAATTATGCCTCTTTCTGTCTCATCAAAACACTTTTTCTCTCCCGAATCTTCTTTTTCTGGCACATCAACAGTCCCTCTTCTCTCTTTTTCGTCTCTCTCCCCTCTCCAGCCCCACTCTCTCCTTTCCTTCTCTCTCTTCTGCATTCCTCTCTTATTTTCCCTTGCTTTTTGGTTGCGACAGTTCGACTCCAGAATCCAGTTTGAAATCACATTTTCCAGCTCAGAAACAATAGCGTCGGCCCTAGTACCGCTGATATTAGGGAATGCCTTATTGAGGAGATCTGGCGGCGAAATGGTTGTGGACGCAACACATATTGGGCATTTGCTTGAGGATTTGGGTTGTAGTTGGTGTCGGACAGGGGCAGCGGAAATGGTGGTGGAGGCGGCTGAAATGGTTCTTCAAGAGTTGCGATCCCCCACCGATTTGGGCCATATGAGTTACACCCCCACAGATTTCCTCCACAGTTTTACGCTGTGATCCGCCGTGATCTGCCACAATCCGCCGTGATTTCCTGTTCTACAGCTCTTATTCTGCCCGGTGCAAATTTACACTGACAGTTGATAGCCATTTCAGGTAATTCCCCGATCTACCGCTCTTAAGAATGTGAGATTGACAGTTTTGGATGTGAGTAGATGCACTGTAGGAGAGTGATTGTATTGATTTTGAGTTGATTTATCAATTC
Organism: Ajuga chamaepitys; assembly: GCA_958295605.1. Lineage (NCBI taxonomy): Eukaryota > Viridiplantae > Streptophyta > Magnoliopsida > Lamiales > Lamiaceae > Ajuga > Ajuga chamaepitys. Next base: position 72,722,761 of record OY282495.1, read on the forward strand.
CTAAGCCAAGAAATTTCAGTTGTTTGTTTGCTGATTCTTAGTTCAAAACACACACATAAACGCCCAATTTCACAGACTTAGCGAGACTTCCGAGGCAGATACTTCTGCCGTAATCTCAAATCTTGATCCTTGTTATAGCTGACATTCATCACATGGAATTTATAAGCATCCACGAATTGATTTTTTTGTTCGGCTCTTAATCTCTGGATTAAATTTAGTGTTGAGATTTAAGAATGTGCAAATTACAATTTAGTATAATCTAAAATGTACTTGTGAAATTCATTCCACATGGCTTTTTCTTTTTTTTTTCTTTTTGCCTTCCTTTGCCTTGGAATTTATGCAAATAATTCTAAAAGCACTTTTGAAGTTTTCCACTCTGTTTCTTCCGATCTTGTTAGGGTTTACCCACTGAAAGAGAGAGGAAATTTTCATCAAGTGGGAAATTGGTCTAAGTACCAAACTAAGAAGGCTGCAATTGGCTAATTAGATATGGTCCAAGATACAAGACATAAACTATGTTCAAGAGAAAATATTATTTGATTAAGGTAAGTTCTTGTGAATTGAATGTACCATCAATATATATTTGTGGGGTTATGGTTAATTAAAGAGAAAATATTGTCTGGTTAAGGTAAACTGTTGTAAGTTGAATGTGATTTAGATAGCTGTCTGGTTAAGATTTCTATTGCTATGATATAGATATTTGTTATTGGTAGTTGATATAGGGGGAAAAAATCTTGTCTTCTTTTGATGTTTCTTAGGAGAAACTAAAAGAAAGTCTAATGATGAAGCATTCTTGTGGTGACTTGGTTTCATTTTTTTGGTTACATTCGGGCATTGCTTTGTGATAGAGAAGAGGAGGTTGTGGTCAGAAATTTATTGAATAATCACTTATGCGTTCATGACTTTTAATGTTTAGGAGAATTCTGCATAAGAAAATAGTTTAAGATGTTTCTTTTTGTAGTTCAATGTTCCAGAGTTCAATAGTTCATTGTTATAAGAAAATATTGATACATATTCTAATTCAGAAACTGGTTTTCCTTCTTTTATACATTTTTGTTGTTTTTAGTATTTGATAATCTAAGAATTAGTGCTTTGTTGTTTTGTGTTATGAAGTAATTCTTTTATTGATCACAAAAGCATAGTGTTTGCACTAATAATAAATTGCTGCAGTTATGAGTTTTTATTCGTGATAGTAATTTTGATTTTTTATATATTTGATTATTTTCTGACTTCGTAGAAAGTATAAAATCTTTTGACTTGTCAGATTTCTTTGACTCATGGCCCAGCACAAGGGAAACAAGTTGATGAAAGTGGCAACTTTTGCTTTGAGGTAAGCTCGTATCATGAAGCAGTTTCCCAGTTTGTGGCAGCTGTTTTTTAGGTTCATAACTTTTCATTTGTATATCGAATTTCATGTATCACATATTTTTCAAGCTAATAAATTATCTATTAAGCTATATCATTGGCAAATAGTGCATGTTTTAATGTCAACCATATAAATTGGGGTTTTAATATTTTCAGGTTCCTCATGGTGAATACCGCTTGTCTGCCAACAATATTAAGTTTTTTGTATTGGCTTGTATTGTTGAAGTTGAACCCACATGAAAGACATTGATATATGCATAGTTTGTAAAAATGTTTGACAAGATTCAATATGAATATGCTGCTTGAGTTTCCTTTACTTTTTATGCATAGTTTATAGTTTATTTTCTTTTAACAAGAATCCATTTTTTACACTTCTATTTACTTCAAAATTATTACTTAACTTCACACAAAGATATTCTCATAAAAAGATTTGGTCAAGAAATAATTTCAACATTTGGTTACTTCTTAGGTATACAGTGGGTCCCAAGTATGCTCATGCAGAGTCAATCAAGACAAGGCAAGCTTGAAATGTACTTGGAGCAGAACCAAGAAGATGGCATAGCAGGTATCCCTGCATCTGTTAAGTAGAGAAAATTTAGGAAATTGCAATATTGTAATTTTTTTATAAAAATTTATTTCTCAAAACTTCAGGGTTGTAACACTGTTTGATGTGGCTTTGAATCAACTTAAAACCAAACTTTCTTCAGTTTAGTTGACTATTATGGAGGTAACAACTTCAGCCAAGAGAAATTAACAAAGGGTGGGTTAAGCTCAGATTCTTTTCTAGAAACATTCAGGAGAGTCGATTGGTTTTCGTTATGTTGCCTTCTTGTATCCTTTTTCATATATCTTTTCTAGGACTTTGTACGCTCATTCGTCTAAAAATCGTTATATTACTCATTTTTTATTTCTTAAACGTAAATAAATCATATTTGCCATCACATTAATTAGTGAAAATTTTGCCTTGCTCATTCTTTTCAAATTTAATACAGGATGTGGAACTTGATGTGTGGGGACATTGATGTGGAACTTCATCCGCATTTCGAGTTGGAGCTGCTTCGAGTCCAATGTTGATTAGTTAATTTTGAAATAAGATGTTTGAGAGGAGTTATAATTCATTATCTATTTTAATTAAATAAAATGTTTGTCGTATGTTTAAATGTACATTAATTTCAATAGTATATTAAATATATATAAAAATTACAATTTTCAAATAGCATCAGCAACTATATTCTTTAAATAGAGCAACATCTAAGACAACGGTTCAGATCCGTTGTCAACGAATGACACCAAATGTAGTCTTTGTTCAGAATTACTACATTTCTGACCGTAGTCAATTAGAATCAGAACCGTTGTTATAGGTACCGTAGACGTAGATGTTCAATTTACGACTACGGTTTTCCACCGTAGTCGTTAGTATATATTACTACGGTTCAGACCGTAGTAAATGGAAGTTCCCAACCGTGGTAATACATACCGTAGTCGTAGATGCTACTAGTACGACAACGGTTCACAGCCGTAGTCTTTATGATTAACCACTACGGTTCTAAACCGTAGTTATTGGTAGAGGGTCTACGACTACGGTATGTACTAAACGTTTTTTGTTGTAGTGTTCATGCAATCATTAGTGGGCCCGAATTCTACTAAGTGATCATAAAATCAACCACTAAACATTAATCGATGAAATTACTTTGTATTTTTAAATGTTTGGTAATACTGGTAATTAGTTTTCCAATTACCCTTCTTCCCACAAAGAAACAAGTCTCCTTTTGCTTCCTTTCTGTCTTGACTCCCTTTGCACTTTGTTGAGAATTTTCTGGATTTGACTTAGTCCTGTCTACTGACTTGAACAATGTCAATCCATCAAGAACCAACAACTAATACATCACCACATTTGATCTGATGAACATTCTTAGCACTTTTGAGCTCCTTTATTAGTCCCCTCAAGGACATGTTTAACTTAAAGCTAAATTTGAACTCCGAGAACATCTTTAGGAGTCTCTAATTACATGTCGACCTGAATCTCCAACTGATTCAGCCCCTGAAACCTGAACCACCAGATGACCAATGCAAGCATATGATCTCCCACTAGCCCCTAGGTTTCATGTGCATGCTCATATTTGACCAGATAACAGTCAGACAAAAATTGACATCCAAACTCGAACATCTTATGAAGACTTTTCATGATTCTTGGCAATTTCCGTATTCTAATGTTTTTGTTGCATCACATCTGAGATTTATCCCAGATGTAGCAACAAATTAGCACATCAAAATAAAGTCACCTATCATATGCCTCCAAATGTTCAACATTGGATCCCTTGCACGTACAGTAGGAAATAGTTCAGTTAACACAATGTTTGATACTTTTCAGTAAGAAGAATAATGTTTAATAGCATTCCAATCAATAAAATTTTCTCCTACTAGTTGACCGTCAAACAAGACTTTGCATAATGAATTTTAAGACACTTTGCCAAAGTCAAATAAATCTAACATGAAATATATGATAGGTAAGTAACAAACGAATAAACTATTTAATGAGTAAACCCAATAACTTACTGCATTATGCGACCACCTAAAACACCAAAATCAGACATACTCCTCTATAGGAGGAATAAATGTTGATTTATAGCTAGGTTGTGATACTCCCACTAAATCCAATATAATCTGCATCTCATGCTATATTGATTTTGTATCCCATTATTTTGACCATCAATAATATTGTTTAGATATTCTATATGAAGTCCTCACAATATTGTTGCTTTAAGTGTATAACCCATATATTGATAATTTTTAAGTCCGTAAATTAACTATGATATCTAGGCACACATAATTAATTCACGTTTAAAAACTTACCACCACAAACTCAATCAAGTAACTGAAAATGATGCAGTCCTCCTATAGGGAGACCAAATAAATTGGCACGAGACATACACATTTTTCTACTTATGAGTTGTCATCCAATGAACTCAATTTAGTAACTGAAACAATGCAACCCTCCTATGGGGAGACCAATTAAATGGCACGACGCATACATTTTTTCTTACATATGAGTTTATTAAAATAACTCAATCTAGCAACATAAACATTGAAACCCTCCTATGGGGAGGAACAAACATATTCTTACTAATGAGTTATATATTCGGACCTAATCTAGTAACCGAAACAGTGGAGCTTTCCTTTAGGGAGATCTATTTGGCACGAGGCATACACATTTTCTTACTAATGGGCTAATAGGGGAGGTCGTGGTTTCATTTGAATAAAATGCACCCTCATACACTTAATATTTTTTAGAAAAATTGAGATTTTACACTGGTTAATAATATCAAAATCATCTTATAGTGATTCTATTATTAATCAATATATTTATTATCTATCTAATTCAAAATCAGAAAATAAATATATAATTATGCATGACGATATAGTACCTAGAGCGGTGCACATTCGATTCTATATAACATGTTATATGAATGACATTTAATCTACAAATAATTAAAGCACTAAAGCAATAATTAAAACCTTAAACAATTTATGGCCAATCCTAGACACAAATTACAAATAATTGAATTTCTCAATTGAGCCACAAACCGGCTCAACTCTTCAACCTCCATTTTCAACTTTCTTGGTCTAGGTAGCTTGTGTCTGATTTGTCTGGCCAAAACTGATTCTTCAGCTCAACACCTAAGCCCAATGTATCTGGCCTAAATCTCCAAAATTGAAATCGATCTGGCTTTCTAACTGATCTCCGAGGCCCAACTCTTGAGCTCAAATCAAAATATCCCAAGTCAAAATAAAAATATTTAGACCCATTAAAATAATAAAATTATTTTTCTTTGGTCAATATTGATATCGAACTTGAATAAATTAATTATATATTCAAGTCAATCAATATTTCTAGTCCATAAATAATTTTATATCTAATTTTAATTTTCTGGTCCAAATTTCAAAGTAATTGAAATCCCATTTGGCTTTCTAATTGATTTTTCGAACCTATTTATTGAGTTCAAATCAAAATTCCAAGCAAAAAATTCAACTTTACTGGGTCCATCAAAATAATAAAATTATCTGTTAATTTCCTTGGCAAATATTGAAGTCTAACTTGAATTAATTTAATATTCAAGTCCATCAATATTCCATGAACAATAATTTAACAATTTTATATCCAATTTTGATTTTCTGGTTAAAATATTAATTCTTTAGCAATCAATAAATTTAATTTCTCTAGACCTCAATAAAAAAATTATTTGGCTCATGAACAAATTCTTGTCACTCTACCTAAATAAAATCATTTGATTAGTCTAATTAAATTAAAATTTCAATAATGCTAAATTATTTTCATTTGACCAGCCCACTAATTTTATTAACAACTGGCCCAAACTAATCAAAATTTTCCGGCCATTCACGCAATTGCACTTGGCCCATAATTCAGCCCGAAATAATCTGAACCCGACCCATCACCTCCTACTCACTCAGCCCTAGCAGACTGGATCACCGCCACCGCCATCATTCTCGACTTGCCTGCCCGCCGGGCCATCTGCCGTCGAACGAACGGCCGTCGGGACCAGCAAAGATCGTCCCCACCACCGACAAGTGGTGGAATTTGGTCGTCGTTGCTGCGCAAGCACCAGGCTGTTGCAACTGTGTTGCCGGAATGTGCAGTCTGGTCACCGACGAAACACCCAGCACACACCTCATCGTCTTCAGTGCTGCTTGACCATTGTCGAGATTAAGTAAGGCCTGGTGAACATTAGCCATGGATCCCCCTATAGCTAGGGATGTCAGCCATGGATGTCTATACTTCTCTCTCTGCAAAGCCCGTCTGCGACCGAAAGCCACCGCAATGGGCCATTGTTGCGACTTGTTGTGGTGCTAACCTTTAATTTGTCGGCTCGTGTCTCGATTCCTCGAATTCCCATTATTTCTGGTGAAAATTTGCAATTTCTCATCACCAGTTTGAAGCTCCCTGAGCCATCAATGGTGGTTTTTGGGATTTTGCAACTTGATCCTTGATTTTCTTTGATGATGAACTTTGGTCACATTCTTTAGTGACAACTTCTGACATTATGCCTTTTGGCCCAAAAACAATGCAACGAGAGATCGCAAACTGGAAATATTACAATGTAAAGACACGTGTACACAATTTTTTTGCAACCTATTTTAAATGTAACAAAACATGGAGTCGTAATTCACCCCCTTGTTTACAGATTCAAAATTACAAATCTATATATATATAATAAGCCAAGTCATCCAGAATTAGTAAGTTATAGATTTTTCCCGCCCAATTATTTAGTTACTAAGAATAGAAGTGAATTTGAATTTCGAATTTTGAATTATCCCATGTTATATTTTGAGATCTGTCGAAAAATCAGCAATAATAAATCTGTAAAGATATTTAAAACAGATTTCATTATATTATTTAAAAATTTGTAATTTGAAATTTTAAAAAATCCTTATCTGATAACGTATTTGCTCCTATAAATACAGTGTCTTCAGTAAATGAGAATCACGTAAATGAGAATCACATTTGCAGCTGGGTATTTTTATTTTTTATTCATTTCGCAATTTCTTTACTTCGCCACTATTTCAGTTTATTTGATTCATATTTGATTTTACTGAGTAATTCCATTTCTTATTCATTTTGCAATTTCTTAGCTTTGTAAATATTACAGTTTTTTGGATTCACATTTGTGGATGAAAATTTCTATTATTCTAACATTTCTTAATTATTATGTGTCAACTTTGATAGATACTTCACCATAATGGATGCTCCAAAGGGACGACCTGCAAATAAAGATAAGAAAAAATCAGTAACACTAATCATGATTCTGGCGAAAACAGCTTTGAAGATTGCAAAAATCAAATTTATCTACCATCATCTTTTTCTACGGTAATATGTAATCATATAAAAAATTTAGATTTATTTATTTCCTGTTATGTGAATTATTTAAATTGTTGTCAATATATTTTTCTAAGAAAAATACAATTTGGTTTATTACATGTATACAGCCAATCCGCGAAGAATATTGGCAAAGGGTTAAAGATTCGCTAAACATTGGAGGATCCGCTGATGTTGAAGACCAAATCTGATTTTACTGTAGTAGATTTCAATTTTATAATTTTTATTTAAATAAATCCATGTATCAACTTCAATTGAATCGACATTATTCACAATTCTGATAATGTTTTAGTAAGCAATATAAAATCATTGAAATATATATAAATTAAAATATCTCAAAAACGTAGAAATATATATTTATAAATCAAAATATTTCTATTGAAAAATCCGTGGAGTTGAAAATGTCATATATTAATTTACTTTTCAATTGGAAATCTAATTGTCATATTAAACGATCTAAATATCCAATCCCAAACATGGTATATATTTAATTTTGAATTGTTCTTTACTTTTTAATTGAAAATCTAATTGTCTACTTTTCAATTGGAAATCTAATTGTCATATATCAACATGTTATATATTTAATTTTGAATTGTTCATGTTGTTGAGATGTTTTAGGAATTAAAAAATATGTTACAGATACGTTTTCTAGAATTTTAAAATACATCATATCTATTTCAAATTTATATTTATATAATACAATTTATAAATAAAAGAATTTGAATATATATATATAGAGAGAGAGAGAGTTAGAATAAAAAAAAGGCAATACATATCTAAAATCAAAGGGTAACATATAATTGAATATTAGAAGATTTAATTATCCGAACCAAATAAAACAAAAGAATAGACATGTAATTTATTTTAACATATAGTGTAAAATGCAGTTGAGATATTTCAGGAATTATACATTCGTTGAAATATACTATTTCGCTAATTTAATCAACAGAATAAATATTTAGACATGTGTATATTAGAGTTTTAAATTAACTTTAAATAAATATATGGACTCCCCGATTTTTTAAATTAATGTTTAACAGAATGAATATTTAGATGGTGTATACTAAGGCGAGCCTATTGTTAAAAAAGAAAATGTTTACCACATATTCGATGCATGTATATAATACAACTTATAAAATGAATTTAAAATTATTTCATTAGTATAGATATAACAAAATCATACTATAAAATTTAGATATGTAATTGAAATATTTCAGAAATTGAATAAATTGTATATATATGTATTCTATATTTTTAAAGAACATTATATCTATTTTTTATTTATGAAATAACTATAAATAATTTTTAAATAACTAATGTGGATATATTCACTGATTAAAAAAATTTATAATTATATATTTCAATTTATAAATCAAAGAATATTTACATAACATAGTTACAGACGCGTGTATACTAGGGTTTTATATAAGCTATAAATATCTGTCACACGCAAGATTTTAATTTTAAAGTCAGTTGATACAGAAACAATGGCTCCGGTATTCAACATGGTTGATGAACTTACTCCAAAACAAATGTTGTGGGCAGTAAGGGTTCGTTTAGTTAGAACGTACATAGCTCCTCGACCAGGTGAACCTTACAACTACAGAAAACATAATTATAAATTACGATTAGAAAAATACAAAATAATTTATCTTAGAACAAAATTATTTTAAATGGTGGAATAATTAAAAATTAATAGAAATTTAGAATATTCATTTTAAAAAAAAAAATTAAATTGGTAATTTACAATCCGAAAATACTTAATTTCATTCGGTTTTTTCTTCTCTCATCTCTCTCCCAAAATCTTAATATTAAATTATAATAAATTTTGGAATAGATCATACTGATTAACAATAATAAACAAACAACGAAGATAAACAATCCAGAATTGCAATACAATTTAATAAGATTGAGAAAAAAATATATTTTCTTAATGATTATTCCTATATAAAGTATTTTATTAGTTTAGTTCATTAATTTTTCTTTATGTTTATCTAAATCAAAATCCAACTTTATTTGTATTAATGAACTAATTGAAAGATTTGAGGTCATCTATGTCTTTGAAAATTCTAAATCCAAATTCAACTCTATTTATATGAACCAGCTCATCATATGCACTATGAAGATTCAATTCATCCTAAAATAAAATTGTATTTTCTATGTCTTTCTTAAAATTTATTTCTAATAGAGGATATTTTGTAGGTAAACTAATAAAATATTTTATATAAGAATAATCCTTAATTCTTTTTTTGTTGTTGTTTCTAATAGAAGATGTTTTGTACGTAAACTAATAAAATATTTTATATAAGAATAATCCTTAAGATTATTTGTTTTTCAATCTTATTAATTGATATTAGATTTGAAACTTTTTGTTTCTCAATCTGTTCAATCATATCGAATTCTGGATTATGTATGTTCACTGTATTTATTATTATCAATCAATGTGATCTATTCAAATTTATTATAATTTAATATGAATGTTTTGATATAGACAAGAGAAACTAAATAAACAGATGAAATTAAAAAAAAAAAAAAAAAATTCTGGAATAAGATACGAGGAAGAAATTCGTGAAAAAATTAAAATGTATTTTTATTAGTGGAAAAATCTGATTTTCTGGAGTAAGAGGCAATGAATGAATAACAGCAAAAGAACACAAAAGTTTTATTTTGTAACAAATTTTAACCATTTCTTTTTTTATTATATATTATCAAATAAAAATGCATTTGTAATAAAATGTATTGTTCATATTAATATTGATTTACTCTTAAAAAAAATAGCCCGTGCATCGCACGGGAGCATTTACTAGTATAAGTAAAACCGGAAAATTTCTAAGACCACAAATTGTTCACCAATTAAAAAACACATTCAATCATAACAATACAATAAAATCACAAACCTTAACACCGCTCAATACCAACACATAAATAATTAAATTAATTATTAAAAAACATATAATAATATAAAAAACCTACGCTCTGATACCAATTGTAAGAACCACGATTCCTTTTAGATGCATAATATAGAATATTGAAGATCCACGATTCCTATTAGATCCATAATATAGAATATTGAAGATCGGATACATCGTTGTAGGATCGACTGATTTATCATATGTTCTATAATTAATTAATTTACGCTCTAAGGATTAAATTAATACCTTTGTAGGTGTAGTTTGTGAGACATGTCACATTATATTCTTTTTCACATTATATTCTAAGGATTAAATTAATACCTTTGTAGAATTAAAAATCGTGACTTGTTATATATAATGTCACATTATATTCTTTTTCACCAAGCAGCATATCCTAATAGATATAGGAGATCCTGGATATCTCCATCTTCTATATTTATCAATATCCAATATATTTATTGTATTGCATTAATAAATTATAATATTTATAATTTATTCTAGTTCAGATCGGACCCAATTAAATCAAGCTCCATTAAAATAATTATGACCCGGTCAACTCTTGACTTATCATATTAATTTATTAATTATATTCTATTCTACTAAAAGAATATAATTGCACTCTTAATTTAATCGGTATTATTGAAGCAATATATCAACAATTATTATCCTCTGATTGATCGATCCAACACTTCACATATATAATAAACACAAATAATAAAAGCAAGCTCAAGTAAACCTCACATTATAAATTAAAATAATATCATTGAGCTCAAGTAAAGTTCTCATTATAAATACACATAAGATCATTGAGTTCAAGTGAACTTCACACTATAAACGCAATTAATAGAATCGAACTCAAGTAAACTTCACATTATAGACACAAAGAATACCATCGAGCTCGAGTAAACTTCACATTATAGACACGTATAATACTAAAATAAAGCTTTACTTATAACATTAAGCATGAAACTTTGTTGGAACATAATCTCATTTTTGCAAAATCATATACCAAACACTTAGGGTCTGTTTACTTTGCAAGTCACTCAATCCGGAATTATCTCACTTCAAGGGATTCGGGCCAGGATTAGTCAGGATTGTTTCTCCCCAAACTCATGTTTACATCTGCTGACTTCTTTGGACTATAGTGTGACCAAGTAGTAATTCCCTTTGTTTACTTACATGTACTAGTGTGGATTGAACTTTATTTTTACGTAATTGCCCTCCAAGATTCAGCAAAATCTAAACAGCTCATTCTCCTTCCCCTTTCCCTTTCCCTTTCCCTTTGCCTCCTCTTCCGTTTCCCCTTCCTGCCATTGTTCTTCATTATACCATCACAGTCGACTTACACAAAATAAAAATCTAGAATCGACAGCCAACAAAAAATAAATTACAGAGAATACAAAAAATATTCGAAATAAATGGACTTAATCTAGAATTGAGAACAACTTCGAGGTAGACTGAATATAAGTTGCAGGGCAGAGAAGTGATATAGTTGCTACCCCTTCACTACAAATTTCACCAACACAGAAGGGGAAAAAAAAAATCTCAAGTCAAACAATCTCCAACAAGGCAACAAATAATATGAAAATTATGAAAATACTGTAAAATTTGACGTGTACTTTACCATGCTCGATTAGGACCAGTTGGCCTCCCTCCGCTCACAAGATGTCGTCTTAAATTTTCCTCTTCACAAGTCAGAGACGACGACTATCGTCGTTGAGAAAGAAAAAGAGCGTGAATAGGATATAGGGGGTGTACTGTGCAAGTAACTAGTCCCAAGGACAATTTTAGTCGGAGGGGGGGAGGAGGGACCAATTGTCCCTCTATTAGTCCCAAACAGTGGTGTTTAACCTGGGTCAGTGGGATTACCCATTTTATGAGTCTCTAAAAGTAAACATTAGACTACATGGGCTTAATAGTCCTTATCCACATTAACTTTCAATGTAAACGGGGCCTTAAAGTAGACATGTCTGTGATAATTCATAAAATACTCATATTGCAGGTGAGAGATGTACTTACCTTAAGTCAATCACATACAAACCTCATAATCCTTTACACACACTTTAGGATTCCTTGATCAAATCTAATTAATCGTGAAATAATCGGACAACTATAATAAGGATCAATTGATCTCAAACTAAGATCAAGGTTTTTCTTTCCTTTTTTCTTTTCCTCGTGTATTTACAAACTAATTAGAATCTTGGAGCCTACTAGTTCCTAAACTGAACACGTGAAATAAGTATGAGATTTTACCAAAGTTGAATTATAAAATAAACTTTTCCTCTAGCCTGATGTTTATAATTTGTTAGATGATTTTAGAACCAATACTTCCTAAGTCCAGCATTACTACATCATCTCTCTACTCGAATAACTGCAAATCATACACGCATATATCTAGGCCTGTGCATTCGGTTAAAATCGACCGGACCGAACTGAACCGGTTTTTCGGTTAACCGAAAATTCGGTTGACCAAAGTATGGGACCGAAAACCGAACCGAACTACAATGGTTCGGTTCGGTTAAAACCAAAAATATTCATTTTTTTTTTTCGGTTCCGGTTCCGGTTAATTGTTTTTTTTTTTTTTTTTTTTAGAGTTCCCTACTATGATTCAAATTTGAGTAGAGTCTGCTAATCCAAATGCAATTCAGTAGAGTACTAGAGTCTGCTAATTCAATTTCCAAAAAGCAAAGCTAATCCAAATTTCAAAGTCAGCTTCTTCAAACATCATGTATCCAAAAACTGATCAAATAAATTAAACAAGTCCTACCATCCACCATTTTAAAAAACCAAAATATAAATTACATTAATAATTCAGGTTCAAAATCACTTCAATCTTGATCTCCACTTCTCCATTCTTCAGGTCCATTCAAGGCAACTAGCAACTACAAAAATAAAAGTAAACTTTCACAAATAAAGACGGTGGATCAAGAGATATATAAAATAAATTGAAAATGATCAAATTACATTTACCTAATTACCTCTTAACTTGGGAAGACTCACAAACCAATTACACTAGATTCACTACTAACACTTTCGAGCAAATCTGCAATATAAACATAACATTCTTATCACAATTTTTATCATTTGTAATTTATAATTGCATATGAGATAATGAAAAACTATATTGAACTAAATTGTACCTTTTTCAATTGTCTGTATGAATCCGTATCCCTCTTCCTCAGATTTGGTGGGATTACGGCGTAGCCAATCTTGGCAACATATGAGAGCTTGCGCCATTTGTGGAGTCAAAGAGGCTCTGAAATCATCAATCACCCGACCTCCCGTGCTAAAGGCCGACTCAGAAGCCACGTTGGATATAGGCATGACTAAAACATCACGAGCCAATCGGGACAAAATTGGAAATCTAGGGCTGTGAACTTTCCACCAGTCAAGGATATTAAAATCAGGAGAGTTTTTCTCACTACGCTCATGAAGGTACGTATCTAGCTCTGATTCATCAACACCTCCAATTTCTGACATCATTTGTTAATATCTCTTTCTATTAGCCCTCAGAACCCTTCTTTCGCTATCAGTTTCACCAGACGAAGATCGATTCGTGACTGAACTTCCACTATCCATACTTTGTCGAAGATGATTGTGGTGTCGATGTACTATCACTAACAAACGAAGGTGGGGATGAATACAATTTCTTGTATTCTTCAAAGAGATCATAAAGAGCATTTTTGGTCAAAGCAGCCATCATCTCCCCACATTCAACCCCATACTTTTTTTTTTTAAAAATACAAATTGCAAATAACTAAATTTCTGACGAGGGTCAATCACAACAGCCACATACAACAACATGTTCATCCTCTCCACATCTCCCTAATATTTATCAAACTTCGCTTTCATTCATATCCAATAAAGCACGATCTCCACTCGCCAACCACTCTTTCTAGAGATCATCAATATCACTTAATTCATCAAGAAAAATGTTAGATGTGATAAATAAAGAACCAGAAACACGAAGAGTGAGTTTATAAAAGTATCGCAACACTTTCACAAATCGATCAAATCCTCCTTAGTCGGTAATCCTACAACTGCATGAGGACCACGACCATAAAAATCAGACCGAAAATCAGCATCCGATACCTCATATCTCTCAAAGACACCTTGAAAAATCAAAGCAGTTTCAAGCATTGTGTATACAGAGTTCCATCTTGTAGGACAATCCAAACATAGTGATTTCTTACTCTCTACATTCTCCTCAATAGCATAATCATTAAACTTTTTCAGCCTAACAGGTGATTGTCTTACATACCGAAAACCTGCTCGAACACGCTCAATTGACTCATTCAATTCCTTCAACCCATCTTTTACTACAAGATTTATAATATGTGCTACACAACGCATATGCAGAAACTTTCCACCTAGCAATGCAGTCCCCTAATTCACAAATCTTCTTCTTAAATATGCAATAGTGGTGTCATTGGAAGATGCATTATCAAAAACAATAACAAAAACCTCATCTATTCCCTAGTCAAGCAAACATTTTTCAAGTAACAGACCTACCTCATCACCTTTATGACTAGGACATGTAATAAAATTAAGAATAACCTTATGCAATTTCCATTTATCGTCAATGTAGTGACCAGTCAAGCACATGTAAGTTATTCTTTGATTAGAAGTCCATATGTCTGTAGTCAATGAAAGCCTTTGTCCAGATGTCCTAAAATAAGTCTTCAAATTTTGCTTTTCTTCATAGAATAACTTGTAAAATCTCTTGTTACAGTTGTTCTTGAAGGAAGAACAAAATTAGGAAGTGCAACTTTGATAAAGCCTACCCTTCCTTCTCCACTGATATAAAAGGCAATTCATTAGTAATGATCATGTGAATCAATGCTCTCCTAACAACATCATGATCAAACTTCACACTAGAAGATGAATCTCTTACTTCCTCACTACTATGACAATAACTTGTTATTCTATTATTACTCGTTGCAGCACGCAAGTTCTCAGGGTGATTCTTACATACCTTGATATGACCGTTCATATTGGTCGTACCATCCTTTGAAGAGTGAGCAGCATAGGTCTTGTCACAGTAGTTGCATTTTGCTCTTCTATTCCCATGTGCATCAAAATATGGAGTGAAGTCGAGCCATGCCTTGGATCTTTTGCCTGTTCCACCTTGGGTCAGCATTTCACCTTCACTTTGTTCGCTAATGTCATTTGTTGATGTGTTTTGATGTAGTTCCTCCATTTCTTCATCAAGAGTAAATTCATCATCTTCCTCATCAATATTTACAACTGGAGTAGGAGGAGAACCTGTCTCGGTACGAGTTCGTGCATTTTTTTGGCAACTTCTTTGCCTCCCTGCATCAGATGTTTTTTAGAACAACATAATATTAGTACAATAATGATTATAAAATTATAATCATTTACTAAATATGTTACTAAAAATTGTTCAAAGTAAGATTACATGAAATGTTGTTAGATAAATAATAACAACATGCTGTCTCAGAGTATTTATTTCGGTCCTCATACCAGTCATTACCCCTAGCAATTCTCTAACAATCTTTTCCTTGGTCATATATTTTGGTAGTCCAGCCATATTGTACAATGGGATTTTTCTCGTTCAATTCTGTATCCTCGATCAATTGCTTCAATTTCTGGATTGAAAGTAACAAGATTAGTGTTTCCTTTAGATCGTGTTTGCATAAGCCACATGAGAACAAAGACAAAGAAGACAAGCGTAAACCAAAGATAAACTATAAAAAATAATAACGAAACTTAAAATAAAAGTACAGAAAAATAATGTCTAGTCTAGTATCGAACAATTTATCAGAATAAAAACTATCACAGTTACCAGTCCCCGACAACGATGCCAAAAACTTGATGCACTAAATTCTAACCTAGTAAACAACAAGTGTACGGTGCTAGTGTAGCTAGTGGCAGAGAAGGTTGATCCCACAGAGATTGTATCCTATGTTTAGTTTAATACCCTAATTTTAATACTTCTACCCTATCTGGACTCTCGAATAAGTGGATTGATTAATGTATTCTAAAAAACTAAATTGCATAAAAGACATAAATTAAATACTAATTGCTTGACAAACAAGAAGACAAATAACAAGGAAGATTCAAATGAGACTAAGCCGTATTCTAGGGATTCGGTTTCATTTAAGATTTCCTATGTATGATTATCCTAAATTCTAGACTTTTAAACTAATCCTATCATGTATTAGACAACACAAATATTGATTAACCCTCCTCTCGGACGATGCTAATCTATAGATCAATTAGCGATAATCGCCCTCATGTGCTAACTATCACCTAGTGACTATTTGTTAGTTTTGGAAGGACTAGGGTTGAAACGGTCTCAAAATAAGCTAAAACGCGTGTAGAAAAACTCAGCCGCCTTAATCGACTTGATCGAATCCAAGCATCGCCTTGCCTCACCCGAGTTATCCAATTCTCCCCTTAGCTTGGTTTCTGCCAAACTTGGCCTCGAATGTTGGCCTCGACCGAGTTAGGTGGTTCAGCCTAACTCATGATAACTCTTCATAATTCGACTCGACCGAGTTGACCCTCTCTAGATAATTCTACTTTTTCCCCACATAATTAAACTGATTTGCGTAATGAAAAAGTGCGTTTTATAAACAAATCGGTGCTTTAGAGAGTAAAACATTTTTTCAGAAATGGCAGGTGATTTTGGGCAGAAAAACTCCTAAGTTGCTATTTTGGGACGACTTTGTTATTATACTCCCTCCGTCCCACCTTATCTTGCACACTTTCCTTAAACGGCCGTCCCACCTTATCTTGCACAGCCTAAAAAAGGAAAGTTATAACATAATCTCCACTCTCAAAATCTTCACCCTCAATCTCCACCATCAATCTCCCTTTGAAAAGTCAACAAACAACCAAAAAGCAACTTTTCTTAATATTCGTGCCGACCCCCCCTATGCAAGATAAGCTGGGACGGAGGGAGTACTAATTTACTACCCACTGCGATGCGTGGGAAGACATTTTATAATTTTTTATATCTAATATAGGAAATCAACTCCATACCTCTCCCACTCCCACTCCCTCTCCCTCCCCCTCTCCCCTTTCATGATATGCGTCTGCTGACTCTGTGATACCAACATGAATGTTACCTTGTAAAGTTTTGCACTAATATTGTAATATAATAACAATGTTTAGTGGATTTCTTTTTTATTTTACATTTTACATCTGAGAAAAATCTTAATTTAGTTAATTAAGGAATCCTAATCTATCTTATATCAGAAAAAAATATTACAATAAAAAATACTCTTTTAAAAAATGAACTCATTAATTGTACATTTTTTGTGCACGTGGTCGTGCATACACTTTTAGGTCAATTTAAGTGCCTTTTTACGGACTTCGGTGTGCATATTCACATGTATTTTGCGTGTTTATTTCTGATTGGGCAATTGGATGTGTTTAGTTCGTTTCCATGTTAAAACAGGTGAATTAAGGCCGAAAAACAGGTTCGAAGATCTCAAACTGACAATACAAGCTCAAAGGGAAAAGAAAACAAGGAAAAAGAGGGGACCTTGCCCGAGTTGACAATGGCACGCACGTAGCCAAAGCCACGCCCGAGGCTAACTAGCCCACGACCGTGGTGATTTGTATAGAAGATGGTTAGTTTTCAGCCTTACCTGCCTCGACCGAGGCAATCTCATGCCACGCCCGTGGCTAAAGATCCAGAAGAAGGGGTAATTCTAGCCCAACCAAACCCACGGCCGAGGCGATGATTGGGCCGTGACCGCGGCCCCAAATTGGGCCCAAACCCTTGTTTTCATCGCGCCCGTGGCCAATTGTGTGCCACGGCCGCGGCAGGACCCCCTGTTTAAAAAATTCAAACACGTTTTTGCCCAAATCTGAACTAGAAACTTCTCCCTATATGTATAACCTCCCATTCGAATTCTAACCTATCTTGGGCCATTTTATCATCCATTTCCAGCATCCATTCCACCAAGAAGAAGGATTGGCCAAGAGGATTGAAGATCATCTTCTCCAATCACCATCTTTGGATTCTTTTATCTTAGTATTATGTTTCTTTGCATTTCAATCAATTTTCTGCTTGTAATAGTTAATATGGGTGAGTAGCAACCTAATATCTACCTTTGATCGAATATGGAACTTCGAGTCGACATTATTTATGTGAATATTACGGTTGATGTTACCTTTTAATTGTGTATTCAAGTGTTTTATACTATTTGTTGTTATTGACTTACATTTATGAGTTGAATTTAGGATTGATCACTCTTTAGGAAGCCTATAAATATATTGCTAGAAATTGTGATCACTATCCGTGATTGTAGGGTCTTCGATTCATGTGTAGCGAACAATGATTAATTCATTAGTGATAGTATAAAGTTTGACCTCTAAAACCGAGCTTGTAAGTTTTATGTCTTATCTATCTCGTTGTCTTGGTGCTTCTGTCGTTTGGTTATCGAGCCAGAGAGAGCATGTTCGAAGGTTGGATTAAATAAAATAGGGTTAGTCGAAGAGCTTGTTTTGGCTAGCTAGGATTAAGAGACAACAAGGCTATTAGAGCTTGTTAATAGTCTTGAGATAGAGATCTAAATTGCAATTTATTGGGCATCAACAATAGTCGCGTAAATAAATTAGACCGAAGGGAAATGAGATTAAGGGTGGATCCTTTTATATATTTGAAAAAAAAAAAAAACGAAAAATCAATCTAATTGTTCTTTAGATCGCTTGTTACTTGAATCTTAATATTAATTGTTTTCTAGTTTCTTTGTTGGTTTTGGTAATTGTTAGTAGTCGATTAGTTGGTAATCACAATACAACCTTTCTTGCTTTTGCTTGTTTGTTACTATTTCTATTTCAAATTCCTGGTTGTTTGATTAATCGAAATGATACTATTCCTCCGTTCCCTGTGGGATTCGACCCGACTTTCCACTCTACTTAGTAAAGTTGAGAGTTCGGATATTAATTTGGTAGCGTGTAACGATGCGCGTCTACCAAATTTTGGTGCCGTTGCTAGGGAACAGTATTGATTAGTGTTGTTTTTTTTATACAAGCACTATTTTAGTTTTATATATAGTTGTTTATTTGTTAGTTATCTTGAGACTTACTATAAATTTTTCTTGCTTGTTGCATATTAGTGTATGTTCTTGCGCTCACAAGGAGAGAACGAGCTATTATTTGAATCGGATATTGTTGAGCGTGAACGAGTTTTGAGGAGACGAGCTCGATTATTTGAGAAAATCAGAGGAGAATTCGAGGGATTGAATATTGAAGCTGAAGAGACAACCGAGCTAGAAGACATGGCAGAAGAAAAAGTGCCGGAACGGACAATGAAGGAATTGGCCAACACAAGGGTTGCACACCAACCCTTATGCATTACGTTTTAGGAGTTGGGTAATGATACTACATTTGAGCTTAAGTCAGGGCTAATTCACTTGTTGCCATCATTCCATGGGTTGTCCAGTGAAGATCCTCATAAACACTTGAAGGAATTCCATATAGTTTGTTCGAGTATGAAACCTACAAAAGTGACTGAGGAGCAGATTAAGTTGAGGACATTCCGTTTTCATTGAAGGATCTTGCTAAAGAATGGTTGTATTACCTTCTACCGGGCACTTTTGCCACTTGGGAACAAATGGAGACGCAATTCTTAGAGAAGTACTTCCCCTCTTCAAGGGCAACAAACATAAGGAAGGACATAAGCGGGATCCGACAGTGCTATGGGGAAACCCTCTATGAATATTGGGAACACTTCAAGAAGCTTGTGGTTAGTTGTCCACAACACCAGATAACTACACGTGTTCCTTATTCAACACTTCTATGAGGAGTTGTGCTTGATAGACAGGAACATGATTGATTCTACAAGCGGAGGGACGTTGGTTGACAAGAACCCAACAGAAGCACATACATTAATTTCCAAGATAGCAGCTAACATCCAACAATTAGGGTGTCGAGAGCTCGAGAGACGTGTTAAGGAAGTCATCGATTCGAGTATTGAAGAGAGGTTGGATTAGTACCGACCTAGTGAAGAAAGTGGCTTTGGGTAGCACTCCTACTCCAAAGCCTTGCAGAATCTGTCAAGTAACCGAACACTCCACTGATACATGTCCTATTCTCGGAGAGGAGATGGAGACTCATGCCAATATAGTACATAACTTCTATCCTAACCCTGCCGGCAGAAAGTATGACCCATTCTCTCAGAGTTACAATCCAGGGTGGAGAGATCACCCTAAATTGAAATATGAGAATCAGAATCAGAATGTGCAATAGGGGGAACAAGGTGGGCAAAATCGAGTCCCTTACCCTAAGGGGATTGTGAGGTGATGTTCAATTTCATCAAGTGAGCCTATACTTTGTAATATGGTGTGTTGGGAATGTGGAACCGGAATTAGGAAGTGGAGAACCGGCGGTTTAAACCGGGTTTTAGCATCAAGAAGATAGACTGGTCATGATCAAACCGGGTTCGAGTTAGTTGGTGTAACTACCGTTTGTGACGAAGCAGTTGCAGTTAGTGACGAAGAAAACCGTCACATTTGTCCTGTAGCTAAACGAACACAGCGTGAACTTCATGCAGTTATAACTTCCTATCCAGTTGCATTCGAGCTTCAATCCATATATCATTGTAAAGCTCTCATTGAGGAGAACATGACTACGTAGCATTATTCCCTTGTGCTTTAGATTACAGAGAGTATTTAGAGATTGAGTGTTCGTGCCCTAATTTGCATTCAGAATTGGGCATTTCATTTCTTGAGCTGATTCTCTGTAATTGATTGAAGTTCTTAGTGGATTGAGGTGTGCCTTGCCTCCGTGGATGTAGTTCATCTTGAACGAACCACGTTAAAACTGTGTTTGATCCATTTCTATTTCCTGTTTTGCGTAAGCTCAATTCGGCCACAACTCTGGCCGAACTGCATGTGTGAATTCGAAGTGTTTTCTTTGTACAATTTCCAGATTCTTTGGTGTTGTGTGTTCAAGAGTTGTTTTCACTAACAGGGATGTATTAGCAGAAGCAGGCCACAGAATCGTCATCTTCAGAACCATCATTGGTAGATATTGTGAAGAGCTTGGCCACTAGTACAATCCAGTTTCAGAAAGAGGCCCAATTGAGATTTCAAAATCTTGAGACACAAGTCAGTCAAATTGCCTCTTCGGTGTCTCGATTAGAAAATGCAAAGAGTAGTAAGCTCCCTGCACAGCCGAAGATCAATTCGAAAAATGTCAATGCAATCACCCTAAGGAGTGGGGTGGTGCTTGGAGAGCCTAACAAGCCCGTGCATCACTTTGGGGGTGATGAGGAAGTTGAAAATCAGGGAAAATTCACTGAAGAACAGGCCACGCCCGAGGCGCAAAAGGGCCTCAGCCGCGGCCAACTTGAATAATTCGAGGGGAACCTTACTGGAGGAATTTCCACGCCCGAGGCACCTGAAGCCTCGACCACGGTGGACACCTCGGCCACGACGACTAACGGCCACAACCGCGGCCTCCTGCAGGGGGAAGCAGAGCAGCATTCTAGAGCATTCACCACGGCTGCAGCCACTGATGCCTCAACCGCGGCCCCTGAACATGCTGTTCCTATTCCACCACTTCCCTTCCCAAGTCAAATCAAGAGGGCGGTAGATATAAATAAGGATAGGGTAATTCTTGAGGTGTTCCGGAAGGTGGAGATCAACATTCCATTGATCGAACCTGTGAAGCAGATTCCCCATTATGCCAAGTTCTTGAAAATTTTGTGCATCAACAAGAGAAGACTTAAGGGGAACGAGAAATTGCTCATGAGTAAAGGCGTGCCAGAAATTTTTCTATAGAAGTTTCCACATAAATGCAAGGATCCCGGTATATTTGTCATTCCTTGCAGAAAAAATAACCAAAAAATTGAACATGATATGCTAGATTTAGGAGCCTCAATCAATATTATGCCTCACTCTATTTTCTGATCCTTGAATTTGGGGCCACTCAAGGAAACACAAGTGATCATTCAACTAGCCGATCGAAGCGCTTTATACGTCGATGGAGTGATTGAAGATGTGCTAGTTGAAATTGATAACTTAGTGTATTCAGCTGATATCTACGTTTTGGAGATGCAAGGGGATTCATCAATCTTTACGCCTATCTTATTGGGGAGGCCATTTCTGAACACCTCCCGAACTAAGATAGACGTTCATGGAGGCACACTCACGATGGAATTTGATGGAAGAACCGTGCAATTTAACATTTTCTATGCTGAGCAGTATCCCAAAGATTCCCATCCTATTTTTCCTCATGATATTATTAACCTTGCTATTGAGGAAGAATTTGAGATAAGGTGCAGGAATAAGTCGAACATTTCCACATTCTTGAAACATCATAAAAAGGAAGGTGAGAAGCTACATGAAGTAAAGTGCTTGAACTGGTCCGGACCAATATGGAAACCACCTTAGAATCAACGCTGAGGGAAAGAGCATTCGTCGAGCCAACGGCGTTAAACAAAGGTGCTTGTCGGGAGACAACCCAGCGGTTACTTGTTTTTGCATTTTGAATTCGTAGTTTACTAGTAGTTTTACTAGTATTGTAGTGTTTTGAATTACTTTGTTTAAATGTGTGTAGGTACCAAACAAGCCATTCAAAGAGATAATGTGAAATGGGGGTGAAGGAATCCAAAATGGAGGTATTACAGTGGAGAAATCACCAAGGCCGAGGTCAAATACGCCTCGCCCGCGGGCCTCCAACAAAGAAAAATGTGATGCCATTCTGGAAATCTACCTCGGCCGTGGTGTTTTCATGCCACGCCTGAGGTGAAGTCATGCCTCGCCCGATCACTTTCCATGACACGGTCGTGGCATAAGGAGCTAAAAATCCACCAAGTCCACTGGACGAAATACCATGACCGTGGTGAGATGGGCCGCGCCCGTGGTGGGTATCATGCCTCGCTCGAGGTGAGTACACGCCGCGTTCGTGGCCTAAGGAGCTGAAAAACACCAAGTCCATTGGATTAAATGCCACGGCCGAGGCACGATAAGACCTCGACCGCGGCGAAGATGAGCCTCGCTCGTGGTGTTCCCAGACCTTGCCCGAGGCCAATCATGCTCAAAATCCTTCAAACCCACCGGAAGAAATACCACGGCCGCGGCAGGTCCACGTCATGCCCGTGGTGTAGGAGGACACACACCACGACTGCGGCGTACACATCGCCTCGCCCATGTGATGCTCTTTCTCAATCAGTATCTTTAAAAGCTTTGGGGCTCACATTTTCTAGGAAGGAGAACTTTGGTTTGTTGATGCAATTTCCTTTGTATTTTGTTTCTTATTTGTTTGTAAAAGTTTCTTATCATCGCTCATCCTTTATCATGTCCATCCTTTTCTATAAGTTCATTTAGATATCAACCCTCTGCACAATTTTCTCACAATCTTTGTTTCTCTTGAGGTGTGAATCTTCTCTTAATTAGATTGAGAAAACATGGATTTTACTTATTGCAGTTTGTTCCTCAACGATGAAGTCTCCAATTTTGGTAGCAGTAGTAGGGTAATTGTGATTTATTTTAGGAGCTTCTGCTATAATTCATATATTCTGCATTGTCAGAATATATAGCTCTTCTTTGCAGATGCTATGTTTAGTATTTTGTATTGTTTGTATGAAAATAATGTGAAACCCATAATATTACTTATTAATTCTTTATTATTGTTTTTTGGATACTATAAGCATACAATTTCTTAATTTTTTTTTTGGCATGAATTGGTTTCATTCCACACATTACAAAAGCTTTTCCATAGCTGACAAACAATAAATCATAAGTGCAGGATTTCATATTTCCTGAATATGGTTGTTTTGTTCTTTACGAATCTGATCCTTCTAAGATCCTGAATATGGTTTAAGAATGAGTCAGTATGAGAATTATAGTTGTGTGATTATTCTGTGGAAAGTAGAAAGGTTTACTAAAAATACACTAACGAATTTTTCAAAGCTTTCCAAAATGCTTATTTTTAACTAGTTTGAGTTTCTGTTGATTAATATAATATTTTTGTTTATATGCAGCATGTTTGGAGGTGGAAGAGGCCGGAAATGCAGATGACACAATACTGAATAAATCTATATTGTCGTTATTGGGTTCTGAACTCAATTAGAGGTGAGTTGAAAAGATGTGTTCCACACACTATTGAGAGGTTCAGAACGGGGGCGTTTAGCCAGTTCTTAGATTTCTGCACTGACCGGTCGAAGAAGCTAAAGCTTCCAGCTACGGCGATTGATGGTGTCCTCGGGCAAGAGATAGTGTGCGACGATCTAGAACTAGACGAACTTTGGTTTCAGGTTAGATCTCGATGCATTAGGTTCTCTGCTCGAGAGTTTGCTCTGGCAACCGGACTGAAATTCGGAGAACTCAACTTCGACATAAGGGAAGAATACACGCCACCTGGGAGAGGGGTCTTTTATAGGAAGTTGAGGGGTCGTGCCATCATGTTGAGTGTAATTGCAAAGAGGTTTAGGGATGGGTTGTACAGGGGGTCTGATGACGATATAATTAAGCTATCTCAGGTTTTGTTTTTTTTTATATGATTCTGCTTGATATGGACGGTTTGAAAACTACCGTACAGCCCTGGGTGTGGACACTGGTCGAGGACACCCGGAGCTGGGATGAATTTCCGTGGGGGACACTATCATATGCACACCTGATCAGAAATATGAAGGAGATACCGGTTGACTTAAAAATTGAGACACTGCGGTATCATATATACGGCTTCTCTATAGCGTTCTTGGGATATTACTTCTTACACACTCATAAATTATTGAGATATCAGCCTTCTCATTATCAGTTTAAGTTTATAGTTGTTCATTGTTTATAACAGATTTAGGCGTACAAGGTGATCCCTGGCCTCGGTGATATTTGCGGTTTAAAGGTGCACCCTAATTGGGTTCCGAGGATGATACGGTAGAGGCCAAGGCAAACAAAATATGACTTCAAGCAAGAGGGCTTCTTCAAAAAAGATGTATTTAGATGTGTATTACATTCTTTTTTGCCTTGTTTGCAAATATTAGCCGCCCAATATTAATTGTTTGTTATCGTACTTTCATGTATTAGCTGTGTTGTCCTGTCATACTGTCACCTACCGATGACAAGGTCATGGAGGTTGGTTGGCTGAGCCTTGGTCCTATCCCGGCTTATGTAAGCTGCCCCAAGCCGGTGGCTCCAATACCAAGGCCTGAGCCTGCGCCTGTGCCTGAAGCACCGAAAAAATGCAATCAAAGAAAATGGAACGCTGTGAAGACGACTCCATCTCATAGTAGTGCCAGAATATGAATGGCAGGAGAACAAGCCAAACCAATGATCCACGATGTTGATTCTACAGATTCTGATGACATTGATGGTGAGGGATCGGAATCGACCGATCAACCCCCAAGTAACAATGTTATAAGGATGAATGAGGACTCGGATGGTGGTGCCACCTACGCAGCATTCGAGGGCCAGCTATCTCGATTTATGGAGGATAGACTACCAACAATCATCGAACTAGTAATCAAAGATGTCGATCTGTGTTGCCAGGAATTCTCCAAGTTGAATTCAAGGACTACTTCTCCAAGAATTGCAATGCTAGCAGCAACGCAATTGTAAGATTAGATCCTCGTTGAATTTTGTTGCCAGCATGTGAGATGGGTAGTTATTGATTTGCATGTGTTGACTATTTACCTATTACGATTGCAGATGTCTCCCCCAAATGTGATGCCCACTTTCGCCTCCTTCGCCGCTCCTGCAAGTCAGACGCACTTTGCAGGATTCTGTACACCTGCAGGCCCATTGGTACAACCAGGGGTAGGCAACGTCTCGTCGACTACTACAAGATGTAGTAACGGGACCACAAGCATTTTTCTGCCTGAAAGCTAACCAAAACGGGTTAGCGAGTTTCGTGTTGAACCAATGATGTTCCGAGCTGAACCCGACATAAAGGACAGGATGATCCGACAGGTCAGAGCGAGGAATAATTCCCACTTGGTTCTTAGTCCATTCCGGATTATAGAGCGCCGGAAAATATCTGCCAAAAAATCTGAGTACGTTAAATTTAAGAAATCTAATGACAGGTATGTCCTATTCAAATACTTCAAATTTTATGTTGCTAGTGCTCGGACGAGGGTTTTGAATAAAAAAAAGTTTTACGTTTACTGTTTCTTTCCTAATTTAATAATTTGGCTTCCAAGTAAAGAAAAATAAGCTTTGATTATATAAAAGTCAACAATTATTAACATATTTCAAAACTATTATACAAGCCACTTTGCAATGTCTTTCTTAATTATTATTTATGAACGTATCAGCCATGTACATTAATTAGGATTAGATCTAATATTACATAACTTCTTTTTGGGATGCTTCGGATCTTTTTTATGTCGGTCTATATGTACAAGATATGGATTCACTATTGTTTTGTTGTCCTAGGTATTTTCCAATATTGAAGTCTATTAGGTAATTGCAAATTACATAAGGTTGTGCTTTTTTATCATTCGTAGAATGCACATACCGCCCGATTTTTTTATATGGGGCATTTTCAATAACCCTAATAACAAACAAAAGTTCCCTTTAAGGGCAAACCAATCTCTCGCAATGAATGTTTAGATTATAGTTTCAGTTTGTTCACCCTAAACCCTATTTAACTTTTTTCTAAACATGTATATACATATATATTTTTCTGTTGAAGTCTGAACGCCGGGCTCCAGAAGTGTGTGGATAAGACATTCTTTGCTACGTTTGATGATCCAAATGCTCCCTTTGGTGGTGAGGCAACGGGTCTCACTTTGATGTATTAAATATTCATATGTAATTGATGATTTGCTGAAGTTACCTCTTAATCATTTCTCATAATACATCGACTCATACCTAGGGATCCTTATGTCAGAACCATTTGCAGCCAAAGTGAAGGTAGCAGAAACGGTGGCAAATCGATACGTAATCGTTGACACAAAATTTTGTGTGAGTTTTTTTTTTCCTAAGTTAACCACATATCTACGTCTTCCTACCTGTCGAGCACATTTTCCATGTTACAACCCGGGATTTATGTTCACATATTGGACCTGCTGAATGTTGTTTGGCACAATAGGTACCAGCTCGTTTCGGGTAAACTGCCTTATAGGTCACATAAAGACTTTGCGTCGGACACGTATGACCAGTTTAGCATTGAGGAACTCGAACCCCTCTTTCCATATGTGCATGGTTTACAACCCCATTGGGGAAACATGAAGCCTTGGCACAAAGTGAATTCGGTAATCCGACCCGAATAAATATTTATTGTAAACCCTCCCCATAATATACCCTTGCTTGCAAATAATTTTTATACTACAAGTGCATGCAGTAAGTAGGGTGAGTAAAGCATAATGTTGCATAATTTGTTACATGACTAGGTCATAAGCTGTTGGCGATTTGAAGATCATTGGGTGTGCATAAGAATTTCACTTGATAAGGGAAGGGTTATTTTATACGACCCTACACAGCATTCATGGGACGATGGAATCAGGAACGAGAGGTTTTTGTACATTGTCCCTCTATTAAGAATGTTGCCGATGGAATCAGGAATGAGAGGTTTTTGTACATTGTCCCTCTGTTAAGAATGTTGCCGAGTCTTCTCACCAGGGAGGGTTTGAAACTAAGCAGCCAGATTTGATTTCTTCGAAGAAACAATGGGATAACACCGTAGCAGGTGAACAAGCATATTTCCATCAAGATGATTCTAACCAGTCTGCTCCATTTGCTTTCTCATTCATTGAAATACTCTTGTCAAAGAATATAATAAAGGAAAAAGCTGAAGAACGAATGAAGGGTTTGTACCGACAAGCAATCGGAGAAACAATCTTCAGGTTCAGCACGCCGCCCGATACGCTAGGGGAGTGCACGAAGGTTGTGATGGATGTGTAAGAAAAATAGATTAGATTCTTAAGGGTTGTATGACCTGAGTTTAAAATTTGACTTGTGTTTTTTTTTTTAATATGTGGGTGTAAGTATCATGTGATGTGGGGTTTTTGGACGAAAGGTGATAGGTGTGAGCTCGTAGGCCTAAGAGTTGAGAGGATTTTGTTTGTGACGGATTCATTGTCCTTTCATCTTCTAAATGGACCTGCCATTTTGTTTTTGAATGAATTGTCGAAGCGTGCTAGTCGGTGTAGATAGAACGTGGCGATGTTATGTGACCTAAAGTGATAAAATCATAAGCACTAATTTCATTTTGAGTGAGTCTTGTGTGTGAACGGTCACACGTGTGACGGAATGCACTTTTACAGAAAATCTTGATACTTTTAAAGGAAAAAGTGATACTTTTACAAGAAAATGTGGTACTTTTACTATATTGATACTTTTACAGATAAAGGTGATACTTTTGCTATAAAAAGTGATATATTTTTTTGTTCAAAAAAAGTGATACTTTTACAGATAAACGTGATACTTTTACCACAAAAAGTGATACTTTTTCCTGTCACTCCGTGTGACCACCGTGTGACGGTCACATACGAGTTTTTGCCTTTCATTTTTAGGCCTCATATCGTTACTTTTGTTTAATATGTAGGCTAGAATGATATGTTTTCCACTGAAAAGTTCACAGATTCTAGGAACTCAAAAATGTTGCAAGAATCAACTGACACGAACTTACATTCATCAACATATGGCTGGTTGCATGAAGTGAAATAACAAGCGCCAATAAGAAGCAGATTACAAAATGACTTAGGAATTCAGCTGATTCCTTCATCGTTCCCATAGTCTTACACATTGTGCTTCGAAATAAATGGATGTTGGCACAAAACTAATCATCTAATTCCTCCCTTGTTCCCGATGTTAGACGTATAGTTCCCATATAATTCATGTGATTCCATCATTGTTCCCATAGTTAAACCATCGTGCTTCGAAATAAGGGGGTGCATGAACGAAACTATTCATGTACTTCCTTCTTTGTTCCTAGAGATATAGACATCGTGCTTCGAAGTTAACGGATGTTGGAGCAAAGCTAATTGTTGGCACGAAGTTAATTTACTTAAATTACAAATTTAATCATCGTTCCCATGGTGCTTTATGCTTAGGGCATGAAATTAATGCATTAACTCATTGGCACCTAACATAAATTCTTTTGATTTTTACTACCTAGTGAGTAATAAATTCATATTTATTTCTCACCAACCCCTCCTTACTTACCCCAACATACCAACATATGGTAAAAACTAAACGACTTATTCACACTTGCCTGAGACTGAAGGTTTCCGGATACAATCAAGAAAGAAGAAATTGAGCTCAGGTGTTCAAAGAGGTAAGTACAGTTAATTTTCCATGGTTTATGATAACGTTCTACTTATAGATCGTCTGTTGTAGGACAAAATCATTGTTTTCACATTTTTATTATGTTTCCTAATGGGTATGTGCTGATGGGTGTTATTGGGGAGTATTGTATTTTTTGGCCTACTTATGATGTGTAGATCATTAACTACTCCGACTGGTGAGCACAGATGAGTATCCGACATATGGTCATAGTTACTGGGGGATGATGGGACGAATCTAATTATAGGGATGGTGACGAGGAGTATTATCCATTAACGAAGGATGTGTATGACTCGACTTGAACTCATCGAGGTAGTCCATGACATTGTGCAAGCAGACATTAAAGAGAAGGATTACATATTGTATAGTCTAATGTCTCATGGGGATGAGAGAAAGATTAAAATGAGAATCAGGAATGACGACAATGTGAGGTTGATTATGGAGTCTTGTGATAGTCCAATTGTATATGTTAACGTTAGGCCAATGAAGCTACCAACAATCAAGGGTCATATTGTGCCAGTTGAGTACCGGCCATCGATTTCGCCATCATCCTCTGCATTTCCAGACGCTTTGTTTAGCAGGGCTTCGCCGCTCACAAATTACTCATTTGATAATACTCCATCACCTTCGTTTACTTTCCAAGCCCAACAACTAGTATCAACTTTTTTCAAGACGCAATCCCACTATACTTCCATCAAACGTAGGATCATTGATGTGCCCGATGGAGGTCGAGGAAGGAACTGATACCTACATGGACTTAGGAGGACAGAATTCGCCGGTACACATTGCCAGTCTTGATGATGAAGACGAGGACGATGACGTTGCAGATGAAAACATAGCCATACGCGTCCACGAGATGCATAGAACCGAATATGCAAATTGGGTCCAAAGTCCAAACACTCTCGTACAGCTTGATCATGCCTCAACAGACTACCCCTCTCTACCATTGGCGGTTTATGTCCCATGATCAACTATGACTTGCAGTAGGTGGGTCATTCCAGGTGCGGAATTTAACAACGACAGGGACACAGATTTATCCCAAGTGGATGTATCACGCAGTTTGGACTCAAAGATTGCTTTGGGTAAGACATTTAACTCAAAAGGAGATTTGATATG
This sequence comes from Ajuga chamaepitys, assembly GCA_958295605.1. NCBI lineage: Eukaryota > Viridiplantae > Streptophyta > Magnoliopsida > Lamiales > Lamiaceae > Ajuga > Ajuga chamaepitys. Next base: position 72,753,255 of record OY282495.1, read on the forward strand.
TGCAGCAGAGTTGTACCACATCGCAAAAGAAGTTGAATTTTGGGTTAAGCGATCGGGATAGACGCGGTATTACATCATATGCAAGTTTGATAAGTGCCTATTTAGGATGAACACCAACGGGGAAAATGGATTTTGGAGGATAATGGCACTATCTGAGCACACATGTGAGTTCGACCAAACAAGTACGGCATGTCGCAGAGTGCCTGCTAGGATAATTGTGGCGCTTATGCACATAAGCTGGTCGAAAGTCGCAACCTTAAGCGATGCAGCATGACATGAAGACGGATCATAAGTTTGATACCGATTACCAGATAGTACTCCGTGCCAAGCACTTGGCTTACGAGATGGTTTACAGTGAGTATGAGAGCTCATACCAAAAGATCCCTTCATACTTGTCCATGATCAAGACTATGAATCTTGGTTCTATCACAACACACATTGAGGATACGGAGGGGCGTGTTAAGAATTGTTTTTTTGCACTACATTCTTGCATCACAGGATTTTTCATGCACAACAAACCAGTTGTTGTGATTGATGGCACACATTTGAAGGGCAGGTACAAAGGCATTTTATTTGTTGTGGTGTCAAAGGATGGGAACGAGCAATTATGGTCCATAGCTTATGGCGTGGGTCATATGTAGAACAATAAGTCATGGGGATGGTTCTTGAAAAAAATAAGAGAGTGCATTGGTTTCCCAAAAGATTTGTTGATTGTGTTTGACAAACATGCAAGTATAAAAAGTTTTGTATCGTTTGATTTCCCAGGGGTACCACATGGATTATGTTACTACCGTTTACGGGCTAGTGTTGCCAAGCACGAAAAATACTTGGCCAGTTTGTTCTATAATGCAGCGAACACTTACAGCCGTGAAGAAGTTAAAGTGTACGTGAATCGCATCAAAGAAGCATCAGAGCACGGGGCGTACAAGACACTATATGACGCAAAGTTTGAAAGGTGGTCAAGGGTACTATTTTCTGTAAGACGATACGGATTCATGACTTCAAATGCTGCCGAATCGTGGAATAAAAGGATCAGGTATGGCGGAGATTGTCTGTATGCTCGTTGTTGGAGTGCATACGGAGCATCATCGAGAAGTGGTTTAGCCAGCGACGAGAGTATTATGCAAACAGGGAGAATGAGCTGACTGAGATTGTTTCAAAAAAGATAGTAGAGTCGGTTACTAAGGGCCACGGGTTGACGGTAAAGAGCTTGACAACTAAAAAATACAAGGTTGAGGACTCTCCATTGTTGTACATCGTCGACCTAGATGCTTGGACTTGCTCGTGCCAGGAGTTCCAAATGGACCTAGTTCCATGTGCACATGCATGTGCATGTGTAGGGTAAGTATGCATACATTCGTGTTCACATCCAGTATTGACATGGCATATCACTTCTCATAATATTGATAATTTATTATAGGAAATCAAGGGAGAACATTGAAAATTATGTTGCAGCCTATTACAAGACATCTACACTTTGACAACAGTATGCAGGCGAAATAATACCAATACCAAGCCCGGAAGATTGGGTTGTTGATGAGAAGATCAGGAAGAAGATTGTGAAGCCCCTAAATGCCCTAAACAAGCGGGCAGTTCGAAAACCGCACACGTCCCAAGCCCAGTAGAGAAGACGACCGACCCTTCACAGCGTTCGAGTAGTAGATGGGGGGGAAACAGGCCACAACATTCAAGATTGTACCACAATAATCCCTGTAAGCGTCGATAGCCAAAGTGCCAGTTGGATAGGGAACAATACCCTTTCGCAGAAGAAAATAAAGAAACGAAAATGTCACATTTGTCGAAAAGCGGGTCATCGGGCTAACAAATGTCCTGGACCAAGTGAAGACGATGACGGTGAGAACGTCATAGATATGGGGGTTCCGCATTACCCTCATGCAGTTTAGAAAGATCAAGGTATTGAGCAAGGGTCGTTACATAGTTTGCAAGGACACAACCAAGAATATGCAGAAAACTATCCTGCCACACAACCTGAATCTGACGAAGCTACAAAGATATGGACAAGTCACAATAGGGCGCTGTTTAACTTGAACGAGACGCCAGAAGACTATGTTGATGGATGTGAAGATGGTGAAGAACTTGATGAAGAAGTTACAAATAATCCCTATGGAGGATTGGAGGACGGTGATGATTTAGTAATATCGCTTTGATGTGAATCGAGATTGCTGGATTCTATCAGTTAGCTTGCCCTAATATTTATCCCTCTTAAACTATGGTATTATATTAGTGTGCTAATCCTTTTCTCGTGCTAAGAATATGTGGTAAAGTTTGTATTCTACCATAACAAATTAGTTGTTACACATGCCACTAAGTCATTCGTGAATATGATGTTCTCATATCGCTCCATGGAAATCGATTCGAGTGTGCTAGGTGTACTTAAAGTGGGTGCATACAATATAATTGCATCGTGCCACCATATCTCAAGTCGTTTCCCGAACCGAAATGCCTCGTGCCTCGGTGCGTGCATTCTTTTACATCGTGCATGACGTTACTTTCCCCTAAAACAATTGCTCTAAACCCAAAAACAAATATTATATGTTAGTTTAATTGCATCGTGCCGCCATATCTCAAGTCGTTCCCCGAAGCGAAATGCCTCGTGCTCGGTGCGTGCATTCTTTTACATCGTGCATGACGCTACTTTCCCCTAAAACAATTGCCATAAACCCTAAAACAAATATTATAAGTTAATTTAATTACATCGTGCCACCATGTCTCGTCTTTCCCCACCATGAATATGCCTCGTTCCTCGATGTGTGGATTCTTCTGCGTCGTGCATGATGTTATCCTTCCCCCTAACAATTTCTCTTTAAGTTCATTTTTGAAATAATTGAAACTCAAAATAATGAAAACTCAAAATAATTGAAATTCAAAAGAGTTGAAAAATAGGAGGGAGGGAAGTTCAAATTTTATGAGTGAGTGAAATACGAGAGGGATAGGTAGAGGAGAGAGAAAAAAGTTAGAGAGAGAGGAGAGAGAAAAACGTTAGCAAGAGAATGAAAGAGGAGAGAAAGTAGAGATAGGGCAGAGAGAGAGTAGAGAAAGCAGGTGGAATTGTGCAGAGGGTCACAGTCTTAATCAGTGGGGAGGGTGGGTTTGTGCAGAGAGGTCACAGTCTTAATCAGTGGGGAGGGTGGGTTGGGGGGTGGTTCGAAATCTGTGAACGAGGGTGGCGGTATGGGTTAAAAGTAGGGGTGAGGTGTTGACTAAAAGACAAAAATGTGTTCAATTTTTTTGTTTTTAAGAATCTTGTTAGTTTTAGGTAAAGTTTATAGAAAGAGTTAGATTTGACCTTTTTCACAAAGTTACCAGTTGTAATAAAGTAAATTGCGAGTGTTTCTAAAGAAGATTTACTACGATAACAAATAGCTCTTAAAAAATATTACGGTTAGGAATATTTAAATAAAAAAGGAAAAGGGAAAAAGATTACAATAACAAAATCAAGTGAAACTTAACGGGTATAATCCCATGAAACTGTTAAAGGTTTAAAGTTGAACAAATGTAATAATCACAATCTCGCAGGATCCTGTACAAGTCAACAATCATTCATTCAGAACAATGGAGCAGCTGCTTTGCTTCTGCAGAAATCGAAAGCCAAACACAACGACGTTGTTCCAGTGACGTCTGCCGGCATATGTTCCAGCCATAAACCAAAACGATATACAAATATGACACTTCACACATATGCTTTCCTCACATTATTGGTGATACTTGTCCAAAGAATCTGTGCAGTATTACATGATGTGACAGTCCCAAACTATTTCCAGACAGTTTCGTTTGCGTCAGTGAAAACCGCATTATGATGCCCGATAAAGCACTGGATAACTTCTATAGCACGGAAGTCAACAGGCGTCCCATCATCAAGGGGGATTGATGACGAAGCATCTTGAGTTTCATCATCGTCTAAATGCAAAAAAAACAGAAATTGAGATAAATATACAAGAAAAAGAGATGATTAGAGTCTATCAAATTGGATTACTTATAAGACGCATTCAAATTCATAGCAATTCAAAGCAACAGATAAACCATTTACAACAGAAACAGGACAAATTTTATATGTAGTTCAACAGGAAAGGCACGGATTCTTATATATTGCTAGTACAATCTTTCTTACAGCTATCAGAAGTAGAAATTGTACAGTTCTACTCGGCAGGCCAGAATTTCAGGAAAAAAAGGACGGGGGGGTGTATTTAGCATGTAACAGTTAGCTTAAACTGCAAAATCACCTGCAAGGATGCCCCATGCACTGTAGTTGGAGGCAGATCCTTCATTGGCATTAGAATCAAGCTTTTGTGGTTGGCTCCAGAACTGCTTGTAGTGTTCTGGTCGATGGCCTTTCTGCCACATAATGATCGGGGATAATTCCGCTGCAAGGCTTCGAGCATCCATCTGCATGATGATTGTAACATCCACATGTGATCATCAAGTACTAACTACCATGGACACTCACTGAGCCATTCTGAGTTTGACTGATTGGTAAATAGCCAATTAACTATTTTATCAGGGAAAGTACAATTAACTATTGTGGCAAAATTCAAGACAATTAGAACTTATGTGCCTGTTTGTCACCAAAATAACTGCAGGCAAACATGTTGTATCTTAGGCAAACAATAAATAAAAAAGTAAAAGTTAAGGATCCAAAACATTTCTCCCAGACAAATGAGATTCAATTTGCTATTTCTCTTTGCTTATCATCTTAGAGCACAATATAAAGCAGAAGATGGCAAAAAACTAGAGTTGTGCAATAAAACCTCGTACCATAAAATGACCAAATCCACCCATTATCCATACAAACTTAGAAGAATGAATCCAGCATCATATAGACTGAGGCAGCCAGACCTCCTCCATGAACTCACATGCATTCACATAGACAAATGAGAAGGAGAGTGTGTGCAACCTACCTTGTTAACAAGAGATTTCTGGCTAACGCGAAGTAAAAGTGCAGTAATTAGTTCCAGTGTCATATAATTAACAGTTGGCAATTTCTTAAGAGCACTTCTCATTAGATGTATGCTGCAACGGGCATTTATGATATCATCGTACAGCTCGAAGGTGATCAATGGCTCAGGAAGGCTAGCAATATAACACTTTATAAGAGCTGCAATATCTACGGGGCTTACACCCTCTGGCAGCGATGCATTTGGGTCTGTATTAATATAAAAAAGGTAATTATAAGAAACGGTGGGGGGAGAGATAGCAATAACCGGATTATGCAAAATTTATGAGGGCCAACCCAGTGAGTATTAAGATACCTTGATTGTACAACGACACTAACTGCTGAAGAACCTTTTTGTTGCCTTGGGCTTTGAACAACTCTTGAGAGTTTAGTCCTAATTAAAGAGGTCAAGCTTTCTTTTCAGCATGGAAAGTAAATAATACAAACCAAGTACATGATTTGTCATATCCACTAGCTAAAGGTCACCTGACAATATGAGGGAATCTGCACATCTCATCAATATAGTTGGAATTGGCGTGCTAGACTGTTGGCGCTGGACAGCAAGCTCAATCGGAACACCAAATACTAACAATGAAATAAAGTTACGAATCTATAAATAAATAATCCAGATCACATCACAAATATAGACTAAGGCAACATCATAAAATGCATTATCTGCATGAGTAGCTTCAGCCTTCAAGAACGTACAGCTGTTCAAGTATAACTAGTTTTATTCATTTGGAAGGTTCGAGAGAATGATGTTAACTGTAAACATCATAAACCACTAAAATCACAACGGTAAACAACAGAAGCAACTTCTTATATGTTTGGTCTCGGTAGATCTAGTGATCTTATACGCTCATCACTAATAGCAAGAGAAACAAATTCACTTGCTTGCACACCAGATGTGTTAATGTGGTGACCAAAAGAATGAGGATACCCACCATCAGTACTAGCAACTCCCTGCAGATTTTGTAAAAAAGGGAATAAATTAGTGAAGCTTTCTATTGAGTTACATAATTAAATAAAAAGTTTCCAACCGCCAGCACCTTTTGCCATCGCTCGAGGTCCGTCAGAAGATTCTTGCTTTTTTCAGCAGTCTTCTTTGCCACCTGTTAATAAAATTTTCATCAGTATCACAAGCTTGCATCACTTCAAATTCAAAGAAAATTACTCTTGACCTAAAATCATTACAGGTACTGATCCTTCTCTACATTCTATGATAAAAACAAAAAAAGAAATAAACTAATCCAACAGAATTAATGTGCTGCGAGTGAACATTTACGTCTAACTACTAAGTAGCTGTTTGATGATCTCTCTTTTACACAGGCAAAATGCATCTTAAGTTCCCTAAACTATTGACGAATATTACAAGGAGGCCCTAAAAGATGAAAAGTCTTATGTGTAAGTCCTTCCATAACAAGACATTGGTACTGTAACTATCTGCTCTTTAATACATTTTTATAATTTAAGGATCTTTTCAAACTAATTTTGGAAACATATCAAGACAGTCACAAATTGTCCAGGGACCTTACGTGTGTGTGTAAGTGTGCGTCTGAACATTTGTGAATTCCTCGTCAAGCAACTATACCATAACCATTTATAAAATGATTATAAATGCTCCTTCCATATAGACATTTAGAGGAGTTGTTTTCCTTTAGAATCACAAAACCATGAGGGTAAATTTAAACGTGCTTCTTTGTTCAGCTGAATAGACGCTCCTACATGAAGCACAGTTCGAGGTAAGTAGCAACCACATCAATGGAAACAGGGCATTAGAATTTGTAAGAGGAGATGTGTTTATGGTTTAACAAAAAAATTTAGGTAGTTGAACTATAGAAGTTCAAAATGTCGGCATGATCTAGTCCAACCCATTATAAGGTGGATGTGCAAGAAGGAGCACTAAAGACTACACAGATAAATTTAATCCTTGATTGTCACAATTATGTCCCCACCCAATACTTCCACTGACCATTGATATGGTTCAGAAAAGACATAATGTATTAAGGCTTCCAAATAGGGACAGCTTCACAATTCTACCTCCATTCTCCATATGCTAGAAAATCTATTTGCCATGTCTAATGCAATCTACACTTGTAGATATATGATATATCATTACAATGATGGATAAAGTGACACCCTAACAATGGCTTGGGAGATAGTTAATAGAAAATGAAAAATTAATTTTGCATTTACAGGTTTTCGACATGCATGTACACGGACACACACAAAATGACGATAAAAAGAATAGAGATGATTTTACCTCAAACAACCCAACTTTCAAGTTTCAACACCCAACTTTAAGACTAGGGAAGCAATTCCGTCTCAGTTTTTCACCATACCTATATTTCTCTGTTTCTATGCTAAGCTAACAATTCCAACTGACTAAAGCCCAGAACACAGAAAAGGAGCAATTTGAGGAAATACAGATGGACGAAATTCCTGAGAGAGAGATTGAGTGGAAAAGGAGAATAAACGCAACCCTATCACTGACGAGAATGAATTAGTCGATATAAAGTACTCAAAATTAAGCTCTAGTGATCACATCAGTATTGAATAAGCAATCTTTTCTTTAATTTCTAGAAAAATCTGATTGGGATTTTACATAGATAAAGATTTGGCAGTCAAAAGGCCACAAAGGATAAGATTAATGATACAATCACTGTTCAAACTGCAACGTTACGTCAGACATGTAGGACCCAAACACAACCATAACAAATGCAAGGTTTCTCGTTGAAGTCTACTTCAAATAGTTACCGAAGAAATGAACAACATTATTGCAACAACGAACTCAAGAAATCACCGTACGATAATTACAGCATACAAGTAAATTGTGTAAAAATGCTTCACTTTCTTGGCACAAATATAAACAAGCACTTGATATCTTAGTGGACAATTGCATATATGGCATATTATCAAAACAAGCAAAATAGAGCAAGAGAAAAGTAAGTTTCCATCTCAAGCACATCTATTAAACTAGGCCTGGACGGACTTCCAATATCAAAACTCCTTTTTTTACCTCTTCAACTTTTATCTTTCCGACAGCCACTTTGTCTTTTGTCTCAGTGAACCCCTTCCTTAGAAGCATGCTTGTCGTAGCAGCAGCAGAAATAAGACGTTCCTGCATGGCATGCCTTGTTGATGGCTGCTGGAGGATGGCCCATCGGCTCTTGACTGCTGAGCCAACTTTTTCTGCCACATCAGCAACATTTTCCTTCGCATCCTTCGCAACCTCCCCGACAAATGTTCCAGCAGAGTGTCCTGCTCCTTTGAGCTTGACCCCTACTTATCAAGGTTTGGACATCCTATAAACAACGATGTGCTAAAAGAACACATAGATGAAGGCCATCAGAAACATGTAAGTTACTAGGAATACCTGAGGACTGAAAGAAATCACTAGCCTTCTCTTGCCACTGAGGCGAGACAGCTGAAGACATTTAGAGTGCCCCCCAAACACTAACCTTCACGACAAAAACAGCTTATGCATTCAATTCAGACATACAAACAAAGAAAAAATATGGACAAGCAGTTTTAATTTAGTTCAATCAATATATATAGGCATAGTAATCCAAAGAAAAGCCTAACTGTTGATGTTAATTGATCTAGCCACTTCACTTATTCTAATATTTGAAACAATACCTTGAGGAAGACAAAATAACAGGCATCACATATTCCAAAGGTAAGTAAATAGAAAAATTTTCCATCATACTCAAACAATTGAATACATAATTATGTAATCACCGGAAAAACAAAAAAAATCCACAAACTCCCAAGCAAACAAATACAACAGTTTAACTAGACAAAAATTATCAGCATGCACAGCATCATCTGCAAAAATTAGATTCATCATCAAGAATATGATCGGTCGATTGAAGAACTAATCAAAACTTCGGAAAACCAAAGAGATTGCATAAGTAGCGACCAAAAGCATAACCCAGAATCACGAAAGAAAAATCAAGACCATAAAAGGAGTTCATATTTTTTTTTTCAATTTTCAGCCTCGTTTCACCTAGTCCATTTGTAATAAATAAACTTCCCAAAAATCACAAAGCGCAGAAAATTAGGGTTATCTCACCCTTTTCGTTCTCTCTAGCGAGGAACCGAAGCTGGCAGAATCGTTAGAGAGGGAAAGGCCGAGGGGAAACAGAAACCCGCGGAGAAAATAATGAGAGACGACGAAAAGAATTTTCTCTCCTGGTTCTGAGATCCAATGAGAACAGACCACGTGTTGGTCTGCAGCGGAGTTATAAGGCAGGTGCGTAATACCCAGATTCCAGATGCCTCCGTAGTATAACGGTCCAAATTCTAAATTCACGTGCTGGATTAATTTGAAATATCCTGCATATATCTCTTTTCTTTCTCTAGTATGATTCATATTCATCTTCGCATTATCTTTTAAATTGTGTGTTTTTTTTTAAATAACATATTTTTCAATCCATAATATTGTAATTAATATATTTATATTGTAATTTTCTTTTCCCACTTTTTAAGTTGTGCAAAACAACTTAATGTTGGGGTCCACCCCATGTTTCACCTTTGACAATTGAGGAAGGTAAAAATGGCAGAAGCCATGTGCCCACAAAACATGGAATTGACAAAAGAAGCCTAAGGTGGTGTAGCCTCAAATTGTTGAAAGAATGCAGCAGCAATGCATTAATTGCAAAAGAAAAACGGTGCAACAAAGATGGACTTTTCGCCTTCCATTCCTCTATAAATAGAGGAGGTCTCCGTAACAAAACCACAACCACAACAGCAAGAGCAGTGCAAGAGTGCAGCTGTTTGTGAGAGACACGAGAGTGTTGTGAGTTCGTTTTGAGAGAAGAAACAGTGAGAAAAATAGCGAGTATTTTTCTATTCCTCTTAAAATAGATATTGAGTGTTTCCAAGTTATTGAACTTGAGATATTTGTATACCCCTATTAATTTAGGGAGAATTTTGTAAGCCTACTATACACACATAGTGGAAGTTTTCTAGACTAAGGTCTGGACCCGTGGTTTTTCCCGATTTGGGTTTTCCACGTAAAATCCTTGTCTACATATTTTATTATTCTGCACATATTTATTTTCTTGGTTTGGTCCTATTTTTTTTAATCCAGCTAGTGAGAAAAGATTTATCTCAATTCCGCTGTGCCGGTGTCATTTATTTTGACACTCTTTCCCAACAAGTGGTATCAGAGCCCCAGGTTTACTTGGGGTGTCTGGAATCATACTACTGATTCAGTTAGCGGATTGAAAAAATGGAGGAATCGTCGTCGCTTGGCGGTATGTTCAAATTGAACGGATCAAATTACTCAATTTGGAAACCAAGCATGTTGGATCTTCTCTACTGTAAGGATCTCTATTTGCCCTTACATGGTGATGATGCCAAACCAAAAGATACGAGTGATGTTGAATGGAACATCATGCATAGAAAAACTGTTGGATACATCCGGCGCTTCATTGAGCATAGTATCTTCCATCATTTTGCTAATGAGGAAAATGATGATGTTTTATGGAAGAAAATGGAAGCTATGTTTGAGAGGAAAAATGCCTTAAATAAAGCTTCTATCATCAGACGAATTGTTCGATTGCGATATGCAGATGGTGCCAACATGACGGAGCACCTAAATACATATCAGGGTCTTATCAATCAATCCATCAATATGAAGATCTCTATTGATGATGAAGTTGTAGCTTTATTGCTACTCAGTTCGTTGCCGGATAGTTGGGACACTCTTGTGGTGTCAATCAGCAACTCGGCTCCAGACGGAGCACTGACCTTGCAGATGGTCAAAGATTGTCTTCTTAATGAAGAGTCCAGAAGAAAGGAGCAGAATCATTCTTCTGAGACAAAGGCGATGGTTGCTGAATACGTTGATCGAGGGAGAAGCAAAAACAAAAGCTCTAGATACACTAGAGACAAATCCAGGGGGAAGTCTAAATCTAGAAAAGACTTCAAATGCCATTATTGTGGTGGTCCAAACCACTATGAGAGAGATTGTCGAAGGAAGAAGCGAGACCAGAAGAATGAGAATAATGACAACCAGAAAGATGACAGAGACACAACCGCTGCTGCAGTCGATGGCGATGTTGTCATCTTTTGTGATGATGCTTGTGTTAGCTCATCGTGCCAACAGACAGACTGGATCGTTGATTCAGGAGCCTCATATCACATAACTCCAAGTCGTGATATGTTTACATCTTACACCAGTGGTAGCTTTGACAAAGTCAGGATGGCCAATCAAGGTGTAACGGAGGTCGTTGGTATGGGAGATATTGTCCTATATACTGATATAGGATGCAAAGTTATTCTCAAAGATGTCAGACATGTTCCTGATATCAGGCTCAACATTATTTCCGCTGGAAAGCTCGACGATGATGGCTATGTGAACCACTTTGGTGAAGGAAAATGGAAGCTCATCAAAGGTTCTCTTATTGTTGCCAAGGGTAGAAAGCAAAATTCACTCTACCTGACAAACGCTACTATTTCCATTGGAGACGTGAATGCTGTTGTTAAGAATTCCTCCATTGAGTTGTGGCATAAAAGGCTTGGGCATATGAGCCAAAAAGGTTTAGAAATTTTGGCAAGAAGGAACCTCCTCCCTGATGTAAAAGGTATGCAATTGGAAACCTGTGTTGATTGTTTGGCAGGAAAACAACATAGAGTTGCATTCAAAAGTTTCTACCCCTCAAGAAGAGCTCAGCCTCTTGATTTGGTGCACACAGACCTGTGCTACATGAAAGACAGGACTCTTGGTGGCGCACTGTACTTCGTCACTTTCATTCACGATTTTTCGAGAAAAGTCTGGTGTTTTGCTTTGAAAACCAAAGACCAAACGTTGGAGGTCTTTAAGCATTTTCAAGCAAAAGTCGAGAGAGAAACCGGAAGGAAACTGAAGTGTGTTCGTGCAGACAATGGCGGCGAATACCAAGGGCCGTTTGAGCAACACTGCAAGAACTATGGTAACAAGCTTGAGAAGAGTGTCCCAAAGACTCCTCAACACAACGGTGTGGAAGAAAGGATGAACAGAACAATCTGTGAGCGAATCAGATGTATGCTGTCACATTCCAAATTGCCGAAATCCTTTTGGGGTGGAGCTATGAGGACTGCAGTTGATTTGATCAACCTTTCTCCATCAACTCCTCTGGGTGGTGATATTCCAGATAGAGTTTGGTCAGGGAAAGATGTTTCTTACAAACACTTAAGAGTGTTTGGCTACAGGGCTTTCGTACATATTCCAAAAGACGAAAGAGCTAAGCTTGATGACAAAACCAAACCGTGTATCTTCTTGGGATATGGTCATGAAGAATTTGGTTATAGATTATGGGACCCAGTTAACAGGAAAGTCATCAGAAGTAGGGATGTTGTATTCCTTGAAGATCAAATTCCTGATGATGCCAAAGAGAAGTCTGAATCCATTTCAGAAGTTCCTGTTAACTTAGATCCAGTTCCTTCACCGATGATCCAGGATTACAGGGGAGATACCCAACCAGAGCATAGTGATGTGGTTGATGATGAAGCAGGTGACGATCAGAATCCACCTGTACAAGATGATATCCCTCCAGTTAGAAGGTCAACCAGAGAAAAGAAACCTTCCACCAGATACAACCCACGTGAATATGTGATGCTTACCGATGGAGGAGAGCCACAAGGTTTTGCATAAGCCATGGCGCATGACCAAAAAGAGAAGTGGTTAGAAGCCATGAAGGAGGAGATGAACTCCTTACAGGAAAATCACACCTACGACTTAGTGAAGTTGCCAGCGGGAAAGAGACCACTGAAAAATAAGTGGGTCTATAGGCTGAAGTCTGAGGAACATAGCTCACAACCAAGGTACAAGGCAAGGCTGGTTGTGAAGGGTTTCAGTCAGAAGAAGGGTGTTGATTTCGAAGAAATTTTCTCACCAGTGGTGAAGATGTCCTCAATCAGAGTTGTTCTCGCGATTGCTGCCAGTTTGGATCTGGAGATTGAACAACTTGATGTGAAGACTGCATTTTTGCATGGAGATTTAGACAAAGAAATTTACATGGACCAACCTGAAGGTTTCAAAGTCAAAGGGAAAGAAAACCTTGTATGCAGGTTGAAGAAGAGCTTGTATGGCTTGAAACAAGCTCCCAGACAATGGTACATGAAGTTTGACTCCTTCATGTTCAACCATGGCTACAACAAGACCAGCTCGGATCACTGTGTTTTCTTCAAGAAATTTTCTGAAGGAAACTAAATAATCTTGTTATTATATGTGGATGATATGTTGATTGTAGGCCATGATGTCAACACGATCCGAAAGTTGAAGAAAGAGCTTAGCAAGTCTTTTGCGATGAAAGACTTAGGTCCAGCTAAGCAAATCCTTGGAATGAAGATCTTCAGGGATAGGAAAAGCAAGAAGCTTTGGTTATCTCAAGAACAATACATTGAGAAAGTTCTTGAAAGATTCAATATGAGCAAGTCGAAGCCAGTCAGCACTCCACTTGCGGGTCACATGAAGCTCAGCTCCGTGCAGTGCCCCACAAGTGAGACAGATAAGGAAGAAATGCAAAAGATACCATATGCTTCTGCAGTTGGAAGTTTGATGTACGCTATGGTATGTACCAGACCAGACATTGCTTATGCAGTTGGAGTGGTCAGCCGGTTTCTTTCCAACCCCGGAAAAGAGCATTGGGCAGCTGTGAAATGGATATTTCGATATCTTAGAGGTACTCCTAAACTATGTCTAATATTTGGAAATGACCAAATTTTGTAGACGGGTACACAGATGCAGATATGGCTGGTGATGTTGATTCCAGGAAGTCCACATCCGGATACCTGATGAGACTTGCAGGGGGAGCTATCTCGTGGCAATCGAGACTTCAAAAGTGTGTGGCATTATCCACAACTGAGGCAGAATTCATAGCCATAACAGAAGCTTGTAAAGAGATGTTATGGTTGAAGAATTTCCTACTGGAGTTAGACTTGAAGCAAGAAAGATACACGCTCTACTGCGACAGCCAGAGCGCAATCCACTTGAGTAAGAATTCTACATTCCACTCAAGATCGAAGCATATTGATGTGAGATACCATTGGATTCGGGATGCACTCGAGAGGAAGTTGATGCAACTTGAAAAAGTTCACACCGATGATAATGGAGCCGATATGTTAACCAAGTCTTTACCCAAAGATAAGTTTGAAACTTGCAGGTGTATAGCGAGTTTAACTGAATCCCCACATGTGGTGGAGGGGGAGAATTGTTGGGGTCCACCCCATGTTTCACCTTTGACAATTGAGGAAGGTAAAAATGGCAGAAGCCATGTGCCCACAAAACATGGAATTGACAAAAGAAGCCTAAGGTGGTGTAGCCTCAAATTGTTGAAAGAATGCAGCAGCAATGCATTAATTGCAGAAGAAAAATGGTGCAACAAAGATGGACTTTAGGCCTTCCATTCCTCTATAAATAGAGGAGTTCTCCGTAACAAAACCACAACCACAACAGCAAGAGCAGTGCAAGAGTGCAGCTGTTTGTGAGAGACACGAGAGTGTTGTGAGTTCGTTTTGAGAGAAGAAACAGTGAGAAAAATAGCGAGTATTTTTCTATTCCTCTTAAAATAGATATTGAGTGTTTCCAAGTTATTGAACTTGAGATATTTGTATACCCCTATTAATTTAGGGAGAATTTTGTAAGTCTACTATACACACATAGTGGAAGTTTTCTAGACTAAGGTCTGGACCCGTGGTTTTTCCCGATTTGGGTTTTCCACGTAAAATCCTTGTCTACATATTTTATTATTCTGCACATATTTATTTTCTTGGTTTGGTCCTATTTTTTTTAATCCAGCTAGTGGGAAAAGATTTATCTCAATTCTGCTGTGCCAGTGTCATTTATTTTGACACTCTTTCCCAACACTTAAAACAACAGAATTGTTTTGTATGATAAATAACATGGTTGTGTTGATTTTAAACAACCAAGTTATTTAAAACAATAGAGTTGTTTTGGAATAAAATAACCTAGTTATTTATACCACCCTTTGTCTAAAATGTTAAACAATTGAGTTGTGAAAAAATAGTTTTTTTTTTTTATTATTGTTTTGAAAGAATAAGACTACTAATGATTTAGGGCCCTTTGACTAGGTCCTTTCTAAAAATTTCTTGTTCAGGGAGTAGAGCAAAATTTAGTAATATAAAAATTTGAACAATTTTTTATTTAGGGCATATTTTTTATGGATTGAGCGAGACGTACTACATTTGGACTATCTTAGAACGTATGAATCCCGAATGATAATGTAAATATTTGTTTGTTGACCGAAAAATAATGAAAAAATGTCAAAAAGTCATTTTGTAATGAGAAGGGGGGGGGGGGGGGGGGGGGGGAGAGATAGCCAATGGTTGCCTCTGCAGACAAAAAGAAAGAAAACTAAGAGTAACAAAAAAGGAAATCTCCTTAACTTTCTAATATATCACCGACAAAAGAGCATTAGAGTATGGTTTCGTCCATCAGAGAGTGGCATGCAGCCATATAAAGGCAAGTAGTAGAGAGCAGGGCAACCCCGAGGTTAATCAAGTCCACTGCTAAAACGGCTAAGCAGCTGGACGTACAACACATGAATCTATGCCTAAGGGACCAAAATCCCAAATGCTTTGCAACGCATGCCTAGCTCACCTCAGTGAGCTTGGACTCGTTAAAACCTACCATTGGCAAAATCCTGTGAGAACAAACCAATGGCGAGGACCAATAGGGATGAGAGAGAGAGAGAGAACAATGGAGACAAAATTTTATACCACAGATCGCGCAACCAATTAAAGAGGAATTTCTTTTGGCATTAATTATATAAGTTCCCTAGGTCACATATTTAGCATAATAGACTTGAATTTAAGCGAACCGAAGAATCTTAAATTTAAGTCCTAACTCATACGTAAATCTGGATTGATCCGTCCTCCATCTAGCGTGGTGAACCGATAAACAAACATACACTTAAGAGTTTCGACTAAACATCTATGTTTATGAAAATATAATAATATGATCATCTATAAATGACAAAATTATTTAGAGACTTTGATATGAAACTATCGATTCTTCAGAGGATGTTTTTGGAATTCAAAGTCAAATATAATATGAGTAAGTTGAGCATGTTCCTCACCAAAATGGTGAAAGAACAACAAAATTATGAGATGACGATCAAGTAAAATAATATTAATCTTTAATTTTGTATCTACATGTACAGGTCAATGGTATATAATCTATTCGAGGTATTATTCATGGGGTATGATAGAAAACATCCTACCCTATGAGCTAATTCTACAGTACCCACCCTACTCAACAAATTATGATGAAGAATTGATTATTACTATTGATGAATTAACCGACAGTAGGGTGACCATGATTCGGAGTTGTTCGGAGATTTCCAAATCTCGGAACCAAATTGAAGTTCAAAGACATTCAAAGATTACATAAAAAATATCTTTGTGTATCGATCCGATTTCTTTTAGAGAATTTACAAATATGTATCAGTTCGGTCCACTTTTCGCTTAATTTTAAAAAAAAATATATTGGTATTAAATAAAATACATGAAAAATTTATAGTGCATATTTAAGATGATGACATATTCTCCTAAGAGGGCGTTTGGCTAAAATTAATTCAAACACCTCATAAGTTCCAACATCTTATAAGTTGTTTTAAGAGCTTATAAAATATAATTTCTCAAGAGTTTATAAGTTAATAAAATATTTGGTTATGAGAGCTTATGAGCTGGGAAATGAGTGATGTACATATGAATTTGAGGACTAATTTGAAAGCCACTATCAAACACACATTTTAATTAGCGTGTGAAATTTGTGTGGTGTATGTGAAGTGTGTGTGAAGTGTGTATTGTGCGTGTAAAAGAAGTGTGTAAAGTATGTTTAGTGTGTGTCAAATGTGTGTAGTGGGTGTCCAATGTGAAATTTGAATGTAACTTATAAGTTCTTAAAAAATAAGTTGGACAAGAGGAACTTTTTTTTTTTTTGGAACTTATAAGCTCTAAGAGGTTATTTTACTTTGTTTAATATCTTATTTTGTCAAACATATTTCAAAAGTTTATAGAAACTCTCAAACATCTTATAAAATATTTTGAGGAACTTATAAACTTAGCCAAAACCCTCTAAGACACAAGATGGTGTTATATTAAACACACTATACCTTAATACAAGTCTCAAACCCAAACTTATAAAAATAAATTTTACAAAGTTACTAAAATATGTGTATGTTCTAAAAATGATAGCACTAAATATTATAAAGTTACCGATTTCAATAACTTATTTGGACCTTTATATTGATTTTTTCTTCAAAAATATGTGAACCTCAATTTGTATACCTTCCAATGAGATTAATTTATCACATACAAAAGTTTTCATTCTCTTTAGTTATGAGTAGCTTAATGTTTATACATTTTATATAGAACTAATTAAATAATACACTACAACAAATAAGGGAATTAGGGACGAATTGGAAACGTCACTAAAAGTGATGAAAATGTCACTAATAGTTACGTGGGACGAAATTATTTCGTCACATCAAACGTCACAATATCCTAGTCGCTAATAGTATTTAGAGACGATTTTTTCAAAACGTCTCTAAAACATTTTTTTAGTGACGTTTCTTAATTGTCTCAAAAGATTATTTTTAGTGACGTTTTTCTAATTGTCTCAAAAGATTTTGTTTAGTGACGTTTTATATTTATCTCAAAAGATTTCTTTAGGGACGTTTTTTTAATTGTCGCGAGAAAAATTCTTTTAGTGACGCTTTTTTAATTGTCTCAAAATAGTTTTTTAGTGACGGTTTTATTAATTGTCTCAAAATAGTTCATTTAGCGACATTTTTTTATTGTCTCAAAAAAAATCTAGTTACATTTTTTTAATTGTCTCAATAGAGTTCTTATAGTGACGATTTTTTTAATTGTCTCAAAAAGAGTTCTTTTAGTGACATTCTTTTATTGTCACAAAAGATCACTTTTAGTGACTTTTTTTTGTAATTGTCTTAAAAAAATATCTTCTGCGACGTTTTTTTTAATAGTTTAAAAGAGTTTTTTAGTGACGTTTTCTTTATTTGTCTCAAAAGATCCTTTGTGGTAACGCATAAATTATATTGCCTCAATATTATATATTACAATACCTGATAGTACCCTTAATAACAAAACAATATAATAAGAGAGAGAACAATAACCAACACACAAGTGAATCTTCAATAACAATTTGCATGTAAATGACGATTGTTCTGAACTTAATCCATCTAAAAACAAAGCATTAATGGATCAAGAAGCATTAATGAAAGCATTAATGACCAGGCTACATACCCTATTTCGGCTTGAGCAGCTCTGTACAACTCCAGCCTCTTGGCGATAGATTGACGCCGCTGCATAATGGCCGGATCCTCATCCAAAAGAGTACCCAGTTGCCTTCCCTGTCATGGTAGAACAACAACCACAATTCAAACAATAATAAATCAATCACCTGCACCTGCCTCTATACCTCTTTCTTCCCCAGTTCCGTGAAGAATTGACCCAGTAAGCTGCGTTTGGCCTCACGCACTTGACAATAAACAACAGACTTTGGAATCGAATTCCTCAGACCACCGCAAACCATATTCACATAAGACAACACAGTCGATCCTGTTAAAAAACGTAGTATCACCCTATAATCTCAACTTTTTAAAAAATAAAACCATACAAAGTACTCACCAATTCGTCGAAGGAGTCATTATATCTATCAACAAGTGAATGGGTTGGATTGCCGCCCTTCTCAACATCCTGAGGAATCTTCTGGAAGAAATCTACAGTCAAGTAACTACATTCCATTTCTACCAGCTGTAGGGTTGCTTTCTTGCTTTCCTCCCTCATCCTGTCTAATTATTCAACAGCGGCATTTCCAACCTCCACCCTCAGAGAAGGGTACTGCTTCAACTCCTGTACGCAATTCAGATGAGGGAGGATCAATGGGGAGTTCCTCATAATAATATCAAATAAATAAGACAATCAAACAAAGTAGACTTACCACAGTCTCATTTATTGACTTATGAACCAAGTCCTTCAGTATTGCATGAACCTGAAAAGATGAACATAACAATTTTACAAGCTTAATACACAACTCATCCTCTTGACTAAAGAAGCTCCATTTGGAACAAAGACTCCAGTTATATTGAATGTAACCAGCCCCCAAAAGACGTCAGTAGTTCCACCAAAAGGAATATCATGAAAACCATAAATCGCATACTGCTGTCTGAGGTGGTAATTAAATAATCATCACCTATTTATCAGAAATCCAATCATAATTCCCTAACATGCATAAAGAAAGACATCCAAATTCATTATCAAGGAATAGAGATCATCTAACACATATGCTTCATAGTTTCATGCAACCAGATCAGAGTACCAATAGAATGACTCTTCAGCAACATTTTATGACAAAGGCAAACGCTACCAACATAATGAGAACAAGATTGTAAAAAAGGAAAACAGATACCGCATCAACAGCTGCCTCTGCGGGACCTTTGATCGTAATCAGGGTTGAAGAGATGAAGGCCATTCATGCTGCTGGCACCAATTTATGAGTTGAAAAAAATGACCTATTTCCAAATTATCGTTAAAAGGACTTTAAAACACAAGATATAATAGGCAATGAAGGGAGAAACTACTTACTCCAGCATCGGTCGCAATGGGCTTTCCTAGACGACTCAACTCAGTTTCTAGATCGATAATAGTTTTGTTGATGAGTGATTGCAGGCCAGGAATTCGAGATTTGATAACAGATTCCAAATGCTAAAACAGAGAAGAAGCACAAATTAATAGAGACGAGCTAACTCAAATAATATAGATGCACATGACAAGCTTATCAATTCAGCATCAGCATATGTGACGTTTGCATTAAAGCGAAATAGATCAATTCATATTTTCAGGGTGACAGAAAGGCATCACCAGCATTCTTGGCCATAAATAAGAGGCACGGCCCTAATTTTCAGTTTCAAATATTGTTTTTCGGAAAAGATTTCCAATTCAGTTTCCAGATATTATCTGTCTGGAATCCAAAAAGATTTGTATCAGGTATTGCAATAAATAGCCATTGGAAAGCATTTAAACAAGAGGGGAAAATTCAGCAACTCAATCATGAGTAAAACCACATTAATAACATCTATGAGGCTTGAAAGTAATGTGTTATGAGTCCATATAGCAAATATAATGACACAAGGACCGTTTGGCCCTATATTATGATTTAGAATTCAAGAACTAGACCAAAAGTAGTGGTTCAGAAGCAGCCAGTAAATTTTACAAAACAAAGGAAGAATCAATAGTCTCCAAGATAGCAAAACATAAGGGCTTAGCGTTCATATTGCTTCAACAGTTTAAATAGTAAAAAGCGAGCTCATGTACAGAATTTCTACTGAACTAATTCAGAAAATACAGTACGAATAACCCATACAATAGACATTTTTATTTTTAATTTTTTTTTCCTGTTTCCTAGAAAGTATCATCTAATTAGTGGTCTGTAGTTCTCAACTTACATCTACAGCATCTGTACCCTTGTCCATGAGATCAATCTTTGTTAGAACTCCAAATGTCCGCTCTCCTGAAATAAGATAAGTAGGGAAAATAAAACAACTCTTAAGTGGAAAGATATTTATGAGAAAATAACCAAGATGTATTTCCTGCAACAAACCCAACCATATCAACAAGCCATACCTTTTGGATCTACTTCACGAGAGATCTTAATAGCATCAGATGTTGCAAGATCTTGATTGGCAGGAGAAACTGCCAAAATAATGCAGTTGGGCTGCAATTGATTTCTTAATAAGAATAAACTGATGAAGTCGTTTTGACCTTGGGACTGCAGTTTCATGACGGCCAGTCAATACTCGCAAAAAGTTCTCAACAGTCACTTCATAACCTCGGTAATCTACCTAAATTTGAAATAGAAGTTGAAATAAGATGTTCAACACAGAACTCCAGCAATTTCAATATAAACTGTCTAAAAGGAAAGACTAATTACCTGCTGGATGAGTACTCGAATGCGTGCAAGGACAGCCAGTACCGTTAGTGAAAACTTCATGAAAAAGGACTGAGCAAGCAGCTTGGATAGCTCCCTTCCCATTGTTAAAGAGAAAAACATTGATGTAGAGATTGGTTAAATTGAATATCCACTTCACTAACTTTATAAGGATCAGATTGCGTATCAAATGGCAGTCAAGTCTTTTTTATGCCAAAGTAGATACACTGAGATGGGATTGACAAAGAAATATTAGGAACTTGGGTCATTTGAATTCTGCTATATGGAACTGAACATTGAGTCACAACAAACTACATCAAGATTCAACGGCTACCATTTACACACGAAATCCCAAGAGTTCAATAGGTTTATAAATTGAGTCAAAGATATGCAAAATAGATATGGTAACAATAAACATGCTCATATACAAACACACACACAAACACACACATAATGACCGTAGTGGCCAATAAGAAAAGTTCTGCAACATGCAATGCTATAAAACCTTAAGATATTCTGATATTACAAAGTGACTCAACTATGTTCAGACATTATCCTATACAAAATAAATACCGTCAACAGTAAAAAAAGAAAATAATGATAATAATAAATAAAAAAGAAGAACAAGGATACATAGCTGCCTTCAGTACAATCAGAGTCTCCTTCAGTAATAATGGCCCAATTATAACATGATTTTGTTTCTACCACACAAAAACGTTAGTAGGACAATGAAACAATGACAGACAAGTGTTGATGAAGATTTCAATGATAATGGTCAGAAATTAAAGAAAAGAAAGGGTGTACACCTTTCCAAAAGATGAACCTTTTGCTTTGGCCTGCTTCCATAGATCACCAGAAAGGAGGCCTCCAGTATCTCCTCCAAGTTTGCAGACGCGAACAAGAGCTCTCTGCTTTTCTTCAACGATTCCTCGTCCGCGCTTAGCTTCCTGACGGCGGCGCCGAGCTCCGCCGCCAGCATTTAGTCGGTGAGTTTGTTGCTATCTTTTTCGTTGCATGAGATTCTGAGAGAATTGGGGGTAGGTTTTGCGATGTGGATTGGAGTGAGATTCGCGGGGAAGGATTGTGTTCGAAATTTTGGGGATTTTGGGAGGAGATTTGGGGAAAGGGGTGAATTATTTGACCTAATTCTGCAGTTGCTTTGATTGGCGTCATCGTTGGAAATGAATTAGAAGGGGAACACAAACACAAGGAAGCTATAAGAAATGAAATAGCTAAGAAGCTTTAACTCGCACCGCCGTGAAGATGCAGATCTTCGTCAAAACCTTAACGGGGAAGACGATAACCCTTGTGGTTGAGTCCTCCGACACAATCGCACTCTTGCTGACTACAATATCTAGAAGGAATCGACTCTCCACCTTGTCCTCCGCCTACGTGGTGGCGCGAAGAAGCGAAAGAAGAAGACCTACACGAAACCTAAGAAAAAGAAGGTCAAGCTCGCCGTTCTTCAGTTCTACAAGGTCGATGATTCCGGTAAGGTGCAGAGGCTGAGGAAGGAGTGGCGCAGGTACTTTCATGGCTAACCATTTTGATAGGCATTACTGTGGTAAATGTAGACCCACGTATGTCTACAATAAGGCTGGTGGTGATTGAGGTGGAAGGATGTTTTGGAACTTACATTTGATGTTATACTGTCTAAATCTGAACGATTTTTTTCGTTTTTACAATCTGGAACTTTAATTTAGTGCTGTTTTGAGTAGTTTGTTGGGACTGTGGATTTTTCAGCTATAAGAAATGAAATACTAACATTTATTTCCTTAGTAAAAGAGAAATTATACAGTATGTGTTTAAAGTAAGTAAAAAATTTCAAAAAAATGATATTGGGACATTTTAGGAAAAAACGTCACAAAATGTAATAAAATAATTCTAAAATTAAAAGAAAATAATATAGTGACGTTTTAGGAGAAAACATCACAAAATGTAATAAAATAAATTTTAAATTAAAAGAAAATGATATTGTGACGTTTTAGGAAAAACGTCACATAATGTAATAAAATAATTTTAAAATTAAAAAAAAAAATGATATTGTGACGTTTTAGGGAAAAACGTCACATAATGTAATAAATTAATTTTTGAATTAAAAGAAAATGATATTGTGACGTTTTAGGGGAAAACGTCACAAAATGTAATAAAATAATTCTAAAATTAAAAGAAAATATATTGTGACATTTTAGGGGAAAACATCACAAAATGTAATGAAGTAATTCTAAAATTAAAAAGAAAATGATATTGTGACGTTTTAAGGGAAAACGTCACAAAATGTAATAAAGTAATTATAAAATCAAAAGAAAATGATATTGTGACGTTTTAGGGAAAAATGTCACAAAATGTAATAAAGTAATTTTAAAATTAAAAAAGAAAATGATATTGTGACGTTTTAAGGGAAAATGTCACAAAATGTAATAAAATAATTCTAAAATTAAAAGAAAATATATTGTGACGTTTTAGGGAAAAACGTCACAAAATTTAATGAAGTAATTCTAAAATTAAAAAGAAAATGATATTGTGACGTTTTAGGAAAAAACGTCACAAAATGTAATCAAGTAATTTTAAAATTAAAAAAGAAAATGATATTGTGACGTTTTAGGGGAAAACGTCACATAATGTAATAAAGTAATTTTAAAATTAAAAGAAAATGATATTGTGATGTTTTAGGGGAATACGTCACAAAATGTAATAAAATAATTCTAAAATTAAAAGAAAATATTTTGTGACGTTTTAGGGAAAAACGTCACAAAATGTAATAAAGTAATTCTAAAATTAAAAAGAAAATGATATTGTGACGTTTTAAGGGAAAACGTCACAAAATGTAATAAAGTAATTATAAAATCAAAAGAAAATGATATTGTGACATTTTAGGGAAAAACGTCACAAAATGTAATAAAGTCATTCTAAAATTAAAAGAAAATGATATTGTAACATTTTGAGACGTTCTTATAAAAACGTCACTAATATAAACGATTTTGAGACGTATTTAGAAAAATGTCACAAAATAATGTCTCATTTTGAGATGTTTCTAAGAAAACGTCACTAATATCAATCCTTTTGAGACGTTCTTGAGAAATGTCACAAAATAATGTAACATTTTGAGACGTTCTTAGAAAAAGGTCACTAATATACACAATTTTGAGACGTATTTAGAAAAATGTCACAAAATAATGTCTCATTTTGAGACGTTTCTAAGAAAATGTCACTAATATACATCCTTTTGAGACGTTCTTGAGTAATGTCACAAAATAATGTAACATTTTGAGACGTTTAAGAAAAACGTCACTAATATATACCATTTTGAGATGTATTTAGAAAAAGGTCACAAAATAATGCCTCATTTTGAGACGTTTCTAAGAAAACGTCACATATAGTATACCATTTAGAGACATTTTTAAAAAAATGTCACACAATAAATTATTTGGGACAATATATGCAAAACGTCCCAAAAAGCAACCTATTTGAGACGATTTCAAAATCGTCTCAAAATAAATCATCCCTAATTCTCTTATTTGTTGTAGTGATAGATCTAATAATAACTTTTATTGGTAAATTGGATAAAAATTATATAGTTGAATTAAAACACAAATTGTGCACAATGTTAATACTTTCAATAACGTACAACATATTAATGAGTTAATATTGTTATATAAAAAATCGCCATAGGTGATGAATTAAATGATATAGGCCAGGCACAACGTAGTGATGTTATCTTTATAGGTATAAATTCCTCCGATTATGGTGCAAATAGTTTAGAGGAATCCATCTTTTAGGATACAAAATCTATACATGACAGATTAAAAATTGCACTCTTTTAATTTATACGGAACAATATCTCAAGCTTTTTGGAAAATATAAATGAAAGAATCTCGCTTTAGATTGTATAATTGCCGGGGAATTATCTCCAATTAAGATTTTTAATACCGTGATTTGTCAATCTTTAGAGATTATATAGATTCCCAAGAGATGCCATGAAAGATCACATGTCTGCAGCAGACACCATTGACATGATCGTTCTTTCTAGATGTGTCTTTCTAGAAAGGTCATGTCTCTTTGTTGTAGATATGTCTCTGAAAAACATGTCTGATGCACTATTTCTAACCCTAATATTACCGGTGTACGGTGCTACTGTAGTTAGTGACAAACAATGTCGATCCCACAGAGACTGTTTCATATGTTCAATTTTATACCCTAATTGTAACAACTCGATTTTTTAAAAGTATTTTTTGAACTATTCTTTCCTTAAAAAAATAAAGAGAGAATAATTGAAGCAACTAGAAAATTCTAAATGTAATGTAACGCTTCAAGACTGTTATAATTTTTATAAAGACAATATTAAAGATGAGCTTTGATGATGAGGTAATTAAATTTTTCCAAATATTCATAATAGAGTAAATAATACCTTAGGGCTAGGCGGAAGCAAATTTACCATAACAATTGACATATATAATAAATAAAACCTTGAATTAAAATAAAATACTTTTCTTGAGAAAAGTCACTAATCAAGTTTTAAAAGTAATAAAATATTTAAGACCAACAAAATACTCATAATTCTAAACAATTAAATCAAATTTATAATTAAAGGATCCTAGACAAGTACATTTGATAAAAGAACATCATACTTAATATAAAAACAAAATCGTCCCAAAATAATAACCTAGGAATTCCCCTCCCCCCCCCCCACCCCAAATTCCTTTAATATTGCTGGAAAATATTATTTTTGGTATAAATCATTTGTCAGCCTATCATTTCACGCGTTATTTGGTAAAAAAAAAGTTATTTTTGGTATAGATTAACATATATTTGCCTAAAATATACTTAGGCATCATTATGTCAATTCAATAGTAAGTCCCCCACAATCAACTTAATTTGTCCAACTCTATAAAATAGACTTCACGCAATCTTCCAAAAAATATATGAACCCATATCTCACAGAATCTGTGATATTTAATAAATTCAACTTAATTTATGTGATATTTTATTTTAATTTTTCTTATAAATATATATATTTTAAGTCGTGCATCGCACGACGGGGAATTCTAGTTAATACAACAACAAAAACAACAACAACAACAACAACAATAATAATAATGACAATATTATTTTTATTATTATTATTATTATTATTATTATTATTATTATTATTATTATTATTATTATTATTATTATTATTATTATTATTATTATTATTATTATTATTATTATTATTATTATTATTATTATTATTATTATAACCTTAAATCAATATAGGTGTTATTTTTTACATGAGTGAGAAATCGATCAATGATGCAGCTCAGGTAAAGTTTTGTTTTGTTTTTTCTCATATAAAATCATAAATTTAAAATAAACTTGAAACCAGGACTATATGATAAAGTTTCATCAAACTTATTATTGGAACTAACATGTAATTAATCACAAAAAAGAACTTCACAAGTTTATACAAATAAGCATAGGCAAATCTTCATAATTTTCTATCATCGAAACGTAAATATATTTTAAAAAAATAGCCCATTAAGAGACATATAATAATATACCACCACGATTCGCCTCCACTGTCAGCTCTGTCAACCTGAAATGAGGTTTTGATAGGTGGGGTGAGCTACATAAAAAATAAATATAATTTTATGTGCATAGTGTGCGTGTCCGTGAACATTCGTAACATTTAAAACAATTTGCATTATACAGTGACTTTCTTCAACATTTGTAAACATATATATCATTAACTGACCAAGATATCATATTGAGGATCATAAATGATCACATATTCATATGCATACACAAATACAACAATCCATAAATATTTAAATTTAACAAACTTGAAAAATAAAACCCACCTTAAACTTGAGTGCGTGAAGAAAGTTGAAAGTTATCCTAAGTCTTGTAACCTTAATTGACCGCTCCTACATATATAAATATTTTAGGTGTTATTAACATGTAAATAAATTAATCATTATAGTAAGTATTTTGAGAAAAAAACATATTTGATAATAAAATATTTTTGAGGAGTGAAAACTATTGTTTTGAGTGAAATCTGAAGTAATGGGCATTTCAGATTCACTGTTGAAGTTAGAAAAGGTTAAGGTAAACAATTGAAGGCTATTTCTTTTTAGGGTTTTTATTGGTCAAGTACCTGAAAGATAGGTCAACTATCAATTCAGATCCTGAAAGATAAATTTTATCAATCTGGAACCTAAAAGATCTGAAACTATCAATGAAAAATCCTAAGTCTAAAATCATTAAAGGACCTATTTGAAAAATTGCAAAACCCACAAAATAAAATTTCACAAAATGAAATTTCGAAGTGATAAGCAATGGAAATATACGACAAAAATCTTTCACAATAATTTTTTTTTTTAATTTTATTTTGAAAAAAATTTTGTAGTTCATATTTGAAATTGTTATTTTTTTAATTTATTTCTTTTGCATCTGTAATTTCTTTTTCAAGTAATACGTGGGGAAAACTTTTCTTTTTAAAGTAAGTCTGTAATCTCTTTTTTGAGTTCATATTATTTAAATTCATGTAAATATATTTCACTTAAATGTATTTTTTCTTATGTAAATACTTTTTTTTGTTAATCTGTTTTTTTTAAAAACAATGCAAATTATTTAATTATTTTAGATATTTCACGATAATTTACAAAAACAATGTAGTGAAAGACTTTTGACGTATATTACCTACTTATCACTTCGAGATAAGTTTATTTTTTGGTTTTGCAATTTTCCAAACAGGTCCTATAGTGATTTTGAATTTATAGGTCTTTCATTGATAGTTTCAAATCTTTTAGGTTCTGAATTAACAAAAATTATCTTTCAGGACCTGAATTGATAGTTGACCTATCTTTCGGATTCTTGACCGGTAAAAACCTTTCTTTTTATAAAGAATAAACAAAACAAGAATAAAGAGAAAAAGAAAATAATTATTAAAAGAATATGGTACCATTGGCATTAACTTTACTGGAGAGTTTATGAGCCTTTACTAAATAAATTAGTATGTCCACCCATGCGATGCATGAATAAGACTTTTTTTTCAATTTTGAGTAAGGGGTATATATATATATATATTTAAATGTTGTACATATAATAATAAAAATATATAGGGTGCGTTTACTTAAGGTTTTCCTCAGTAGATTTAGGGATCCAAATCCCAATAAAACATACTCATTAACTCCCTCAATCAAGTTTGGCTCAGACTCCCCAACCTTAAATAAACACACCTATAGTAAGGTTGATAATATAACGTAGTAAAGTTGAATGTGAAGTTGTATAATCGAATATAAAAATATGTTACAGTTACAAACACATATTAAATTTACGAGCCTACGTATTGTTCACAATATTTGCAATTATGTTAACATGTGTTTTTTGTCATTGCAAATTAAAACTTCCTGACATTTTTTAAGGGTGTGTTTATTTATGGATCGAATGAGGCGTGGAAAATTTGGATGTAAAAATTTTGATTGAAAAAATTCTAAAATCTAATGTTTATTTTAGAAAATAATATGGTAAAATTGATAAGATATTATCACATGATCATTAAAAAAATAAGAAAAAAGTATCAAAGATTTAGATAATAATTAATAAAATTATTTAAATTAAATTATTACGTCCTGCATCCGGACGTGGAAATCCATAAACAAACATGGCTCCTTTAGATTGAACCTTATCCATAGATTGCATATATTTGACCTAATAAAAATTAATAGGCAAATTATTTAATAAGCATAAATAAAAGGTAAGTCGGATGTAAGTTTTTAACCCAAAAAAAACATTAACTTTACTATATGAATATTAACATAAGTAGAATTTCAATTACTAATTACATAGATTCGATCCTCTATTCTGTTTAGGGAGGCAATGAAACTTGAATTTATGGAAGGCAATAGGTTACGTTTTATTTTATTTTATCTTTGACATGAATGGAAAAAAGATGTCCTTTAACATTAAGTATGATACATTTATCGTATTATAATAATTTTCTATTTATTTAATCAAGGTTTGGGCCTACATTCAATTACGTCACTGAACTTGTCAGATATATTAAGCGATTTGGTATTATTCTTTGAAGAACGAAGCCCAGCTGATGTTTAAAAAAATCCATGAGCTATGTGATACTATTACTACATTAATTTAAATTAATTAAAATATAAGAGTAAGGGCTTAATTGGACTGAGATTGACTCATTCGGATGTGAGATTGTTCATTCATAAACAATTTCACTACATGCTCATCTATCCACATTTCCCTAAAAAACTATTTTACATCAACATCATTTATTTTCAATCAACTTCCACTTCTATCGTTCAATCACAATTCTCAATACACCTTTTAGTCATTTCCTAATCAACCAATCATTACCCACATCACTTGTCACAATATTTTATACTATCAACCACACTAAAACCTACTCATGTGACATCTACAGTATACATCATACCTTACACATCCTTTAAACAAAAATACATTTTCACTATTTAAGTGGAGATACCATCCGAGGATGTGCCACAGCCGACGGGGCACATTTTACTACATCCCAGCATAAGTATCCTCTTAGAGTCAAGGGCGGCGATAGAGCTACCATTCTACAATCTTGTGGGTGTGTTTGATTAAGACTGAAGAATGTTGAGTCAAATTTAACTGGGGAAGTTAATGAGTGTGCTTTATTAGGATCCGTCAGTATACTCTACTCATCAGCTGATTCCACTATTAATATGTACCTCCTCAAATCCATTTCTATCACACTTCTTCCTCTTTCGTTCTCTAACTCTCCGCCTCTTATCTCTCTTCATCTATCAAATCCGGAAGCATAAGAATATAATAAACAGAAAAATGGAAGAGAATCATCATCATATACTGTCTTTTTTACGGCCTTATGAATGGTTTCAATTTTTTTGGACACTTTGTAAATTTTAGATCTATAGATCGACGCACATATATGCAAAAACGTTGTGGTTGTTTTGTTATAATGTGGATAAATTGCATGTATTTATTCATTCAGTTAAATTCTTTCGGAAAGCTTCAAAATGGAAGTATGTTGATGCCTTAACCTCGAATTAATGGGTGAAAAGCATCAATCTTAGATCTTCCTATAGTTGACAATTGATGCAAATCTGTATTATTGTTATGGTTTGAAAAACAAAATTGAAATGTGTTGGATGTCTAATTGTTTAATATTACTTCTCTACTATAAGTAGCATAATATTTTCTATGTGTTTGCAGATTGACCTTTTTAAAAGTTCCATGAAAAAAATGAACATAATATACATAAAAAACTATAGATCGATATTTTAAAAAAATTAAAGAAAGAAATCCTTATGAGCATTTGTGAAGCAACATATAGTACATAAAAAACTAAATATATATGGGATACTATATTGTAAAGTCCAGTAGTTACATATTTTCATATTTAGATTAATCGATGTAAGAGGTATACAAAAATTTTTTTTGAGTTTCTTTTAATTGCAGATCTAAAAGCATATGCTATTTCAACTTTTCTAAAATTAACTTTACATATAAAATTTGTAGCTCTATGTTAATTTCATAGACTTATCACATATACTCTTGACTCTCGAATGCATGTTTATATAATATAAACTCTATAAATATGCATCTCAGATGTCAAAAACTAATTGAAATTGTATACATCTCATGCTTCATAAATATTTGTAATTTATTTAGTTATCACTCGATTTCATTTATTTTGCATTTAACTTTCAATTCATTTATTTTGCAGATAAAACGAAGACGAAGCATGTGGAATTTGTTTTCATCTAACATATTCAAAAAAGAAAAACGGTAAGTGCTTTTTTATCATTGTGTGTTTTAGAAATTGTTTGATAGTAGTGATAATGTTTGTTGTGATAAATTTGAACTTGACTCATATATTTAGAAACTATAAAAATAGAGTAATTACAGTAAGCATGGGAACTGACACTGAAAGACTGAAAATTGAATATTTAGTTTTGATAAACTTAAATGCAGTTAACCTGGACATATAACTAGGCGTGTCAACGGAGCGGGACAGGTTTCTGGATTTTTTAATCCGCCCTGTCCTGCCCCGTCCCGCCCCGTGTTTCGTCACGGGGCAAAAATATGCGCCACGTGATCTGCCCCGCACGGGGCGGATCTGCCGCGACCCGCCTTCATCTTTTTTAAAAAATAAAAAATAAAAACTATTTTTTTTAATTAAAAACCTCGTTTTTTTTTTTTTTTATAATTGAAGTCACTAGGGTTTTAATTTTTAGGTTTACATTAGTTTTGTTTTAACATTTTTTATATTTTCTTAAATTAATTATTAGAAAATGGAATTTAATTATTTAAATTTACTCTAATCATAATTTAATGTATTAGGATGACATATGTATAACATATCATATATAAAATTTGATATTATAAATACATATATATACATATTTAATATTTATGTGTGTGTATATATATCTATATAATGTTACATAATATATATTTAAAAACAAATTATATATATATAGGGGGAGGGAGCGGGACGGGGCGGGGCGGGGCGGGGGCGTGCCCAGTTTTTCATCGGGGCGGATTTTGTCCGCCTGAAAGGCCTCGAATCGGAGCGAATCGGGACGGGGCGGATCGATTTTGACATGCCTACATATAACTGTAGCATAAGGTGTCAACTTGTAGCCAATGAATTCTCTTTTTGCTGCAAGTTCGCCAATGTTGCATCCTTAATACGCGCTTGTTCATGCCCTTAGGAACCACTTCAGTGGATTTCTTTCCATCAGTATTACCACATCATCCAACTGTATCTTTTACACTGGAAATTGATAGACATTTTTTTGAAATTTTTATTTTAAAAATTAAAATTATGCACAGGCAGTCCTGCACTTGCGTATAGTTATGCGTCAAGGCTTTATCCCAGTCTCATTCATCCTTAGAAAAGCAGCCATGTTAGAAACCAAAATGGAAGGTTGGAAATTATATAGAGAAAAAGAGTCAGATTCACTGGTGACAAAATGCCATGAATTCTTCAGAATTCGTTGTAGGAACCTCCACACGGACAAATTGAACTATGACAACAAAATTGTTCTTATTTTCACCCTGAATATATGGCAAAATATCTTCCATATATATGTCCCAAAAAGTACAACTCATCTATTTTTTTGAATATGCAATAACAGATTAATAAGTCATAGTGTAAAAAAGGATTGCATAAAGAAAAATCAATTTAGCAGTGTACGAATTATGATGAAATTGAATTAAGAACATGTAAATATTTACCTGTTTGTCTTGAAAGATCAACTCAATGCTGGACATCTCATTGTTATTTCCAAACACAGGTGTACCTCAAACAAATCGAAGACGCCTAGCCCACAAATCTGTAGTACTAAAGTTGATGGAAGTTTGAGGGATTTTGTTGAATGTGTATGTTCTATTATGGTAGAGGTATGTAGATAGGCGAATGGGTCATGCGAGAAGAAAACTGTCCCCCCCTTAAAAAAAGGACGGGGCAGTTTAGCACAAAGAAAAAGATGGAAAATCTATGCATATCATGGGACTGTCACTGCATTGTAGGAAATTTTGAAATTAACAGTTCCGATAGTAAGAAATCGCTCCTAAAAATACGGGAACATGGGGGCACATTCTATGATAGTGACATGAAACTGCAAAATATTAGTACGGTAATTCATTGATATCGATTAAATATTTATTTTTGTATTTTGTAAAATCTGTATTTGTATACTTTTGATTGTTTTTTCGTAGCAGCAGGAAAGGAGTCCATCTATCTGCCTAGCTTAGGTAAATTTCCCCCCACGGCATACGAAAAGAAAATCTAGGATGACGACTGTCAAAAGAACGAGTAAGAGATCATGTGTATGAAGAGTAAAACACGTGGCATGGTAGAAGAAAAACATTATCTAGATGATTTAGATGTTTGAATTTGAAATTATTTAAATTTAAAATTTGAAGCAAAATCCCGATTATTAATAAAATATTCACGTGTTTTTCGAAGAGCGAATATTTAGAAGCCGACGCGTGTTTGCAGACCACACTGCCTGGGAGCATGACACATATGAGAGAGTTTTCAGGAGCGTTTATCCTTTAGTATTAAAGGAGGATTGTTTTTTACAGAGAAAAATAAAAAGTAAAAAGAAAAAAAGGTTAGGAAATTAAAATCCCTAAAAATCGAGAATAAGAAATCCCCACCCCCGTTTATTCCTTTTGCCCCCACAACTCCAAAACGGATGTGTATACATATATATATATACACACACACACACACTTCTCTACAACAGCCAAATCAGAGGAAAAGGACGAGATCGAGAGCAGCGGAGGCAACGACGGCGGTGTAAGGTGTAAGCGGCCTGTGCCCTGTGATGAAATTTATAGAATATGCAGAAAACACATATCAAACATAATAAATGAAACAAGCAGAAATGATGGCAACCATAATATCTAGTTTCATTGAATGAACTTCATAAATGAAGAACTGAAGAAGTGCGGCTGCTAGCTTGTTACAAATGAGCTGCAGATCAAAATGTGTTTATATATCACACATTGCAGCAAAACCTAGCTAATTAATGCTAAAGACAAAAGACATAAATGTGTGCTTATAAGAAGCAACACTAGCTAACACCTTTCTTAAGCTAGAATGCTTTATTACCAAATATGGTAATAAGCATTAACATGTCCAGCTTGTCAGGTCAAATAAAAAAGAATTAAACAGAATACATGCATTAATGACTTAATACATACTATAATCTAATGTGTATTAAGATATCAATCCATGTAAAATCCATAATCCAACACTCCCCCCTCAAGCTGGATGTGTGGATGAACACAATCCAAGCTTGGAAAGGAGTCCAGCAAATGGTCCGGGAGGTAGCTGTTTTGTGAAGAGATCTGCCAACTGATCCTTGGAAGATAATGATTGGAAGGTGAGAAATCCATCCTTGAATTGATTGCGCACAACATGACAATCAATGTCTAAATGCTTGGTGCGTTCATGAAAGACTAGGTTTTCAGCTATGTGGACAGCAGCTTGATTGTCACATCCAAGAAGCAGTGGCTTTGGTACTTCAATCTGCAGGTCTGAGGAAATATAATTCAACCACATTAATTCACAAGTAGTGGAAGCCATGGCCCTATACTCAGCCTCTGCTGAACTTCTAGAAACAGTAGTTTGTTTCTTAGATTTCCAGGAGATAAGGCATTTTCCCAGAAAGACACAATAACCAGTAACTGACTTCCTGGTATCTTGACAAGCACCCCAATCAGAATCACAGAAGGCTCGAATGGATAATTCACCTGTTCTTGGATAAAAAAGACCAAAATTGGAAGTGCCCTTCAGATATTTGAGCAGGTGTAAGGCAGCATTCCAGTGAGAGCTTCTTGGTGAGCTGACAAACTGACTTAACTGCTGTGTAGCAAACGTTAAGTCTGGCCTTGTGAGATTTAGATATAACAACCTCTCTATCAACCTTCTGTAAGATTCAGTGTCTGCAAAAGGCAATCCATCTGAATTATTGAGCTTCTGACCATAAGGAAGTGGTGTAGAAGTGGGCTTAGAGTTGTCCAATCCTACATCATTGATAATGTCCAGAATGTACTTTCTTTGGCAAAGAAAAGTACCTGTGTCATTCTTACTCAGTTCCATGCCTAAAAAATAAGTGGCCTCTCCTAGATCTTTGATGCTAAAGCTAGCATCCATGAACTGCTTAACAGCACATAAAAGATCAGGATTATTCCCAGTAATCAGAACATCATCAACATAAACCAATAAAGCCAAAAAATCATCATTCCCAGTCAATGTGAACAAGCAATGATCCTGTGCAGATTGTATGAAACCAAAATGGAGCAATTTGGTGCATAATTCTGCATTCCACTGTCTAGAGGCTTGTTTAAGTCCATATAGACTCTTCTTAAGTCTACATACCTGTCCAGGACCAGCCTTTGTATATCCATCTGGTGGTTGAAGGTATACTTCTCTGTCCAGAAACCCATGCAAGAAGGCATTGTTGATGTCTATGTGATGCAATGGCCATCCTTTCATAGTGGCAAGTGCTATGAGATATCTCACAGTCACTGGCTTGGCAACTGGAGAAAAACTTTCCTCATAATCCTCTCCCAGAATTTGATTATACCCCTTGGCAACCAACCTTGCCTTATATCTTTCAATTAGACCATCTGGTTTCAGCTTGATCTTGTAAACCCATTTGCTACCAATGGGTTTCTTTCCTTCTGGTAAATCTGTTATTTCCCATGTATCATTTGCTTCTAGAGCATCAAGTTCCTGATTCATGGCCTCCCTCCATTCTGGATAGGTGATAGCTTCCTTGTAGTTCTTAGGTTTTGGCACAACTAAGTGATTGGCATGAAAAGCTGCATGAGATTGTGGATGCTTGAACATTGATGTTACAAAATCCTGCAGACGAGCTGGTTTTTGTATTTGCCTAGTGCTCCTTCTGAGTGGTGTTGGCTCTGCACTTGGTTGATCTGCTCCTTCCCCCAATTCAGATGTGTGTCTGATATCTCTTCTTGTTGGTGCTGTTTCTGTATGGATTTGATCTCTTTGTGTTAACCTGGCACTCCTTCTGAGTGGTATTGGGCTTCCATGAATCTCATCTGCTTCCCTTTCTGATTCAATTGACTCCTCTGATGGGTCAGGTGTGTTAGATGGAATAGGGATAGCTGAAGGACTTGAGATAGGTGTTGAAGAGCTTTCCTCATCATTCAGAAATGACATTGGCATTGGAGATGATTCTTCCTTGTTTTCAAAATCAGGATCAGCATATGGATAAGTGTTCTCAAGGCAAATAAGATCCCTTGAAGTAATCACTTGCTTGCTAGCAATGTGATATACTCTGTAAGCCTTCTGGTGAGGAGCATATCCCAAGAAGATGCATTTCTTGGCTATTTGATCAAACTTATTTTTGTGTGGACTGGTATCAGTGGCATATGCAAGACAGCCAAAGGGCTTCATCATTGCATATGTTGGTATTCTTTGAAACATGACTGTAAAAGGGACTTGCCAGTTTAAGACTCTGGTGGGTAATCTGTTTATGATGTGTGTGGCAGTAAGGATGGAGTATGGCCACAAATAGTGCGGAATTGAAGACTCTTTCATCAAGGCTCTGGCCATTTCAAGTAAATGTCTGTGTTTTCTCTCCACTACTCCATTTTGTTGTGGAGTATAGACACAGCTTCTTTGGTGTATTATTCCCTGGTCCTTAAGAAACTGCTGGCAATCTCCACTTAAGAACTCTGCTCCATTATCTGTTCTGACCATCTTCACTGTCTTCTCCAG
Organism: Ajuga chamaepitys; assembly: GCA_958295605.1. Lineage (NCBI taxonomy): Eukaryota > Viridiplantae > Streptophyta > Magnoliopsida > Lamiales > Lamiaceae > Ajuga > Ajuga chamaepitys. The sequence goes on from OY282495.1 coordinate 72,789,447, forward strand.
TTGTCTTGTGATCATGTGGATAAATTCCTTGAGTGAGCTCACTGCTTGCTTCTTGCTTGCCATAAGATTCACCCAGGTCATCCTACTGTAATCATCCACAATGGTTAAAAAATAGGAAGTGTTGGTGATGCTGGGTTGACTATATGGTCCCCAGATATCCACATGCAGAAGTTCTAGCACTCTGGTGGTGCTAATTGTACTGGTAGGAAAACTGAGCCTGGTTTGCTTCGAGATATGGCAGATTTCACAATGCTTATGCATTTCCAGAACAGGTGGAGTACACATGTGCTCCAGGAAGTGTAGATGCTGCATAGAAACTGGTGATGCATGTCCCAATCTTCTATGCCATGTTTTGAACAACTTGTTATAGTGTTCTGCATTTGCTGCATATGCTGCTAAAGCCTCTTCTGAGTATGCTGGCTTGGCAATATACAGCTTTCCAACAAGATGTCCAGTGAGAATAATGCTTCCATCTCTTGCACTTTTGACAGTGCAAGACTCATGGTCAAATACAGCCTTTGCTCCTGTGTCCATTGTCAATTGGGATATGGATAACAGGTTGCAAGTGAAACTTGGCACAAGAAATACCTCTGTCAATGTGAGCTTGTCAGATAAGAGGACACTTCCACACTGCTCCACCTTTCTTTCTGTTCCATCTGGTAAAGTCACCATAGCTGTGTGTTGCATAGGTCTAAGGTTGCTCATTAGAGTTGAATCATTGCACATGTGTCTGCTGGCACCTGTGTCAATGATCCATGCCCCATCATCTACTCCATCTATTAAAGTGAAAGCAAAAAATGAGCTTCCAACATGTGTATTGTTTGCATTTTTCACCCTTGAATTCTCTGCTTGCTGTTTCAGATCTGATTGATTGAGAATCCTTGCCACTTCCCTTTGTACAATGGCTGATATATCTGGAGATCTACTCTGACTTTCAGTGTAATGCTCATTTGCTGTCCCATCCTCTCCAGTTATATCAGCTGAGTGAGCATAATTTCCCTGATTTCCCTTCCACCAATCTGGATATCCTTTCAACTGGAATCAGTTGGAAATCACATGTCCATGGTTTCCACAATGATCACAAAGTAGTTTTGCCTTTTCCTCCTTTGTTAATCTGATGTTGCCTCTTCCTTTACCATTAGAATGTCCTCCTCTGCTATTTGAGCCAAAGTGAGCCAGTCTGCTTGCTGATCCTCTACCACCATTGTTGAACTTCACATTCATAGCTGAGCTATCCATTAGTTCATTTCCAGATATATGTACATTCCTTTGTTTCTCAATTCTTAAAATCATTGAGTATGCTTTATCCACACTTGGAAGTGGATCCATCAGCAGGATTTGACTCCTAATGGGATCATATGACTCATTTAATCCCATTAGGAACTGAATCAACTTTCCAGACATGTCAAATTCCTCCCATCCTTTAGCAGCTCCACAAGAACAGGCCCCACAGGTGCACATTGGCAAAGATCTGGGCATAGATAGCTCATTCCACAGCTTATGTAAGCTGTTATAGTAAACAACCATTGATTGGTTCCCTTGGGTCAAGTTACATATCTCCTTCTGGACATGAAATAGCTGGGGTCCATTGCTGTCTCCAAATCTGTTGGTGACTGTCTCCCACAGATCTTTTGCACTCTTAGCATAAAGAAATGTTTCTGATATTTACTTGGACAGAGAGTTTAATAGCCATGCTCTAACCATGCCATCCACTCTTTCCCACTGCTCTTTAAGTCTAATATCAGTGGGCATGATAATGCTTCCATTTATGAACCCTATCTTGTTTTTAGCTAAGAGAGCTATTTGAACAGATTTACTCCATGGTAAGAAGTTACTTCCATTTAGTTTTGTAGATACTAGGGACATACCAGGGTGATCCGAGCCATGAAGGCTCAATGGATCATTATCAAGGCAAACATTTGCAGTTTGAGCTGTGGCAGACTCTGATGTAGTCATAGCTCTTTCAGTTCCTTCAGATCTGAGTTGTGGCCACTCTTCTTGTGGTAAATGCCAAGCACTTCCGGTTGATGACATATATATGGATCAGCGCTGCTCTGGTACCATCATGAAATTTATAGAATATGCAGAAAACACATATCAAACATAATAAATGAAACAAGCAGAAATGATGGCAACCATAATATCTAGTTTCATTGAATGAACTTCATAAATGAAGAACTGAAGAAGTGCGGCTGCTAGCTTGTTACAAATGAGCTGCAGATCAAAATGTGTTTATATATCACACATTGCAGCAAAACCTAGCTAATTAATGCTAAAGACAAAAGACATAAATGTGTGCTTATAAGAAGCAACACTAGCTAACACCTTTCCTAAGTTAGAATGCTTTATTACCAAATATGGTAATAAGCATTAACATGTCCAGCTTGTCAGGTCAAATAAAAAAGAATTAAACAGAATACATGCATTAATGACTTAATACATACTATAATCTAATGTGTATTAAGATATCAATCCATGTAAAATCCATAATCTAACACCCTGCCCCCACAACTCCCTTCCATCTGATTTGTCTTACTACGTGTCTGATGGTACTGATAAAAGAAGGAAGAAACAAATTTGGAGAGTGGGAGGAGAAGAAAACGGTAGTGGTGATTCGTCGAAATTAATGGCAGCCCGGCCAATTTGCAGAAGAAGAAAAAAAATAATTTTTTTTTATACCTTTAATTTCGAAGTTGCTTTTAATTATGAAATGGAATTACCAAGTGAATATAATTTATAGAGAATTTTGAGTTTGCTATTGAAAGAAATTGGCTGAATTGGTGGTCAAATAAGAGTTGAGTTTGGGCAAGGTTTTCTCCTTCTTCCATGGTTGAGTTGAAGAAAAGAAGGGGGAGTCTGCGCTATCATACTAGTGTAAATTCTTTCTTTTTATATGATTAATTAAAGATTGGGCTAATTCCGTGTATTGGACTAATATATATAAGTATAACTGTAATTGACTCTAAAAGAAAATAACTGAATCTTGGCTTAATATTTATATATATATATATATATATATATATATATATTTTTTTTTTTTTTTTGAAATTTGGCTTCACATATATATTTCATTTTTTATTATTTAAAATTGTGCTTAATAAATAATTTTAATCATCTATTTAATATATATGGGCCTCTTAAAAGAAAATTGAGTCTTCCAAGACCATTACAAAACTGGGCCTTTTAAATAAAAGACTTATAATTTTAATTAAATAAATTACGATTTGGGCTTAAAAACTACGAGATGTAGCCCAATATAAATCGTCTTTATCTAAAATGCCAAAAAAAAAAAAAGAAAAAAAAATTCTAAAATGCCACTTAAATTTCGGGATATTACACTAATCCTAATAATTCTACCTATCTAGACTCTAGAGTGGTGATTTGATTGATTATTCTAAAGCCTAAAGTGTAGACAATAAGTAAGTAAACAAAGAGTTGAATAGGAAGAAGCAATTAATCACAAAAGATTCAAATAGATAAAAGACGTATTTTAGGGCTTCGATTTCAATTACAATCTCCTATGTTCGATTACCCTATTATTCTAGATCTTTAAATGGATTCTATCGTTATTAGGCGGCGCTACTCTAGTTAACCCTCCTCTCAGACGATGTTAATGTGTAGATCAATTATGAACCCCTATCGGGCTGACTATCACATAAAAGACTCCCAAGAGCTCCTAATACCGATGCCTACACAAGACCTCACTCCTCTCGAATGATTATTGATACCTACACTACATGTTTGTGTACTTATTAAAAACTCTCTAGAACGTTGAATAGTTAAACAATTAGAACTAATAAATTGGCCAGATCAATCAATTCATGAAATAAGAACAAAACATATAGATAAACAATAAAACGAAAACTAGAATATATAAACAAAATTAAAACATAGTTAATCGTAATCTACTCTCTAACCCTAGACAAGAGAATTATCTACTCATGTTCACAATTAAAACCCAACAATATTCATACACAAACATTATTGAATAATAAAATAAAAAAGAACAATAAAATCCGAAATCTTGGATCTTGATCTTCGTCGCTTCGCGTTCCTTGCTCTTCAATCTAAGCCTCCAAGTGTTTCTAATGATCAAAGTTTTTAATCTCGGACTTGGGACCTTGTATTTATAGTTTGGAATGGAATAGGTAGAAATGGATCGAAAATAGGCCAAAACGCGTGTAAACCGCTTGAACCGCCATAATTGACTCGCGAGTTAGCTAAGTGACTCAACCGAGGTGACCTCTAAAGCAAAATTTCTTCAAAAATTCGAACCTTCAGCTCAATTGAGCAGACTCCTTCGACAAGTTTTTACGAAAAATACATAAGTTTAGCTCGACCGAGTTGCTTTTGTGACACGGTGGAGTCATTTCTTTGTGTTTTTCTCCCTCTTTTCTTCCATACTTCATCGTTCTTCCCTCTTTAACTCGTATGCTCGTCAAAGTTTGTCCAAATAGACTTTTTGGCATAAAATCACCTAATTAACCTCAAAATACGCACATAACACGTCATACGACACACTATGATGAATATAAGCATAATTAGACCGATTACACATGCAAATGATATAAAATATCCTTCTAAATCGACCTAAAATGCTTGTATACATGATGTGTGTCAAAATCCCCGAAATTTAAACTAGTGTTCGTTCCCGAACAACGAAATGAAAAAGAACAAGAACTTCAAGCATTAGGGCGATTTAGGCGACGAATCTAGCCTCAGGACTTCTTTCGAAAATAGACAACATAAACTTTTGAGCATATCTGACATGACACATATTAATTACTTTCAAAACACGACATCTTAAATAGATGATCCTCATCGGGTAAGTGTATCACATTCCTCTCAAGTGTATAGAGTGGGGCGTGTTAACTCATAAGTTGAATCACATGCACAGTCTACCATATGCTTGTCTATTGTCAAACCTATGTATCATACTCAACAGGTGTGAATAAAGAATCAGAAAGGTCTTTATTTTTTGTTGTACTGTAAGTTTAAGGTGAGGTGGGATAAATTTGGATAAAAGTGACTCATTCGTGGACTAATCGAGTTAGCTACATCAACTACCCCTTAATTTGAAATCACAATCTCTCACTTTTCATATCTCAAAAACAAAAACATATGACTTCTTCACTCTATATAAACAATCAAAGTACCACATCAACCAACTTCTGTAAATGCTAACAATAATTAAGTACCACTTTGGGACAGCTCATCTTTCCACACCTTTAGGCATATTAAGCAATTTCGCCCTAACTAACCTCCTCGCTTACAATGTAAACTAAAAATAAAACAATAAATTAATAACATTTTTTTCTCTTTTTCTCTTTTTGTTATTTTTAACATACGCAAAAACTTTTGATAACGTATGCAAAAAGATTTTTTTATACTCATATAAAGTACTATCAATGAGAAAAAGGCTAATTTTTCCATCTTTTGCCCATAACACATTCATTCTAATTACCAAAATTTCCCAACTATCTATTCCACTCAAAACCTTGTGCTTTTCTCTCAACTCTACCTTCCAATCCACATTCCTCGCACTCAACTAGTCCAAGTTAAGGGAAAAAAGCTAAAAAGGAAGAGATTAAAGCTTGTAATGTATGGCTATGAAAAATAAATCTTAAAGGCTCAAAGTAGTTGACTAGGGATTATTTCATAAAATTTGGTTGAAAGATCAATTTAGGCTAAAAAATAGGCTAAAAGAAGGAATGCCTAAAATTATTTTCTAAATCCACAACGTGTACTTGACAACTTTTTAAGTAGACACAATGCAAGTTCTAGAGACACATTTACATGGTGACCAAATTACACGAAAAGAAAACAATATATATGCTCCAAAAATAGGAGTTCAATCAAAAGCTCAAAAACTCACGGCTGATGTGATCATATTCTACATGCATGCTCAATTTCATATCAAATATGCATGCTCGTCTACGTGTCATAACAATTTTTAAACTCAACTCATCATCGCCAATCAACCCTTATTAACTATTCATTCTTTCAAGACCACATATCTCCAGTCGACTCTACTAACTCAACAACTAACAAAATAAAACAACCAAACTAACATAATAAGACTAAGCATAAAAACAAGAGCATAAACAAATAAAAGCAACCAAATTGTCCAACTTATAACCCCTCCCCCAAACTTGATCTAAGATCAATGTTTGTGGGAAAGAAGTGATACAACTGGGTGCTACTCACAATGCTACTACGGTGGAGGCGGCAAAAGCTCAATTTACTGTTTGTTGGCGACTCGACCGAGCTCACTAGGTGACTCAGTTGAGCTGATAATTCATACTTGTGCTCTATTTTAGCCCTGAAATTCGACTCGACCGAGTTGCATATGCACTCAGCCGAGCTTTACCTTAGAGTTGTTGCCAAGATTTGTGGTCTTTCAGTGACTCGATTGAGTTTCTAAGTGACTCGGTCGAGCTAGACCTTCGTAGTTTTCCTCTTTCTCTCCTCTTTTCACCTTCTCTACCTGTTTTGGTTTGCATGTCGTCCTCGATTCATGTCAGTGTCCTAAAACTAAAAAATAAACACACAAAAAACAACAAACTCAGTATAAATAAATACGCAAAAGTAAATAAAAATCATAAACACCGGGTTGCCTCCCGACAAGCGCTTAATTTTACGTCTTCAGCATGACCAGTGAAACAACTCAGCCGAATTCCAACCAACTAGAGTCAGGAGCATTATCATCAATTAATAACCAGTACCCCTTTATCACATTTACTATAAGAGGTCTACCTTTTTTTTTTCCACAGTATAGACAACACAACACTTGTTTTTCTCTCTTAGCCCCGACCTATTATATATTGGGAAAGTAACATTGTCGTTTTGAAGACACAAGGTTAGCTCTCCTTTAGGTACATCTATCAAAGCTTGGCTAGTTGCCAAGAACGGTTGTCCTAAGATGAAAGGGACATTAGTATTCCCTTGCATATTGACTAAGAAGTCACTAGGGAACTCAAAATTAGACACTCTAACTAACACGTCCTCTACTACTTCATATGGCGTTAGCAAGGACCCATCCACCGTAAAGGCTTGTTTCACCGTCCCTAGTCCTAATTGTCTATACATTTTAAGAGGCATCAAATTAATGCTCGAACCTAAGTCACACAACACATTTCGAAATTTATGACTACCAATAGAGCAAGGGATAAAAAAAATTCCCTGGATCATTCTCTTTTGTTGCTCTTCTTGGTTGAGTGTTTGTGTTAGTGCTCCTTTTAGGACTCACCACTCTTTTCCCAATTCCCCCGTTTCCTTTGTGCGTCTTCTTCTTTTCCTCTTGTCCACAACTCAAAGGCTGATCCGGCTCTTTTTGGTTTACCTCCTCACCATCAATGCTCTCCTTGGATGTTTCCTACCTCAAATTCAATGTACTAGCACAATCTAAACTATGAAGCTCAGCGAAGAATGTATCATACAAGCAACAACCCAAATAACCACCAGTGCAAGGAGGGACGTATTTCTTATCAATAGTAGCCCGGTTGTCCTCCTTTTTCTTAGTGATCTTTATTTTCTCTAGCTTTTTCTTCCCTTCAAGCTCTTAAAAATGTTTAACACAATTAGCACAATTAGGAGCAGTTTTCTTTCTATAAAATTCTTGAGGGAAGGGGAGGGGAGGAATGTATTTAGGGTCTTTCTTGATCGTAATCGATCTTGGCCACTCGGCCCTTTTTGTCACCAACCTTCGATCCTCCTCGTAGACTTTGGATGTCCTCCTCCGCTTGAATCTTCTCTATCAACCTATCTTTGGCTTCTAGGCTTTGGGCTCTCACACCTAGACTCATCCAACGAATAGACAGCATTGCATTGCTCCTTTGGGTTCACTATGGTATCACTGGGGAACTGCCTTTTTTATGTATGGTTCCCAAAGTTTGTGCAATCTGACATATATGTGTTGTTAGGGTGGCATGATTCATCTTTATCTCTTTCATCTCCACCCCCAAAGTTACTGCAGCCTTATTCACATCCACATGATTGCCGTCTATCTTATTCTCCATCTTGGCCATCCTTTCCTCGTGTTTGGCCAACTGTGACTGAATTAACTCTTCTTAAGTTGGTTTTCATCCCTCATGGGTCATGCCATTGGTGACTGCAAATTCTGGTGGCGGTTGGAATGAATTAGGATGATTCATCGCACCTTGTGGATACTGATTATACAGTTGCTGGTTTTCTTGGAAGTTGTTGAAGTTTCTTTGATTAACGTAATTCGCATCTTCAACTACTCCATACATGTGCAACTACTGTGAATGGGGATCGATATGTCACACTTGTCAGCAAATTTAACTAATTGGTTGTAGCCGCCATCTGACACTCCATTTTAGATGCATTTGGTTCTGGTAGTTCCGTCTCAGTGATGCTGGCTACCCTCCTAGGCTGATTTCTCTCATTTGGCCACTGCCAACTAGTCACAACCATCTCATCTAGAATGGTGAATGCAACCCTTGGGTTCTTTGCCAATATAGATCCACCCGCTGCTGCGTCTACGAGTACTCTCGTGGGCCCCAGTAGCCATTTATACAACTTGTAGATTTACTTATCTTAAGTGAACCCGTGTTGTGGGAAATTCCAGAGAAGATCCCGAAATCGCTCCCATGCTTCCCCAAATGGTTCTCCGTCCATCTGTTTGAATTGGGTAATTTCAGCCTGCAATTCGAGCATCTTGCTCGGTGGGAAGTACTTCAGTAAGAATCTTGTGCTCAATTCTTACCACATAGTGACATCTTCCAAAGAGCTAAACCATTGAAATGCTCTATCCTTTAAAGAAAAGGGGAATAACCGCAGTTTGACCTGTTCATGTGGTACTTGATTGACTTTCAAGGTCTCTGACACTCTCTTGAATCAGCATAGGTGAACATTGGGGTCTTCCAGCGGCCCCCACCAAACTGATTTTGTTGTACTATTGATATCAAAGCCGACTTGAGTTCAAAGTTGTTGGCTTGGATCAGTGGCATGTTGACTTCTCCATAATGCTGGTTAGGCATGGGACGTAGACAATCCCTAATAATTGTTTGACCATGTCTTCCATGGTTCGGTGGTACTTCGACCATTATTTTTTTTGGGTCTTTCCTTAGTCTGCATCTACGGCAGTTGCTTTAATTTCTGGATCAAAGGGAACGAGCTTGTCTTTTCCTTGAGTGGGTTTGCATGTGCTACCTGAGATCACAAAAAGAAAACCAGCATAAAACCGAAGATAAACTAAAAAAATTAAAAACAAAAGTGCAAAAAATAATGTCTAGTCTAGTATGAACTATATATTAGAAAAACTTGATGCACTATTTCTAACCCTAGTGTTACTGCAAGTGTACGATGCTACTGTAGCTAGTGGAAAACAAGGTTGATCCCATTAAGACTGCTTTTTATGTTTAGTTGATACCCTAATCCTTATAATTCTACCATATCTAGACACTCGAGTGGTGATTTGATGTTTATTCTAAAACCTAAAGTGTAGAAAGCAAATAAGTAAACATACACTTGAATAGGAAGAAGCAATTAATCAAGAAAGATTCAAATAGATAAAAGACTTATTTTAGGGCTTCGTTTTCAATTACAATCTCCTATGTTTGATGATCCTATTATTCTAGACTTTTAGACAGATTCAATCGTTATTAGTTTGCACTATGCTAGTTAACCCTCCTCTCAGACGATGTTAACATGTAGATCAAGTATAAACAATTACCTCTCGGGCTAATTATCACATAAGACTCCCAAGAGCTCCTAAAACTGATGCCTACACAAGACCTCACTCCTCTTGGACGATTATTGGTACCTATGCTATATGCTTGTATGCCTATTAACAACTCTCTTCTCTCGAATGTCAAATTGTTAAGCAATTAGAACTAATAAATTGACCAGATCAATCAATTCATGAAACAAGATCAAAGCATATAGATAAACAATAAAACAAAGTCTAGAATATATAAACAAAATCAAAACATAGTTAATTATAATCTACTCTCTAACCCTAGAACACAAGAGAATTAACTACTCATGTTCACAATTAGAACCAAACAATATTCATATAAAATATTATTGAATAATAAAAATAAACAAGAACGATAAATCTAGGAATCTTGGATCTTAATCTTTGTCGCGTCGCACTCCTTGCTCTTCAATCCCAGCCCCTAAGTGTTTCCAATGATTAATGTTTTTATTTCTCGGACTTGGGACCTTGTATATATAGTTTGGGATGGATTGAGGTTGAAACGGGGCCGAAAATAGGCCAAAACGTGTCTAAGCCGCGTGAACTGCCATAACTGAATCGACCGTGTCAACTGAGTGCCTCGACAGAGTCGACCTCCAAAGCACTATTTCTTCCAATATTTGAACCTTCAGCTCGACTGAGTCCAGATTGGACTCGACCGAGTCGACTCCTTCGATGAGTTTTTTCGAAAAATACATAAATTTAGCTCGATCGAGTTATTTTTTTTGACTCGATCGAGTCATTTCTTCGTATTTTTCTTTCTCTTTCTTTCATACTTCATTGTTTCTTCCCTCTTTTGACTTGTATGCTCGTCAAACTTTGTCCAAGTAGACTTGTTGACATAAAATCACCTAATTAACCTCAAAACAAGCACAAAACATGTCATACGACACAATATGATGAATATACACATAATTCAGCCAATTACACATGCAAATGATGTAAAACACTCTTCTAAATTGACCTAAAATGCATGCATACACGACATATATCAACGCCCCATTTTTTATTTCTTTTATCCTTTCCTTTCCTTTATATATATATATATATATAATTATAATAATATTAATAAAACAAAACAAAACATAAATTACTATTATATATAAATATCATGTAATTTATATAACAACTCCCCACTTATTTTTATATAAGAATTGTAATAACTATTAACAAAAGCTTGTTTTACACAGTATATAGCCATAAGGTGGACTCAGCCTTTAACTTATGATTGAGTATGAAACACAAAGGAAATATACTCTTACCATGTATGATTCCTTGATCTTTTTACAAAGACAATGCCAATATTATGGGCCTAGTGATGATCTTGGTTTTCACAAGTACTATAAAATTTTACCATGTAATCCATAAAGAGCAACCACTCACTCTTCTACTTGCATAAGTCGACCTATCAGGGATGTGGACAACAATATTCCTCATAGCTATCGGTATATTAAGGATTAAAAACTCAGTCTACCTTGTTGTGGTAAAAAAAAGTGCACGGGTCGGATATGAGACTTTTGAAATAGTGACGTTCCCACATTTTTCAAGTAATGCACTTTGAGATGTAACCAAGTTCCCATCTCGATAATGCCATGTATTGAATTGCCTTTTTAACTCTAAGATATAAGGTGACAAATGTATGACTTGTACTTCAAGATAGAGTTTGTTTCTTGGAAGACATTGATTTATCCGATAATAGTTCCACCCCTCATGACCTTTGGAACCTCATCCAGATAAAAGTTTTGTTAGCAAATCTGCTAACATTTGATTTGTTGGGAGATAATCAAGTGCAATCTTCCTTTCTTTGATGCACTTCTCACAAAGTGTACCTCATAGCGACATGCTTGCTATGGTTTAAAATTCTCTCATTCTTTTTATTGCGAATAACATCTTGATGATCATAACACAAAGTAACATGACTCCTTTTATGATCTAGAAAAGGTATAGTCCTAAGGAATCTTTTAAACCAAACAATATCTTGGCTTATTATGGACAATGATATGTCTTTAGATTCCATGGAAGACAAAACTACCCATGATTGCCTCTTTGAAGTCCATGCAACCATGCCACCTCCAATAGTAAACAACCATCCACTAGTTAATTTAGAACTGGTTATATTTGAAGCCCTGTAGGTGAACTACACTTATAATGTAACCCATAATTTATGGTATATTTTAGGTATCGTAGTACTCTTCTTAATCCCTTCTAGTGTTCTTCACTGGGATTGCTTGTAAATCTACTCAATATGACAATTGACCATGCAAGATCAAATCTTGTATGATCCACCACATACATAATACTACCAATTATTTTGGCATATTCTTCTTCATTTACAAGCTCTCCTTTATTTGGAATAAGCTTTACTAATCTTCTAAATTTTTTCGAACTTTTCAAAGGCCTCATCCTTGGTTCGAAGTAAATACACAAAGTAAATTTTAAAGTCATCAATAAAAGTGATAAAATAGCATTTTCCACCACTAGTTATATATTCTTTATTATCGTATATATCTATATGAATGAGTTCAAGCAAACTAGATATCCAAGCAACAATTTTAAAAGATGGTTTAGCAATTTTAGACTGTACACAACACATTAACATGTTTTCATTGAATAAACAATAGATGGGCCGAGATTTAAATTATTACTGATTGTGTGGTTCATGGAATTAACCCTGATATGCACTAATCTATAATGCTATAAATCACGATTATAAACCTTATAAAAAGAATTGGAAAGTAAGCATAACTATTAGTATTGTTATTCATACTACAAGCAAATATAATTATCTTTAATGTAGTCTTTTCCCACAAAGGTTCTCTTTTAATTAGTTATGATAACCTTGCGAGAATCCAAAACTATTTTAAAGTTATTTTTCATCCAACATGTACATTGATACAAGATTTGTTCTCATTGAAAGAATGCGATAAAGATTAGTTAATGTTAAGGGTTTGCCCGAAGAAAGGGGGAGAAACACAGTTCCATTACCCAGGACCTCACTAGTTGAAGAGTTGCCCATGTTGATAGATTTTGTATATTTAAATTCTTCAAAAAATTTGAATACAGCCCGATTTGGTGTTACATGACAAGTTGATCCCGAATCAATCCACCATGAAGAGTTAGCGTGATTTACAAGACACACTTCAATGAGAATGACAACCAAATCATTTTTCACCAAATTATTCTGATCATTCTTCTTCGGTTGTTACCCCCTTGCAGTGATATTCTCTAGCAAAGTGATTCATCTTGCCTCACATAAAGCAAGACCCATTCTTCCTCTTATTAGGATTCCCATCACCACCACCATTTGGCTAATTATTCCTCTTCATGGAATCTCCAGAAGGATTCCTCTCTTTAATACACTTAGATTGATAGATTAAAATGAAACAATAAATAATTAATAATATTAAAAAAATAAATATTATGGCCATATAAAAATTAAATTCACTATTTTTTTAATTCAAACACATATATCAAAATAAAATAAATAGTTCACCTCATTTATTCTATATTTAATGATGTAACATTTCCTTTACAATATATTACATTCGTTTATTTTTAGTTGTAATTTTAGCTTAGAATAAGAAATGAACAATAAGGCCTCAATTTTATTTTTCTCCACCCCTAAAGTCCCTAAAATTATTTCACCTTTTTCTTTATATAATCTCCATTTCCAATTATTAGGGGATAGTTGAAGTAATGTGATGAAAACCTAAAAATAAATACTTATAAATATTTCATAAAATCTAAGACTATAACTAGAAAATGGAGGTAGTATGTAATATTGGTGTCAAATTAAAGATCGCGAAAAGATGATTAATTTAATGCATCGCATTAAAAACGGACTTCAAACGAAAATTTTATAATTTCAGAACCTTTAGCATTCCTTTTATATTAAAGAAGAGTTTCGACATTAATTTGTTAGCGCAAACGAAATACAAATAGTCTATCTCAATACAATTACTCGAATTGAAACAAATATTCCAACTCATTAAGCAATATTAAGTTGCAAATGTAAATGAAATAAAATGTTCTATAAAAAATTATTTGTACCTCACATCTGGAAAAAATAATTTAGTCAATTATTTATCCAAATTCGACATATTTATCAAAATCAGGCAAATGATTAATTCAACACACAGTATATTATAATCCATATTTCATATATAAAATTGAAATTTAATGCATGTAATATAGGTGTCAAATTAAAGATTAAAAGAGAATATCAATTTGATACATAATCCCCCCTAATACTAAAAGAGAGTCGCCTATAATTAAGCTTAAAATACGTGTCGCGCTCTCAATTTACTACGCAAGTTTTCTTTTTTCTTTTCTTTTCCCTGCGACGGTTTCCCACTTGAACGCAATAAAATAGGCGGCAGTTACAAACCTTTTCATTATTTTATTATACATTATACGTTACACATTAATATACACAAGTTATCTAATATATTTTGCACCTTATTCGTTATCTAATGTATGTAATCTAATATATATTTTAAATTTTTTTAGTATTTAATATAGCAAATCACACTACGAAATGATAAGTTATCTTCGGTGGCATAGGTAACCCAATTCTACATATATTACATAATAAATTAAATTAAATCACATAATATAGTTAATAAATAAACTAAATCACACTACAAGTAGCAGTATCAATATCAATTCAAATATATTTTTTATGATCTACAATATATATAATATATTATAAATAAGAAACAACCAATAGTAGATATGATTATACCTTTCTTTTCGTTATCTTTATTTTGCAGAATCTACAAACCTACGACGTTCTCACCCTATAAAGCTAAACCGTTGTAATTCCTCCATGATCCGGCAGTTTATACACAGCTAGCTAAACTGCTGTAATTCCTCCCTGATCCGGCAGTTTGTACATGAACACCGCTACCATCGATAATATCTTTCTAATTGCTCTCTTCCATTACATCCACTCCAATGGAACTGTCCATACAAAGGAACTGCCACTATTGTTCCCTATATAAATTAGCCTTCTCATTCAAGTTTTTCACGTACCTTGCTTCATCTTTCGGTTTCACAAAATCACAGAGAAATGGCTCCCTTCTTTACTCTCATCAAAGACCTCAACCCGTCAACCACCCTATGGGCCATGCATATCCGGGTTGTTCGCTCATATGAAGTACCTGCATACGACAACAAAGATCAAATATCCAGCATTGAATGTAATTTCCACGACAAAGAAGAGCAACACATACATGCTTCTGTTAAGGGTTATGCTATCAACAATATCAAGTCAAAATTGTTTGAAGGCCATCTGTATGCCTTGAAAGACTTCCTCATTGTGGAAGATCGGATGAAGTACAAAACAACATCAAATCAATACAAGATTGTTTTCCTGCGTAATACAAAAATTGTAGAAATCCAGGATGGCAAATTTTCGATGTCACTGTTCCGATTTAGGCCATTTATGGATTTCTCAGCCGAAAAGGAGATTCCACAGTTTGAGTTGTTTGGTAATATAATCTAACTAATTATTTTTCCAATTAAATTATTACATTATCATAATTATAAATTGTATTTTTTCTAATGTTCCATATTTTTTGTTCAAATTACAAATGTTATCGGAAGGGTTGTTTCCTATCAGATGGAACCTTCTTACACTGCAAAGGGAAGAAGGACGGAGTTCAAACTGGAAGATATTGAGTACTTACAAATATTTAAATTTCTAACGGTTTTTTTTTTTTCACTACAAACTGTTCTAACTTTTTCTATTTTATGTATGTAAAAGTGAAAATGTTATGTCATGCACTCTCTGGGATGATTACATCGATACGCTCATGTCTTACCTGAAGGAGGTAGAAACTAAAACTGTTATTGTGATAATACAGTTTGTGCAGGTTTCTCTTTTTGGAAGTACATTATCAAATTATAAATCTATAACCTATTAATTTATTATTTGCAATCACTAAACTGACCTTATTGTTTTCTATTTTATTTTATAGATGACGTGAAACTCTCAAACACATACAACGTCACAAAAATAATTGTCAACTGAATTTGTGGATTTTGCTGAAAAGTATTCTTTCTCTTCCTCAAATTTTACTCTACTTTTCTGAAAAAAATTGCTATTTCAATCTAAGTCTCACTAAATCCATATCACAATTTGTAATATACCATATTTTAGGTTGGTTGAGGGAGGTTTTCAAGATACCTCTCTAGGTACTTTTCAGAGTACATCTGTTCTAGCAGTGGTTGACGATTTAAGGAGCAGTGAGTCTATTGTTAATAACTTGGCTGAAATCCTCTGCTCTAACGAGGTCAGTTTGCTTACAAATTTTTACTATACTCATTAATTAAGTAATTGTTTCGCATTTCTTACCCGTTTATTTACTGTCAGGATGCTGCATTTTGGGTCGTTGCATAATTGTTAGTTGAGGCTTTGCGAGACTGGTGCTACCTCGCCTGCAAGAGGTGCTCCAAAAAGCTTACTCCGTTTAACACACAGTTCAGTTGTGTCAAATGTGGTACTAAAGAGAAAATAGGAAATTACAGGTTAAGCATAAACCTGAATTATTTATTCTGTACACTATACACTATTCCTACCTTAAATTTCTATATACTTAATACTCTACTTATCCACAAAAGGTACAAGATTGAGGTCACTGTTGGGGACGAAAGTAGTGCTGCTCAGTTCCTCCTTTGGGATAAAGAGTGTATAGAGCTCATTGGTAAAACTGCTGCAGAGGTTAAGAAGGCCAATGTAAGTACTTAATTGTTTTTTTTTTTTTTTTTTTTTTTTTTTCCACTTCAATTTATGTATAATTACCTAATAGTAACGCAGACTTACCCAATGCAAAACAGGTCGAAGCTTTTGATTTTGTCCCCAAGGTAATTGAAGAGGCGCTGACTGATCGAGTTGGGCTTTCTAAGATTCAGGTGAAGGAAGCCGATCAAAAAAGGAGCTTCATAACCTACAGTGTTCTTAAGAAAACTGCAGATACCAGGATCTTCAAAGAGTACTTTAAGACGAAATTTGTTGATAAGGTAATTTCTACACAAACTTATAAATGAAAGAGTGTACAATTTACAATTTTTCAAGTTAAATTTAACAATTTGTTTTCAATTTGTATTTACATTGATTGCTCATTATAATAGGGATTCAGCACAAGTATTGTTCCATCTGAACCACTGAATGAATAATTTTCACTTGATGAAACAGACAAGGGTTATGAAATAGATGACGATGAGGATGATGACACACCAATCAACAAATTGTGATACAGACAGTGGTGATTGTGGTCTCGCAAACATGAAGAAAAGAGCTTCGAAAAATGAAAAAACAACCTTCTATCACGCATTGGTCCAGTTTGTTTTGTCTAAATTAACCCTAGGTCTTTGCTGCTTTAGTTTATGTTTCTAAGTCTATGCGTATTGTGTCAGCTATGTTTACGTTGTGAACACTGTTTTAGTTTGGTTTTCTTTTATGCACAACACATGCACACTGTACAATGAAAACCTATGCATCTTCAATTAGACTCATAGATAGAAACATATTTAAAAAATAAAATTTAAATATTGTTATTTTTACCTAAAATTCATAAAAGAATTACAATACCTAACAACTTATTTGTCGATGTTTAGGGTTTAACAAAACTATCATAATATTATTAAGGTAAAAAAAAAAAAAAACTAAAGAAAAACTAAAGATTAAAAAAAAAAATGCCAACTTCGCTAATTGATGAAAAAAATAGTGTTGGACAATAAAACCTTGATCGCAGATAGCCAATATTTTTTTTTTTTTCTCATTTTATAAAAACTCAAGAATGTGGTGCTAATTTTTTAGGTCTAATTCCTGTCCTGTTTTGAATCACAAAATATGAAGCCTCATTTTTTTTTTAATGTTTATATCTACATTGTGTCAAACCTATTTATTTAATTAATAAGGCCCACATTCACTAACATCGATTACACACATTTAAATGTACATTGTCAACATAAATAATAAAAAATATCATATAACTAATTAAATTATAAGCACTACAATTTCTGCTTGAACTTCATATATTAAAAAAATGAATAAAAAAAAAAGAAATTTCTTAAAAGATAACTAATTATAAGACCAACATTCTGAATGATTACATTTATTAACTATAAATGATAAGTGATAAAATTTCACTAATTTTTATTTTATTTTTCAAAAAATAAATATATTTTGTTTTTAAATTAAAAAAAAGTTGCTTCTCTAACATGTTTAATGGTGGTAGCGGAATATTAATACCATAGATAAAAAATAATCAGAATTGGCTAAAATAAGTTCCCACTAACCCATTATCCTACTTTCACATGTTGCCCATTATACCAACCACTATTCCATAAACTACTTCTATAGTTTTAAGTACTATATATATGTTGAATGTCTATATTAAATGTTGTACACATACTACATAAATATTTTACAGAAAATATGAATCATTCTTTTTCCCTCATCCGTGATATCACTCCACTAAAAATAGATTGGATAGTTTATGTTAGGCTGGTCCATTGCTACCATATGCCGGTGAGGCGTAGTCCTTATCTTATTTTAACCATTGAGTGCCTTTTTGAAGACAAAGACTTATAATCTACAAACTTTTTTACTGCATGCAAACATTATTTTTCATTGTTTTCTATCTTTCCTCTAAACGTCATTGGTGTACTAAATATTGTGTAGGGCGGCCGAATTCATTGTACAATTGAAGGTTCAGCTCTACATAACTTGAGAAGCTCACCTATTGAAGACTATATCTATGCAATCAAAGAGTTTTTGGTTGTTGAGGACACAAGTCCCTACAAAGCATCAACTAATCGAAATAAAATTTTGTTTTCTAATAAAACAAAAATGGTTGAGATTGTAGCAGCACAACATGTTTTACACATTTGACAGGTCCTTGATGAATAAAGTCTCAATTATTTATGACTAATTTGACACTATATTTACTATCTTCATAACATCCCTTTTGTAGGATACGAGGTTTTCTATGCCAGCCATTGTGAGTTCAGTTGAATCACTTCGACTTTGGTTTGATGTTGCATGCATTCAGTGCATGCAATATTTTAACACTTCTGGTGTTTTCGTTGCATGTACTAAATGTGGTCCTAAGAACCCTGCTTCTATTTTCAGGTTTACAAACTTAACTAACTGTTTATACCAGAGTATTTATAACGCAATTAATAATTGTATATTAAATTTCATTTTCTTTTTCAGAGCAAAACTCGGAGTCATACTAACGGATGAGTTTGGCATCAAAAAGCCGACATTCTGGGAACAATAATGTGTGCAACTTATTGGATACTAAAGCACATGGAAGATGCAGCTGAATATGGAAATTATGGAAGCTTCATCGTATTTGTTAAATTAGTTTATTTTCCTATTTTTCCTATCATTTATCTATTCCGTATTTGTACATAAAGTTGTTCACTATTAACAGTTTCAATGACATCAATACGTTTCCTTACATAATTCACACATTTATTCAAAATTAGAATAATAGAATTAGAAGATAAAATTTACATTCAAATTCACATACAAAATGAGAACATGGTTTGAAACATGCAAAAGATATTATCATATTTAGTCAATAATCTTATATTGATACATCAATATCGATTATTAACAGCAAAGGGTACATATGTCAAGAAAAAACAAAACATAAAATAGGAAAACTTTATTTGTCAATAAACTGTCTATATGGATAATATTATGTTGACATATCAATGCCAATTAGTGAATAAAAACACACGTGTAAAAAAAAGAATTCGTTACAGACAACTTTTTTTACAAACAATGTATCTACATGAATAATAAATAAAATTATATAGTTTGTTTTCATTTATAATAAAATAAGTCATGTATACTATTTGAAATTTTAATATGTAACTTAGAGAATTTTTAATTTTTTTCTACTGCAAATCAATATTGATTAGTATTATTCATAAGTTACATATTACAAAATAAAAAAAATAAAAAAACCTTCTCCAAATGTTATTATATCAACAATTATTTCTGTAAATTGAAAATCTCAATTTATCGAAAAGTAATAAAAAATTATTTTGTTAACTATTCAATTTAAAACCATTTGTATTTTTAGGCCAGTATGACCCAACTGCAAATCAATATTGATTAGTATTATTCATAAGTTACATATTACAACTAAACAAGTTATCAAATTCATAGAAGAAGACTATGAAGAATTACCTTACACAAGACAGGATAATGTTTATCCCTCTTTCCAGTTGCTTTATATGTGTCCTGCAAATAATCTCAAATAATAACTTTTTGAAAAAAAAAACAAACGATAAAAGTTTAAAAAAATACTCCAACTATATTGTATACATTTAGTTTAGTTTAAACACTGTAGAGGCTTATTCAAGTTTTGGACTTAGTACCGAATTAGATTTCGATACAAGTTCATTAAAAAGCCTACTTTTACATTACATATCATTAACCCTTCTCATATTTTGACAATGCTTTTATATAAAACCAAAAATATTATCAAATATAAAATATTATTTTTTGAATAACACCACAATGAAGATTAATACATATCTTTAATTTTAATAAGTTCTGCCATCAATACATGAGAAAGTATTTCTCTTATATGTACCTACAATCACCTACAATATATTAAAAATTAAAATCTGAAGTTACTTAACATAAATTGTATAAAAAAATATTATGTAGGCATAACATATTTTTTTCCATAAGAAACAAAATATCCGCATTTTGAACATAAACTCATCACCGAATTAGATTTCGGTGTAAGTAGAAATGCATTTTTAATTTACCACTTAACGCCTAACCCAAATTTCGGATACAAAAATTTGAAAAAGAGATTGCGTTCTACATATTTCCCGAAAATAGAAATAAATCTGATGTATATATGCATCAAATATGTTTACCAAACTTCAGATTCAAGCAACTAAAGACGAAGCTACCAATGTACCTTAGACACAAAAAATCAGGAGGGTGACATAGGTAAATGAGCTTCAATCTGTACATGCACAATGACAGATCCGAAAAAACTCAAACAAAATTGAATTTTACATCTCAATCAATAGATCTGTGGGAAAACAAGTAGATGAATGGTGGGTTCATCTTTAGTAACCATAAACAATGATTTGGCTTAGACAAGATGGGTTTTACAGAGAGATTCGAAGAGAATGACTTAGCATAAACATTAAGTGGATTCTAGAGAGAGAAATGAGATATATATAGCATTTTGAGAGTTGGGACAAATATCTTTGTGGAAGAGTGTAGAATATGAAGAACCCTTCCACTGCCTTTAGGAATAGGAAAGGTTGGTTACAGCTATAGCCATTCTGGACACTGTTATCTCTTGAGCCGACACTGTATGGGCTGGATTCCCTCAAACTAATATACATAAATTGAAGACGTAATGTGGTGGCCCTGGCCCACTTCATCCTCTGTATATATATCAGCAAATGCCTAACTATGTTGTTATGTGGGCTTATTAATAAATTGGTGATTATTATTAACTCAATTAGCCCAAATAGCCCAATAAGTAAAATAAATATTATTATATTTGTGTATCAATTTGTGGCCGTCAAATTAGGTAGTCATTTACTTATGCATATCAATTTTGATAGGAAATTGTCAATATTCATATATTATCATACGATCACATGTAATTGTATATATATTAATTTAATATATATATATATATATAAATATAAATATTTTTTTTTCTTATCCCTTTGCGAAGATATAGTTCTAATATATGTTAAAATTTTATTTATAAACCTATAAATTTAATGTAATAACTTTTGATATTATTCTATATTGAGCTACTTTTAGATTTGGGTTATGGATAACGAACAACCAATGGACACAAGGACTTACTGAAAAAATAGAATGATACAAAAAACATCGTTCGAGTTCAAAAATAAGTCAATTTTTATATTATCAATATTGTTATACATGTAATACAAACACACTCATATATAGGTCGGTTATTGTAAATCAACATTAACATATTTTTAATTTTTTCCAGGTTTGTGAAATCCGACAACTACAAAACAACGCAAAGTGAATGATTGTACTTCATCAAATTCTTCTACATCTAAACCATCTCAACCATTACCATTGAATTATGATACACGTAAGATATTTTATTCTATTACTCTGATTTATAAACTATCAATTAATGTTTTTTTTTTTTTTTTATATTTCGTTATTTGCTAATATATATAAATTCATTAATTTATTACAAATTCAAATAAGTCCAAATTTTGAACATAATATAATTTTTTTTTTCTGTATAACTATAGTTAGGTTGAATGAACCGTGGTTGAAGAGAGGTCGACCACCAAGTAATAATTCAAATGGTACAATGTTGTACTCATAATATACTCTCTCCGTCCCAACTTATCTTGTATAGGGGAGGTCGGCACGGATATTAAGAAAAGTTGCTTTTTGGTTGTTTGTTCACTTTTCAAAGGTGGATTGAGGGTGGATATTGAGGATGAAGATTTTGAGGATTGAGATTATGTTATAACTTTCCCTTTTTAAGCTGTGCAAGATAAGGTGGGACGGTCGTTTAAGGAAAGTGTGCAAGATAAGGTGGGACGGAGGGAGTACATTTTATTTATTTTATTTTTATAGAATATGATTGATAAATTCACTTTATATTGTGGACTACAAATGTCATAATATTTTTTTATACAGTTCCTACTGGTAGATCTATTAGAAGGGGACTAACCAATTTTCAATCATCGGTCCAAACACCACTCAACATTAACATTGGTAACTCATACAATCCTCTGCTACAATAAATATAATTATTCACGGCTATATTTTCTTAAAGTATTGTTTATTTGTTGCGATACACGTAAAATAATTTTAATATATGGGTTTCTATTGCAGATGAGGCAATAGGGTACAATCTGTAACATATTCATCAGGTTCAGAAACCACAGGTAATGATTTAATTTTTTATCTTTCCATATGCTCTTTATCACCATAACAATTATATTAAATTTGTATTACTAATTTTATTTGGAAAAATTATCAATGTTGTTTCTAGAAAACGCCACGCCTTTTGTTAACTTGAGGTATTTTTCCTTCTATAATGTTATTTATTATGAATTATGTCACATAAATTAGTTCCGCTTATTTCATCTTTGATCTTCTCTTTACATGTTTTTCATATTTTTTATTTCAATTTGCAGTCAATTACGTATTACACCTATTCAACCTCTTCAAGATCATACTTTGAAAAGAACAAATAAGAAGAAGACAATCAATGGCAACATTAACTCCATAGGTTTGCATTCGTTATTCCTTTCAATTTTGGATTTTAATTTAAAAGTAAATAATCCACTGATAAAAAACATGTCAATAAAATAATATCTAATAATTAGTACACAACAATATTATAGTTTTTTTATTTTAGTAACATTTTTAAAATTTTGAAACACAGAGTACTGGGATCTTGGGAATGCCGATCATAAATGTGAATTTTGCGGAGCTTTCTTTTGGTTTGGTGAAAGATTGAGAGTTACATACGGATCTAAAAATCCAAAGTATTCTACATGTTGCTTACAAGGAAAAGTACAATTGCCTAAGATGAAAAAACCTCCTCAACTGTTTCAAGACCTCCTCCATGACAAAACTCCTAGGAGTAATCATTTTATCAAAATATTAGGTCATACAACAATATGTTTGCATTACATCTATGGGAGGAAAGGTGGACAACACGCAAAAAACACTGGAAACTCTCCACCTATATTCAAACTGCATGGATATAATTATCATATGATTGGAAGTTTGCTACCAAACAACGAACGTACTCCAAAGTTTGCTCAGCTATACATATACGACACTGAAAATGAAGTAGCAAACCAAATAAAGTCTTTTAGGTAAATTCATTTATGTTATTCTTCCATAACATTATTTCATATATGAAATCAATTGTTATCTACATTTTTAATATATACTAACAGTGAAAGGTCCTCCATAGTTCTCGCAATAATTCAAATCCTCTTGACAGTGAAATTGTAAAAGATTTGAAAGAAGTCCTTGATGAGAACAACATATTAGTTCAATCTTTTAGAATGGCTAAGGACAAAATTGAACAAGCTGGTGATGCCAATGTTAAGCTAAAGCTTTTAGGAAGAAGAGAGAAGGATGGAAGAATGTATAATCTTCCAACTGTTTCTGAGGTAGCAGCTTTAGTTATTGGTGATTTCGACGAAGCACTTGGAGATAGGGATATTGTTGTTCAGACAACGAATGGTCACTTGCAATGTATAACAGAGCTTCATACTTCTTATCTTGGATTACAATATCCTCTAATATTTCCATATGGTGAAGTTGGCTATAGAGAGGATATACCATTAGCAAGTAGTTCAGGTACATCTGAGAAAAAGAGGAAGAGAGTCAGTGTTAGACAGTTCTTCGCTTACAGATTTCATGATGAAGACGGAGAAGAATGTCTCATCCTATGTTGTTGGAGATTGACGCAACAAGTAATTGTTGAAGCATACACCATAATTGAATCTGGCAGACTAACATGGGCCAAGAACAATAAAAAAACTCTTCGATGTGAGATGTACAAGGGTCTTACTAATGCATTGTTCCGAGGTCATACAGATCTATCTACACAATGTCAACCAATTGTTCCACCTTCGTCTTACACTGGAGGCCCACGTTACATGATACAGAATTTTCAAGATGCAATGACCATATGTGGATGGGCTGGGTATCTTGATTTATTTATTACACTTATGTGTAATCCCAAATAGCCTGAAATCACTAGATATTTGGATGGAAGAGGATTAAATCCAGAAGATAGGCCAGATATTGTATGTAGAGTATTTAAAATGAAGCTTGATGGATTGATCAAAGATCTACGAAAGAATCGTGTTTTTGGTCGTGTAAAAGCAGGTATTTAATTGCATTCTTAAATTTGTATCAATAATTAATTATTTTTTACATATTCATGAATCACATAATTACACTCATACACACACATACGCAGAGACACATACACACACACGCACATATATATATATATATATATATATATATATAATATATATATTATATGTTTTTGTTTTTGTTTTTTTTATTTTGCAGTTGTCTATACTGTTGAATTCCAAAAACGTGGTCTTCCCCATGCACATATTTTGTTGTTTCTAGCCGCAGAAGATCAGTACCCCACTGGAGTTGATATAGACAAAATAATATCAGCTGAAATTCTAGATGTAAATATTGCGCCAAGATATTATGAAGCTGTCTCCACATTCATGATACACGGATCATGTGGAGATGTACATAAGAAGTCTCCGTATATGTTAGAAAAAGGTTGTACCAAGTATTTCCCAAACGAGTTTGTAGATAACACATCTTTTAGTGATGACGGATTCCCTATCTACAAGAGACGTGATACTGGAAGAACAATTGTGATGAATGGAATTCCAATTGACAACCCTTTCGTTGTCCCACACAACCCTTATCTTTTGGCTAAGTATGGAGCACACATGAACATGGAATGGTGAAACCAATCAAGATCAATTAAGTATTTATTTAAACACATAAATAAGGGATGCGATCGTGCAACTGTACAATTTCTAAAAAGCAAAACAGATGCAAAAACTGAAAAAGTTGTTGATGAGGTGCAAATGTACTATGATTGTCGGTACCTTTCACCCTGTGAATCTATGTGGAGGACATTTGGATACGAAATAGCATATCGAGATCCGCTAGTTGAAAGATTAAAGCTTCCACCTTCCAGGAGAGCAAAACGTCATTTTTTCCGAGGATGAAAATATAGAAAATGTTGTTGATCGACAACCTTTTATGACAAGCAAATTTGAGGCTTGGTTCAGGGACAACATAGAATACCCTGAAGGAAATAAACTCACCTATCCAGAATACCCTCAACATTTTGTTTGGAAAGCAGATGCAAAGAAATGGTCACCTAGGTTACAGGGTTTTGCTCTAGGAAGGCCATACTATGTACCCACCTGGAGCAGGAGACTCCTACTACTTGAGACTGCTAATTAATGTCATTCGTGGAGCAACATGTCACATTAATATGAAGGTAGCACATCATATACAGTATGATTCATATAGGGATGCATGTTACGCATTTGGGCTTTTAGAGGATGATAGTGAGTACATCGACATAATAATTGATGCAAGTTTTTGAGCTTCTGTGCATTCTTTGCGTACTATGTTTGCCACTTTGTTAAAAGAAAATTGTATGAGTCGACCTGAATTTGTTTGCGATAAATGCTGGGAGTACTTATTTGACGACATCTTGTATTGCCAAAGAAAGTTTTATCATCACCCTGGTATGTTAAAATAGTTGTGTTATATATTCCGTATTGTATTTGTTTACAAGTCATTATGAATTGTTACTCTCTGCTGTCATTTTTATTAAATTATTCAAATTACATAGACATGAAGTTATCTGAAGCACAATTAAAGAACGTTGCTCTTATTCAAATTGAGAATCTACTTCGACGGTGCGGTCGCAGCCTTAAGAACTTCGACACCATGCCGGTTCCTAACTTGGATGAACTTTCAACCTGCCATAATAGATTAGTGCATGATGAATTGCAGTATGACAAGTCTCTACTAGCAACTGAACTGGATCAGTTACTTTCAAAGCTAACCGATGAGCAACGCATTGTATTTGATAAATTATTCATTCGTCGGAAGCAGATAAGGGAAAAGTGTTCTTCCTTTAAGGCTATGGATGTACGGGAAAAACATTTATTTGGAAAACATTATCTGCAGCACTAAGATCCAAGGGTGAAATTATGCTCAATGTTGCTTCATGTGGGATTGCATCCTTACTTCTACCGGGAGGACGAACATCACACTCAAGATTCAAGATTCCTCTAACTCTACATGAAAATTCAATGAGCAGTATCAAGCTAGGATGTGAGTTAGACGAGTTAATTGTTAAAGCGAAGCTCATTATATGGGATGAAGCTCCAATGATGCATAAGTTTTGCTTCCAAGCTTCAGATAAGAGTTTGAAGGATGTAATGAAATGTGTCAATATAGGAAATGCTGCTACCCCTTTTGGAGGAAAAACAGTAGTGTTTGGAGGCAACTTTCATCAAATTCTACCTGTTATTCCAAAAGGCCGAAGGCAAGACATTGTCAACGCAATAATTAATGCATCTCACATTGTCATCTAACTAAGAATATAAGGTTGCAAAGTGTTGGATCTGAAACTGAAGGAACTTCATCAGTTGAATTCTTTGAATACTTACAGAAAATTGGAGATGGAACAATAGACGAAGGTGATGATGGATCGTCTGTAATCCAAACTCCAGATGATATGTTGCTTAAAAATTATATTGATCAAATTGCAACCATTATTGAAAGAACATATCCAAATCTCAATGAAAGAATCCATGATCCTCAGTATCTACAGGAACGAGCTATTTTGGCACCAACTTTGGATGTTGTAGATTTCATAAACCAGTATATGATTTCAAAAATTACTGGTGATAGTCGTCCACATTTTAGCTCAGACAGTGCAAGCAAGTCTGATCAGAATGTGGGTTCGGTGACAAATGTTCATACACCTGAATTCCTGAACTTCAACAAAGGCTCAGGTGTGCCAAGTCATGAGTTACATTTGAAAGTTGGAACTTCTGTCATGTTCATACACCTGAATTCCTGAACTTCAACAAAGGCTCAGGTGTGCCAAGTCATGAGTTACATTTGAAAGTTGGAACTTCTGTCATGTTACTAAGGAACATTGACGCAAGTCGAGGTCTCTGTAATAGAACAAGGTTACTTCTTACTAGACTTGCTGACCATGTATTGGAAGCGAAGATAATGACCGGATCAAGTGCAGGACAAATGGTTTTGATACCAAGATTGTCTATGACTCCATCAGATTCAAAAGTGCCATTCAATTTTCAGCGTCGACAGTTTCCTATTACTGTTTCCTATACCATGACTATCAACAAAAATCAAGGCCAATCTTTAACAAATGTTGGCCTTTTCTTGCGTAAACCAGTGTTTAGCCATGACCAACTTTATATTAATTGCTTTTTCTAGGGTCACAAATCGAAAAGGATTGTAGTTCTTATATGTGATGATGAAAAAAAACATACAAATACAACTGTAAATGTTGTATATAGGGAAGTCTTCAGAAGTCTATAAATTTCGTTTGGCTTAGTATTAGATAAGGATGTTTATAGTGTTTATTTCTTTCATTATCTGTATGTTCCATAGTTAATCTGTAATAATTGTTAGTATAGAAAAATAGGAAAGAAATATCCAAGTATTGATGTATTAATACAATGCTTTTGAATTTACATTGTAAAAAAAATTAGATTTTACTTTTACACAATTATTTATATACATATACATGTGTATTGTACATAGTATCAATATTATTCGCTATAATAGTTAACAATAGCTATGCATAAAAATAAGGTAATATATCTTAAATCTACATGTACACTATAAGATTACTATAAATAACTGCATATATGTAATGTTGTTGTGGAGAAATAAAAAATGTATAACACCACCCACTTCTATCTAATAATATTATATACTCCATCCGATCCATATTAATTGACGGTTTAGGATGTCCTTTCCTTTTTCAATTAATTGAGGTTTTACATATTTTTCACCAATTCTACCAATTTTCTCCCTGAACTCAATCCTAAAATATCTATATTTTTCAATCTATCAGAGATATTTTGATTCGGTCAAATCTTTAGCTGAGGGTATATCTATCAAAATATTCAATATTTAATTCTTCCATTTCATTCTAAACGTCAATTAATATGGAACGGAGGAAGTATTATATTTTAATTCTTTCTAAAGAATTTTAATAATTATTATACACAACTTCCTATAGTTTCGTACAAATAGAAGATTTGTTTATGTGAATAAGGATAGATGGATTGTGCATATTCTCCATCAAAATTAATCTCGAAAAATAAAAAATTAAGCCTCATTTATACATTTATAAATAGTAAAATTTTAAAGAAAAAAATAACAAATTTTGTCCACGTTCGCAACTATTGAGCCTCAATCTATTGCCCACTAACACATGTTCCAGCAGTTGTAACTAATCCATCTTCTTTATAAATATAATCATTACATTTCAATACGCAGAACAAACATTTACTGAGCATATCAATACTTTGCTAGAAACATCATATAGGATTTGATAAGTTATTTGTACATTACTATATGTAATGTGTATTTTTTGTAAATGTAACAGGAAGAACGATTTGAGATACACGTACATATGAATAGTATTCACAGCCTCAGATGCTATTTACGCGTTTTATGCCAACTTTGTTCCCAAAGACTGAGAACTGAAGGGCTTTTTTTTGTATGCAACAAGTTTGGACCAACATACCATGTCGTCGCTTTCAGGTAGAATAAAGAATAATTAACGTTTCTTTATGATTAAATTAACATATTTTAATAAATTATTATTACTAGCTTTATTAGAGCAAAGGCTGAGGTTCTCCTACAGGATGAAATGAGAGACATATATGAAAAATTTTGGGAGAAAGAATGTGCAAGGCTCATCGGATACTGAAAGACATCTTATTTGTTTTAATGTTGTACAATATAGTTTTACAGAAGGAAGAT
Source organism: Ajuga chamaepitys (assembly GCA_958295605.1). Classification (NCBI taxonomy): domain Eukaryota; kingdom Viridiplantae; phylum Streptophyta; class Magnoliopsida; order Lamiales; family Lamiaceae; genus Ajuga; species Ajuga chamaepitys. The sequence continues at coordinate 72,818,798 of OY282495.1, forward strand.
TTTCGACAGTATTTACACTATAATTCTACTGTTTTTGAATTTTATTTGAATTAAGTAGGGTTTCCTTTAGACAGCGAAGTTATTATTTCTACTAAGTTTAAGTTTATTAGATTCATGTAAATATGGTTTCAATCTTACTGCTTGCAAAATCATATGATTCATGTATCAATTTTAAAATATATTTGCATAAATATTAACATATTACAAGTTTACAACAGGAAGGATGAAAATTACTGTGAATCAATTACAGTAAGCCAATTTAACACATATATACATTAACATATTTTGTAATAAAAAAGGATGGGTCACAGAGAGTTATCTGTATATTACTCTGTCCTTAATTTATGCATGTTGCCAACTTCAAAGGCCTAAATTTATGCATGTTCCAAATCTTCTGATGTGGATTTCGCTCAATTCAACATGATGGTTTGCAATTTTAAAAACCATTCTTTGCGACTTACCCCTTAATTGTTTTACATTTCAGTAATAGTAAGAACAACATGCAACAAGAAATATGTTCTGTCTATAGAAATCACAAACATATCAACTTAGATTGCAGATTTTTTTTTGTTTAAATAATTATTTTTTTTGTATGATACATAAATTACTATTCGTCTCTGAATTATATTTAGTAGCAAATAGGATAGCAGCCAATTTTTTAATTTTCCATTAATTCATCGACAACTCTACATATATTTTTCAATAAAAATATAAAAAATCTAAAGGTTTTACCATACTTCGTAAAAAATACGACCTGGTCTGCATTTTCGACTCTCTTTCCAATTTCACAACAACAACTCTTATACTATCTACTACATGCTCTAATAATCAAATCTGTTTCAAGATTTACATCTCTAAGTGTCAAAGAAAATAATGCATGAAGATCTGGAATTACATTTCTTTATATTAGTTAAAAAGCACTTGAGATCTAAAAACAATAGATTTGGATCCACCTTATGAATTGTTAAAAGCATTTTTCAAGATTAATATTATCTAATCTGTTATAAACCAAAGATAGTTGAAGTTAAAAACATTGAAAAAAAAAAACTGCAAACAATAAAATTAAAAATAAAATGAATAAATAAAACAAATAGTAGAACTCAATCTATTCTGCGGATAGTCATTATTAAAGACTGCCTCACATAAACGAGTTCTCTTTCTATTTATCACTAGAATTTTTCAAGATCCAATTTTTTTTTCCAGCATTCTGGAATTCTTCAATAGAGTAATCAATTGGTTAAAATTTTCATATGATTCCTTCATTTTGCATCAACATTACATGTCTACATTCCATGTAAAAATCAAGTAACAAAGAGAAACAACGACGAATTAAGCTAAATACACAATCGGAATGATCCGACATATAAGAAAGTTTGGATAAACTATTAAAAATGTAGTGGACTTACATCAACAATTCTGAATAAGATAAGAACATTAAAGCCACAACTATAGATATACAACTTCTAAGACATTAGAGCGAGAAGCTGAATGGCCTCGAATGGGCCGATCTTAAGAGAAAGAATAAGCCAAAATTGACGCGTATGGTACATATATATACACGTGTCTTAACCTAACTTTACCCACACAATATTTAGTCATGGGCTTCGGCCTTTTACTTTAATTTTTGTAGGCCCAATCTGCACAATAAGTATTGGAAGGGGAATGGCCCATTTACATGTATATATTATTTTAATGGACATAAGGCCCACTTACCAATTCTTTATCTATCCATTTTATTACTCTTTTAAAATGATAATATATATATATATATATATATATATATATATATATATATATATATATAAAACATGAAAACATAAATTACAAAAAACGTTATGTAAATTAGATAAAAATTGGAAATAATAAAAACATATTTCCATTTTCATTTTTTTCCCTACATCGAAGATCATTTTCCTGTATTAGCATAAAGTTTTTAATATCCATTTTTAATTTATTTAACCATAGGTATCGTTTATATTTTTAACATATTATCAGTTTATATAATTTGTACTTAGAATGAATTTGACCCGTGCATCGCACAGGTGAACAACTAGTGTATAAAAAAATGGATTGAGTTTGAAAACAATAATTTTATTATAAGATTCCCCCCCCCCCTCCCCCAAAAAAAAATTGCATTTTAGGAAAAGAAGAGAGAGATATATGTAATACTTGTAATTATACCGCTTTCACACTATTCATGTAACTTTTTTCCCCTTTTTCTTTTTAAGTAATGAGATTCCATTAAAATCACTGGAATCAACCAATTGCTTGACAAGAAACAGTTAACATAATACAAAGATATATGAAACATATAAAGCACAAAATTACTAGGTGTAAATCTATACAAATCTAAACCTAGTAAATCAGATAAATTGCTGTCCCGCTGGACACATCGCGTACAAAAAAAGTTGATCTCGGATTTATCACTAATCTTCTGGTGAAGTCCCAAAACTTGAGCAAATCAATGATTAAATACTCAATGATGACTAAATCTTTAGAAAAGACACCACAATCAATGAATCTTCCATTTTTTTTAGAACTAATACTCCCACTTATTGATGGAAGACTAAAACTCCAATGAAGGGAAACTGAAAAGCTCCCATGAAGAGAGACGAAAGAGAAAACAAAAATAAAATTAAAGTTGAAACCATCCCCCATCCCCCCATAAGGGAAGAAGGCCGCGACTAGGTTAAGGATTGCAGAAGATTTTTGGTGACGGTTTTTTTAGAGATAGAATTGTCCCCTTTTGGATATGGGCTAGGTTCTTGCACAGGGGTCGGAAGTGGGGATGCACTATGAAGGAAGTGGTTTTTAATTAATTAATCTACTGTTTGGGGTATGTTTTTGTTATTAAAAGGTTAACAATTATTCTAGGGTGACACATGTAATATTCCTTTTTTTTAGTGACAATTATTTTAAATCGAGTAGGAGCTAATCTATATTTCTTAAAAAGAAAAAGTAGGAATCAATTTCTTTTATGAAATCATGAAATAGTAGGAGTTCACCCCCTCTATTTCTTGATCATAACGACATGATTGATATTAGAGATGTCAAAACAAGTCAGGCCCTGGCCCGACCCTAAAAATACTAGGGCTGGATCTCAATTTTACAGGTCCATATAACTTAAGGGCTTTTAGCCCGGCCCTTTTCGGTCCTCGGGCCTACTAGGGCTTAGGCCGGGCTAGGGTAGGGCTAGCCCTGAGGGCCTTTATTTATTTATTTTATAAAAAATATATATAATATATAGATATATATTATATATCTAATAAATGTATTATATATGATATCTCATAAATAAATTTAGAGTTTCATGCAATCAATGAGTTTTCACGTTTCCTTTACTCTTCCAGCTCCAATACTTCAGTTCACATTTTCTTTTATAATATAGCATTCACGTTCTCTAGTATTTCTGTTAGCATTTGAATATGTATGTTGGGATGCCGTATCTTTACAATACGCATATTTAGAAACCCCAACATATATATTAGAAAAGAATGAAATACTTGTATTTTAAAAAAAATTAATAACCATTTTATCGGTAATATTTAAACTTGTTAATTATGAAAATTTGAGAACGATAATAAAGAAATTAAAATACATGAATTTAAAGGGTCTGGCCCTGGCCCGGCACTAACCCTTCAGGGCTAGGGCTGGGCCTAGATTTTCAAAGCCCTTATAGCATGAGGGCTTTTAGCCCTAGCCCTTTAGGGCCCGGGGTTTTGAGGGCTTGGGCCAGGTAGGGCCGGCCCGGCCCTTATTGCCATCTCTAATTGATATGAATGAATGTAATCAACTCAGAAATAACATGAAGATAGAGAATGAATGATATAGTTATAGGCATTCCAATTTGCATGTTGAAGGAATGACAAGGAGCTCGTCAAATATTATTATTGTCATCAAACCTAATTTCTCGTACAGTAATTTACTTAATTATTAATTATTGATTTTATTATTTAATAATAAAATAATATAACTCACAAAGATTAATAATAATAACTAATAATTAACAATACCAATAATAATAATAATAATAATAATAATAATAATAATAATAATAATAATAATAATAATAATAATAATAATAATAATAATAATAATAATAATAATAATAATAATAATAAATGTGACAATTTGGGTCGTCTAGCCCGACTCAATCTTCTAACGGGGCAATGTCATATGCGAAGTCAGGCGGGCGCGGATGAGATTTTGTTGGGCAAAAAATCAGTGAATCCGACGCAACCCCTCCCACTTAAATACAGTTGGATTTTTGGATGGACACATCACCTGTCGGGTCAATCGGATCATTGACCCTCCAACCCATTGGCCCATCAGGTGGGCTATATTGGGCCCATTGATACTTTGGGCTAAGATTCTTATGACTCGACCCACAAAAAATATCGAGTGGACTACGCCAAACCCTCAGACCGAGCCGATCTTGCCACCTCACGATGACAATAATAATTTTATGTATTGAGAATGACTAATACCATGGGGATTTTCCTCATGGGTTCGATTTTCACAGACGGCGTCTAAAATTCTTAGATTAGGAGAAAATATTTGGACGAAGTTGGATAGCTCAAGTGGCAGAGCATCTACTACCTAGGTCTTTGGTCATGGGTTCGAGTCACCGTGGGGGGAGGGGAGGGTTGGATTTTTTTCTTTGTTCTTAGATTAGGCAAAAAAAAAAATTTAATGACTAATACCATAGGGTTTGGAAGGAATGACTAACCCAAATGAGTAGTGATTCCTTTGGAAATGATGATTCCCAATACAAAATTATATTAATAATGAGAATTGAAATGGACACGAGTTTTACCATTCCTTTCCCACTCAATTCCCTCCTACCAATCATGCCGTAAATTTTTTCGCCATTCTTCTCTCATCCTCTCTCCCACCGTAGGATGGGAGAATATTTTTTTGTTTTATTTATTATCTATTAATTTTTATTTTATTTTGCTTGTTTTTCTTCTCCATAGGTTTGTGTATTTGTGAGATTTCATCACCTCGGTGTGGTGTCCACCCTTTGTGCGGTCTTCATACCTTGTATGCCTTCCACGCCTTGTGCGACTTCCACACCATGTATGTCTTTCACGCCTTGTGCAACCTCTGATCTAGTTTCTCCTATAGTTTGACGACGTTTGGTGCTTTTATAGATCTATGTGACTTCCACAACTACCGACAAATAGTCATGGTATTGATGGATCTTTGATTCATTGGAACGTTGGTTGGTGCATTTCAAGATTTTTGTGGTTTCTTATGTCACCGTGCAAACTATCATAGTATTTTCAGTGCTTTGTCCAGTTGGTTTCATCTAGGAGAATTTCACTAGCTATTATTATCCAATTTGATCTGATTTTAGCACTTACTAACTTATAGTATTGTAATATATTGTTTTTTCTTTTGTCCTTCTCGTCTCTTCAGTTTGGGTTGAAGTTGTATTTCCATCTTAGAGTTTTGTATTTGTATTCTCTGATTCTATTAATACAAATGTCTTCCATTAAAAATAAAGAAATAATAATAGGAGTGCTTTTAAATTCACTAAAATTCGTAATTAATTGAATATCATAATATAGAAAAAATTTAAATGATATATATGATTTGTCTGTATTTACTTCCTTTGAAACAGTATACTCGAATAAAATTTTGTTCTTCAGTTCATAATGGTTTAGTTTGACAAAAAAATGGAGTTGGTTTGATTAGATAAAATCACGTAGTCAACGAAAAAAAATAGTTCAAAATTCGAGATACGATTCAGATTATTTACGAGACTCGTGCTCACTCCTAATCGATTGACATGGAGGCACGAATGAGGTAGGTGGCCAGGAGAATAGGTATCCTAGGGCTTCAATTTCAGGATATTACTTCAATGTTGAATATGATTAACCTATTAATTTACCAATTCTAGTGTTTATTTGGCGGCACGACAATAATCTAACCATTCTCTCGAAGCGATTAAACCGTTGATTGATTAAGCTAATTACCCTCTCGAGTCAGTTAAACCTAATAACTCCCAAACGATCCTAAGCCACGGCCTACACAGTCATAGACAACTGCGCTCTATGTTCTAGGTCTGATAACGATTCCCTCCTCTCGAAGCGGAATTGCTAAACTAAATTACTAAATCTAGGTGATCAAGCTAAATTCAGTTTTAAGCACAAACATAGAGATAAAACACGTAAAGAACGGAATTAATAAATTAAACCATAAATCAAAACATTGTCATAATAATCCCTACTTTCTAACCCTAGGACACGAATAGCTTAGCTACTCATGCCTAGCAATAATCCAATACAAAATTCTACGAAAAACATTGTAAAAGATAAAACTAAGAAAGAACGACTAAATCCGGATAAATCCGTCTCGATATCTTCGTCTTCTTTGTCCTCCAAGACTTCTTCTAGGTAGAATTTAGTAATTGATGTTCTTTGTGATCATTTCTCTCTAGAGCTTGGGTCCTTTTTATAGAGTTGGGGACGAATCCTTGAGAAGATAGGATCCAAATCCTATTAGGAAATCAAATCCCCTATTAAAACAGGACCTCTCTTATCGGCAGCCTTTTTGACACGGCCGTGTTGACCAAGTGACACGGCCGTGTTACTTGTAAAAACTTCAATTTCTGCGCAACATTTGACACGGCCGTGTTGCTTTGTGACACGGCCGTGTTCTCTTCCAGAGCCTTTTTATCCTTTGCGCAACACTTTTGACACGGCCGTGTTGCTTATGTGACACGACCGTGTCGGTTCTTGCTCCATTCTGCTCCTGGACCGGTTCAGGCCGGTCTGGAACGGTTTGGACCGGTTCTTGAACGGTTCGGACCGATTTCCACTCGTTTTCACTATTTTGGGCCGGTTTCCACTCTTTTCCAACTTGTTTTCTTGTCCGGTAGTCGTAAATCACAACTTTTTATCCTGGAAATGCTCAAAAACACCTTAAAACAAGCTGAGTACGTTAATTGATCACTTATATAACATTTCATCCAATTCTTGACCATCTATGCACATAATTCCTCTAAAATAGTACCATAACTCGACCTAATTACAAGCATAATTAACGTGTATCAGACAAATACTAGGATAAAGAAAGGGGATGCATTTCAGGATATACTGCAGGCAACTAGGTCAGATATGCATGGGTCGGGTATAGATGGGGAAAAAGGTAGGATCTCTTGCCATTGACTATTGACCAGTCTAGCAAGAGCCCGGAACCGGTTAGCTACTGAATGGGCAAAAGGAATTGGGCTTCTTTCATTCATAATAGCCGATGGATCCAGGTGAGATAGACTTTATACTTTGGGCCTGAGTTGTAATCAAGAAAGTGGGCTTCACCATTTGTTGAATAGACTTGATGTTTTGTGGATTGTGCCAAGAGACCTTAACCATTAACAACAAAGAGAGAATCAAGAGAAAGAAAATCTCTTGATGTACCAAAAATAAAAAAAGGGAATGTTTTCCTTTGGGCCAGTAATTGAGCAATAAAAAACATTGCCTTCTTACCTGGATCATTTATTATTTTCTTGGAACTTTGGTAAAATTTAATAGGCTTCAAAGTCAAGATGTTTCTACCTTTATTTGATGAAGGGATATTGTCGAATTTGAATACTAAAATTAATTTATTCAAGTTGGACTTTATTCTTAGGTACTTAACAAACATTTTTATTATTCTAATAGAATTCAAAAAATTAAATATTTAGCTTGGACATATTTTGGTTTGAGCTCAAGAACTGATTTCGAGAATCAATTAAAAGGTCAAATGAGCTACTTTTATTTGGAGATTTTAGATCAGCCGAATTATGAATATACTACAAGAAATAAAGGTTTTACCCACACATTTCAAAAGAAACACAAGTCTCCAATACTATCAATACTACTTAAAGACTCCAGCACATATCATCCAACATAGCAGCGAAGTCATCAAAATCACTTGTAGAGTTTAGAACCATAGCCTAATTAATAGATAGATTATCGCAGATTGGAGCAGTAGCTGGTGGGTTGATAGAGGAGAACAAAAAGTTGATGGCACACATAGTAAAAAGACAGAGGTAATATATAATTTTTAATCAAAACGTTTCACACCATTTAAGCTTCTCCTTCATGTTCTTCGCATAGGACTTTTATGGTTCAACTCATCAAGCAATTGATCAGGATGGCCATACTCTTCAATTGTGTGTGACATCTGGTGCAATAAGAACTATCATCAACCAAATAAATGGACTAATTATCTTCCGAGGACCTTCTCCAAAATTTTCTTCTTCGTCATTTTCTCAAGATGATTATCCCTTCCGAACTACATCTATTGGTCATATGAAGTAGATAAATTATGTAAGGAACATAAACAAATTAGTATTGAAAATTAATCTGAAAAAAGAAAATGTCAAATAAATACTTTTTTTTTTTCTTTTTTGAGAAAGATGATTATTTCATTCATCACAAAGTGGTCAACAAGCCACAATCTTTGAGTATAAAGGATCGAACAGTCTATGGATACTCCTCAAGCCAAATACATTCGTCTAAAACATTAATGCAGTAATGTGCCAAGGTGTGTGCTACACTGTTTGCCTCCCGGAAAGCATGTGAGAAAGTCTAAATTTGAATCACCCTTGAGAGATGGTTGATATCTTCAATTAGGACCTGACCATAGACATCCTCCCATTCACCCCTGTTAAGCTTCTGAATTAGTGACAAACTATCGCTTTCCACGATCAAATTGCTAAATCCACATTGCGCCGCGATGTTTATGCAATATCTCATGACCATTGCTTCCATTAGTGTTGATTCGCCTTTTCCCCATCGTCTCATCGCACAAGCCATCAATAGATCTCCTTCGTTATCTCGCAAAACTCCGCCAAAACCCACCTGTCCATTCCGGTATGTTGCAACATCAACATTCAATTTAAAAGAACCAATAGGGGGTTTTATCCATATGTCGTTTCGCTCAAGAGGTTCCGGTAGTCGGTTCGTGGCTTCATTCCTATTAGTTATCTCCAGCCAGCTTATTTCAGCGTGCCTTAGAATCTGTTCCGTTGAGAAAGGTTTCTGGTCGAGGTAGAAGCGACATTTGCTGATCCAAATTTGCGACAAGGTCATAAACAGCAGGCCGTTTCTTTCGGGTTTCTTTTTCTCCATCTCTTGGCCCAACCACTGCCGAAATCCAATTCTTTCATGATGTATAACCTGTACTTGTAGCGGGCTTCGTTGCCATATCACTTGTGTTGCGGGGCAGCGTAATACAAGGTGATCCCACATCTCATCATGCAGTCCGCAGAGTCTGCATACTCTCTCTATTTCCACACCTCTTTGGGTTAGTTTTGATCTCGTCGGTATAGCATCGAGACAGGCCTACCACATGAAGTTTTTTATTTTTGGGTACGTGTCAACCTGCCACACTTGATGCCATAGTTTGTTGGTTTGGCTTGGTTCCATTCTATTTTCTCCCAGTTGGGAGAATCGAGTGACCGCAACATGGTACGCCGTCCGAACAGAGTATTTTCCAGACTTTGTGAATCGCCATATCTTAGTGTCTGTCCTTTGGCCCTCTCCCAAGGGGATTGAGAGGATGCATACAACGTCTCTTTCCGGAAAGAGTCGTCGAACAGTCTCTTCCTTCCACTGTTTCTTTTCTTCATCAATCAAGGTGGCCACTTTTTCCTCTTGGGCCATGATGTCTGAACAAGTCGTTGGTTGTCGGTATGTGTCTTCGGGGATCCATCTGTCCTGCTTACATCTTATAGACTTCCCATCTCCAACTCTCCATGCACTTCCGTCTGCCACTAACTCGCGGGAAGCGAGGATACTTCGCCAAAGGAAACTCGGCTGATATCCGAGTTTTGTACCATCAATGTTCGTCCGTGGGTAGTATCTTGCTTTTGTTACACGGGCTGCCAATGAGTTCGGTGATTGTGATAGGTGCCAGTATTGCTTCCCCAACATTGCTAGATTGAAGAGGTGAAGTTTTCTAAAGCCTATGCCCCCTTGTGATAACTTTTATGTCATTCGGTTCCACCCGACCCAATGGATTTTCTTGTTGTTTGTCGTCGACCCCCAATAAAATCCGGAAATGGCGCTCTCGATTTGGTGACACATGGTAATTGGGAGGAGGAAACAGCTCATCGTGTACGTTGGGATTGCTTGGATTATGGTCTTCAAGAGTATCTCCCGTCCGGCCTTATTTAGCGAAATTTCTTTCCAACCCTTGAGCTTTTCAAGAATTCGTTCAAGAAGAATCTGAAAAACTCTTCGTTTCGATCTGCCAATCAAAGATGGTAATCCCAGGTATTTATCATACGCCTCCATTGTCCTCACCCCCAAGGATCTCCCCGAACTTCTTCTGTCGTGTTTCTGTCACATTCGCACTATCAATTAGCTCAGATTTATCTAGATTTATTTGCTGCCCTGACGCCATCTCATAAGTATGTAGGATTTGTTTGATTTTCCTACACTCCTCTTCCTTGGCTTGGTGGAACAACACACTGTCGTCGGCGAAGAGCAAGTGCAAGAAGGATGGCGCTTGTCTAGCTATTTTCAGTCCCGTAATCTCCCGGTTATTTTTGGCAACTTGTAGAAGAGAGGACAGTCCTTTTGCACAACACAAAAAAAGATAAGGAGATAAAGGGTCTCCTTTTCGGAGTCCCCTTGGAGGCAAGAAGGGCTCCGTAGGAGACCCGTTAACCAAAATGGAGTATGAAACAGTACAAACGCATTTCATGATCAACTCGATCCACTGGCTATCAAAACCCATCCTAGATAGGATCCCCCGGAGGAAACCCCATTCAACCCGGTCATAGGCCTTGCTCATGTCTAGCTTTAGAGCAAGCCTACCCTTTTCCCCGCCCTTGTTCTTTTTCATGTGATGGAAGGATTCGAATGCGATCATTGCGTTATCAGATATCAGTCTACCGGGTATGAATGCACTTTGGGACGGGGATATGACATGTGGGAGTATTTTCTTTAACCTATTAGCAATGACCTTGGTTATGATACGAAATATGACATTATAAAGACTAATATGTCTATATTCTTTTGGTGATTCGGGGTTTTTAATCTTTGGTATGAGTACAATATATGTATGATTTAAAGGTGAAGGATCATGGGATTTTTTAAGGATATCTAAGCATGCAGTAGTAACCGATTCCCCAACTATATGCCAAATTTTTTGGAAGAAGAGTGGAGGCATACCGTCGGGTCCAGGAGCTTTTGCAGGATGCATTTGTTTCAGGGCTCGTTTTATCTCCTGTTCTGTGTAAGATGTTGTTAGCATTGCATTCATTTCAGGGGATACTTTTGACTCGATGCTGTCCAGTACCGTACCCATATCACTCTGCCCATTTGATTCGAAAAGTTTGCTGTAGAAACCCCTTAGTACTTTTGCTATTTCTGCTCCTTTTCGAACCCAAGCCCCATCCTCATTTTTTATTTTTTCGATCTTGTTGCGTTTCTTTCGTTGTGACGCTTTTGTATGGAAGAACGTCGTGTTTCGATCCCCGTCTTTGAGCCACAGGGCTCGAGATCGTTGGAACCATATCACCTTTTCAAGCTTCTATTTCTCATCCAATTCAGCTTCACATGAGTGTAGTTCTAGCATGATTTCCTTTGTTTGTTCACGGTTTTGTAAGAGTTCCATCCTTCTGGTCAGATTCTGTATTTGTTTCCTCACATTATCAAACTCCATAGCCTCCCAAGTGGTTTGCGCAACGTTGGACCTGATTTTTATAATTCACCGTATTCATCTCATCTTTCCATCTGGCACGTATCACTTCCTCGCACCGTGAGTGAGTTGTCCACATTTTTTCAAAACGAAAAATTCGACCACCTCGGCCTTTTTCTCCTGGGTGTTCTCTCGGCTCATTTTGGATGTCCAGGCTTAGAGGACTATGATCCGATTTTATTCGTGTCAGGTGTGAGATGTTGAAGTGTGGGAATTGCCTTTTCCATTCCTCATTGGCACATATCCGATCCAATCTACATTGGATGTTCCCCGCTCCTTCTTGACCATTCGTCAACGTGAACTTGTTTCCTTCGTGCCCCAGATCACTTAGCCCCGTGTCTGCTAATGCTAGACGAAAAGCTCTCATAGCACCCTCTGTACGCCAGTTTCCATCCCACTTCTCATGCGTCCACAGAATTTCGTTGTAGTCGCCTCCAGACAACCATGGTATGTTAGGTTCCATTGCTATACGCCTCAGTAGTTTCCAAGTTCAATCTCAGTTATGTGCTTCAGGCCATCCGTACACTCCCGTAAAGATCCATTCTTGGTGTTCACCGCTTGGTAGTACTCTTGTGGAGATGTGGTTTTGTGAATAGTTTATCAGTTGAAGTGTGTTTGGTTCTTTCCACAGTATGCATAACCCTCTACTGCGTTGTCTACCGTCTCCTTCACATGATATAGGAAAGCATCCTCCATACCTTAGTTTACGAGCATTTAATTAGTGATTGCATTTGAGTATCTAGTAGTTTAGTTTCCATGACAAAGACGATACCCGGATCCCTCTCACGTAGGAGCTTTGTAAGGGCACAGACTATCGCCGGGTTCCCAAGCCCACGACAGTTCCATATCAGGGCATTCATTGTGATCGGTGGGGCCGTCGGGCAGCCTCCGCTGTTGTCTCCAAGTGTGTGTTTGTGGTTTTGCCTCTCTTGTTTCCTCCCGTGGAATCCATCCCATCTTTCATTTCCAGGTCTCTCTTTTCCTCGGTAATGTCAACTCTCTGTCCCCTTGTAGCCTCACAATTCCTCCTCTCTCTATTGATCGAAACCATTCGGACTTTTCCTTTTTCGCATTATTGTCATGTTGGCTTCCTTCTACTAAGAACTCATTTCTCTTTCGTTCCGTTAACTCAGGTTCTTTTTTTGGTATGCGTAGGTTCTGTTGTTGATAGGTATGAGGTGGAGTGTTTTGGGGTTGGAGGGATGAGTTTGTTTGCTTTGGCTGGTGGGTTTGGGGGTTTTTGTTTGGGTTTGTGGTTGCAGCTTGGTTTTTGGATTGGTTCGAATGGGTTTGCTGCACCATTTTGGCTAACATGGCTGTTGGGGTTAAGTTGGTTGTAAAAGGGTGTTCTGTAGAGTATGGTGAAGGTGGGTTGATGGTATGGGTTGTGCTCGTGACATTGCAAGTGAGTTGTGTTTGTTTGGTATATGCATGGGTGATGGGTGGTTTTTGTTCTGTTATTGCATGGGGGGTAGGGGGGGGGGTCGGTGGGAGATGGGGAGTGTTTAATGTTGTTGGTTGGATGGGTGTTTAAAGGGTTGTAACTGTTTTTATGTGTTGGTGGGTAAGGTAGTGGGGAACATAAATTTGTTGGGTTGGGTGTGGGGTTCTTTGTGGGGTCAACAGGGGTATCAATTTGATTCTCTTGTGGCAGTGGTTTTGTCACCACTACTTTGCTAAGATTCTCAATCAATAGAGCCACACTTTCATTTGGGTTTATACCACTATTTACTCCTTCCTTTCGCTGCAGTTCATCTCTCCCATCCCCTTTTCTTGTTCGAAGGAATTTGGTGAACAACTCTCTTCTACCTTTCAAATTCTCATTCGTGTTTGGCACTTGGTCCATTTTAACAGTCACATGCTTCATTGGAGAAGCTTTCATCCAATCTCCGAAAGGCAGATTTATATCCGGCATACCACCTAAATCTCGAACACCTTCGATAACGTCACATTCACGGCGCCTATGCCCCATCATTCCACAGACATAACAAAAGGCTGCCAATCGTTCATATTTAAGTGGGATTGTAAGTTTTTGTCCTCCCGGTATTGTTAGTTTCAACTCCTTTATCAATGGTTTTTGAACATCCAGTATAATTTTTACTCTAACACTTCTGCATATGCCATCTGTTGTCCTGAGGTCTGTTTCTACGTACTCCCCCAGTTTTTTCGACATCAGCCGGAAGTACTTTTCGGATCGAGCCACCATGGGGAGGTCATAAAATCGAATCCAGAAAGGGCACTTTGTGATGACTACCTTAGATGGTTGCTCTTCAAAGGACAACTCCTTCAGAATTACCAAGTCCTTCTCGAAATGCCACGGTTCGAGCGATAAAACGTTCTCCATGTTGTCAATGTTTCGAAATTGGAATGAGAACAGGTTTGGGTTAACTTTACTCGCCACCATTCCCTTCTTTGCACGCCAGGCCTTTTTCATTGCCTCTAAGAACCCATACTTATTGAAGGGTTTCTGCGTCAGTACCGATGCCATCAGACACAGCGTTGATCTCCTTCCTCCTCCATTCATATCTTCTTTAGTGATTGTTATGTCGTCTTCCTCAGAGTTTGGATTCACAAAATTCTGGTTTCCCCTTTCTTCCCCCTTTTTCGTCGCCATCGTGATATGAGTAGGTAGGGCTGTCGAATCAAAGTAATCCTGTCACAAAAGAACACTAAAACAAAAAAAAATCACAAGCCCAGGTGATAAAAGGGGATCTCAAGCAAATGTATTCTCCAAAAGACCTAGATTTCAAGAATCGATTTCAGCCGTGGAAAAGAAAAATTAGAGACAAAGAAGTATTACTCCCATTGCAAGTGCTTACACAGTTCAAGGCGAAGATCTGTGTAGGCTTAGAAGAAGACTGATCTTTGGCTAAAGATCAGAAGCAGAGCAATAATACCCGATATCTGAACTCTGAAACGCAGGAGTCTCCTCCTTGGTCGCACCAGAAACCTCAAATTTACGAGGACCCAAATCTCTAGCTGAGATACTAGACCCTAAGCGCTGAGGGACTTTTTTCCTGCCATCTTATTATGCTTCTATGTTAAATAAATACTTGAAAAAAGAATAAAGGAAAAAGAAGATAGCCCTGCTCTAGAAATTCAATGATTTATCAAATGGTCTCGCTAAGTAGTTCTAGAGTAACTACCCCCCCCTAGGAAATGTACATTTTACCCATGTACTAACATAAATAATATAAGCAGAGGACACTTGTACAGGAAAAAATAAAAGATACAATTAATGCATATCACATAGGTTACAGTAGGTTTTAACTTAAATAAGGACAACTCATGAATTATAATGTTTCACATTGTAACTTACAAATTCAGGTATCGTTTTGGACATCATAATGAGCTGTGTATATTTCCTATTAAGATGTTTATCTCAAATTTTCCACACATTAACAAATTATCAATACAATGGATAAAACAGAAAAGAAAATAAAGTTTTTCCAAAATAAAGTCCTTTCTCACTATTCGAAAAGAAATGGCAAAAGTCTCAAAGGCAAAATTGCTTCTTGTCACATGTAAAATCACATTGATTACTTAAAAATGATTACACCAAATATTGTATGTTGATGGCCAAAAGAATGATATAACAAAGTTATTATGTATGTAATGATTTGTGACTTAAACACATTCAGAATGTTTTGGAATCGCTCGTAGAATCGGATTTGGACTAAAAAATCAGGCTTAAACAGAAAATGGAAGAAGCAGTTAAAAGTCTGTTATAATAGATTTTTCGTAACAGTTTCCACTAAACCCGTTGTCTTTCAGTTTCAGCAGTTTTTCTGTTTTGAGAGTTTGTAATTGTTTTGGGTCAGTTTAAAGAGATATTTTTCCCGGTTTGTAAACACACTTTGAGAGATCATTCTGGAGGAAAATACCACCTATCTAGAGAGAGAAGGAGGTGGATTCTAGAGTGAGAAACACAAGAGGGATTGAGCTTAGTTTAGCTTGTTCTTGTGTTTAGGTTTTCTCATTTGTTTTGAGTGATTGTTTCTGTAAACTTATACCGATTTTGATCATATTGAAGATGGTTTTCTTTTCTGCTCCGTGGATGTAGACTTTACAGTCGAACCACGTAAATTCTTTGTGCAATTGTTCTTGCGGTTTTTCCTTTTCATTTCTTGGAAGTTTTTGTTATTTTATGGTGATTCTTATAATTCCCACAAAAATTGGCGCCGTCTGTGGGAATATTGAATCATGTTGATTGCTGCGGATTTTGATTTCAAAGGAAACAATGGCAGCCATGAGATTTGATGTTGAGAAGTTTGACGACAGAAATGATTTTGGATTGTGGCAA
The DNA here is from genome assembly GCA_958295605.1 of Ajuga chamaepitys. NCBI lineage: Eukaryota > Viridiplantae > Streptophyta > Magnoliopsida > Lamiales > Lamiaceae > Ajuga > Ajuga chamaepitys. Next base: position 72,834,801 of record OY282495.1, read on the forward strand.
GTTAAGATGCGGGCATTGATGGTACAACAACGATTAGCTAGTGCTTTGAAGGGGATTAAAGGTTTCTCGAAGTCCATGGATGTGGATCAGAAGGCAGAGCGCATGGAAAAGGCTCATTCAACTATCATTCTTTCATTAGCAGACAAAGTGCTTCGAGAAGTTGCAAAAGAACAGACTGCTGAAGAAGTCTGGAATAAGCTGGAGGAGCTGTACAAAAAGAAAACCATGGTTAACCGCTTGTACATCAAACAAAAACTTTACTCCTTCAAGATTCAAGAAGACAGGTCTATATATGATCAGTTGGAGGAGTTTAGCAAGCATCTGGATGACTTGGAAGGAATAGAAGAAAAGGTAGAGGATGAAGACAAAGCCATCATCTTGTTAAATGCCCTGCCCAAGTGTTATGAACATTTAAAAGATGCCATGTTATATGGCAGAGAAACCAAAATTAGTCTTGCTGAGGTTAACACTGCATTAAGAGCAAAGGAGATGCAACATTCAAGTGGTCCAAAAGGAGATCTGCAGGCTGAAGGGTTAAGCATAAGACCAGGAAACCATCCCAAGAAGAAACAGTTTCCAGGGAATCAAAACAAAAGGAATCAACAGTTCAAATCCAAGACTACAGATGAGAAGGAAACAATAAAATGTTTTCATTGCAAGAAACCTGGACATTTGAAGAAAAATTGTTATGAATTCAAAAGAAAACAAGCTCAGAAGAGTCAAAATACAAGCACTGCTGATTTGGCTCAAGCAGAAGAAAATTATGATGTCTTAAACATAACAGATGTTAAGACTGATGACAAATGGATTCTTGATTCTGGGTGTACCTTCCATATGTGCCCAAACCTTGAATGGTTTCATGAATTCAAGCAATTGAGATCTGGAACTGTCATGCTGGGGAATGATCAAGCATGTCCAGTGGAAGGGATTGACAATATCAAGTTAAAGGTGCATGATGGATCAGAAAAGATCCTGACAAAGGTAAGATACATTCCACTACTTAAAAGAAACCTCATAAGTCTTGGCACTCTTGAAAATAAAGGATGTGAATTCAAATCTGAAAAAGGATCCCTGCATGTTTACAAGAACTCAAAACTGGTTATGAAAGGGATTAGAAAATCTAGTCTGCATTATCTTTTAGCAGAAACTGTGATTGGAGATGTAAACAATGTCATGAAGAATGAGTCAGAAATGTGGCATAAAAGGTTAGGCCATATGAGTGAAATTGGTATGAATGCATTGTTGAAACAAAATCTGCTGCAAAGCAAAACCAGTTTCAAAATTGATCCCTGTGAAGTATGTATCTTAAGTAAGAGTGTCAAGAAACCATTCCCAGTTGGAAAGCACACTTCAAAGGAACCCATAGACTATGCACATTCTGACTTATGGGGGCCCTCAAAGGTTGAAATAATGGGAGGAGGAAGGTTTTTCTTGAGTATAATTGATGATTACTCAAGGAAAGTTTGGATTTATATACTCAAGAATAAATCTGATGCATTCACAAAGTTCCAAGAATGGTGTGCTGAAGTAGAGACTGAGAAAGGGTCATCATTGAAATGCCTGAGAACAGACGATGGGCTTGAATTTCTTTCAGAGCAATTTCAGGAATTCTGTAAAAGAAAGGGAATGAAGAGGCATAGGACTGTCCCTGGCCATCCTCAGCAAAATGGGGTTGCTGAGAGGATGAACTATTACAATCACAGAGAGAATAAGGTGTCTACTTCTGAGTTCAGGGTTACAGAAGAAATTCTGGGGGAAGGCTGCAACAACAGCAGCTTACTTGATCAATAGGAGCCCATCTACAGCAAATGAGTTTATGACACCTGAAGAAAGGTGGAATGGAAATCCACCCAAATATTCACACCTAAGGATATTTGGATGTATGGCATATGCCCATATAAAACAGGACAAGTTGGAGGCAAGAGCAATAAAGTGCATAATGCTTGGATATCCAAAATGGGTGAAAGGTTACAGACTATGGTTCATTGAAAATGGGATGAACAAGGTCATCATCAGCAAGGATGTGACATTTGATGAAAGCAAAATGCCAATGAAAAAGGAGCAACAGATTGAGTTCAACCATGAAGAAGACAGAATACATGCAGAGGTGGAGCATGATGATAAAAATGAAGACTCTGATCAAGATGCCTATGACAGGGAAGATCAAAATGATGGATATAATGAGGCAGAAGACATCAGCCAGTATCAACTTGTAAGGGATAGGCAAAAAAGGGTAATAAGACCATCTACTAGATATGGAAGTGACTATCTCACTGCTTATGCCTTGACTGTAGCAGAAAAAACTGAATATTCTGAGCCTAGAACTTATAGAGAAGCCATAGAGAGCAAGGATAAGGAGAACTGGATTATTGCCATGAAGGAAGAGATGGATTCACTTAAAAAGAATGGGACTTGGGTTCTAGTGAAAAGACCAACAAATCAGAAACTGGTGAGCTGCAAATGGATTTATAAGAAAAAGGTGGAGTTTGTTGGAGTGGAGAAGATAAGATTCAAGGCCAGATTAGTAGCCAGGGGTTTCACTCAGAAAGAAGGGATAGACTACTGGTACACGTAATTATGCGTGCATAATAGGTCGATTAAATTGTCTAGTTAATAACATTTACATGCATAATTAGTCGTGTAGTGCTCGTATTGGTATTATTGGACAAATTAATGTTGTTTGACTTGTTTTGAAGCATTAAGGTGAAATTAGACCAAAAAGTCGAACTCGACTTAAACTGGATGCGAGAACAAGTTTCACAAGTCAAAAACCGAGGGAAAATTGATCCAAGGTTGCTGGGAATTAGTCTCGGCCGAGCCAGAGGAGCTCGGCCGAGCTTGAAGGTCAGCGAAAGAAGTAAAATTGGCCGTTAAAGATTCTCGACCGAGCCATATATTCTCGGCCGAGCCACTTTTATAGGCAGCTCGACCGAGCCTGAAATTCTCAGCCGAGACAGGTGGCGGCCCAGCCCAAGTCATACGCGGATAAGTCCTTTTTCAGTCCAAATTGAGCCCAATTGATCCTCAACTATAAATAGAAGATCCAAAAGTCCGAAAATGACACTTTGATATTGATTCAAGAGCTCGGATTTGGGAATTCGGAAGAACACGAAGACTCAAGATTCAGCAACTCGGGTTTTATAGTTTTATAGTTTCATGTTTTCTTTTACTAGTTTGTTCTTAGAGATCGCTATGATCGGCTAAGCTTTTACTTTCCCGTCTTTGACTATGTTGAACCCTAGACTGTTATTTATGTAATTAATTCAGTAATTGCTTAATTTAATTATGTTCTGAGATTACTCTTGTTATTGGATTACTCTATCTTTTATATGTTTGTTATGTGGACTGATCACCCTAGTAATAGGCATATAGCTGTCGCTAGGTCATAAATTCATAATCCGTAATTGTTATGCGTTTGTGCCCAAAAGTAGCAAAAAGTGGTTACTCGCTAGGATAACATAAAGTCGCGGTCACTTGTACCGAGTTTGTTAGTTCACACCGTACCTACTCCGTTACCTTAGTTCCCTATGCGTCTGATTAATATTGTTCTAGCGAGCGTCTCCTAGGACTACTTAATTGGATAGGATTAATTACTAAGTCCTTATGATTAATTATACTTAAGGGGTAACAAGGGTTAGCTAAGCGTACCTGTTAATTCTTGGAGTAGGGGTCTCAGAACTAATTAGTTAAGTAGTTGCATTAGTTACATGGATATTCAGGCTAGGGGGATACTGGGTTAAAGGCGGGAATACTTTTTATTCACTAGTTAATTCATCTTTAGTTTACTTGTTATTTGCATTAGTTAATTAAATCTCATCAAAACTCCCCCCATATTATATTTATATTATTATTACTACTTATAAAATTGGTTAGTACAATTATTTGATTAATTCCTGTTCTCTGTGGGATCGACCCTGACTTGCTCTAGCTACTGTTAGGAATAGTTAGGAATTAAAAAACTAATTTGACGAGCCTCGACAGCGCGGTCAACTACAATGAAATCTTCTCTCCTGTAGTTAAACATTGCTCTATACGAATACTACTTGTTTTGGTTGCTCAAATGGATTTAAAGCTGGAGCAATTGGATGTAAAAACAACTTTCTTACATGGAGAGCTTAAGGAGACAATCTTCATGGCACAACCAGAAGGTTTTATACTTCCTGGAGATGAAGATAAAGCTTGTTTATTAAAGAAATCTTTATATGGCCTTAAACAGTGTTCAAGACAGTGGTACATCAGATTTGACAGATGTATGAAGAAGATTGGCTATGTCAAATCTAAGTATGATAATTGTGTGTTCATGAAGAAGGCTGGACAGAAGATTGTTAGTTTCTTGTTGCTTTATGTGGATGAGATGCTTGTAGCAAGTCAAGACCAAGCTGAAATAGATAAGCTGAAGAAAGATTTACAATGTGAATTTGAAATGAAACAACTAGGAGAAGCCAGAAGAATACTTGGCATGAATATTGTCAGGGATCAGCAAAAGGGATTACTATGTTTACAGCAGAGGAGTTATATCTACAAAGTGTTGAAGAAATTCAATATGGATGAGTCAAGACATGTGTCAACCCCTTTAGCTCAGCACTTTAAGCTTTCAGAATAGCAGAAGCCAAGAGATGAACAGGAGATTCATGAGATGGACAACATTCCATATTCAAATGCTGTTGGAAGTATTATGTATGTAATGGTATGTACAAGACCAGACATATCACATGATGTAAGTGTTGTCAGCAGGTATATGTCCAATCCAGGAAGGCAACACTGGGAAGCTCTAAAGTGGATAATGAGGTACTTAAAAGGTGCGAAAGATTATGGGATAATGTTCAAAAGATGTGATGAATCATCAGAAGCTTTGAAGGGTTATGTGGATTCTGATTATGCAGCAAATTTAGACAACAGAAGGTCACAATCAGGTTATGTTTTCACTTTGTTTGGTGCTGCAATAAGCTGGAGGTCAATGTTACAACCTGTAGTAGCATTATCAACAACAGAGGCTGAGTTTATGGCAATGACAGAAGCAGTGAAAGAAGCAATCTGATTGAGAGGGATTTTGTCTGAATTTGGAATAAAACAGAAATCAGTTAAAGTGTTGTGCGATTCTCAAGGTGCATTACATTTAGTCAAGCATCAAGTCTTCCATGACAGGTCAAAACAAATAGATGTGAAGCTGCATTATGTGAGAGATGTAATTGAAAGAGGAGATGTAGAAGTTCAAAAGATATGCACAAAAGAGAATGCTGCAGATATGCTTACAAAAGCATTGCCCTCTGAAAAGTTTATATATTGCTTGGAATTGATCCAAGTAGTGCAGTGTAGTTGATGAATTACAAGGAATTAAAACATCCTGATTTTGGACATGAGTAGAGTGGAGAGAATGTTGTTTTTATAAAATTTTGGTTTAATGAAGTGCTGTGTCTTCATGTGCAAGTCAGGTGGAGATTTGTGACTTGAACACATTCAGAATGTTTTGGAATCGCTCGTAGAATCGGATTTGGACTAAAAAATCAGGCTTAAACAGAAAATGGAAGAAGCAGTTAAAAATCTGTTAAAACTGATATAACAGATTTTTCGCAACAGTTTCTACTAAAACCGTTGTCTTTCAGTTTTCAGCAGTTTTTCTGTTTTGAGAGTTTGTAACTGTTTTGGGTCAGTTTAAAGAGATATTTTTCCCGGTTTGTAAACACACTTTGAGAGATCATTCTGGAGGAAAATATCACCGATCTAGAGAGAGAAGGAGGTGGATTCTAGAGTGAGAAACACACGAGGGATTGAGCTTAGTTTAGCTTGTTCTTGTGTTTAGGTTTTCTCATTTGTTTTGAGTGATTGTTTCTGTAAACTTGTACCGATTTTGATCATAGTGAAGATGGTGTTTTTTCTGCTCCGTGGATGTAAACTTTACAGTCGAACCACGTAAATTCTTTGTGCAATTGTTCTTGTGGTTTTTCCTTTTCATTTCTTGGAAGTTTTTGTTATTTTATGGTGATTCTTATAATTCCAACAATGTATTCCTTACAAAAATGAAGTTCAGATATCTACTGATATATACTTACAGATGGTGTTTCTATCCTGGGAGACAGCCAATCGTCTTTAGGATGTCATCCGTATAAACGCCAAGTTTTTCCAGACGCAACATAGTCCGGAAGTTGATCAGGGGGGTGAGTAACATTCCCAAGTGGGAAATCTGGGCGTGGAAGTGAGGATGACTTCTCACCCGTCAGCCAATTAAATAAACCTCATGATGATGACTTGCTTGCAACAGCACTAGTTGAAGCATACCTAGCACATCCACTATAAGCTATTTGGTTCCGTCAGGATATAAAATGAAGTTAAGTCCGTCGGATCAGATCTAAACAAAGCAACTAAGATCTACCTCGTACCATCATTGTGTCACAGAATGCGAAGCACAAGACAATTACAAAAAAGAAAAAAATAGGACTAGCATTTAGAGACGAGATAATGATGTTGTGGCCATATATCATGGTACTATATAACATATATTCTGCTACTAGTTACAATTCCCTAAATACCATGACTTCTAGATAGCATCCATATTCCCCTGGAAAATTTCAGCTAGAACCTAAAGAATAAAAAAAATTCAGGTACGTAGTTAAAGTCTTGATTATTCTGAGAAAGGAAAAAAATCATCCACCAAGTGAGAAGCTAAATGTTCCCACCAGAACTAATTATTTCTCAACAGCTGCCAGATCCTAAGAATTAAATTATATGCCAATAAATATGAAATCAGTGGAAAATATATGACATTATCATACATTTATCAATGGGCAAGCAACTTCCAATGCTTAGAATCGTTCATTAAGACAACGAAGATTCAATTTGCAGCGAAACTGGCTCTTATATCAGCGAAGCTGCAAAAGAAGAGATCGAAACGCTTATATGAAATATCGGTAATTAATCACTCACAAAATCACAAAATCACACGGTATTAGATATTACTGTTGCAAAAAATGTCTGACTAGCTCTGACTAATCCCTAGTTAGGCGCTAGGCTCTCATTGGTCACCTAAGCTCTTTTCTTAATTCCTCCCCACTGATGAACATGAAAAATATTATTTTCTTGCATATTTCACATCCATATTCTTATGAGAATTGTGAGTATTTAACATGTTTAAGTGCGATCGTGTTTAAGTGTATTCTCGGTTGATTTTCTTTTTTGATATGATTTGATGCGCTTTTGTGTGTTTTTGAGTCATGCAATGAAGGTTAGGGAAATTCGGGAGATCAAGAAGATCAATTGCACCCATTTTCTCCCTCCTGCCCACATCCCAAGGCCCCAACTAGGATAGGGTCACGCTCGAATGGAGGTTTGCTTAAGTCATAAACAAAACCAGTGAAGGAATCGAGTTAAGAAAATGAGCGGAAGACCTCAAAACAACGAAAAATGGAAGAAGAGGTCAATCACACGTGTTTTCCCATTCCAACTAGCAAATCAAGGCCCAAACTGGCCTAAATCAGACCCTACAAAAGACCGACTCAAAGATCTTTGAGTCATGAAGAGGTTGGATCGAGAAGACGAGAGAAAAACACCCAAAACGATAATGGAAAATGAAGACGCACGAAGAAAGTACAAAAGGAAGCCAAACCTGGCAGAGACCACTCTACCCTTGGTTGCTAACTCGACTGTCGGTCTGGCGGTCGGCTGTTTGTGCCGGTCGGTCCCGTTTTCAACGTGCTATCTCTGTATGTTGGTCGTAACTTTCATATACGGACTTAGATTCAAGCAATTCAAGATACTACTTGACTGCGAGACGAAGATCTATAACTTTTGTGTTCAAACTAAGAGCTGATTCCGCACCGATATTCCCAAAATTCGCGAGAACACCGAGTCGAGTGTGATCGAGGGGATCGACTCAACATTTTAAAGGGCCAAGCACTCCCTTTTTCGTATTTTTACTCCTTTGCCCTTACTAAAGGGCTTTTCAACTAGGGATGTAAATGGGTCGGGTAGGGTACGGGTATGCTTCCCCCATACCCTACCCTATTTGATTCGGGTACGTGTACGGGTAATACCCGTCGGATAATCGGGTTACCCGCGGGTAATCGGGTTACCCGATTGATATATAAAAATATTATAAATAATATGTAATATGTATATATACCATATATAATGTGATACAATAAATCAAATATAACATATATAATATGTAAATGTTACATTATATGTTATTTTATATATTAAATCATATATTATAAACATAATATATTAAATATAATGATAATTATATAATATATAACATGTAAAATAATACATAAGTATGTAATCGGGTAGGCGGGTAGGGTAATCGGGTAGGGTAAACGGGTAATATGCTAAACCCGTACCCTACCCTACCCGATGGCAAAAATATCGGGTTCGGGCGATACCCGACCCTATTACCCGTTTACCCGTCGGGTAGGGTTACCCGCGGGTAAAATTGACATCCCTATTTTCAACAGATTTTAGGGTCAGGATCTACCCCTTCCCTCTTATTTGTAACCAATAAGAAACTTGCCTCCTTTTGTAAAAATTCTAAAACACTCTTCCCTCTCTTCTCTTTACATATTTTTCGTAGATTTTCATAGTTCTTAGGTAGGGTTTTTCTTCCTCCTCTTCAAGGAGGAAGCCATCTTTGTGGAGAACTTAGAGATTATTCACGGACTTGTGACACCTGTTAAGATTGTCGGAGTTCTACAAGGATTCGTAAAATTATTAAGCATTTCTTATTCCTTTTCTTTAATTTTTGGTTTTTATAGCTTTCGTGCTTGATATTGACGGTTCTTGTTTATGCTTTGATGATTCGTGAATAGGTTCCTTATTTCCCGGGGTTATGGAGTAGCTCAAATCCTAGTATTGTGAATGTAGTATAATATGTGTCGATGTGTGTTTGTTTGATGATTGGAATTGACAATGTGGGATTATATAACTTATATCGTAGGACCCATGGCAGACGATGCGAGAACCCGAATCACATATGTCGATCTCGATGGATGTTCTAGGACCTCGCTTCCTAGGCAATATTCACTTGGGATGGGATTTAAGGCTTAATTTGATTGCATAATTAATTTTCTTGTTTGGCTTAGTAAATCCATCGTCGGTCGTTAGTAATTGAAATTAGGGCTAATTGTTGTGTAATCGGTTTATTTGTTAGTCCCTCTTTTTTTGATCACTTGCAATTCTAATTAGACTGTTAGAACATGTGTTTCCTTCAGTATTTTGTTCAGTGTTTCACCTTGTGTTGAAACGCCCTGGGAAACACATTCTACTAGTTTTTCCAATTTTACCTTGCCGCCCTTATATCTTTGCTCTATACGCTTAGTATGTTTGTGAATTCGGATAAATTTGGTTTTACATATGTAACTGTATGAGAAACTTATCCAAACTGAAAGTCTTCCTTTGAAAGATTGACAGTTATTTTCTTTGATCTTATCTTGGAGGAGATAACTACCATTCCTGGTGGATATTTATATGGCTGACAAGAGAAGATCACGGGTGGAAAATAGGAGAAAAAAAACCGCGCGAGTGTAAAGATCAGAATTTCTCCAAGACATTTTCACACCAAAAGTTGAAGACTAACTACTTCACACTTCTCACATTCTTTGTTGTGAGACTTTGTGTGATCTCTCTCTCAAAAGAGGATTTCTTAGTATGTATAATTAGTTTGAGTGTAAATTTAATCGTTTCTTGTATGATCAAATTTAGGTTTTTAAAGACATTGTATAAAACTCATTCCGCTGTGATTGAAGATAAATTTCTCAGGCTTCTTTTTTGTCTGAGTTTGAATTATCTTATCTCTGTTTATCATTTTCAGTTTTATACAATTCACAATTCGACTTTAAACAAAGAGTGTGTTCGTCAATGTGTTACATCACTCTCAGTAACACTATCATGACCAGTGCATAAATTCCTTCAATTGGTACCAGAGCAATCACTTGACGCTACTAAGTGAGATTCTAAAGCAAAAAGGAATCATGGATGTGCCTGGAACAGCCTTGTCGGCCTCCTGTTTTGGATGGAACAAATTATTCCATGTGGAAAATAAAGATGCGTGCGTACATCAAGTCGTTGAATGAACGAGCGTGGAGATCAGCAGTGGTTGGCTGGACTCCTCCTCGTAAAGAAGACGAAGATGGTGATGTGGTTCTCAAGTCGGAGGCTGAGTGGACGAACGATGAATTCATTCTCTCGTGCTATAATTCTAAGGCAATTAATGCCATTTTTGAATCGGTTGATACTGCCTTGTTTGGAATGATCCAAAATTATGTAATTGCTAAGGATGAATGGGAGATTTTGCAACGGCAATGTGAAGGCTCGGAGAGTGTGCAAAAGTCTAAATTAAGGATGATAGCAACACGCTTTGAAACACTCCGAATGGAAGAGTAAGAAACTATCTCTTCATACAATTCCAGATTGTGTGAACTTGCTAATGAGTCTCATACCCTTGGAGATCCCATTAGCAATGAAAGGTTGGTTAACAAGGTATTACGTACTCTTCCCGAACGTTTTAACATCAAAGTGTATCCCTTAGAGGATTCAAGACACACATCCAAAATGTCTTTGGATGAGTTGATTGGCATCCTTCAAACTTTTGAACTAAACTTAAATCAACAACACCAAATGAGAGGAATTAACAAGACAAATTACTTTTCCATCTCATTCGGGTGAGTCTAGTTCAAATACAAAAGGAGCTAGCATTTTGTTGGATGAAAAACTTGATGATCCAATCGCTTATTTGACTAGGAAGTATCAACAGTTTTTATCAAAAAACAAAAAGAAGAGTGGTTCAAAAGGTGTTTTTAATCCTGTCACTAAAGGGTTTGAAAATAGAAATTATGGAGAAAGATCCTTCAGTAAAAATGATTCTCCTCAAACTCCTAGTTTCAATTTTCAAAATCAGAGTGGATATTCTCCCAAAGATGGTAAGACAATTCAATGTCCTGCTTGTTCTGGTTATGGTCATTATGCTAATCAGTGTGCCAACCTGATGAAACGTGGAACAAATCTTTTTGTCACACTAAGTGACAATGAGTGTAAGGAAGAAGAAGAAGAAGGAGTTAGTGCTTCACAGGATGTTGCAGCACTCATGGTAACACTGGAGGATCTAAGTGTTGACCAAAGTATTGAAGCACCCCTTGAAACACCTGATGCTCTTGACACTAACTTAGAGCCGTCTAAGTATGAACTCCTTCTCATGGCTTTAAGAGAAATGCATCAAGAACTTGTGGTTTCCGTTAGGTTGCTAAATGAGACTAGATCAGAAAACGATTCTCTCAAACACAAAATTTCTCTCTTGGAAAGATCATTATCTCTCAAAGATAAAGATTTAGAAGCTGCGACTAGAGATCTTAAAATGAAATCTGATTGTTTGAGTCGTTTTAATTCTGGCACTTCAAAGTTGAATGAAATTCTTTCAGCTCAACAACATGGTACTTTTGGCATAGGTTATGACAACTCCTTTGAAGATTACAAAACTCCGGTGTTGACTAGAGAAATGAGCAGGTTTCAAAATTTATCTTTAGAAGACACTCCTCCACAATTGACAAAATCTGATGCTGACATTGCTTGCTTAACTGAGCAAACTAGAAATTTGTCTATAAATTTCCAAAAATATGAAAGAGAATGTCACGTCAAAATAAAAAAGGTCTAGGTCTGATGATGAAAATAGAGAAGTCATTTGTGACTATTGCACACTCCCAGGCCATAAAAGACCTTATTGTTTCAGGAGAAGAAGAAAGTTACTTCATAAAAAACTTTCTAGAGTGTCACAGTCTGTGTTGCAACACTCTATCACTCACTGCACTAAGCCTAATACCATTTCTCCTCCTGAGCAACCCTCTGATAGTTATTGTAATATGATTTACACTTGCTTAATTGCTGATGTTAGGGGGTATGGTACTTTGATAGTGTATGCTCTAGGCATATGACAGGAGCCAAAAAGATTTTAAAAGAATATGAAGATTTTGACGGTGGCAGTGTAACTTTTGGTGGGGGAGCCAAAGGTAGAATTGCTGATAAAGGTGCCTTGGATGTTAAAGGTTTACCCAATTTGAAAAATGTGTTGCATGTGGAAGACCTTATGACAAACTTGATTAGCATAAGTCAACTTTGTGATGAAAATCTTCATGTCAAATTTGAAAAAGACTTATGTAGTGTCTTTGATGAGGGAAATGAGTGCATTATGACAGGAACAAGAGCTTCCAATAGTTGCTACTCTATTGAAGAAGGATTAGGATGTCACAAGGCACAAATTGATGACCTAGATTTGTGGCACCAAAGCTTGGTCATGTGAATTTTCGTCAACTTCAAAGACTTGCATCAATGGAGGCTGTGAAAGGTTTGCCAAAATTCTGCGGCAAGATTGATAAAGTTCGCAGCTCATGTGCAAAAGGTAAACAAACTAAAGTGTTTCATAAGATATTGCAACATTATTGTACAACACACTGTTTTGAACTTGTACATATGGACTTAATGGGTCCTGTAGAGATGGATAGTCTAGGAGAAAAAAGATATTTGTTAGTTTGTGAGGATGATTTTTCCAGGTTTACATGAGTTTTCTTTCTTAAAGAAAAATCTGAAACATTTGATGTGTTTAAAGTTCATACTGTTCAAACTCACAATTCATATGGAATATAGATAGGTTGAATTAGAACTGACCATGGTAGGGAGTTTGAAAATGCATCTTTTACTAAAGAAAAGAAGTGTATAATGCATGAGTTTTCAGCTCCTAAAACACCACAACAAAATGGTATAGCCGAGGGAAAAAATAGACTTTTACAAGAGATGGCTAGGGTAATGTTTTGTGCTAAAAACATGTCAGAAAGATTTTAGGCTGAAGTTGTTAACACTGCATGTCACATCTCTAATCGTGTGTATTTAAGATCAGGGAGTTACTATGACACCCTATGAAATACTCAAGGGTAGGAAACCTAATCTTAAACACTTTCATGTGTTTGGGTGTGTTTGTTACATCTTGAATGATCATGATCAATTGAGCAAGTTTGATTCTAAAAGTGACAAAGGGGTGTTTGTAGGTTACTCTAGTAATAGTCATGCATATCGTGTTTTTAACCTACGTACAAGAACCTTCCAAGAAAGTGTTAACATTGTGTTTGATGATCTAACTGACATTGCAGAGAATAGAGTTGAAGATGATGTATTGGGTCTTGTTGAAAAATAATCTCAAAGCTCTGAAGGTGTTTCAGCAAGTGTTGGAACACCTCCTGATAACAGTGTCCAAAATCCCACGAATTCAGACACTCCCTCTCATAATGATGAAAGGAAAACTGAACCTAAATACAATGATGTAGGAAATGAAGACATGGTAAGAAGGGATCCACCTGGTAGAGTTCGTAAGATGCATCCAGTCTCTCAAATCATAGGTGTGGTTAACGATCGTGTTCATACTCATCCTAAGGAAAGAATTGACTACTCAAAAATGGTAAAACTTGTCTGCCTATCTTCTACTTACATGCAAATACATGAAACTTGCTTTGTATCCAATATAGAACCAAAGAATGTTGATGAAGCTTTACTTGATCAATTCACAAGAAATGATGTTATGGGATTTAGTTCCTAGACCTCATGGTGTGAATGTTAGTGGCACTAAATGGATATTCAAGAACAAAACGGCTGAGCAAGGAAAAGTGATTCGTAACAAGGCTCGGCTTGTGGCACAAGGATAAACACAAGTTGAAGGCCTTGATTATGATGAGACTTTTGCTCCTGTTGGTAGATTAGAATCCATCCGGTTCGTGATTGCTATTTCCTATTATCTCAACATCAAGCTTTATCAAATGGATGTTAAAAGTGCATTCTTGAATGGTTTTCTTAATGAAGAAGCTTATGTAGAGTAACCCGAGGGGCTTGTTGATCAATATAAAGCTGATCACGTGTTTAAGCTTAAAAAGGCATTGCATGGATTAAAACAAGCACCTAGGGCTTGGTATGATAGGTTAACTAAATTTCTCATTTCACTTAGTTTTCAAAGGGGCCGTGTTGATAAAACTTTGTTTATAAAGAAGTGGTCCTCTCATATCACTATTGCCCAAATATATGTGGATGAAATTGTTTTTGGATCTACATGTGAAAAGGATTTGGACGTTTTTACTGATCAAATGTCCACATCTTTTGAGATGAGTCTTGTAGGTGAGTTAAGTTTTCTTCTTGGTTTGCAAATTAAACAGCATGAAAATGGAACATTTTTTAGTCAATCAAAATATACCAAGAACCTGGGCAACAAGTTTAATCTGGTAAACTCCTAAACGATCTAGTATACCACGTTCACAATTGGTTGACTCAAGTACGGATTGAAAGTTAAAAAGGGTGCAACCCGAGATCCTACCTTTTCTCCCTTATCTCCTATTGTAAATTGTAAAGGGCTTCTCTTTCTCGGACTCTGTGTATGAAGGAAGAATTCAACTTCTAAATTTCATGTCTTGGATGTGTTAAGCATATAACTACGTTCACTTATAAATCTCTCGATCATCGAAAAATCCCGCCTACATTTGAGTGCGGTTTGAACTATTGATTACGTAATTGGAAGTAACCAATTAGGTTTACGATGAAACCTAGAAATCGATCACTGATCCAATTTGAGTACCTCTACAGGATAGACCTCAACAAAAAACTGAAGAGTAACAATACAGTTTATAATGCTACAGGGGCGGGTATAATAAGTAAAATCATACGAAAATAAAAAGGGGGGTATGAAATAACCATATCAGATCCGTCGGATGGACGTCAGGTGGTTGATATTATTCCCCCAGGACCAGAAGTTCTTGTTTCAGAGGGCGAATCCATCAAATTTGATCAACCATTAACGAGTAATCCTAATGTGGGGGGATTTGGTGAATAGTTAATGATGAGAAGATTTTGAGAAGTAGATGGAAAAAAAGGCACATAATAGAGCGTGAGAAGTGAGTTGAGACGAAATGGAGCTTGAACCTAGAGTATTCAATCAAAAAATTACCTTGGTGAGAATTTAAGCCTAATTATACTCCTATTTTCGGAGTAATATACATTCTTTCGGTGTGAATTAGATTGAATATGTGCACTAGTCTCTAGAACTTGCCTTGAGTCTTTACTAAGAATGTGTCAAATATGTGGTGTGATTTAGGAAGTGATCTTAGGCATTTTTGTTTTGAAGCCTATTTATTTGAACTGTGAAAAATTGCCTTTAGACCATAACATCAAGAGTTATCCCTAATTAGCCCACTTGAGCCTTAAAGCCTTAGTTTTTCATAGCCTAACAATGTCAGCCGAAAACCTTACGATTTAACTCTTTTGGCCTAAATTGGATTAAACTAGTTAAAGGAGGAGAATTGGAAGGTAGCTTGGGAAAGAATTTGTGGGAAGGAATGGGCAAATTAGAGGATACATTCAAAGATGAAGGAAATAAGAGAATAATGATAGTGGAAAAACAAAGAGAAAATAGTCTCTCCTAGCTAAAAAAAAAAATGATTGAGAAAAGGAGAAGATAAAGTTGATTGTTGATAAAGTGCCAAGAGGAGAGGCTAGGAAATCATAAAAGTGCTTAGAATTGTTTGAATTGATTAGAACAGTCGGGTAGTCCCAAAATTGTGGTACCCTTGTATTGATTGTCGATTGAAAATCACTTTAGTTGTAAAGGTTTAATAACGGTGAAGAAGTCATCTCTTTTGGGATGAGTTGCTGAAAATTGAAGAGTGAGGTTGAGTGATGTTATTGAGGGGTAGTCGGGTTAGGTATAACTTGATTAGTCCAAAAGTAGTCACTTTTAGCCAAATATATTCCACCTTACCTTAAGCCAACATTACAACCAAAAGAAAGACCTTTTTTTTTTTTTTTTTTTTTTTTTTTTTTTTTTTTTATCCTTTTTCACACACATTGAGTACGAGGTCTAGTTTAAACTTTTGGCAAGCATACGATAGGCTTTTCATGTAATTCAATATGAGCAGAAATGAAATTAGCCTAAACACTTGAGAGATGAGTGAAATACATAATCGGTGAGGATTGAATAACTCGAAATTTCAAAGTCTCAAGATTAGTTGATTTTCATGTTATCACATATGCTCAAGTATATTGTGTTGCCTAAATTTTGTAAAAAGAAAAATCAGTCTGAAGTTGAATCATCATCCAATCGCCCTACATCATTGCATAATCACTTATATTTCTTGTCTTTTGTTATGTTGTTCGGGACGAACAACTATTTATGTTTGGGGGGTTTTGGTACACGTTAATTATGCAAGTATTTAGGTCGAGTTAGGATAGTATTTTATAGCATTTACATGCATAGTTGGTCAAGAATTGGATGAATTTATGTAATTTGGACCATTTGACATGTATTGGTTCGTTTTGTAGTGTTTTCAGGTCAGAATGAAGATTTTATGAGATAACACGAAGAACGGGTTGAAGAAAGGACGAGATGGGCCATGAAATGGGCCGAAAACAAGGCCCACTGACAGAACCAATCGACGCAGTCGCATGAAGAACGTGACTCAGTCGCGTTGTAAGGCGGCCGAAAGGCGAGTCCAGAACTCGGTGACGCGGTCGCTTCACTGACCAACTCGGTCGCATCGAAGCTTAACAAGGGAAAGAACAGATCTAACTGACACGGTCGCGTCAGTTTTGGATCGCGTCCAAAAGCTCAATTTTTTAGATTTTACTGTTTCAAGTAGGATTCGGATCCTAAACTCCCCAATACTATTCCGATGTCTATAAAAGGATAAGAGATGCTCGTTTTTCAGGGATATTAGCTACATCACATCATATACTCATTGAAGAAGAGTTAGAGAGTGATTTGAAGAACGAGAAGATGAAGATTTACGATCTGACATAATCGGGTCTAACTATTTCTTTTCTAGTCTTTATTTCTTTATGATGTATTGGCCGTGCTGTCGAGGCACTCAAAATTAGATTCCTAAACTTCCCTCTTCTAATTTGTAGAAGCGGTAAGTCGGGGTCGATCCCACGAGGAGCAGTTGGTTATCGTGTTTTATGCATTTATTATTGGAACAAATAAAAACAATAAAGAGGGGGGTTGATTTGATTTTATCTAATTAACTACTAATCCGAAGGCGAACAAGTAAATAAGCAGTAAAAGTGATTGTAAACAATTAAAAAGAAATCTCAGGCCCTAATCTAGTTATCCCCCCAGTCTTATTAAACCTCATGATTATTGCAATTACCCCTAAATTAATTCCGGAACTTCTACCCCTAAATTAGCAAAAAACTTTGCTAATCCGAATTGTCCCTTAATTTTAATAAATCAAAATAAGCTCTTTGATTTATTTGTCTAACCAAACGATCTAGAATAAGCTCTCTAAACCTAATTGGCTAAACGCTTAAATAACTAGGACAATAGGGTAAACGAAGTGTTAAGACTCACAAGCTCGGTCAAATTGACCTCGATTTATGTTATCTAATGAATTAATTCATTATTTGCTACTAATGGATATAAAATCATAACAATTACGAATTATGATAATACCCTAGCTACAAACATGCGATCAATATTTAACCTAGGTGATCAATCTAAATTAACAATTCGCATATAAGAAACAATAGACTCCGATAACATAAATGAGTTCCAAAATATAATTTAAAAGTAACTACCATAAGAATTACAATGTAACAAACTAGGGTTCAACATTGATTAGGGACTGAAACAAGAAATTAGCCGGACATATCGGCGTTCATAAATATAATTAAATTATCCAACATGAAAAGCAAAAATTAACAAAACCGAATCGCCGAACTTGTATATCCCAGCCAACGTGAATGTGCTTCCCCAGTATATCATGCGTCATTTTTCTTCTCATTCTCCCTCAATTAAATAAGCCTTCACCAAATATCATGGCCCCCAACCCATTATCAACAAACTTGAAATATGAAAACCCACATGGGTTTATTTATCACAAATTGTGGGCTTCTGGCCCATTTAACCTCACTGCCGAATTCAAAATAAGAAACACATATGGGCTTTAGACTTCCCCTCGGCCTTCAGTTCCTCACTTGATTTATGAGCTTCAATTTGCTTCCATATGGCTTCAGTCAGATTTCAGTTTGGGTTGGGCTCAGCACTGGGTTAGCCTAGTGTCAACTCAACTCGGTACGTGCCTCTTCGTCTTGATCCAAAATACCTCAAAATTCACTACAATAAGCACTAAAAATGCAATCAACATAATTTGTACCAAGAAAGTTAGATAGGTAGAAAATTAGCAAGTGCAACAACTAAAATTCACATGAAAATGCAATCTTAACAACTAGATTAGTGCACAATTTTCTACTTATCATGTATTTCATGAATTATTGTAGAGATTTAATACTAGGCATGAGTAGATAAACTACTCGTGTCCTAGGGTTAGAAAGTAGTGTTTAACGATAATGTTTTGATTTAAGGTTTTAATTTATAGACTCCGATTTTAAGTATCTATCTATGTGTTTGTTTTATTCCATAACTGAGCATAATTTGATCACTTAGGTTTAGTTTACACGTTTAACAATTCTGCTTCGAGAGGAGGGAATGGTTAATAGACATACGACATATAGCGTAGTTGTCTATGACTGCGTAGACAAGGGTTATGGGTCTTTTGGGTGTTGTTAGGATTAATTGACTCGAGAGGGTAGTTGTCCTATTCAATCAACGACTTGGTTGCTTCGAGAGAAGGACTAAGTTAATTAAGTGTCGTCTAATAGATACTATAAATTGGCTTAAAAGTCTACAAGCTAAACTTAATCAATATTGAAGTAATTAATGAAATCGACGCACTAGGATACACTCTCGTTAATTGGAATTTCCTCATTTGTCAAAGTTAGTTAATTAGTTAAAGTAATTTAGTTATAAAAATCAATCTTGCAATTCAAATGTTTAGTTAGGATAATCCTAGAAAATTGGGGTATCAAACTACGTTAACCTGTTCTCTGAGGATCGACCTTGACTTTTCCTATGCACATCTACACCCATATACTTGCGGTATTTAGGGTTAGAAATTAGGCCTGTCACTCCTCTTCATCAATTGGTGCCGTTGAGGGAGTCTCCAGAAGTTGATTCACGTGGCGAATCACATCAGCATCATTCCCCTCCAGAGCCTTTTTTATTTCATCATCACCGTACCCAGATTCTCTCAAGTCCTTTATGTATTTTTTTTCATTCATTAGATATTTTCTCACCCCAATCGAAGTCGGAGGTACTTTTCTTCTCCAAACTTTCAGAACCAGTTTCTAACAAGGCTCCAGAAAAGGCACTCGTAAACTCCCTATCACTAACAGTGTTAGAAGAAGAGGAGGGAGAACTAGAACTCGGTGAAGACATGAGAACCACAGAAGCAAAAACAAAACAGAAATTACCTTACCCAGACCGTAGATCGTTATCATCATTACGACGCGAGAGGCACACACTGATAGAGAGGTGCGCCAGCTCAACAAAAGAGATCACACGTGGCCACATGCCACTTGGCACCGACTATGACACCTGTCAGATAGGTGTCAACCATGCGGGAGCAGCTTCCAATGGCTATAAATACCCCAACACCCCCATTGTAATGGGGATCAGAAAATAGAGAGAAAAAAGCAAGGAACTTAGACTAGATTACAAACAAAGAGTGTTATCCGGTATATTTCTTCGACATACAATAAATAATAAACACATGTTGGTTACAAATCTAATCTCACTCATTCAACTCTTTTGACTCAACCGCCCAGTCGGTCCGGTTTGTTTTGGAAAGATGGTTAAACATAAACGGCCACACAATAATAATTACAATCTAAACCTGGCCCATGAGGTCATTTAAAAACACCCATCCACAGTTTCCTAATTGATGAATAGACCATGAGACGTTTTCTACAATCGTCGAATTTAAAAGGGAAAACTCATTAAACTAATGTAGCCATTAAACACTATTATGAAATGACGAACCATTCAATCAATAAATAATTGGCTTGACTGGCTATCAAATTTTCAATATTTAATTCCTATAAAATAAGGTCAGCACTTTTTAGTTTTAGTTTAACAAGGGTGAATGGATGCTCTGCCCGTAGAAGCAAGCAATTGATGTCCACTCACCAACTAATACAGTCTCATTTATTTCGTGTTAACAAGTCAATTATTTTCCTAAATTTGGGAGTTGCAGAATTAAATAAGATGGGTCTATTATCTATCTAATTTAACTATTTTTTACACAAAGTTTTGAAAATATATTTGAAATGGCAATCTATATGGTCCATGCTAAAATTGGAATTTGATGTTGCTAGTTAAGCAGGGATGCTTGGTTGCACTAACAGTTAAAAACACGTCTATTACATGTTCTACATGTCCTCCCCAAAATCTTTATGATGAGAATGAGTTTTGGGGATGCTAATAGAGGCTCCGGGCTTGGTACCAGTATTATCAAGCCAAGGTAACAAGAACAAGGCGATATGGATCAGAAATCCGACAACTAAGTACCTGCAGAAGATGTTGAGCCTCACAATATTTGTTTGGAGAGAGTCGAGGGCCTATAGACAGAGCGAATTGTAACTATGGTGCATATTGGCATAATACAAGGTGGATGTGATAATGGTCATATTGGCCAAATTTGACAATGTAGTCAAAAGGTAGAAGGATGGCATTTAAATTGGTGGATTGGTTACACCAATAGCGGCCCATGTGGGTGTCACATTTGATAATATGCAGCTAGAAGCCAGATCCACTTTGTTGACTTGGGACGATTTAGATAGGATGAGAGTGGCCATGTTGGGCTACAAGGAGGGCCAACCACGTACCACTGCTAATAAGACCGTCACCTAAGTGATCTAAAATACCGAGCCATTCTTATGATTGCCGAATTTCGAGCTTACTCGAGTGACTGGCACAGTGATCACAAACATTGGTCCCTCTTCGTAGAAGGTTACATAGATGCCTTCCGAGAGCCTACTGAACTCGAACGTCGCAAATACCAAGTTGCGATTGTTGGAGTGTAAGAAGGTGGATCACCGATGCAGCAAGAAGAGGAAGAGGCATGGAAGAAGAAGCATAAGGAAGGGTTGGCCTAGGAGAAGGGCGAGAAAGAGGCATGCGAGGCTAGTTGAGTCATCATCGGAGGCTAACGAAGGTATAGGTGATGTTGAATCCTTTTGGCAAAGTGTTCAACTTTATCAGTCCGACCTCCGGGATGCTATGATTACTCATCAGGCTATTATTCAGACTCAAATAGAGCAAGTTGCTCTGATTGCTCAATGGATGGAGCAACAGCGCATTCAAAATGAGCAATAGCGAATTCGAAAACCCAAATAGCCTAGTGGGTGGAAGGACAACAACAATAGGACGAGAGGCATAACCCTTGGATCCAGCAGCATCAAGAGCAATGGCAGCGTATGAGGCAGTCCATGGATTATTGGGATGTCTCACCGTCTAAACCGTGTTAGTAGTATTTGTGAATGCCACCAAGGCGTACCACTTCTTTTCAAAACAAAAAAAAAAAAAATGGTAGGTCTATTCCATTGGGGAGGGGCCTTTCCGCTTTTCAAGAATTGGTCTTTCACCAAGTTTGGGGAAGGGATATGAGTGGGACGTCTTGGTAGCTTTATTTTTATTATTTTCATCTTTTTATTTTTTGTTGTTATTTCAGTCTGTTTGTTGCTTGCTAATGTGGTGTTTGATTTGTTGTATTGATTGGGATTGTGAGCCCGTTTGCTTGTTGAGCCAGTTGTGTCATGTTAGTTTAGGTTGCTAATGTGGTGTTTGATTTGTTATTTTGATTGGGTCTGTGAGCCCGTTTGCCTATTGAGTCAGCTATATCATGTTAGTTTATGTTTATTTTATTTATTGCATTTAGTGTTATTTTAAATTTGGTTGCGTCAGTTGAGTAAAAAACCGGAATTTATACTTATCTTGATGAACAAATAGCTAAAAGGAGTTGATTGGCGATTATGTGTTGATAATGAGACGAATTTTGAAAATTTATTTGACACATAGACGAGCATGATAGACATAATTGATATGAAATTGAACATGTATGTAGAATGATGATTACAGTAGCCCATGAGATTTTAAGTTATTGATTGAACCCCCATTTTTTGAGTTATATATATTATTTTTCTTTCGATGTAATTTGTTGATCATCATGTAAATGTGCTTTTAGAACTTGCCCTGCGTCTGCTTAAGAGTTGTCAAGAACACATTGTGGATTTAGAAGTTTGAGCCAAAATTGATCTTTTGAGCATATTGAAGTGTTCTTTGTTTCTATAAAATATTCCGAGGTTAGGCTTGTCACCTAAAATGCCCTAATGCTTGAGTTCTTGCTTTTGTCCACTTTTGTTGTTTGGGGACGAACAACAATATAAGTTTGTGGGATTTTGATACACGTAGTGTATGCATGCATTTAGATAGATTTATATGAGTATTTTCGTAGAGTTTGCATATAAATTCGGTAGTTTTATCGTGAATATCATATATTTTAATGCCAAAATCCGTTGAAATGAGGTCCAGGAGAAAAGAACAAGTTAATTAGGGGAAAAAACAACGCATAAAGGGAGTTAGAAGATGGATCGGACAAGATAAATTAGCTCAAACCCGGCTTTGAAGAGGAAAAAGACCAAACTCGGCCGCGAAGCCCAAACTAACTGCTAAAAAATCCGAGCTAAATGTAGAAAACCGTTCTGCCTGCCCAACACGGCTGTACAAGGTAGACCGGCCGCGTTGGAAGACTGGCAGCGCCCAGTTGCGGTTCATACAGTTTTCATGCGTTTCGGCCCGTTTCAACCTCAATTCTTCCCAACTTATACAAAGGGCTCTCCGAGTCCGAAAATAATCATCAATCATCATGCAAATCATCTTGGAGGCTTGAATAGAAGAGTAAGAAGTACGAATTGAAGAAGATCGAGATTGAAGACTCCGGGTTCAGTCATTTTTATTTATTTTCAATTTATTCTTATGCTTGTCCTTAAACATATGTCAAATTTTGTTATGGATATGAGTACCTAAACACATTTGTGTTCTAAGACTAGAGAGTAGGTTTGTTGTTTGACTATGTTTTAATTATTATTTTTATTCTAAACTCCATTCAATATTCATATCTTATGTGTTTGTTTTATTTCATGAATTGATTGATTTGTCCAATTGGTCCATTCTACTTGCTTAACATTTCGACGCCGGAGAGGGGAGGTTTGTTAATAGGCCCAAAACATAACATATGTATCAATAATCATCCGAGATGAATGGGATACTTGTGTAGGCATTGATTTTAGGAATCCTTTGGAGTTACGTACGTGATTGTTAACCCGAGAGGGTAATTATTTGACGTAATCAACATGTTAACATCGTCCGAGGGGAGAGTTGACTAGAGTAGTGACGCCTAATAAAAAATTAAATTTGATTTAAAAGTCTAGAAAATTACGATAATTGAACGTATGAGAACATAACCGAAATCGAACCCTAGAATACGTTCTTTTATTTCTTATTTATTTTGGTGTGCTATTTTTATGACGTTTTTCGGTGAGCATGACCGTGCCCTAGACATCATGGATGTGTGGATACTTTGATCCAATAATATTGTTGATATTATTATGTTTGTGGCTACCAATTAAATCATTATTATTAAAGCAACCTCAAACAACTGTACTTATTATCTAGGAGGTGCGCATGCTTATTGCTATTATACACAGAGGCATAATTTATAGGTCATAGTAGAAGCTATACCCCATATTAGGCGAACTCGAGATGTTGCAGAACACGTTAGGGGATTGGAATGAGGATGTTTTTAGGGAGATTAATTAGCGGTTGGAGGTTGCTTATTATGAGCAGGAAACTATTCAAACTGGAGTGTATCTCAATAATGATGGGGCTACTATAACAACAAATATTCTAATGAGAGAAAATACTAATATAAGCAATCTTGAGAGAGAAAGAGACTAAGCGAACTGCTTTGTATCCCATAAAATACACATATTCGGATATAGCAAGTTAAGCTTGTGAATCCTGTTTACATTATCATTCCTGTGAGCTGTCATAATCTATGTGTGTTGGTTGTGGTGTTCGTGTGGAAAACTCATTATAAGTTGACAGTTGCATCAAACTTGATACACGTAATCTACCGCACGTCCACAATTAGCATGCAACAACTCTTTTACAATCAAAAATGTCAGGCACGGAGGCAGAAATCGGGAGATTGCAACTCTTGTTTTTTTTCTATAAGTCAATTGCAGAAGTAATGTAAGTAGGCGCTATGTGGTCTGGACAATGGGGGATCATTTTCGAGGATATGAGTGTGGTTTTCGATCACATTATTCATTTTTTTTCGCAAATCGTTTCAATGCCTCTTGGCAGAATGCGTTGGAGGATTTGGTATTTTGAATAGTCTAATTCAGTCTGTGTTAACCAAGGAAGACAATGATTTCTTGTGTTCCATTCCTACAAAGGAGGATGCATAAGGCAGTGTTTGATCTCTTTGCTAATAGTGCTCCTGGTCTTGTTGGATTTTCTGGGACCTTTTATTAGAAACTTTAGAATATTATTGATAGTGATGATGATAAAGCTGTGACACGATTTTTCACAAACGGGAAACTTTCTCTTGGTCTCAACTCTAATTTTATGACTCTTTAGCCGAAACATTCGGGTGGTTTGCATTTGGATTTTGGAGGATTTCAAGCCTATTATGATTTGGTAATTACTTATTTATGATCCTCAGACACATTTTAGCTTATAGGTTTGATTTGACAATAACTAAGTTGGTTTTGCCATTCCAAACCGGATTTGTGGTTAGAAAGAGTATTCATCATTGCATTGACTTGACTTTAGAAGGCGTCGATTGTCTTAAAGGGGTGGCATGATCTTTAAAATTGACAAAAGGAAAGTCATTGATACCCTTAGTTGGCATTATATATTCTCACATTTCTAAGTTCCTTAGTCGTTTTGGTTTCTCACATATCTTCTTTAACTGGATTATTCTTATAAAAAATGGATCTTTACAAAAGAATACAAACACAAACAATAAAAAAATGAACTTTGAATCGTATACCCTTAACGATGTAACTTATTTCTAACTATGATTAAAGTCAAAACTAAAGAGTTTAAGTGGATTGTCAATGTTAGAAACATTGACCTTTTTTCTTTGTATAACTTAAATAATATTTTAAGTATAAAATTATGTATATTTAAATATTATATGAGTAAAAGATAATATTTTATGTTGTATGCTATTTAAGATATGTATCATAATAACATATTTAATTTAAAAGAATAAAAATAACTTAAAAAATAGAAACAAATTAAATACTCCTTCCGTTCCGCTCAGATTTGCACACTTTCTTTTTTGATCCGTCCCACTCAGATTTGTACACCCTTAAAAAGGAAATTTTCGAAATAATCTCCACCCTCAAAATCTCCATCTTCAATCTCTACCTTTAAAAAAATCAACAAAAAAAACAATTTTTTTTTTCTTAATATCCGTGTCCGTCCCACGTATAAATTTGAGCAGGACGGAGGAAGTAATATGATAGGATCATATTATTTTAAATAAAATACCTTGGTAATTTCGATATAATATTTTAATGAATTTACGAGTCAGTTGCATTGCAAGTGTAAATTAGTACTACCTCCGTCCCACTCTAACTTTCCTACTTTCCTTTTCGATTTGTCCCAACTTAACTTTCCAGTCCATAAATGGCAAATTTCTCTCACAATCTCCACCCTCCAAATCTCCACTCTCAATCTCTACCTTTAAAAAAGTCAAAGATTCCATAAAATCTGCTTTTTCTTAACCTTCGTACCCGGTCAAAGTAGGAAACTTAAGCCGGGACGGAGGGAGTAGTAAAGATAAACGCGTATATGGTTAAAAAAATACATTTGTGCGTAAAGGAAAAGCTTTTAAATTTGTGTTTACATAATTGGCCTATGATGTGATATTCTGTAATAATAATAAAGTTGGGATTCTGTGTGCTTGATTCCTTTTCTTCACGTGGACCAAATGGTCGGCCCTATCGGGCTAATCTCGAATCTGATCAAAAGGGACCACTTTTGCTTACGAAGAAGAACTACTTTGCCCCAACCCAAATTTTTATATCTAATCTTCGAATACGAATCAACTCATCTTTTTATATATTTTTAAGTTTCTATAAGGACCGCTTCTTCTCCAACTTCTTTTCTTTTTTTATTATGACTAATACTAGGAAAAAAGAACAACACATTTATTTTTTAATCTTTTCAACCATGCGTTTAATGTTTATAATCTATTATTCCATTAATTTTAAAATAAGTATTTTTTTAGACAAAATAGTAATTTTTTTAAAATAAATATCGCTTTAGTACAAAAAAACCACAAACTCTCTAATTTTATCATAAACAACCTGCTTAATTTATTTATTATTTTCTATTCTACAAAATACATACAAAAAAATTAATTCTGCATGAAAATATTTGTCTATAATATATATCGTTCATTAAAAAAAAAAACTAAAAAGACACTTATTTTAAAACGGTGGGAGAAAGAACTAATTAATTAACTTTGAGTAAATTCTTCTATAAATAACTACTCCCTTTATTCCAATTATATAGGTTTATTGCCTTCTATACAATGATTACAAGAAGTCCTTGGAACATGCAAATATATAATCAAGTTCGTAATATGTCCATATTCAATTAGTAATTTTTTTATACAATATACTATTTAAATTACTCACATGAACAAGAGTATATTAGTAAATGAGTTAACTAAATGCTACTATATATAAAAATTGGACTATATATTTAATTAGGACTTAAAAAAAAATAAAAATTGTCTATGTAATTGTGACGGAGGGAGTAATACATTAAATTTAAAGAAATTAAGGGTCCGCTTAGTTGCAAATCATCAATGACAATGATAATGAATATGAATGAGGGTCAATCATACTATGAAATAATGTGGGCGAAGTTGTTAATAAAATGAGATATTGATTAACTTATATATTATGCACCAAGCACCATAAATAAAAATAAGTCATCATTTATTTTCATTCTCTACCCCTAAACCCCAATCAAATGAGCCCTAAGTGTCTAATGTTTTTGCATCGGATGATTAGCTTAATGACAAGTTTGGGAAAGAACAGTATATACAAGTTTTTTTTTAATGATTAATCTCATACCCTGTGCAGTAATAAGATAATGCAACTTTTGCAACAACTCCTAATTATGACTGGAAACCATCAATTTCAAACCGTGTCACTTCACAAAATATTCCTGTTTATCTTTATTACATAGTTTATTTTATTTCATCATTTTACTTACTATCTTAATCAATTTCCATTAATATAAGGCAGCTATATGTACGCTCTACATGTAGTACAAAGTGATATATAAATAAATGGATTAACAAAAATAAAGACATGATAATATATTTAAAGAAACACGATGCTGAGGCTGAGCGAGGATTCTTTTCAATCTCTGTCCATATCCTCTTTTTCGCGGTTATGCACATATATTTCTTCGGTTCCAAAAAATATGTTCTGTTTAATAAATATGTACTTTTTTTATCAATTAAACTTCTAAATATACGAATTTAGTCTCATACATATTTTTATTTAACTTATTCAATCTTATTTTGTGAAATTAAGTTTGTTATTTTAACTAGAAAAATGAAAAATTAACTTCTTTTACGAGACAAAAATAATATTCGAAACAACGCTCTTAGGGAATTACTAAAGGAAAATTGAGTTGAAGTTGGATAACTCAAGTGGCGAGATCATCCACTAACTAGACATTTGGTTTTGTGTTCACCTTTGAGAAGGGGAAATTTTTTTCTTTGTTCTTTAAAATAGGAGAATTAAAAAAAAAAAGAAAACTAAAGAAAAATTGATATTTATAAGAACAAAAGTCTCAGAAAATTTAATAGTTTAGAAGAAATTAAATTTCAGCGATGAAGGCGAACATAATACAAATAGATGTGGTAGTCCAACTTCTTTTGTCTTGATCTCCGTGCATATCCTCTTTTTTCCGCAATTATTGACTTATAATTACTACACGAAAGCTAACCTTTATAGCAACAAAAGTTACATACTTTTAGAAGAGAGTATATTTGAGTAATGAAGCCAAAGGTAATGGAAATAGATGTGTTATTCCAAACTGAGAAACGAGACATGTAGAATGAATCGAAATGTTCAAGCAGCCTCAACCTTGCTGTCCTCCGGATTCCCAATAATTCTTTTCCAGAAAAAATGCTCCCTCCAAATCTTATCCATTTTCTCGATCGGAATATTCTTGGTCTCCGGCAGCAGGAAGTAGACGAAGCCCGACATGATCACCACCCACGCCCCGAAGAAGAAGAAAAGAGCTGCCTTCAAGTGGCACAACATTAACAGAAATATCTGTGCTATTATGAATGTCATCGACAGATTCGTAGCCACCACTACACTCTGCGCCGCCGACCGAATTTCCAACGGGAAGATCTCACTCGTCACCACCCACGCCAGCGGGCCCCACGAAAGCCCGAACCCCGAAATGTACACACAAATCAGGACCAAAACTCCTAGGGCATACCCTTTGCTCATGACATTATGGTCCCCCAGCTTTACGGCCATAATCCCTCCAACCAGCATTTGAGACACCAACATTATAATTCCGCCAACCTGAAACAGAGGCCTTCGCCCTATTTTATCGACTAATACCACCGTTATAATGGTGAAAGTACACCCGATTACTCCAGTAATTGTTGCAGCCAAGAGCGCCGCGCTTTCGCCCGAACCAAGCGTTAGAAAGAGAATGGGAGCGTAGAACGATATGACGTTGATCCCCGTTATTTGTTGGAAAAACGGTATGGCTACGGACATAACAAGCTGCGGCCTGTATTGCCTCTTTAGGAGATTCTTGAAAGGGTGTTTAATGGCCTTTGCGGCGTAGCTTGCTTCGATGAGATCATCGTATTCCATTTGGACATCATCGGTACCTCGGATCTTCTGTAACAATTTTTTTGCCTTTTCGTGGTCGTTGCCGTAGTGGATGAGACTGTTGGGGGTCTCGGGGAGGAAAATTGCCCCGAATGCTAGAAGAGCTGCCGGAACCCCTGCCATTGCCACCGAGACGCGCCACCCCCACCCGCCTTTGATCCGTACGGTGCCGTAGTTTATGAGAGTAGCTGCATTTTGGCCGAGGCCAACGCAGATTTGGAAAGCGATGTTGAAAGCTCCTCTGTATTTCGATGGCGCCATTTCAGAGAGGTATAACGGAGCTGACTGTAAACAATGAAAAGAGTGTGTTATTTCCTCTTTATTGCATGACGTCCATAATGTGTATTTAAGATTGTGTAATGGAAGATAAAACATGTAGTGTAACGGATGATTCAAAATTCCGAATTGTTGGTTGAGCATATTAGTATTAGAAGTTTGTGCGATAGTCAAATAGTCAAAAATAAATATATCAATAAAGTTAGACCGAATTTTTGCTTGAGAGATGCTTTATGAAACTAATAATCTCGTTAATTAACAAATTTTGAAATAAGACCTTATTTGATCAGGATGTTAGATTATATGTTTTTAGAAATAAATGAAGTTTAATTTACTTATGAAATTATATTTTACATTTCAATAGCTTACGTCTAAAAAGTTATATCTGAAGGAGGTTAACCAAGGTAAGTTACCTGATTAGTAAAACCAAGGCCAACACCAAGCAGAATACGGCCAACAATGAGCATGTAAATATTAGAAGCGATGCCGCCAAGAGCAGCGCCGAGCATGTAGGAAATTCCACCGACGATAATGGAGACTTTGCGGCCGTAGCTACGTGTGACGGGGGCAGCAAGGAAAGAAGAAAAGAGACCAGCTATATAAAGGGAGGATGTAAAATACGTGAGGAGCTGGCTGTTGAATTTGCAGTAGTTGCTAGTGTTCTTGTCTTGTTTCATCTTCGCGAACACCCCCGGAAAGAATTTCTGCAGGAACGGGTCCATTGAACTCACTCCACCTTCATTGCAAAAATAATATTTTAACGTTTAATTATCAAGGAATAAACATGTGCATGCAAAAGTAGAGGGATCTTAACCTGAAACTCCGACATCATAACCGAAAATGAGGCCTCCAGAGGCTGCAACCATACAGGAAAGCAGTACGAAGGATGTAATTCTTCCATTGTATTGCTTCCCATCGCTCTTTATTGCCACCCCTACGGCCATGCTTTTCTTTCAGATATGACTTATGAGAGAGAAAGCTGCTGTTTGGCTCTTTCTTTCTTACAGGATACTGAGAATTTATAGGAGCAACTTAGGAACTCCGGTTTGGTGGGTTTGGTGGTTTCAAATTCTATGGAACATAGCATCTACTATTCCAATTCTTTTTACTTTTCTTTTTATCTAAATACACATAACGTCCACGGACGTCTTAATATTTTCGGGGGCCTTAGAAAAGACAAGAAAATGAAGCTTGTTATTTAAAAAAAATATTATTCATAATTTTATTTTATTTTGTTCAGTTTTTCTAATTCAGATTTTAAAAAATATTATTCATAATTTTTTTTTTTGTTCAGTTTTTCTAATTCAGATTTTATTTTCTTATTTACAAGTTATTTCAACATAAATAGATAAGAAAAACTTCATAAAATAATAAAGGATTGCAATTAAACAAACTGAATAAATACTATTAGAACTATAGAATCGGGAGACCCAAAATTTCTAAAATCTGAAATAGCAGACTAGCAAGTCCTTGATAGCTTACTAAATCAAGCCTTGTTAAGTTCTTTATCTCTCTCATGAAAGCTTTGATACTATCCACCCAGAAAATTTGACTGCTTGAGTTCCCTCAAATAAGAATTTATTTAAGAGGAATTGATTTTAAATAGCAAGTCCACTTTTAAAAAAGCAAAAAATTCCACAAAATATGTTTTTTTTAACCCCCGTGCCCAGTCAACTACACAGGTTAAACCGAAACGAAGAGTGCATATATATATATATATATGTTTTTTTTTTTTTTTTGGAGACCTCTATTTCGTTGGAGTTCAAAGACGATCGTCTTAGTCGTCTATCCCTTTAAACTACCCCTGATAATATCTGGCTCACCTCCATGCGAGCCTGTTGGACCTAGGGGTGTGCACGGTATGGTATGGATCGGATATTTGAAAATATCCAGATCCATACAAAAGTTCGGTTATTTGAAAAATGAGTATACATTACTGATCCAAAAAATCTGGACGGTACAGTATGATTATTTATTTTTTTCGGGACAGTTCAGTTCAGAATTTCAGATATTACGAAACGGTTCAATTCGGTTCAGTTCAGTTTGGATAATTGGAGATTCTTTTTTATCTTTTAAATAATAGATTCAATTTGAACATGATATATTGACATCTAACTAATATAAATAATTTTATTACATCAAATTTGTTCCAACTTACTAACTTGTTTTGAAAATTATATAATAATTAAATATAATATTTTTTAATTATTTATGTTACATATAACTAACTACAAAATTATAAATAATTTAAATTTTAATTCTTATGTAAATTAATCTTTTAGGGATAATATATTTTTAAATTTATAATTTGTTATTTTATTCAGTTATTCGGTTCAATACAGTTCCGTATGCTTCGGTACGGTTCAATACGGGTTTCTGTTCGGAAAATTACAAAATATCCAAATCCATACTAAGAAAAATAATCGGTTCAGTTCGATTCAGAAAAAGTCAAATAGTCTATGAATTTTTCGGTTCGAGACTTATTCGGTCCAAATTTCAATTTGATTTCGATAATCTTCAAACTTCATGCACAGCCCTAGTTGGACCTGTAACTACGTCTAGATTTGGGGTCAAGTTTCACCCCAGCAAGATATATAGAGTCGAACAATTATAAAATATGTACGATTTTACGTACACTATAATATCCTCAGACAACCCATCATGCATTTTAAATCCAATTCGAATCCCCCCGTTAGTGTCACATTTTTCATTACACTCAATTTAATATATAAAATATATTAATTTATATTATTTCCATTTCGTCAAATTTCGTATACTTTTCTTTTGATCCGTCTCACATATTTTGCACACCCTTAAAAATAAAATTTTTCTCACAATTTTCACCTTCAATCTCCACATTTGAAAAAGTCAACTAAAAAGCAATAAAATTATTTTTTTTCTTAATAACACGCCTCTTCATACATACAAAATTAATGTACATATCGATTGATGAGTATATTAAAATAAAATACAACATGAAATATTAGAATGTAACAAATAATCTCATATGTTTCAAATTTTAAATGGAAATCACTAACATTTCGGACATCGAAACTTATAAGCAGTGTTGGACTGGAGCTACATTAGGTCCGGAGCATGGGACCCCGAACCCATAAAGTTTTACTATTATAAGGTTATTTTATTCAATTTTAATACAAGTAAATTAAATAATACTCTGTAAAATAGTTTTTTTAATACAATAAAAAGTTATCTCACATAATATTTATCAATTTTATTATTAGAGATAAAATGTCATTACTAATTAAATGTCTTAATACCTCGGACGGAAATAATATAGGTGTAACGACAAAAGTGGTCTCAATGTGTCTTAAATATTTCTAGTAACAACTAGTTGTCTCTAAAAGTAGTCTTAAAATAATCTCAAATAACTTGTGAAAAGATTTAAGACAACAAATGATCTCAAATAACTTATTATTAATAATTACAATTATAGTATTAAAACATATTATACAAAGACCTCATTTATTGAAGTGTAAATATATCGTCATTTATTGAAGTGTAAATATATTGTCTTAAATAATTATTGAGTAATCAATGTGTATTTGTAAGTATTAGCAAGAGATAAAGTTCTCATAAAGTTGAAACAAATGACTGGAAACATTGTAATCTAATTGTATTTAATTACTCATTTTTTTAATGGGAAAATTGGTATAAATGTTTCAAATGTTTTTAGTATTTATGAAAATATCCTTAAAATTTTGAATTGTTGAAAATGTCCAGTAAATTACAGAAAATTGATAAAGTTATCCTGTCATCGGTTATCAGCTGTAGCTGAATCAGTAGCACATGACATGTCATTAAATAATAAGAAGTGGCATTTGTTCTTTTGGATTTATCTACATAGAATTTGCTTTTAGAGGGAAGCTCGCCATGTCATGTGAGATGCACATGAAATTATTATTATTATTATTATTATTATTATTATTATTATTATTATTATTATTATTATTATTATTATTATTATTATTATTATGAAATAAGGTAGAACGCCACCCCAAATCGCAACTTTGAAGACCCATTTATGTAAGACAACCCATATCGCTGAACGTCTCCCGCATTACCTCCAAATTCTACTTTCATCTTACCGTGGGTTTGAAGATGCGACTGAGAGATGTGTGCCGCCATAAATGATCCTCATCCCGAATATGATAAGAAAATGTGGCAGTTTAGTGCACGTCATTTTGGAGTTTTATGAACTATTTATTGTGGAATCAGAGTTCAATGCAACATCCAGTATAAATGCTATTTAAATTCGGAGTTGTATACATATCTATATGTGGGGGTGTTTAATGTCCATATTTTGTGTTGTTTATATAGGGTTCGAAATTTTAGGATTTTTATTGTGTAAATGTTGTTTATGGTCCCTGTCTAGAGTGAATGGAATTTTATGCACGCGTCACCGGTTATGTTATAACTGATAGGTGGTGATGGGACATTTTTATCAATTTTCTGTAACTTACTGGACATTTTCAATAATTCAAAACTCAAAGGGCATTTTCATAAATATTGGAAACATATAGTGCATTTATACCAATTTTCCCTAAAAAGAGGTGGAAAATCAATCCAGCTCAGCGTTGAATGGACATGTCACCATCATCTGTTCAGCTACAGCTGATAGCCAGTGACGGGACCTTTTTTTTTATCCAATTTCTATGATATACTCAGCATTTTCAACAATTCGCAACTTAAAGGGCATTTCCATAAATACTGAAAACATATAGGACATTTATAACAATTTTTCCTTTTTCAATGTTCCATATATGCCTGAATCAATTTATTCATTTATCACAATTATTAGTAATTTCTAATTTTATTTATGAAGTTGAGTATTTTTAAATGAGGCGTAGGGCGGCGGTTCTCCCATAAGATTTTCTATTTTTTTTATATGTAATTTTCCCAATATCTTAGATTTAGAACATAGATATATCTATAAGTAGGGGTGGGCTTTCTTTCTACCTTGCGGTTTTGGGTACTCGACCCGATCCGTGCGAGTTTTACCGATCAGATCGGATATCTTTTAGTCCATCTGGTATCATGTTTAGGTCGGGTCGGTTTTTTCTAATCGAGATTTTTTGGAGTCGGAATTTTTTAGGTACCTTATTTTAACAAAATCAGTCATAATTCTACACATCTTTCAACAATTTTAAAGAAGAAAAAATGATTATTCATAGAAAATAACTTTAAGAAAAATCTAACCCGACCGTCGGTACCCGCAAGATCGGGTATTTTTATCGGGTACTCGGCATGAAAATACCGACCCAGGCCCACCCTTATTTATAAGAGTGCACCCTTACCCTCCTCAAAGTTTGCCCCTATGAACATAGATATCTATAAGAGTGCACCCCTACCCGCCTCAAAATTCGCCCCTATGAACATAGATATCTATGAGAGTGCACCCTCTACCCTCCTCAAAGTTCGCCTCTATTTTGGTAATGAAGTTTGCTCCCTTACCTTATAGTCCAAATAAAAATATCACAACCGTGAGGTGAGAATCCACCTCTAAATGAGCCCTTGACAAAATTTCTAGAACTATTACTCCCTACAAATCAACCACGCCATTTAATATGTACCGGACTTCACCATTTTTATCCGCTCTGTTGCATGATTGAATATTTTATTAAAAATAAATTAGTATATTTCATGTCTCACTTTTTAACTTCTTGCTTGTATATGTTTCATTTTTTTTTCATGTTCCATCATATTCCACTATTCGTTTGTGTTTGTACTAAACACAAAGAGCTGGATACTTTTTTCTTAAGAATGGAAATACTTTCATAAATAAAGAAAATTCTTGTCACTCGTATAGGTTCACGAAAATTAAAAGCATATTGAGTTAAGTGGCATGCTAACAGGTTAGCATACCGTCTGAATAAGGAAATGGAAATAAATTCGAAAGCAGAAAAAAGAAACACTACTACTCACAGCCGCCCCAAATCATGTCAGACTCCCCTCCTTCTTCTTAAGCATATGAAAAAGCGATGAGCTATCAGTTTCCACAATTAGCTTTGAGATGACTAGTTCTGTAGCTTGTGGTGCCCCCCTCCGCCCCCCCCCCCCCCCCCCCCCTCCATCTCCCCAACAACCAATTACTTCAACCACATCCACTTCGCCCCTTTGCTACAAAAAACCACCACCGAGTCCAATACCCTTTCATGCAAATCACAAAGTGCAGCCCAAGGCCCTACCCAGCCCCACGACCAAAGAAGCATCACAGTTCATTTGATACTACCATCAGATGGAGATTGTCATATTGTTGCAACAGCAGACCTCGGTCCTTTAAAGCATGGTAATATCACTTCGCAATAATCTTCAACAGTCGTTGCCACCATCCGATGAAACTTAGTTTGCGGCTTAACATAATCATCAAAATACAACAGATTTGGGGCCCGCCAGCAAGCCCATAAATCAGGCCGAGCACATATTGATCATGTCTATTCATATTTTTCGCCACCCACTGAATCCAAGCAGCCAAGGAAGGACCGGGTTGGAGCATGTTTTCGGCAATACGAATAGGAGAAGATTGCTAATAGAAATTCGTCCAATGACAATCACGTAATACATGTTCCGCTGTTTCAATTCCTGACCACACCTCTTACACGTCATATCCACGTCGACCCCTCCCCCCTCCTCCCCTCCCCCCCCCCCCCCCCACTCGTAACTTTGACATCACCAGAATGATGTCTTTCAACACCTTTCAAAGAAGAACAAGACCTATGATGTAAGATTAAGCCTCCACACCTATTTCCACATCTTCTCCATTGTCGTAGAAGAAGAAGACCCTGATTAGCCAATAGATTTACCGCATTGGTGAGAAGATAACCTTATTTCACGACATAATTATCTTTATGTGAGAAATGCCATATTAACTTATCACTTCCAAAACATCAGTGTATTGATATAGAGCCAACATCTAGGGTATTTTCTTCCATAAATAAGGACCGCAAACGGTCTTCATTCCAAGAATCCCTACCTAGATTCATCAACTTATGCACCCATGTAACCCGCTCCATGTGGTCGCGGTGGTTGGATCCGAATACCTAGATTTCGGGGCACCCAAGTATCATTCCATATCCGAACGGTCACTCCTACTCTCCAAAATAATAACCTCTCCAACACCCTCGCCCTACTATTTTGTATAGCTTGGGGTGTGACCCAAAGAAGCTTGCGAAAAGGACTCATTTGGGTAACACCTAGCCTGTTGCAATTTGGATAGAAGGGAGCCCTTATCACATAAGAGACGCCAACCCTGCATAGCAAGCATAGCTTCATTGAAACTCTACAAATGTCTAATGCCTAATCCACTCTCTCCCTTCTTCTTACACAATGAGTCCCACGAAACCCAATGAATTCACTTTCATCACTCTTCGGATCCCACCAGAACCTCGAAATGATAGAACTAATACGTTGAATGATTGCTTGGGGAGAATAAAACAACTCATTATGTGAGTGGGTATGGCATGAGCAACTGTCTGAATAAGAACCAACCGACCTGCATTTCGATAAAAAAGAAGAATCACTTCCACGCCTTAAGCTTCTTCTCCATCCTTGCTACAAGACTATAAAAAAAGCCCTCCTCGAACTCCCAAACCTTGCAGGTAATCCTAAATATACCGAGTGCTTCAGCCCTAACCTTGCTGCCAAATAATGACGGTCATTTACTGGCACCCTATTGTTGAAACAAATTTTAGAGTTTTCCCAGGAAATAAGTTGACCTGAAGCTTCCTCGTAACACCGAATGATATCCCTCACTACTACCACTTCCCTAGAATTAGCCCTCCCAAAGATGATGTTATCATCAACAAAAAAGAAATGAGAATCAGTTGGCACCCTCCTACAAATTCAAATCCCATGGAACATTCCATCCCACTCCACACTCCTAATCAATGGTGAGAAAGCTTCTATACAAAATAGGAACAAATAAAGAGATAGAGGGTCTCCATCAAGGAGACTGTCAAGACACATCTCATGATTAACTCCACAAACCTCTTGTTAAGACCAAGCCTCACCATTACCCGCTTAAGAGAAGCCCACTCAACCTAGTCATATGCGTTACTCAAAAGACCCTTTATTTTTAGCTCTTAGATACATATTTAAATAAGCGATAATTTATCTCCTGAGTTTGTAAAACAATGTTCTAATTCCTAGTGTTATGAAAACAAGTTTAATGAAAAAAAATATTTCCGCATTTTTACAATATTTATATAAACAAGTGAATAAAAGATGCTTGGTAGCACACTTAGATCGATCAACTGGGTTGAGTGTGTTATCGTAATAGTGTCTCCAATCCGATTGAGCTAGGTTAGAGCACTGCAGGGTGGTATCAGAGCACGATTTTTATATACTGGGACAATAATATTTTTCAAAATATTTTGCAAAAGACTTTCTCAAAGAATACCCTTGGGAGAGAGTTCTGACTGAATCAACGAGCCACGTGGATCCAAGGTCTCCTTTAGAAATTAAGTTTCAAAGAGATGTTATAAGAGATTCATTACTGGAAGAAAAGTATGACGAGAAGTCATAATGAGAAGATAAGCCGAGAAGGAAATTATCTTAAAGTATGACGAGAAGTCATGATGGCGTGCTAACTTAGTTTATCAAAGTAGCATACCCAGTAATAATACGCCTACCCCCCTAAGGATAAAGTTTGCTTACAATGCATAAAATGAAAGAATTTTAAAAGAACTTAGTCCTCGAAATTCTACTTACTTAAGATGAAAAGAGATCCCCCAAAACATAATTAGGCAGTTGTGTAAGGGTTCTATATTAAATTTATTTTTGTCATAAGAACGACTACATTATAATAACATCAAGGAGGTGAACATAGTACATTCGCGTATCACTTGCCCTAAATAGAAGGATATCTTCCTGTAAATAGATTACCAGAGGCCATATGGGAATATATATGCAAAGTATAAGCATCTTTGTGGGCATTAAAAGGAAATAGATGAATCCTATAAGAACTCTTATTGTGTAATACCCTACTTGGGTAATAATTTAGGGACATTTTGAATAGGATGCTTGATATGAAATTTTTGAGCTGCCAAATGCATTTAGAAGGGCTTGCTAGATTAGGAAAGAGGTCATATTGTAGTGGGTAGGACCTGGAGAAAAGATATTGATAACAGGACAAGGAGTTCAAGATCCCGTTAGGAGGATAGTATATACGACGAACCTAGCAAACAAACCACTTTGTTGGGAGTACTGAGTGTTGTTCACCTTTGTGAATGTCTCACTAGGAAATCAATAAGCTATAGTGTCATCGAATTGCCACAATACCCACTAATCTACGAAACCTCACATGAGGACCCGACATCATACGACCAAGTTAAAAACTCGTTACGATTAGGATAAATGGCAATTAATTGTGACAAATAGTGTTAATTACAATGACCAGATGCATGATATACCTAGTGTGACTTAGTGGAATTGTAAGCCTAACTATTTTGCTCTAGTACAACTAGGATAGATCTAGAAGTTATATCCTCATTTCTTTCGAGAGAATAATACGATATGTCAAAACTTCAAGTTAGATAGAATCCCACTTTATTTTGAATATCAAAAAATAAAAGTTATGTTACTTATTAATATGTGTCTGACGTTTTACTAAAACTAGACTCTCAAGTATACATATATGTGTATGTGAGCCTAAAAGTATGATTTCCCAAAAATAATATCTAGAGGTTTAAGAGTGAACAGTGAAAGAAATGGATTTCTTACAAAATGTTTTGCTCAAGATGGAAATTTATGTTAATCATGATTGTTGAAGTATATTAGAAACTATTTTTTTTACGGCTTCCAAATATATTAGGTATTATGTTATTTAAAACTTTTAAAATAAATTTGATGCTATAGAGCTATTGCAAAATAGAAATTTACTTTTGAATAAAATACAAAGGATAAAGCCTCCAAAATTTAACTCTTTTCTCAAAACTACTTTGATCCCAAGTGATTTTTTTTACCATTAATTTTAAACTTTAACCCGTTTGCATTCGGATGAGAAGGAAAATTTCTTTTAAAATATAATTTCTAATTCTATCAAATATTTACTATTATCTGAGAATTTCAAAAAGAATCATAGAAAAATGATCCCTGAATTTCACCAATGTATAAAGTGTCAGTATATGTTTCAATTGACCTAGATATAACACCTAATCGATCATGATTTAGAAGTTTTAGGATAAGACTACAATTAGGATGAAGTACTGAAAAGTGTGGTTATAAACATATAAGAATTAGTAGAACCACAGTTACAAAGAGTATAGTAGATGAAGCAAGCTCAAGGGGTAGAAATCGTAAGCCTAGAATGAATCACCATGTACTAGAGAGAAAAAGGAATCGACACAACTATAAGTGTAGTAATGAGTTAGAATAACATGACAATATGATCAAGGGATTAACTCGGAAACTAGGTGAACAATGCTCCACTTTCCATACGACTAAAACCGTTTTGAAGCCAATAAACGTCTCAAGTATGGAAGAAATAAAATTGCTATAAGATACAAATTTTTGACTAAGTATTTGTGGTGTGCAAAACCGATGTACCAAAAGTCTAGGCGATTTTGGACTAGAGATCCCAATAAGTATGAAAATTTCTAGGAACACTGAGATACTGTAAAAAGAAGATGTAATCCACACCAAAATATTTCTTCATTTAGAAGAAACCAAATATGCATCAAAGGCGATGGTGAAGTTAGTAATAAAGTACGGTGGTATCATTCAGTATCCACCAGGCAAACTGAGCTTAGTAACTAACATCCTTATTTAAAGAAGTTAAGGACAGTTAACAATAATGTCAATAGAAGAAATGCTTAAATTACAATTTTGACGAATCAGGCAACCCTGAAGAAGAAAGCCAGAGGCACAAAGTGGTGAAAGATGCCTTAAGAATATTAAAGAGAAGGTGCATAGGATAGACAGTTAGCCTCAGAGAACCATTTGAAGACTAAGGGACTCTTGAGGGCATGCATGTTAGACGTAAGAAGAAGTTAAGGAACATACTTATGACTTATAGAGTTCACTTGTTACCATAAGTAATAAGTTGCTACTAGAATGAGTCTATTCAAAAGTCCTCTATAGGAAGATGTGCTGAACTCTCAAGCAATGTCATTAGATAGTCATATGGAAGATTTTAAGTCTTGAAAAAAGAGATGAAATGACAAAACCATTCCAAAAAGTCAGCTAGGAAATGTGATATTTCCCTAAGTCCAGTAAAAACCTTAAGAACGACCATACAAATCCTTAAAGAGAGAAATATCCGATTAAGGTAATGGATGATTAATTTAGAAGGATACGATATGAAATGGAATTGCAAGGAAGAGGTCACCTAGACATAAGTTTTAGAATAATAAGTTTCACCTTACCCATTCACAATACTACTCCTACAAGCATGCTATCACTTGTTACACCCTCTAGGCCGCTGATTGCAGCCCTAGTGTGCGTGTACAAGATGTTGCATGATTAACGAGTTGAGTTTATTGTGGGTTAAGTTAGAGTCTAAGAAAGGAAATTAAAGGATGTTTTGAGGTTTCAATATCAAAGAAAATTAGAGGATTACTGAATGACAACCCAAAAGGCTTATCATGTTAAAAGTAAGTACGTAGAAATTTCGAGGACGAAATTTTTTTTGGGGGGGGAGGGGAGGGATGTAACATCCCAAGAAATACGAAAAGGAAGAAATACTCTTATAAAATATTTCATGCATCATTTTTACAAAATCTATTTATATAAAAATAAAAATGCATGAATTTCATCAAATTTCATTATATTGCAAAATATTATATCTTTGAATTTTCAAGAAGAATTTATCTGAAGCCGAGTTCGACTGCATAAACGATACTATCAAATAAGGAATAAAAAATTATAAATAATAAAGAGTAATTTTATGAAATTAGGTTTTGCATGAATTTTATTTATTTTCTTAGAAATGATTTATTATTTAGAACTAGTTAGAAAATGTCATTTTTAAATTCCTATTTATGATTTTCAACCATCTTATGTGCCAATAAATATGATTAAATATTACATGACATTTATGTGATGAAATATGATGAAATTCACATATAAATTTCGAAATTTAACATTGTTTAAATTAAGGAAAAATGTATTTAAATTTCACTATTTTAAGCAAAATACTACAACATAAGTGAGCTAATGTAACACCCAAAAAGTGTTACATATATACTAAAATATGTTACTATAGACTTTAGGTAACAATTTATTGGTGTTACATTTGCCGGTGCTACCTAAAATCTAATGTAACACTTTTGATGATCTTTAGTAACACTTTTAATAAGTGTTACATTAGATTTTAAATTGTAACACTTTATGGTAACACTAAAAATATGTTACATATAACCCCCCTTTATGTAACACTTTTAATTGAAAGAAAAAATTAAACATTTATCATTACTGGTTTTCGAACCCAGGTTGCTAGATTGCAGGAGCTTAAACGCAAAGTCTTAACCACTAGGCTACAATAACTTTTTTAGTTATTCTTTTAAGAAAAACAATATATACACAAGATTTTATTGTAACATCAATAAAATACACTCAAAATTAAGTTCTCATCAAGCTACAATCTAACTTAGTTTTATTTAAGTTATTCATATCAATTTGACACAATGTTTCCATTAATTTTTTTTCCATTTTCATCCACTCATATATATATATATATATATAACTTGTTTTATATCATATTAATTTTATACATCTAGTTATTATATATATTAGTCTTAAGACATTATCATTAATTTTAATTACCATAATTTTATGTATTAAGACACCTTAATTGTTGTGTTTTATAGATTTCAAATAAAAAAATAAACTTACAAACAGACATGATCAAATGTCCCAAATCTAGATTCTCACACTAAAGAAATGTATTCAAATTCTTAAAGCTACAAGTCTATTTTGTAATTGTTTAGTAAAAATATAATGTGTGTATTTCTATAAACATACACACAAATAAAATTTAATTTATTCTTGATAACGAATAAGTAAATCTTTAGGTGCTCTAATAAATTATTATTTTTGGTAGGTCTGAGTCAATCATTTTCACCACTTATGTTACAGATATTCTATTGTAATAATTAATATGTAAAGCATGAGACAAATAAAATTAAAGTCACATAAGAAAAATAATCCACAAATATTTAATTAGTTTAAAATAAAATAAATAATTTTATTATTTACAAGTGTTACGTATTTATAAGTGTTACATAAAAGTGTTACTTATTCAAAAGTGTTGCGTAAAAAGTGTTACTTATTTAAAAGTGTTACCTAAATGTGTTACAATTTAAAGGTGTTACGTTCAAAGCGTTACATATTCTAAAAGTGTTACACGAAAGTGTTACATATTCGCAGATGTTACAAAAGTGTTACATGAAAGTGTTACATATTCATAAGTGTTATAAAAGTGTTACATAAAAGTCAAAATTTTAAAAGTGTTACAAACGAAGTGTTACATAAAGCCATTTATGTTGTAGTAATAAATTTATTTAATACCCCTTGTGCAATTAAAATTTATTTAAGGACTCCATAATTCTAATTAAATATTATGAGGTCTAAAAGTGCAAAAATCTAGTGCAAAATCGTAGCCTTGATATTTTTTCACAACAAGTTGCAATAAATTACTATGTTTAATCCCAATAACCCTAAAAATAAAAAGACCACTTCACCCTTTTAGTTTTCTATTAAACCAACAAATTTACAACCCAAAAAGTCATACCTACTCTTAAAAAATAAGAAAAAATGCTTTAAGGAGCAAGAAGGCTTTCAATAGTGCAAATTCAAGGTTAGAAAAATTCTCTTAAACTCGTTTTTTGGAATTTTTGCCTCCCATTTTTAACATTAGATAGAATATGTGATTACTAGAACTTAAAATGAAAATTAAGTATAGGAAGAAAAATGAGAAAAAGGCTGAATTCTTAAGATTGAGATTAGGGCATTGTTTTTGCTTGAATCTTGTTATAAGCTTTTTTCAGACATGTTAAGCAGTAATATAGTTAAAGTCCATAGAATTTATATGAAGGTTTGAAGCATGTTCATATGATTCTTGATCTTTTGCAATTATGAAGAAAACATGGAAAAAATTGTTGAAACTTATGTTCTTGATCATGGAAAGTATTTTAGAACATCATAATCTTGCTAATGAATGACTTGGAATTGAAATAAAAATTATTGGGAAAAAGGAAGAAAATTTTCGATTTTTTTTTTTTTTTTTTTTTTTTTTTGGCTAGGAACTAGCACTACAACACAAATGACTTTATGTAACACTTTTGTAACACTTTTAAAATTTTGACTTTGATGTAACACTTTTGTAACACTTAGGAATATGTAACACTTTCATGTAACATATTTGTAACATCTGCGAATATGTAACACTTTCATGTAACACTTTTAGAATATGTAACGCTTTGAACGTAACACTTTTAAATTGTAACACATTTAAGTAACACTTTTAAATAAG
This sequence comes from Ajuga chamaepitys, assembly GCA_958295605.1. NCBI lineage: Eukaryota > Viridiplantae > Streptophyta > Magnoliopsida > Lamiales > Lamiaceae > Ajuga > Ajuga chamaepitys. The sequence goes on from OY282495.1 coordinate 72,878,428, forward strand.
TAACACTTTTTACGCAACACTTTTGAATAAGTAACACTTTTATGTAACACTTATAAATAAGTAACACTTGTAAATAATAAAATTATTTATTTTATTTTAAACTAATTAAATATTTATGGATTATTTTTCTAATGTGACTTTAATTTTTATTTGTCTCATGTGTTACATTTTAATTATCACAACAAAATATCTGTAACATAAGTGGTGAAAACGATCAACTCAAACCTACAAAAATAACAATTCATTAGAGCACCTAAAGATTTACTTATTCGTTATAAAAAATAAATTAAATTTTATTTGTGACTTATTTGTGTGTATGTATATAGATATATATACATTATATTTTTACTAAACAATTACAAAATAGACTTGTAGCTTTAGCCTTTAAGAATTTGAATACATTTTTTTAAGTGTGAGAACCTAGACTTGGGACATTTGGTCCTGTCTCTTCATATTTGTAAGTTTATTTTTTTATTTAAAATCTATAAAACACAACAATTAAGGTGTCTTAATACATAAAATTATGGTAATTAAAATTAATGATAATGTCTTAAGATTTATATACAATAACTAGATGTATAAAATTGATGTGATATAAAATAAGTTATATATATATATGTATATATATATATATGAGTGGATGAAAATGAAAAAAAAAAATTAATGGAAATATTGTGTCAAATTGATATGAATAACCTAAATAAAATTAAGTTAGATTGTAGTTTGATGAAAACTTAATTTTGAGTGTATTTTATTGATGGTATAATAAAATATTGTGTATATATTGTTTTTCTTAAAAAAATAACTAAAAAAGTTATTGTAGCCTAGTGGTTAAGACTTTGCGCTTAAGCTCCTGCAATCTAGCAACTTGATTTCGAAATCCAACAATGACAAATTTTTAATTTTTTCTTTCAATTAAAAGTGTTACATAAAGGGGGTTATATGTAACATTTTTTAGTGTTACCATAAAGTGTTACAATTTAAAATCTAATGTAACACTTATTAAAAGTGTTACTAAAGATCATCAAAAGTGTTACATTAGACTTTAGGTAGCACCGGCAAATGTAACACCAATAAAGTGTTACCTAAAGTCTATAGTAACATATTTTAGTATATATGTAACACTTTTTGGGTGTTATACGTAGGGTTACAGTTTTGTGATAATTGTATGATTTCATATTGATTATGTATTTTTTATTCCTATTAAAGCATTTTCTTATGATTCTACTATGAATTTGAGTAAATAAGGATTCTATGTTTCTTCTTGAAATTTAGTATGTGAAAGTGTGTGAAAAGTTAGAAGAAAATATGAAGATTTGAGGAAATCTTCAAATCTCCTCAAGTGTGCGTGAAAAAGTGTGTTCTATTGTATGTAGAGATTCAAGGAATTGAATATAAGTAGGTTTTTTTAGGTGTATTAGCTAGTGTATGTAGAGATTTAGTATGTGATATAATTAAAAATAAGAATAATTACTAGAAGCCTATGTAGCCTTATAGGAACTCTGAACCTAAGAATGCATAAAATTTGATCACATCATGGAGATGTGTAGCACCATAAAGTGTTTCCATGAAATGTAGGATGAAATTTGCATACATCACTAAGATGTGTACAACTTTAAAACCTAGCTAGTATTATTAAATTAAATGATGATGTAGAACATATGTGGCCTAATAAGTATTATGTAGAAAACCTTGATATTTAACTTGATATTAAAATGATCACCTTATGGAGGTGTGGCAAAATTGAACACCTCACCAAGATGTGTACACTTTAAAACCAAGTATTTTAAATTAAAATGATATAGTTAAATATAATTGTAATATAGTTAAGTAAATATTAAATAAATACCATAATTATGATTAGATGGTATAAATATAATGGTATGTAAGAAAATTATATTTTTATGTAAGGAAAATAAATAATGTATATACATATAGAAAACCATATATTTTTCGAAAAGAATAGGAGAAAAAGAAATAAATTTGCTAAATAAACTCAAAGTATATAAATGAGTCATAAATTAATATACTAAATATAAAAAAGTAAAATTATTTTAATATAGGAAATGGGTAAAAATAAAATTACCGATTTTCATTTCAAAGTGAAAATCAATTGATTAAGTAATTACTTATAAGTAAAAGAATTTGAAAAAATTTAAATTAATTTCGAAATTTAAATAAAATAGTGAAATATATAATTTCCTTAATTATTAATTAATAATAGTTCAAAATTAAAGATTAATTTCAAAATATTCAATACATAATTAATACATACAATTCTCTTAAATAAATAATATTATAATAACAATTATAAATAATTTAAAAAAAAATTGTTGAAAAATAGAATCAATTAAGATTTAGTTAAGTACACTAACACTATTCAAATAAAATATATTTTCCAAAATAAATAACCAATTAACAAGGGCTAGAGAACGGATGATACACGTCTAGGCAAGTTCTGGTTAGGCAAGACAATGTGTTTTTCGAACTATAAGAGCATGTGAAAGGTTGAAACAAACACAACGATTTTATTAAAGAAAGAAATAGAATTTAACCAAAGTTAAATCCGTGAGTACGTAAGTAATGTTTATAAATGTGTATTAATACCTAATTTGTGGAAGTATAACAAGAGTATTAATTTTAAAAATCACATTATAACGAATGTTGAACATTAAAATGCAGTTGAACCAAAATTCATCGATTACCTCAACCTAAGACACAACCTCAAGAAAGAAACTATAAAGGTGGGTAATCACGATCTGTAAGTTAATGTTATATTAATGTTGGATATGCATGCTTTATGTTTAATCGAAATTGCTTATATATTCAAGGATTAATGTCAAATTGGAGAATCATCCATTAGTACAATGAGTCTTGTACTAATCACACTTGACTCAGGATCCCCTATTTTGTATGGAGTGATGCAGAAATTCCACTCACGATTTCTGAGATGAAATCGAAATTTAGAGGTTTTGCAAAGAATCCTGTCCTAAGTCAGGGCTTTCTACCAGTTTCAAGTACCCGTCATAAGTCGACATCTAAATATAATGGTTAAGTTAGATGTAGAGGTGTATTATCTAATTGATATAACAACTTACAAAATTATCTACTATGTTTTCCAAAAACTCATGCCTTCCATAACAAGCATTTTCAGGTCATGGATCGTCGGTGTGGGACCATTGATCAAGTCAGAAACTCTCCTTAAATAGATATTTAAATAAGGGATAATTTATCTTCTAAGCTTGTAAAATAATTTTCTGTTCCGAGTGTTATAAAAACAAGTTTAAGTTATGAATTTTTTTTTTTTCCGTATTTTTACATTATTTTTATAGAAAATGAATAAAAGTCGCTTAGTAGCATACTTAGATTAGGCAACCCAACTGAGTGCGTTATCACAATAGAGTCTCCAATTGGGGTAAGTTGGGTTGGGGCGCTACACATTGCGATTGGTTTTGGAACTTCGATTTTGAAATCTTGCAATATGTATGAAATGTATTGTATTTCAGCAACTGTGGTGCTTAGTGATCTGTAATCTTCTTTAGGTGATGATTTTAACAATGTTGTTTTATTTTTTATTTTCCAAGAGATTAATGATTCCCTTAAGAAAAAGCAGTAGCCTGTTATGGACCTTGTCCAATCTGTATCACCATAAGCAACATGAGTGAGTGTTGTATTTCTAGAGTAGAATAAACCAAGTCTAGGACATCTCTTTAGATATTTGGCAATGTTCAAAGCAGCATTCCAGTGCTCTTGCATGATTTATCAACGAATTGACTTAATTGGTGAATAGCATATGTTTAGCTGGTCTTGTCAGGCCCAGATATAACAACATGCCTATTAGCTTCCTACTCTTTTTTGGTTCCGTCATTAGTTCTCCTTGAGATGAACTTAGAACTAAAGCAATTGGTAGAGGAACTAAAATATACTTTCTTTGACAAAGATATGTACCATTTTCATTTCTAGCAATCTCCATTCAAAAAGTATTTAGCATAACCTAAATCTTTTATAGTAAAAAAATAATGCAAGAAAGCTTTAAGTTGTGTGATCAATTCTGCATTTGATCCTGTTATTAAAACATCATCAACATAAACGAGCAAGGCTAAGAAATTACCATTTCTGTTGTATAAGAAAAGACAATAATCAGATGCAGACTATGTAAAACAAATTGAACAAGTTTGTGTAAATTCATGATTCCACTGTCTTGAAGCCTGTTTTAAATCATGTAGGTTTCTTTCTAGTTTACAAACTTCTGACCCAGTTTAGCCTTATTGTAACCTTGAAGAGGTTTCATATAAACTTCTTTATTAATAAATCCATGTAGAAATGCATTGCTTATATTGAATTGTGAAATTGGCCAAGCTTTTTGTGTAGCAATAGCAAATAAAATCCTAACAGTGACCATCTTTGCTACTAGACTGAAAGTATCAGTGTAATCTTCCCCAAAAACTTGAGTATATCCCTTTCCTACTAACCTAGTTTTATGTCTTTCTATTGTACCAAGTGGGTTAAGTTTTATTTTATAAACCCATTTATTTCCTGTAGAAGTTTTCCCTTTAGGCAAATCAGTCAACACCCAGGTATTGCCTTTTTTTTTTTATAAAGCCTCTATTTCTTTTTCTATAGTAATAATCCATTGTTTATCCTTTGAAGCTTGAGAATATGATATAGGTTCTTTATATAACCGAAATATTTGTAAGAAATACTTACTCTTTACTGAACACATTAGATTATATACTGGAAGATGTATAGCAGTATATACATATATATATATATATATATATATATATATATATATATATATGCAAAGGATAAGGTTTACCTTGTTCAGCAGAAGTACAATAATCACCCAATTTTACCTAAGAGACTTGATTACAACTAAAATCTTGCAAGTAAGTAGGCTGCTTGCTTCTTAAGACTCTTACCTCCGTGCAACTCAAAAGATTCATTAGAAGAATGAAAATTGTTGGAATAAGAAATAATATCATTTATAGTAAGATCAATGAGTGTTGGTGTGACATAATTATTCTTTTGTTCATAGGACTTTCCCATTTGTGAATAAGGAAATATCTCTAGAAAGAATTGAATATATCTAGAAACTATAAATTGTGTCTTTAAGCGGATCATAGAATAAGTACCCTTTCTTACCAACAACATACCTTAGAAAAACATATTTGCATGATCCATTAGTAAATTTATGCTTTTTAGGATTATTTTTGGCAGCATAAGCAAGACATCCAAAAGGTTGCAATGTACTGTAATCAGGTTGTTTACCATAAAAATATTCAAAAGGTGTTTTCCAATTAAGTGCAGCAGCTGGCAATCTATTGTTGATATAAGCAGCTATTAATATAACATAAAAATGAAAAAGCAAATGCATATAACAATGCAGCATAACAGATCTAGCAACTTCAAGTAGGTGTCTGTGTTTTCTCTCAACAATACCATTCTGTTGAGGGGTGTTTGCACAACTAGTTTGATGTATTAGACCAAGAGAAGTAAGCAAAGATTTGCAATCAGAATTAACAAATTTATGGAACATTGTTAGACCTAACTATCCTAACATTTTTACTATATTTTGTTTTAACTATAGTATAAAATCTTTAACAAGGCTGTAGACTTGGATTTTGCTAGTCATCAAAAAGAACAAAGTTGCCCTACTAAAGCATCAACAATTATCAAGAAATATGGTGAATTAGTTAATGTGGGTTCTTTACAAGGACCCAAAACATCGAAGTGAATATAATGGAAAGCACTATCAGATTGAATCAAGCTACTAGGAAAAGGATGCCTCTGATGTTTAGCTTGGAAACAATGACTACAATGTCTAAGTGTATCAACTTTAGCCTTGCTACATAATTTGTTCAGAAAAGAAAGATGTAACATGGTAGTAACAGAATCATGCCCTATGGAATTATAGCAAAAAGATAGTGTAGGTTTACAGGAGGAAACTCAATTGCATACAGAGAAATCATTAAAACTTTTACATTGAAATTCATTGTCATGCAAGTCACATAACTTTGCCAATAGACTTGCTTGTGTGACCAAATGTTTACTCTTCTGCTCTTGTAGAGTCGGTTCAAACAACCAACAAAGAAATCCCAATAGTTAGTTGAGATATATATAACAAATTAAATTATATTTGAAAAATTGTACATACAAAACATCTTTCAACACAATATAATCTGTTTTTTTGTTTAGTTCCATTATGTGTAATTAGTTTGGATGAACTATTAGGTAACAAAATTCTAACAGGATTGGGCAAATAGAAACGATAGAAAAGGCATCAATGTTAGAATACATGTGCTTATTAGCACCTGTGTCTAACACCCATGACCTTTTAGGTATATTATATACAGTAGATAGAAAAAAAATAGAATTATATTTACATGCAAAGGCCACAACAAAAGCAAACTTAGAATCATTGTTGTTCAGTGGAACCCAAGTTCTTACTAGCAAAGTGCTTGGCTAAAACAAAGCGGAAAAGTCAGTATATTTCAGATCTGACCCCATTGAACTTCCAAGGGTCCTTATTAACAGTTACACTAGCAGCATGTAAATTTTTCTGATCTTGTAGCTTTTTATACAAATCACCAATAGCATGTACCAGAAAACACTCAGCAACCTCATGCATAAAGCCCCCACAATATGTACATTTTAACCTAGCCCTCTTCTCTTTAGTTTTCTTCACAACAATTTTACCCCTACCACAGTTTTGAACTGGAAATTACATACAAAATAATTGAAAGTGATGCGTGGCATGGACTTGTCCTTATGAGACTTTCGACTTAAGCTTAAATCTATATAAAATAACTTATTCACATTTAATTGGACTCAAAATAATTAATCGGGCTAACGTGACTTGAAGAGTGCAATTGTGCAGGGACTTTTGGACGACTCATTAAAACCTACTTTTGGAACATAACATCGGGGTTTCCAATCCTTCTTCCTCATCCATCACAAGGTAAATCAGCTCAACAACCAATCCACAAGTGTGTTATTCATAAAGTAATTAAAACAAAAACACCAAAGTCGTGGAATGATATAGATTAAGAATTATAGAAAGTTCTATATGACCAGAGGAGCATCCTCAAAAGCACATAAGAATAACAATCCTTCCATCCTCCCACAAACTTGGGTGAAATTCTCGAACCCAAGTAGCGAAGAGGTTGGAATTCATGTCCCAATCAAAACCTACATAGAAATGACAACCATTTCCTCCTCCCCACAAACTTGGGCAAACTTCTCAAGCCCAATTTGTTAGAGAGGTGGAAAAATGTGCAAACTCAACAAAGAGTAGTAAATAGTGAATTTACAAATCAAACACATTAAAAAGGTTATCATCTCCAGATTTATGCCAACGAAACAATCTTGTTCTACATTTCATTTCCATCCCAAAACCATGTTATCCTACTCGATCAAAGCAATAAAAAGGTAATAGAGAGGACTAACCCATAGGGGGAGGATCCTCAACCCCTACATATTCCTAGGATACAATAAAAGGTTCTTGGGATGCCTCCCAAGTGCGCTTCTTTAAAGTCATTAGCTTGACCATATCATCACCTTGGTTGTCAAGGGGACTCGAAGTAGGAATTCTCGTCCCTGGATTCGTGCACTCCCCCTTAAGCGAATCTCCAACATGTAGCTTTTCTTGATCCTTTGAATTTCCATCTCATCATTTCCCATATGTTCTCCATCTTCGGCCTTTCCTTTGGCTTTCGTCCCTCCTTACAAAAAGGTTTCTCAACAAGAACAAAATGATTAAGCATAGATAATAGAAATACTCAGTTGGAACTGATTGGATCACTAGTCACGTCTTGTCAGAGCCTTAGTGGCCCAAGAACTGAAAAATCTAACCCACATGCTTGAACTCCCTTGATAACTTTTTGCAATAAAGGGTTCTTCCAAATCCACCACAAGATTTTCCTTCCAATTTGGAAGAATTTCTAAAAAAGTGCCATTTTAGAAGAAAGTCAAGTTAGTTGGTGAGGAAAAAATTTTCGTCCCAACAAAATCATGCTTGGCAATGTCTAAAAATTCTTTCATGGCATCTGGTAGTAAATATGAAGAAATGGGAATATGATTCAAACGCCTAGAAGACATGTCCTCAAGTCTAGGGGTTCCACATTTTCTTGCAAAAAAAAAAAAAATTATCACTCTCAAACGGGGGTGGTTCCCCACAAACTTGAAGATTAACATGGGTGGAGAGTGTTCCATCCAAAATATTTTGGAAATGAGGAATGCTCAAGATCTGAAAAATTTCCCAAAAGATGATGTCATCCTTTTCTAAAGTAAAATTGAAGGATTCACTCAAATCAACACTCAATGCATCAAGAATGTTCTTATTTATGAAATCCTCACAAAACAATACATCATCATTTTCTAAAATGCAAGTAAAAGGTTTACCCAAATCAATGCTCATTTCATCAAGAATGCTCTTAATTTGAAAGCCTCCCAAAATAAGACTTCATTCTTTTCTAAAGCACAAATGAAGGGTTCACCCTTATCAACGCTTAATGCATCACGAGAAAAAAAATTCAATTGGAAAGTATTTGCAAGAAAAGTCATCCACCAAGAAGTCATCAAAACTAACATATTTCACATTGTGATCTATGTCAAAACCTTTACCAATACCATTTTCGTCATCCTTAACTTCACTCTCAAATTCGTCGACCACTTCAAACATTTTTTTGAATTTTTCATCATTCCAAGAAATGCAGTTTAGAGAGTCATACCTCATGAATGAAGTGAAAGATTTGAGTTCTACCTCTTGAAGGTTCGGTTCTTCTTCGGTGAGTGCCTTGCACATTTTCCAAAGTCCAATTTTAGGGAGAGATTGATCGCCCCAAACCATGTGTTCTTGTATCCTTTCCTAAGCCATCTTCTCGGGAATCTCCTCTGGTACCTCTTCAATTTCCTCCCAAATCACATCTATCATCAAACATTGTTCTTTGGTGGAGGGTTGGTCAATGTAACCTTTAAGATTGAATTTACCTCTTTGATTTCCAAGCTCAAGAGACAGACTTCCACCCTTGACATCGATAATGGCGCCCACGGTGGCCATGAATGGTCGACCAAGAATTATGGGATTTTTGGAGTCCTCGTCTATGTCAAGAACAACAAAGTCAACCAAAATATCAATTTTGTTGATTCGGATGGGAATATCTCAAGAACTCCCATAGGTTTCTTGGTTGACCTATTGGCCAATTGAAGGGATATGAAAGTTGCATTAAGCTTGTAATCCTTAAATTTCCATATAATAGAAGAAGGCAACAAACTCACACTAGCGCCCAAATCAAGCAAAGCTCTATCTATTTGCACATCATAAATAGAACACGCGATAGTGAAGCTACCCAGATCTTTAAGCTTAGCATAGGCTTTGTTTTGAATTGTGGCAATAATTCCTTCGGCTAAGTAAACCTTCTCTAATTTCCCCCATTCTTTCTTATTATTGATAATGTCTTTCAAGAATTTTCCAAATCGAAGGACGGTGGCAACTGTTTTGGTGAAGGGCAACGTAAGAGTCAATTGGTTTATAACATCAAGAAAATTCTAGATTTGACAACCAACTTTATGTGCCCGCTCATGTTTTGGAAATGGTAATCAAGGTTGAGCATTATTAGTATAAGGTTAACTTCCCATGATAGGAGGGTCATCCATTTCCTCCATTAGTTCCTCGGTTACCTTTTTTCTTCCTTTATCGTTGGAAACCCTTTTGGGGATTCTATGCTCAAGTTCTCGAAGTGGCTTACCACTCCTTAGTGAAACGGCAGTATCATTTTCTAAGGGGTTAGCATACGAGTTCTCTTGAGTTAGAATCTCCTCTTCCTCAAGGTTATTAAACATGTTATATAAGTTTTCCAACGATAAGGCGTAGTCTCTTTCTTTTCCACCACTCTACCTAGACAAAGTCTTCACCAATTTAAGTATTATTTTCTAAGTGGAAACTTCATCGGAACAATCCTCAACTAAATCCCTAGGAACCACCGGAACATGGGGTTCTAACAACATAAATGACTTCCTATCACAAGAGTGGTTCACGATATCCTTAGCCTCACATCCCGAGTAAAAGAAAGATGGTACTTACCTCGAATACTTGATGCATACTATTTTGTAGAAATGATTCACCTTGGTCAATGGATTCAAGTTTTTCCCTCTTCGCACTTTCCTCTTGACTTAGACTTTTCCTCTTCTTGGCTTTTTTGTCCCATTACTTTGATTGGACGCCGTCTCTTTTAGCCAAGAGAGAGCCTCATCCACTTCCTTGTTAAGAAAGGATCCTCCCGAAGCTATATCAAGAAGAAACACGTTCATTAGGCGTCAACCCAGCATATAAGACATTAATTATAAAGACAACATCAAACCCATTATGTGGGCATAATCTAAAAAGATATAGGAGTCTTTCCCAAGCTTCGAACCAACGTTCATCACTCCGTTGTTCAAAACTTGAGATGTCATACCTAATCCTTGCACGTTTGCTTGTTGGAAAGAATCGATGAAGGAAAGGTGTAGAAACTTCTTCCTATAGAGATGAGGAATCGAATAACTCTTTAATAAACCATTATTTTGCCGCTCCTTCAAGTGTGAATCCAAAGAGCTTGACAGAGTATTCATTTACAAGTTCGTTAGTGGTTTTAACTCACTCACGAATTTGCAAAAATTCCTCAAGATGCTCATATGGATCCTCATCTTTTTTCTTGTGAAACTTCATTCCTCGGGCTAAGCTCACCATGGTGGGAGTATCTTCTACTCCCGTGCAAGATTTTGTGGACTCAGTGAGCCGGGAGTAGGAAGTGGTAACTCCGGTATAATGAAACTTACCCCTTCCTCTATTCATCATCATTTTTTCATTTTTTTTAATTAAAATAAAGATAACATGTAAACTAAATAAAAACTACAAACAAACAAAGTAACAAGCAAATAATTTTTTTTTTAAAATTTAAGTGACACAAATTAAAAGCTAAATCTTATGAAACGTGATGACCCGGCTAATTACACGGGGAGATAATCCTCCCTGGCAACAGCGCCATGAACTTGTCCGGAAAAATTGTCCAAAAATGGTCGTTTTCAAATAGTCCTCTCTCGCAAGTACAAGATCAAACAGAGGTAGTCATAAGTCGAACCACAAGAAGGACATCCGTGCGAACTACCCAAGCCATAATTTTCTTAAGTTTAGCTAATTGGAATTGAGAGTTGATTTTTACTAAAACTAGATCAAAAGATAGAAATAGATAAATGATGAAAAATGCTTCCTTAAACTCGGTTTCACCCAATTTTGAGGGGTCAATATCCAAACACAATCAAGTCAAGGTAAAAAGGGAGCAAATGATTGAATTCCTACCTAACTAGCATCCTTATAGATAGAAATTCCGGGATATGGTTTAGGTGTCATATCCCCCTAGAGTTGGAGAATAAACAGGGTTCTATAAAGAATAGCTAACAAAATCAACCCCTGGCCCCGAATTACCAATTGAGTAAACTAAAATAACCTAGTGTGGCTTCTCCTACATTATAGACCGATGTAGGTGTAAGATTTCTCTACACGCACAACTTAGACTATCGTCGTTTATCCCAACCAAGACTTCCTAGGCCCCATTCCCTCTTCTTATAGGCCTTCTTCTCCATAGGTTTTCGTCCTATAGTCGAGTTTTAATTAACTTGAGTTCACAGATTTAATTTATTTCCTTATCAATCTAAGGCATAAAATCTAATCCTAAGTTCATTTAAGATCAAATTGGATTCCCTCGAGAGGATGGAAAACCCTAGCCTAGGGTCCATATCATCCTTTCTTAAATGCACAATCATACAAAAGAAGGCAAAATTATCGGAGCTCGAGCCACTTAATCAAACCTATAATAAAGCCTAATTTCATATGAAAATCATACAAATCAATTAAATCCAAACCCTAGGTTACCAACCCCAAAGTAAATAAACCTTAGAAATAACATGTACATCAACCCCGAAGCCCAGGTTACTCCCTTGCTTTAGGAAACAAGAAGAACTACTCATGAATCATCAATAATAACCCAATAAATATCATCATCAAGCAAGAAATTTAAATAAAAGAAAATAAAAAGAGATATAAGAAAAACTTATTGATGATAATAATCGAGAAATCTTCGATAAAACTTCAAGGTTATCACCCCCTTAGAGCAATCCTTATAATTTCACCAAGAACCCTATTCTCCTCTTTAAGAGAGAAGTAGCCCTAGTTGAAAATATTAAAATGCAAGTAGAGAGAATTCAAGAGTGTAAAAATGAAAATGACTAAGTGTTTGGAATAAAAAGGGGAGAGGGTATTTATAGACACCCACTCCCCAAACATACAAGGATAAGAAATCTGCTGAAAAGTCCCTCCAAAGTAAGGGTAAAATAGTCAAAAGCAATTTAGAACACAAGGGATTTTAAGGTGTTAGTCGACCCCCCCCCCTTCGTGCACTCGACTCAACTTTCACACAAATTTTGGGAAGAATTAGCTCACTGTCCAAACATTAAAGTTGTAGATCTTCTTCTTGGCTACATGTGGCCACTTGAATCACTCGAATCGGAGCTAGGACGAAGAAGTTACGGCAAAAAAACGAACAGGGCATGAAATAGTGGACTGACCGCGGACTACCGGGCCTTCTGCCGGTCCCGCAGCCGGGCCGGCCATGATAGATGCTGCATTTTGAGTGTCACAGTGGACTAGCTACCGGTGGTCCTGCCGGTCTAGTAGTGGCCCCGATAGTGGTCCTTTTCTCCTATTTTACACTTCTATCTTCTGTCGCTGTTTCAGACCCCTTCCTCTCGTTTTCTCAACCGACCCCCTCACAACTTTTCTTCGTGACTCGACGAACTTCAATTTGAGCTTTTGTCGGGTCTGATTCAGATTTGTTTAAGCCTCATTTTGCGGGCTTGAACACGAAGCATATGCGATTGCCCTTGTCCTTTTCCTTCTTTAATTTGTAGCTTTTCTATTCGTCTTCTCGGCCCGATCTCTTCACGAACTTTCTTCGTGGCTTTATGATATTTACTTTGGACATGATCCCGACCCATTTTGGCCCCGTTTGGGCATCGAGATGCAGACCAAAGTGTGGAAATGGACTCCAACATTCTTCTAAATTCCTCCGAACTTCTTAACCTTCAAAATAAGACAAAAAAACACCCGAAAGCGCATCAAATCATATTAAAAAGGACATTCAACTCGGAAATGCAATAAACTTACAAAATTGATGTGAACATATCAATTGCACGAAATTCTTCATAGAATATGAAGTGAAAATTACAAGAAAAATGGTAATTTTTACGTTCATCAGTCAGTCGATTCAATGCAAGGGATTATTGTGGACTTCTATTATAATTTATTTACATCTTCCTCTCCATCTCAAGCTGACATGGGGGAAATTTTAGAGGTAATTTAACCTTCGATTACCATGGCGATGAGCAATTCATTGATGTCTCCTTATTTGGCTGAAGAGGTCTGGCGGGCCTTATTTGATATGCATCCATCAAAGGCTCCGGGACTTGATGGGTTTACGACATTTGTTTTTCATAAAAATTATCATTGACTGGTGAGTCTTTGATTAAGGAGGTATTGGGTATTCTGAATAATACGTCTGCTCTTCATGACTGGAGTCGCACTTTATGAAGTTAATTCAAAAAGTGGATGAACCCTGCACTTTGAGGGATTATAGAACGATTAGCCTATGCAACACTGTCGAAAAGGTGGAACCGCGGGTGCTATCCAACTGTTTGGACCCATTCTTGACAAAATTACTGATTCGCAGTAGAGTGCCTTCATACCAGGAAGATTGATCACTGACAATGTTCTGATCAGATTTGAGTGTATGCATTGGATTCAGTGTAACAACGAGACTGGATTGGGATATTGTCCTTGAAGCTGGATATGAGAAAGGCATATGACCATGTGGAGTGGGATTTACTGTGTGCATTAATGTTGAAGCTCGAGTTTGATACGAATTTCATTGCTTTAATTTGTCGATGTATTTCTTCTATCTCATATGCTTTTAATTTGAATGGTGGTGTTGTTGGGGATGTGCAACCGCCCAGAGGATTGAGACAAGGTGACCCTTTATCTCGATTATTATTTGCTTTATGCTCGCAGGTTTATCAGTGTTGCTACTGACTGCTCAAGATCGTGGCCTATTTCGGGGTGTTCATATTGCTCCTACGTGTCTAGCTATTTTGCATTTATTCTTTGCGGATGACAACTTATTGTTCTTTAGGGCCACCTCTGAGGATGCTGAGCAAGTGAAATCTTGTCTTCGAAATTATGAGAGAGCATGGGGAAACTTATCAATTATGATAAATCGGCAATTACATTCTGTCTTGTTGTTCCTTCGGTTGTGGTGTCAAGTATTAAGGAGGTTTTTGTCTATTTTGGTGGTGAAGAGTCATGATTTGTATCTTGGATTGCCGACTTTCACATTAAGGGATAAGAGGATTTAATTCAAATTCATTCGGGAACGGGTGTTGCGTAGGATTGACAGGTGGAGTAATAAGTTATTTTCACGAGGGAGGAAGGAGGTTATGATTAAGTCAATATTACAGTCTATTTCGAATTATGTTATGTCCTGCTTTAGATTCCTAATTCCATTTGTCGCTAACTTGAACAACATTGTGCTAATATCTGGTGGGGGAATCAGTCTGATTCTCGAGGGCTGCATTGGACGACTTGGCAAAAGTTGTGTAGGACAAAGGAAGAGGGTGGTATGGGGTTTTCTAGATTTTGTGACCTTTAATCAGGTGTTACTGGCTAAACAGGTTTGGAGACTTATTCAAAATCTAGCTTCTCTTGTTGCTAGGCTGCTCAAAGGAAGGTATTATAAACATTGTGACCTTATGGAAGCAAACATTGGGTCCAAGCCGTCGTATATATGGAGATTTATTTGTTGGGGTCGAGATATTATGGATAAGGGATTAATGTGGCATGTTGGGCATGGCCGGTCTATTACTCTGTTTCGAGATATGTGGGTACCTGGATTGGTGTCTGGTTGAATCTCCTCAAGACTAGTTACATCAGGTACAAATGTTTCGAATTTTATCTCTTCAGGACGTGCTTAGGATGAACAAAGATTGCGGTTGGTCATTTTGACTTACGAGGTGGAGGCTATTATGGAAATTCCACTTAGTAGAGATTAAAAGATGGATAGTAGATATTGGAGGTTTTGAGGAAAGGGGAAGTATTCGGTAAAGACGGGTTATAGGGCTGCAATGGGGGGTTTCGACCTGCATTCTTCTTCAGCTACACAATTGGCCTGGTGGAAGTTTATGTGGGCACTCTCTCTCCCTCCCAAGGTGAAAGTTTTTGTGGCAAGTGTCTTTGTATTTCTTTTCTCTTCCTTTAAACCTTGCGAATCACCATGTCCCGATTTATACTGCCTGTAATATTTGTCGTGGTTGTATTTGGTGTACTATGCATGGGCTTATGTTTTGTGATTTGGTTCTCCCATTTTGGAAGAGAAGTTTTTTTTGGGCATCGCTTAAGTTGATGAAGCATGCATCATTTTTTGAATGCGGTGACATGATTGCAAGATTGTTTGGTGTTTATATTTGGGATGGCATTGTGGAGTATTTGGCGAGTGGTTTGTACTTTTAATCATGATAGAGGCTCACAGTGGAAATCTCCCTCTTGGTCTATTGTGGAAAGCTATTTGGAACTATTTAATAAAGCCAAGGAGGCATTATTGGTGAGGGGACAGAGTCAGCAGGATTGCACAGGGAGGTGGAAGGCACCGAAACGTGATATACTTCGACTTGATATTGATGCAGCTATTGATGATATGCATGGTAGGAATGGTGTTGGTTTTGTTCTAAGGAATCACGAGGGGTAGGCTATAGTAGCGGTGGCTCATAAGATTCCCCGCCCGATGTCGGTCAAGGCGGCGAAATTAGAGGCTATTCTTAGTGGTATTCGTTTTTGTGTTGATTGTGAATTTGTCCAAGTATCGGTTTTTTTAGATTCGTTGCTCATTGAGGAGATTCTTTGGATTATTGTGGGATTCTTGTTGAGGAGATTCATGAGCTTATGGTAAGGGTGCTATATTAAATGTGCAACACATGAATCACCAGTGTAATGAAGTGGCTCCTCATTTGGCCCGTTTTTCCTTTTTATCTCTCCATTCGTCTGTTTGGATAGGGACGGATGTTCTTGTTTGGGTTAAGAATCTTGTATTTAAAGACATTGCGTAAGGAATAAGATTCTTGATTGCCTTAAAAAAAAATGTTATTAATTACCACTGTTTGTATTTTTAATGCATCTATTTTGACATTACAAAATTTAAAAATAAATAAAAAGTATATACAAATGGTTTAACTAAAGTAGTTGATTTTGCTTGAAAACAAATAAGTTAATAATGACAAATTCTGAAATTCTTTCTTATAAAATGCACCTGCGCGTTGAACGAACAATTAATTTTCAATTGTTTTAATATTAAATTTTGTTTGTAGGAAAGCGTAAAAGTAAAGAATAGAAAGGAGGTGCAGAATAATTAGGGATTTATCGCTCATCAAATCCCTATATATAGGGTGCCAAAATACAAGGTTTCACAAATCTAAAAATAGAAGTGAATATCTAAATTGCCCTTCATTAGTTACTTTTGACGAAGGCACACTAATTGTGTTTTTCCTTCAACACTCCCCCTTGTGCCAAGTCAAAAGGGAATAGGTGCATAACTTGTTGCCTCGTGAAAAACATTTCCAAGTAACAAAATCTGGTGGGAAAAAATTAACCTTGTTCCAAGGGAAAAAGAGTGCAACGCACTTATGTTGAGACTCGCCCTGAAGTCTACATATCTCCCGCCATATGTGCATCTATCGGGAGAGGTTTCAAAGTTTTAGCATCTTTGATTCTACATAAATCAAGAGAAAAGTTTTTGGTTGCTGGTTATAGAAACTTTGTGACATATGCTTCGTATAATCATCTCCTATGTAGCATAATTTTATTTTCTTACTGCAAACTGCATTGTCTTCATAAATTAAGGTAGGTCTTCTGTAGTAGGACATTAGCCACTAGTCTCTTGTATATTTTTTATGATGGTCTTTAACCATAGTACTCAAGAACTCCTTTATATAGGACAACCATCTTTGCTTGATCGGTGAGGTAGATAAGGGTTGTTCTTGGTGGATCTTCAAGACTTCATTGCATTTCTCATGGTAGTACATAACCATTTAGTAATGACCTTTACATGGGTCAATGAGGTCACCAATATATATATGAACCAGCTAACGTGGTAAGTCGGTATTCTAAAGTAGGGGTAGCTTCAACATTTCTATTGGGAGTTCAGTTTTATTTGTATTCCATTTGTCTCTCTATATGAGAGCATTTGACATTTCCTTTAGAGGTTACAATTTCATTTGAATCTCTCATGTCTCTATTGTGGGAAGAATAAATGTGTCAATGGTTTCTTTCTGATGTCAAAATACTATTTGATACCATTCTACTGATATAGCATTATCCTAAGTAAAATATAACCAACATATTCTTTGAGAAAGTAATACATGGTTGAGTGTATTGAACTTTTTGTACAATAATGCGCACATTTCAATTAAGTAGAGAATCTCATCTCCCAATAACTCTTTCGTTATTTCCTTTAGGCTCAAATAGATTTTTCTTATGTCCACACTTCAACCAATCATAGGAGTGCTAACAGATTGCACTTTATCCATTTTAAATCGTCTGATCATCTTTTGGATATATGCAAACTGAGAAATCAATATTCCACAAACTCGGTCTTCTTTTTTACAAGACATAGATAGTTCTGAGTTTTTCCATGATCCTATATCTCAATTCTGATTTCAAATGCATCGCATTTTCTCTTATTTCTTTAAGAGTACCTATTATGTCCTTAACATCGACAAAAGTTGTTATAGTTGCAAATATAGAACTTGTTTTCTTTATAAATGCATAGGAGCACTGTTACTTGTTCTTTCCTTTCCCAATCAAGTAGTACCTTAGACCGATATACTATTTCTGTCTAGATTTATTTCAATGACAGTGAGCATTTCAATCTAATATTGTAAATGCACTCCGCGGTCTAGAATCACTTGAGTTAAGTAATGCAAGTCCATCTGACACTTTCACATATCTCAATAACAAGATCCCCAAAGAGGTATGTTGTAACCATATTTATATGTTGCATTTCCAATCCTTCGAAAACTTATCAATAAGACGTTATGGCGTCTGTTACGAGATAATATCTTCTCGTAGTCAATTCCAGGGATTTGTGAGAAAACCTTGTGCTTTAAGGTAAGTTTTGCATCTCAGGATTTATTCTTCTCAATAGGCTTCTGACAAAACATATTTTATGTCCTACAGGCTTTAAACTTGGTGAGGCTAGCACTACCAAACCAAATACATGTTGTTTTGTCATAGAATTAAGTTTCACCTGGATTGATTCCATAGGTCAATATGCTCTTTGTTGATATCTTACAATAGAGCGTGGTTCGATATTATTGTGTTCTATAATTCATTGAGCAACGATGTATGCTTCATCAATGCATGTGAAAGATTTTTCCATTAACTCACATGCACTCTAATTATCTCTAGAATCATATTAAACTTTGGAGCATCCTCTAGTGATGATTCATGGATATAATTAATCAGAGATAATTTGAGATTAATCCTTTTATTGATGATTCAAATTGTGTCATATTTGCCACCTTCCTTGAGCAGGTATTTATTGAACCATGTGGCATCTCCCATTTCCTTTTGGGAGCCATGACTTCAACCACACCCCCACTAAGTGTGGTTGCAACATCTTTATCTGTGATGTTGTGCCCCTTACTTGGGACTTTTAACCTTACAGGCACATTTGCAGATGGTCTGTATGATCTTGTCACTTTAGCAATTTTAGCAAATGCATCAACAATCAAATATTTCATACTTTGAAGATTGATAATTCATATTAATTCACTTTACATTATGAAGTGTGTGGATCCTAATGAGACATACTGTGAAACACTTTTTGTCGTTCCCTTAGAAAATTCATTTTATTATCTCCCCTTAACAACGGAAAGACTGTCTCATTAAAGTGACAATCCGTCAATCTTGAGGTAAAAAGATCCGCCCGTTAAAGGTTCTAAATAATAGGTAATAATTGGGAATCCGTATCCAACATAAATACTTAATCGTCTTTAAAGATCCATTTTGGTGCGCTGTAGGGGTGCAATAGGCACATATATTACATAATCAAATATGTGTAAATGTAAAATATCAGGCTAAATCTAGTTACCAACTCGTACGCGTAACTTATTGGTTAGCAGTGGGGCTGAGACAAATAAAGTAAAGTTATTGCATTATTGCATAAGCCCATCAGATAGGTATTTCAGTATGAAGTTCTAATGACCTGACAACCATCTATATCCTTTTGGTGGTGGCTTCTGTGAGACCATTTTTTATATGTACGTGGGTTAAATGATACTCTACACTGATCTACACTGATCCTAATAGATATGCAATAATTATAAAATCATTATGATGAGAACTCTCCAAAGTTAATAAGTCTCATAGACTTTATGAAGTGAGGATGGTGAGCCTTTATATAGTATTTTTTAGGAGTTTTTCAAATGCAACATTTCTTGTGGACAATAATGTAATGATCAGTTAGTGTGTCAAAGCATTTACCAGAACCATAGATACTTTAACGGCCCGCTTTCTGGTTTCATAGGTCCACATATATTATATTGTGTTCTTTTGTAAAAATGCAGTGTCTTGCTATTTGACATAGGAAGGTCTCGATCCTGCTTATTGCTAAATAGTAGGTTTGGTAGAATGAGTGATGTGCCCTAAAATAATTAATGAGGCAGAGTGAGATGTTGGTCGTGCTTTTAGTACTTTAGAAAACATTGATTGTGTTATAAAAGCACTGACACTGTACATCGTATCAGATTTTCATCTCTTTTGTATTTCACTTGAAAGAGAAAATGTCCATATAACTTCTTAATATGGATCATCATGTCATGACTTGAATATCTAAAGCTTTTGTACCAAATCCTACACGAGTTAGCATTCCAAAGTCCATTATTGGTAGCAACATATGAATCTACATGCCAAAGTTCATTGTGGAATACAACATATTAGTTTGTGTCTCAAAGTCCATTTTGGGTAACAACATATAAGTATGTGTCCAAAAGTCTATTGTGGATAATAATATATAATTTTGTGTCCCAAAATTCATTTTTGGTACAATATTTGATCCAACGATCATCATAGTAGTGGAGTACATGTCACTAGATTGACTCATTAATTTCTCTAAGATGTGCCTCCTTTCACATTCATTAGAAGTATTATAATATATTCAATTTCTTTCTCACAAGTAGTTTCTAAATGATAATCTTTGACACAAGTATCTTTACTTAACAATGTTTTAGTAGCTCTTGGTCCATACAGAGCATTTTGTGACTATAATTTTTATGTCACTAGGCATCTAGAGAATTCGACGATTCTTCGCCCTATTAGTACTTGTGATTCAATGATGGTCATTATGCAGGGATGCAGTGAGTCTCTATTCTTTAGACTTCATGTATCTCTTATAGTGAACTGCTCTAGCAGGTTTTATACAAAAGTATAATATTTTCACACTTATTTAAAAGCTCATTACCAACTCTATCCCTTTCGTTTAAAGGGTTCCGAGGTGCCTTTTGCACATTGTTTCCATACCATCACGTCCATTTGGGGTAGGCATATCAGAAGGCCTTCAAGGCTTCTACGCCCCTTACTTTATGATGTATCATTACCACAACTGTAGAGACAGACACTATCGTTTCCTTTACTTTAGGGTTATTTTCACTATCTAGTTCACCATAGTTAGGCTATAGAATTTTCTTTATCCCAGCGTGTTTGGTGTTATTTTTCTTTTAGAAAGAAACTGACCATGTCTCTCAACTACTTGCACCGGTTGATTAGCTAAATGAATATTGTAATTATTTTAATTCATACTCTAACCTATACGGGTTTGCTAGTATAAGCATTGGAGTATGAAAGTAAATAGATTTTCAGTATCATATCATCTTCTGTGATTACTTTACACATAAAGAAAGTTTTGTTTTCAGACAAAACATGTCGTTATTAAATTCATTGACTCTTTTGTAGTCTGGTAAGTGGATTTCTTTCCACAAAATAATTAATTTTGAAAGTAGAGAGTTATCTATTATTCCAAAATTTCTTTTATAGCAACACACAGTTCATCGAGGTATCATTTAACTATAGAATACTTTCAAAGTAAGTTAGGATAAACTTTGACTTTGTTGGACGATTCTTCGTCCTTAGGGTTAGTGAATGGCATGATTTGTGAAAATATTTTTTTTCAAGTGTGGTACTCAATTTCTTATGAGTCCAATAATTCAAATTGAGTATAAGTTAGTTCAATCATTTCTTATGAATTAGATTTCGGGACCAGATATCACAAGTTTTTCGATACTTTGTAAAATTACTTTATTATGTAGCTGATTTGTCCACGAATTTCCTTTATCATGGACATGCATAATTTATCATAAAAAAATGCATGGGGAAAAGAGTGATCAAATTCATAATCTATCAAACAAATAAGCTAATTTGTGATTTCTAATCATAAAATTCGCAATAGGAAAAAGTAACTGCATGTGCAACTTTCAATTACATAAGAAGATTATAATTATATCAAACAAAAGTGGGTTCCGTAAATACCATTCAAGCCAAAGCAAAATTTCATTATTACCGAAATTGTATGTAAATCATGTGAGACACATATATATTCAAGCTCTTACTCATGCCATATATAATAGTCAAATAATATCATTTGCATTCAATAACAAAATAGGGTGATTCGAATTACCTTGCAGGAGAGATTCGATTCTTTCCAATGTCGCATTTCAAACTTTACGGAGAAAGATTGTTGATGTTAGGAACCACATACTTACAATCAAAGCCCCTCATCAATGAGAGTGAAGCCGTACTTTGATATGCCAATCAAATTTATACAACAAAAATAGTTCAAAAAGAATTACAGAGGTAAAATAAAAAACATCAGAATATCAAAACTATAATTTGATACTCAAATTGGACAAGACCCAAATTTCATTAATTGAAATATTAGATTCCGAGACAACCCTACAATATAGGAGGTGTATATGCATATTGCCATAAAGGTAATTTAACCTAGAGTATAGTGAAATAAACAGTATTATAAGTTTTAAAAAAGTTATATGCGTATTATAATTTAACCTGCCGAGGTGTTTATTTCACTATAGTAAAAGTATCACTTTTAAAAGTTATATGCGTATTATAATTTAACTCTTTTTTAAAAGTTATATGCGTATTATAATTTAACTCTTTTTTAAAAGTTATATGCGTATTATAATTTAACCTGCCGAGGTGTTTATTTCACTATAGTAAAAGTATCACTTTTATCTGTAAAAGTATTAATGTTTCATGTAAAAGTGTATTTTGTTACACGTGAGACCGTCACACACAAGACTCACTCTAAATTTTTTTAAAGTTCAATAAAATTGTGGCCTACTATAAGCTTTTTTTTTTTCTTAATCAATAATAAAGTCTACAGAGTAGTTTTCTTTCTTTTTCTCTAAAGAAAATTTACTGAATTTGAAACAAAATAATTGGACAAGATTTTGAGTATGAATCATTATTTAGATATGCATCGGAGACTAGAGTGTGAACAACAAAATGAAATGAGAGTGGACTTAGATAAAATTTGAAATGGATAATATTAAAATAATAAAAATTATACTTCTAAAAATAAGATTTTATAAATTTTGCACTGTACTGGAGCTCGGTGTTGGCCTAATGTAGCCCCGCTCCTGATTATCGTCAAAGTTTGATTAAATTATTGATGAGTATGGCCCAGTAACTTCGGATCGGGTTGACACTCCGATCCGACCCGAGCGACTAAGCCCAATAACCGGCCCAGAAGCATGCGGCCTAAATAACGTGGCCTAAATAGCGTGGCCCAATTGCAGCGTTCCCCACGTTCTTGGCCCATAATCTACTCCCAACTTCCATGCAACGGGAATAGGCACAATTGTAGGGAGTTAGTTAGGGTTTGGAGTTGAGTAGTATAAGTAGGAGAATTGTTCTCAGAATTAGGGTTCGCATTTTTGTATTCTGAAACTGTTACGTGTAAACTGAAAGAGTATAGTGAAATAAACACCTCGGCAGGTGCCATTTTCAGCCCGTGGACGTAGATCTCCGGATCGAACCACGTATATCTCGTGTCTTTTTATATTTCTCGCATTGATTTTCGCTGAGTTTATTGTATACCGGATTGCGCTTTATCAATTGGCGCCGTCTGTGTGAACCGTAAGGGATTGTGATATTGACATTGCATTTGGTATACTATGGTGACCACTCGCTTAAATCAATCTCGCCAAGTTGATCAGATCAACCAAGATCCACCCGTGGATCAAGTTTTGCCACCGAGGCAATCGCCGATGCGGGATATATCTCATCATCAGGGCAACCAAGGCCCGGCTATGAACTCCAGATGACTCCAGAATGACTCCAGAACTACTCCAGGCTTTCCTACAAGAACATGCTCATGTTCTCCAAGACTGGGCGGCCAATCGCCTGAATCCTGATGGACCTGTCGGACACGCTGTCAATCTCGCAGTGCATCCACATCATCAGCACTCGCACGGCCGACAAGAACCAGTGCACCGCGAGCATCAGGATCGGCGACGGGAGCGACCCGGTTCTCCCGAGGACCATGGGAGTTCTAATGGGTCGAGACAGCGCAACGACGAACCTGCAGACGCCGATCGCCGCCGTCCACTTAACGCGGCTAAAAGAGTTCGTTATGCCAATCCTCATACTCTAGATCTCCAGGAGTATGAGCGAGTACAACGCAATGTCGAACTAGATAGAATCCTAGGCCTTGACGCCAATGGGGACATTATCACACCATTCTCTCAAGAAATTATGGCCGCGTCCCTTCCCGAAGGGTTCAAAAGGCCTGCCATACCACCTTACGATGGCACGGGAGATCCAGCCAATTTTCTTGGAGCTTTTAGGCACAACATGCTCAGCCGCGATCATACCACATCCCTTCACTATTGTAAGATCTTCCCCGAGTATCTTCAGGACAAGGCTCGGGTTTGGTTTGATTCTCTCCCTCGTAATAGCATATCCTCTTTTAGAGAACTTGCCGAGCACTTTTGGGCGCGTTTTGAAGCACGTGCTAAGCCCATGGCCACTTTGGCCGACCTTATGAATATGGAACAACGGGACAGCGAAACCGTTACCCAATTTCTTGACCGCTTTACAGCGGAGAGTCTTAAGGTAGGAGGCTGCTCGGATGATGTTATCATTAACGCCTTCATGAATGGTCTTCGTCCCGGACCGCTCTACACTGAGTTGGTTCGTAATCCTCCGGTCACAACCCGAGCTCTGTTTATTACTGTGTGCAGATATGCTAAGGCCGAGGAGCAGACTCGTCGGAAGCGTGAGAAACATGCTAGTAAACGGCAATCCGATAGGGCACAGGTTGGGCCCAGCACACGACCCAGTGCTTTTTCTCGTCTGAACCAGGGGCGTTCAGAATCACGAGGGGATATTCCACAATTCACCCCGCTCACAAAATCGCGAGCTGAAATTTTTTCTGTTCACAAGAATGATTTACGGCCCTGTCCGCGGATGACTGCTCCGCCTGAAAAACGAAACCGCGAGAAGTGGTGCGCGTACCACCGTGATCATGGACATGAGACGGAGGAGTGCCGAGAGCTCGGGAAGGAAATTGAAGATTGTCTAAAGAAAGGCTTCTTGCGACAATACATTGCTCGGACCGATGACAAGCCTCGGTCCAGCCAGAATGGGGTTCATCCCAAAACCGTGGAGGTTATCATGACCGTGGTTCGCGTCAAAACAGGCCGCAATGGCAGAACAATAGGCCGGGGTCTAACAATTATGCACGACAAGGACATGGAAATCGTCAACAGCCTCGTTTTTGCCACCACCACCTCCTCCGGGAGGACCCGGAGACAATGCACCTACTCACGTCATAAACGTGATTTATGGGGCCCTTCCCACTGGGGCTTCGCGAAATGCTTTAAAGGCAGAGGCTCGCCGTCCTCCTCCCGAGGAGCCGCGTCATAAGCGCCTCCATCAATCCGAAACTGTCAGTTTCACAGATAGAGATCCAGTTCCAGAGATTACACCCCATACCGACGCCATCGTCATTGACATGGCTGTAGCTAATGTTACAGTCAAGCGAGTCTTCGTAGACAATGGAGCCGCAGTGAGTGTTATATTCACCGACTGTTTCCAGAAAATGGGGATTCCTCGTGAGCAACTTCGGTCGGCCCTCGGGCCGTTACAGACCTTCACCCAGGGCGAAGTTCAGCCAGATGGCGTTATTAATCTCCCGGCATCTCTGGGAACTTATCCGGCGATAAAAACCATTTTTGTGGATTTTTACGTGGTTAACTCTCCGTCCCCGTATAATATGATTTTGGGTCGGGATTGGCTTACCCCCACCAGAGCCATATGCTCCACATACCACCTCGCGCTAAAATTCCCCACATCGCATGGCGAAGTGGCTATCCGCGGTAATCAGCGGGTTTCAAAGGAGTGCATGTACGTCGCACTCAAAAAGGCAACAAAGGTTCCTCCTAAACAGCAGCTTCAGGTGGCATCATCGACTTTCGAACCTAAGCTATGTACATCACTGGGGGACACCACTGTCCAGGTGCCGCTTGATCCATCCAAGCCCGAACAAACAGTAACTGTCGGTGCCGTTGACGTGCCGTGGTTACATCATGCCATCATCCAGACCTTGCGAGAGTATTCCGACGTTTTCGCCTGGTCTCCTTTGGATATGCCCGGGGTCTCTCCTGATGTAATAACCCACAAATTGAACATCGATCCCAGCGTCAAACCTATACAGCAAAAACAAAGGAAATTCGCTCCGGAGTGAAACGCGGCCATTCGAATCGAGGTACAACAACTTTTAGATGCATATACCTTGTTTGAAGTCTATTACCCTTCTTGGCTGTCTAATCCTGTGATGGTAGTAAAGTCCAGCGGGGCATGGCAAATGTGCGTCGACTTCTCCGATCTCAACAAACACTGTCCGAAGGATTGTTATCCTTTACCCTCCATCGACCAAAAGGCCGAAGCCATTACTGGGCACGTGGCGCTTTGTTTCTTAGACTTATACAAGGGGTACCATCAGATCCACATGGATCATCAAGATGCCCTAAAAACGGCATTTATCACTGATTTTGGATGTTTCGCCTTCAAGAAAATGCCCTTCGGGCTCAAGAATGCGGGGGCCACATATCAACGTCTTATGGACCGCGTTTTTCGCGATCAATAGGTTGCAATGTTGAGGTTTACGTTGATGATCTAGTCATAAAAAGTACCTCCCATTCTAAATGTGTGCAGGACATTGTTGAAACGTTGTGTACTCTACGGCGTTACAATCTGCGTCTTAATCCGGCAAAATGCACCTTCGGTGTTGGTTCCGAAAAGTTTCTTGGGTATATGGTTTCGCAGCATGGCCTTCAGGCCAATCCGGCCAAGCTTCGAGATGTGTTAGATCTGCAACCACCGAGGACGTTCAGAGACGTACAACGTCTCACTGGTGGTTTGGCGGCCTTAAACCGTTTTTTGTCTAAAGCTGCGGAGCGTCAACTCCCATTCTTCAAGATTTTGAGACAGGCGAAGTCATTTGAGTGGACTCCGCAGTGCACCGAGGCTTTCGAGGCTTTAAAGCGTCATATATAGCAACTGCCCACTCTATCGGTTCCTCTCTCCGGAGAGCCGCTCTACATATATTTGGCCTCCGCCGAAGAAGCCATTAGCGCCGCTCTTGTGCGTGAAGTCAATGGTGTTCAATATCCGGTGTATTTTGCAAGCCGAGTACTTCACGGGGCGGAGACTCGATACTCCATGGTGGAAAAAACAGTGCTCGCCCTCGTCATGGCGGCTCGGCGTTTGCGGCCATATTTCCAAGGGCGCGAGATACGGGTTCTAACCAATCATCCCATCTGTCATATTCTTGTTAAGCCCGAGGTGTCGGGGCGCTTCGCCAAGTGGGCTGTCGAACTAGGAGAGTATGATATTCAATTTCTTCCCCGCCGAGCTATCAAGGGTCAAGCACTTGCAGACTTTTTGGCCGAAACCCCAGGGGATAATCATGGATCCTCTGCAGACAATGATAATCATCACCCTGTTGCTCTTGAACCCACACCTCGCAAGTGGCAATTATATGTGGATGGTGCTTCCACAGCTCGTGGAAGCGGTGCCGGGGTGCTTCTTATTGACCCCGAGGGAGTTGAAGTTAAGTATGTTATTCGATTCAAATTTAAGGTAACTAATAATGAAGCAGAATACGAGGCAGTTCTCGCTGGGCTCCGGCTCGCTCAATCCTTAGCCATCGGACACCTTGAGCTCTTCACGGACTCCGAAGTTGTATCCAATCAGATCCAGGGTACTTATACTGCTAAGGATGAAACGATGATCAGGTATCTCGCTTTAACACTCAAACTTATGTCAACTTTTGATTCGGTTGTTATCCAGAAGGTACCACGTACACAGAATGTTAAAGCTGACGCGCTCAGTAAATTAGCCTCCGTGGTTCGCACTAATGTATCTCCGGATATTATAGTTGAAGACTTATTTTATCCGGCGATTCATGAGGCAACGGTCTCGGTATTGACTGACAATGGTCCGAATTGGATGACTCCTATTGTTCAGTATCTCCAAGATGGAACTTTGCCTAATGACAAGCTGCAAGCTCGGCAGATAGTTCTCAAGGCACCCAAGTACTCATTCCATGATGGAATCTTGTATCGACGGTCGTACTTACAACCAAATCTCCGGTGCCTTGCTCCTGCCCAGGCCGATCAGGTTCTTCGGGAGGTTCATGAAGGGGCATGCGCCAGTCATATCGGCTCATGGACGCTGGCCAAAAAGATTCTTCGATGGGGGTATTATTGGCCAACCTTGTTTAACGATGCCAATGATTTAGTGACCAAATGCAGCAAGTGTCAACTGCACTCCCGTGTGAAACACCTGCCACAAACCGAGCTCACTGGAATTCAAAGTGCGTGGCCATTTATCCAATGGGGAATTGATATTGTAGGCCCGTTTCCAGTCGCTCCGGGTGGACTGAAATTTCTTGTGGTCGCCGTAGATTACTTCACCAAGTGGGTAGAAGCCGAACCTCTTACTGCCATCACTGGTCAGAACGTTTTGAAGTTCGTCTGGCGAAACATTATATGCCGCTTCGGCATACCGAGCACTATTATTTCAGATAATGGCAAACAGTTCGCCAATGATCCCTTCCGGTCATGGTGCGAGGAGCTCCACATTAAACAAATTTTCACCTCGGTAGCTCACCCTCAAGCCAATGGTCAAGTTGAAGTCACTAATCGTACACTCCTTGTGGGTATAAAGAAACGTTTGGATCGTGCTAAAGGTCTTTGGGCCGAAAATCTTCCGCAAGTCCTTTGGGCCTATCGCACTACGCCACATACCTCTACTGGGGAGACCCCCTACAGTCTTACTTATGGCTCCGAAGCTGTTATTCCGGCGAAAATCAGCGTACCCAGCCCCCGCGTCATAACTCTGACTCCCGGGGATAATAACGAAGCTCTCCGTACAAACTTGGACGAGCTCGAATATCGTCGAGACCAATCTTTCATCCAGCAAGCCAAGTGTAAGCAACGTGCTGCTAAGTATCATCACCTCCGGGTTCGGGGTACTCAGTTCAATGTCGGGGACTTAGTACTCCGACTAAACTCAGCCAGCAAGGCTGCCCCCGAGGGGAAATTACATGCTACCTAGGAAGGTCCTTATCGCATTGTTGCTGTGCACGATTCCGGGTCCTACCAGTTGGAGCATCCGGATGGAACCCCGATTCCCCGAAGCTAGCATGTTTCCAACTTAAGACGTTTCTATCTATGAACACCGAATGACAAGTATCGTTCCTATCTTTACGTTCATTGTACATTTCCTTTTCGTTGCTATTTCTCTTTGTATTTCTTAAGTTGCTCCGGCACTCACCTTGAATAAAAGTTCTTTATTTGTGCATCTTGCTTTGCTTTCTTCTACGTTACGGGGACGCCCTAGCGTAGTCATATTATTATTATTTAGTCTCCGGACAGTTGGATCTCTCACTCGGTCCGTCCGGGGAGATTCGCGTTTGGTCCCCGGACTTGTATTCCCTCTCGCCTGTTTAACCGGAGAGGTGTTTTACTCCCGCCCGATCCGTCCGGGGAGATTTTAATTGGCGCCGTCCATATAGTGTTCCCGAGCACCCATTAAGGCAATTATTGTTTCTGGTTAACAACTTATTGTTTGCCTTTCAAAGTACACAACTTTGCAAACCAAAACGGTTTTTTACATTTTTTCGATTAAAGGCCAAAAGGTTCTTTACACATTACTTCAAAATAAAAAAAAATAAAAATAAAAAACAAAAAAGAGGAGGGGTCTTTAACACAACTATCTATGGCCTCCGAGCCAGTACTCGGCACTCCGGCGTTGAGATCTGTTCCCGGACCTACTTCGTGTCCTACGGGATTCTATAACTTCTCGGCCTTGAGCTCCGGCTCTCTCCCCTCCGCGGCCCCCTCGACGTCGGGGACTCATTCTTGGCACTTGTCTGGGGGCTTCGTCTCTTGTGCGAGCCCGAAGACTCGGCTACGGTGTAGACCTCGGTGTTTGGGCCCATTTCACAGGATCCCATTCCCCGGGGTCCATTACCTCGATCTCTTTAGCCAGCTCCTCAACTACTTCTTCGGCGATGACCACGGGCCCTTCTTCAACTGTTGTCACCGGATCTGGCTCTCGAATTACAATTCCTTGGCTTTTCCCCGCTGGCTTCTTATTACCCTTTCAGGGGGTTTTTGAGGTACCTCGGCTCCGGCTAGGACCCGCGATATATTCCTCGGCAGTGGGCCGCCACCTGCCACGGCCTTTCAGTCCTTCATACATGCTGAGGAATAATTCCAGCACCTCTCGCTTTCTTATTAGCTCCGAGGACTCGGCCGGACCCTTTGCCATCAGTGCTGAAATTTCTCCTTGAATTTCTATGACTCGCTCCTCAACTTCCTCAAATGTCAGCAAGCCGAACTCTGTCAGTATCCGGTCATACTCCCTTTGATGAATGAGAACACGATCCAGTTCAGCAACTTTTGCCAGGTACTTTAATTCCTGGTCCCTGGCCCGTTCCTCGGCCTCCTTCGCCCTTCTCTCCGCAGCCGCAGCCCGCTTCTCTAACCTCGGCAGCACTTGCATTTGCAAGTTATTCTTCTCTCCGCGAAACCAATCTAATGATTGCATGAGCTTCTTTATAGTGTTATGCAGCTCCGCGGTATCCTGAGCGGGCAACAGAATCAGTGGGAAAGATGAATTTCAAAAAATACATTGCACAGTTACTTATATAACCAACAACCACTTATATTCAATAAAATCGGAGTACATTATCAGTAGTGTGGTACAAGAGATTTGCATTGTTCCTATCATCTACTATATCAAATTTGAGGGGAACGACTGACCTCCTCCTCGGTCCCCTCAGTGTCCTCGGCCTCCGCCTCCTGCCGGTCTTCAGCCGTTCCTGCCTCCTCCTCTACGGCAACTGCAGCAGCTTCTATGCGGGGGGGTGGTTCTTTATTTCGGGGCTCACTGACAAAATCACCCCGGTGGAATGCCAGGAATTCCTGATCTTGGTCAGCCTCACAGCTCGCAACCTCCTCGGCCCTCAAGATCTCTTTCTTCTCTGTTAGAGCCTTCACGAGGGGCCACTCTAGGAGGTGCGTTAGAGCTTGATAATAGGCCTTCTCCACCCCGACCACGGCATCATAGTCATACCCGAACTCTGGACGATATACATCCACGTTCGGGTAGACTTCTTTGATCTGCTCCAACAACAATGATCGCGTGGCCGTGTCCCCGATAGCAACGAAGTTGGTCTGAAAGTCAAGAAATGTGCTCGTCTGGAGTAACTTCTCGGCAAACGCTTTCAGCATTGCCTCCTGACCTTCGACAATCGCCGCTTCTTGGGCCTTCATCTCTGCCCACAGCTGAGCCGTTTCTCCATGAAGGGCCCCGGCTTCCGCCTCCACCTCGCGCAGTCGCGCAACCTCATTCTCCACCAAAGCCGCCCTCTTGCGCGCTTCGGCCAGATCCTGTGTTAGCCTGTCGTTGCGCGCGCGCAGATCCCTTGCCACCGCGGCCAGCTCTTCTTTGGCCTCCTTCTCGTTTTTCCGGCCAAGCTCCATAATCCCCCTCGCCAAGTGCAAAAGCTCCTCGGCGTCTGCCCCCTCCAACCCCAGCAGACTTGGGGGCCCTTGCTCCTTCAAACATCACAAAAGACAAAACAAGAAAATCAATACTGGTCGCGTACCCTTCATTTACACATACAGCAACTCACAGGGAATGCCAGATTTACCTCTCCACTTTCCCCTGTGCGGAGTCTTTTGGCTGCTGCCGGAGATGTCCTGGATGGTTCCGACCTCCTCTTTGCTCCAGGGGTTGACCCCGCTGCCGCCACTCGCTCCTCCGGCCCCACGGAGGGTCTTGGACTGGGTGACATCTTCCCCCGGGGAGACACCTCAGCAGTTTTTCCCTTCTTCGCTGCTGCAACCACTATAGAGCTTCCAGCCGGCTCCTTCCCGAAGCGTCCCACTGCATAAAGAAATTGGAGTTAGTCCTGCACAAGGCCACAATTTTTACATAGGTATAAGAACTCCTACCCTCCTCGGCAACCCCTGCTCCGGCCTCTTGAACCCGGGCGGACATCCCCGCCGCATCACCCGAATAGTATGGGCTCAGCCCCGCCTCCTCCAACTCCGCCTCAGTGCAAAGGGTCTTGAAAGTCCCCACTGCGCGGAATATATCCACAACCTCGGCCTCAGGATCCCCCACCGGGGCAGTATCTAGCACCTCCTCCCTCCTCCACCTCGGGAGGGCCACTCCGGTCTTAACGAAGGTGAACTTCTCCTTCCACCCCTCCACCTTACTGGGGTTTTGTACCTTGAAACCACCTCGTGCTCGGGGACTGAAGGAGTACCACCCTTTGGATTTCCCGAATGCTTTTAGTTGATAAAAGTGCCTAAACAGCTCTACGGTCGGCTCCACCCCGGAATTCTTGCATACTACGGTGAACCCGACAACGTGTCTAATCGCGTTTGGCGCTAATTGGCTCAAGGCGATGTTATAATATCTCAATAGCCGGATAACTACGTCCCAAAGGGGGATTCTCAAACCTATTTTTAAGGGGTCTATATATACACCAATGTAACCCTGCGGTGGGCAACAGGCCCTATCGCCGGGATCCGGCACTATGTATTCTAAATTAAATGGGAAATAGAAAGAAGGGATTAAGGTCTCTATCTGCACCCGCGTCATCCGCGGCACTATCATGGACACTTCAAAATCATTTTCCATGCACTCGTAAAAACTGACGACCTTGACGTTGGTTTCCCTGCCGTCGGCTCTTTCCACTGTCCTAATCTTACTCCTCTCTGGAATAACATAGCGAAGGGGAGGTACATCTAACGGAGAGCTCTGAGTCCCTACTTCCTTAATAGAAGAAGAAGATGATGAAGAAGGCATACTTACTTGGTTTGTATTTGAGATGAATCACAGGCGCACAGAATTCTCCTTTTTTCCCGCTTTTTAAAACTGGCAAATCGCAATGAAGAAGATGAAGTTTACTATGCCATTATTCCAAATATATACTCAAAGAACCAACGGTCCTGATACGGCCTATTCAAATTCAGTGTTTCAGATTTGGACGTGCTAATCACGCGCCTTACGGTTCCCAAGGCGCGTGGGGAACAGGTTCATTGGAAATTGCAGAGCGTGTCACTTCACATCCCTCTCTCTCATGATGGCGCCGCCAATCACATCAACCCCATTCTTGACCAGGAAGATTTGGACAGCACTCCGGTGCCTCTTTCACCTCGGCCAGATTGCTGTCTTCTTTCGCCACACTTTATTGCCTTCGGGGTGCTCGGGCCCTCGCCATCACCTCGGGGATGTTCAGCCTAGTTTGATTCGGCCCCCGCGGACTTCACCACAGATCAACTCAGACTCCGAAAATTCTCGGCTTCCGAAAATACTTCGGCTCACAAGTGACCGCGGTTCATCTTGCTGGCAACTGCACCCTGGTCATAACCGAAGCTCCTTCCTCGCTCCGGCTGGGGGGGGGGCATCTGATGGGTATGGCCCAGTAACTTCGGATCGGGTTGACATTCCGACCAGACCCGAGCGACTAAGCCCAGTAACCGGCCCAGAAGCATGCGGCCTAAATAACGTGGCCTAAATAGCGTGGCCCAATTGCAGCGTTCCCCACGTTCTTGGCCCATAATCTACTCCCAACTTCCATGCAACGGGAATAGGCGCAATTGTAGGGAGTTAGTTAGGGTTTGGAGTTGAGTAGTATAAGTAGGAGAATTGTTCTCAGAATTAGGGTTCGCATTTTTGTATTCTGAAACTGTTACGTGTAAACTGAAAGAGTATAGTGAAAGAAACACCTCGGCAGGTGCCATTTTCAGCCCGTGGACGTAGATCTCCGGATCGAACCACGTATATCTCGTGTCTTTTTATATTTCTCGCATTGATTTTCCCTGAGTTTATTGTATACCGGATTGCGCTTTATCAATTATCAAATGACCACGAGGTTTTTAAAAATTATAATCACTAAATTATGACCAAAAACGAGAAATTCACGTAATATATTGATAAAATTTATTGGTAATTGTTAATACACGATCCGGAAAACACCCAATCGAACAGTAATTAATGCAAACAGAATGCAAAGACACACAATATACGTGGTTCGATCCGGAGATCTACGTCCACGGGCAGAAAACGGCAATCGCCGAGGTGTTTCCCTTTACTAAAACGCGGAGTTTACAGTATGTATTACTGAATGCAAAGTGTGAACCCTAATTCAGAGTTCTTTTCACCTATTTATACTACTAAACCAAAACCCTAACTAAATCCCTATAATCTTGCCCACTAAATCTGCATGGCAGTTGGGACAAGATCATGGCCTTAATTCACGGAACAGAGTTGATTCGCTAGATAGAATGCGTGTTGCTGGCACGCTTGCTGGGCCTGGGCTCAAGTTTGTGCATGCTGGGCCTCGCTGTTAGCCCGGCCTGAGCTGATCGGGTTGGTGACCCGACCCGAGCTGATCGGGTTATCCCTATCAGATGCCCCCCCCCCCCAGCCGGAGCGAGGTAGGAGCTTCGGTTGTCACCGGGGTGGAACCGTACGGAAAGAAAACCGGGGTCTCTGGTAGGCCGAAGTGTTTTACGCGTGACTGAGTCGGGCCGCGCTCCAGGGACTCTGAGGAGCAGTCAATGGACGTAGTGCCGAGTTGGGCCGAAGTGTTTATTCGTGACGGGGTGTGTCCGCGTCCCTGGGACCTTGCGGAACAGTCTGTAGACTCGGAGTCGAATTGAGCCGAAGTGCACGGGGCATTTGCCGAGAAATCGAGTTTCCCAGAAGCAAGAAACGCGTTGGGAGTTTATAACAACCTGGCCGAGGTGAAGGTACGCCGGAGCGACTTGTTTGGCCAAAATGAAAGGAACACTGGAGTGTGGTTGTATGGCCGAGGTGAAGGTACGCAAAGCGACTTGTTTGGCCAAAATGAAAGGAACACCGGAGTGTGGTTGTATGGCCGAGGTAAAGAGGACTCCGGAGTGAGTTTTGAATCTTTCTGAGGAAGGGTGAGGCTGATGTGATTGGCGGCGCCATAATGAGAGAGAGAGAGACGTGAAATGACACGCTCTGCGAGTTCCAAGACGGCTGTTCCCCACGCGCCTCGGTAACTGTAAAGCGCGTGAAGAGCACGCATGAATCCTCAGCACTGAATTTGAACAGGCTGCATCAGAGCCGTCGGTTTTTGCATTTATATAAGGAATAACTGCACAGTAACTTTTCATCTTCTCCATTTTCATCATCTGTTATAGAAAGCGGGAAAAAGAGGAACACTGCGATTTGTGATTCATCAGAGATCAAAAATTTTCAAATCCATCCTTTCGAATTCAAACCAAGTAAGTATGTCATCCTCTTCAACTGCTTCATCTTCTGCCCCCTCTTCGGCCTCGGTCAAATTAGTGGGAGATTCGGATAATCCGTTAGATATCCCCCCTATATCATATATCTTTCCGGAGAAGGATGCGATAAGAACCATAGACAGAGTCGATGGTTTAGAGTGTAATACCCGGACGATATCGTTTTACGAATGTCCGGCGGTTGACCTTGAGGTGTCCTCCATAGGGTTACGGATATCGCGGGGGCAGCTCGAGAGGGAACTCCCATCATTTTATCTTCCTTTTGACCTTGAGTACATAATTCCGACCCCCGAGGATAGGGCCTGTTGCCCACCGCAGGGGTTTATGACCGTATATATTGACCCCCTTAGAGTAGGGTTGAGGTTGCCGTTGTGGGGTATAGTCGTGGAGTTGTTAAGATACTACGGCATTGCCCTCTGCCAGTTAGCACCGAACGCGGTGAGGCAATTGGTAGGTTTTACTGTAGTTAGTAAAATGGCCGGAGTAGAACCAACGGTAGAACTTTTTAGGTTTTTCTACCAGCTTAAGAACTTCGGGAAGTCTAAGGGATGGTACTCCTTCAGTCCTCAAGCCCGTGGAGGGTTCAAGGTTCAAAACCCGAGCAAAGTAGAGGGGTGGAAGGAGAGGTTCATATTTGTTAGGAATAAAATAGCCCTCCCGAAGTGGAGGAGTGACGAGGTGCAGGATTCCGCTCCTGTGGAGAATCCGGGGGCCGAAATGAGGCACATATTCCTGCAAGTGGGGACTTTCCAAACCCTCTGTTCCGAGGAGGAACTGGAGAAAGCTGGGCTTAGCCCATATTATTCAGGAAACGGAGATGCCGAAGAGGGTAGGAGTTCTTTTGTCCTGTTACTCAATTTTGCCATTTTGCGCAGAACTGACCCTAGATATATATATTTGCAGTGGGACGCTTCGGAAAGCAGCCAGCATCAGGAAGCCCTACAGCGTCGGCGGCGGCAAAGAAGAAGGGGAAAGTCACCGAGGTGACTCCCCGAGAGAAGACGCCACAGAGTGCGCGGCCGTCGACGGGGTCGGAGGAGAGGGCGAGGCCGGCGGGGTCTCCGGTGTTATCGAAGAAGAGGCCGGAGCCTACTGGGGTTCCGCAAGCGCCATCCAAAAGACCCCGGGTTGGGGCAAGTACCGAGGTAATATTAAGAACGCTGATGAGTAGTTTAACTTACACGAGGTGTGTATCAGAGGCCTAACCCGTGTGCCTCGTTGTGTTTTAACTGTTTCAGGGGGAGCAGGTGATCCCCAGTATGCTGGGGTTCGACAGCACAGATGCCGAGAAGATTCTTCGGCTGGCCAAAGGGATAATTGAGGTCGGCCTGAAGAATGAGATAGAGGCCAAGAAGGGGCTAGCTGCGACGGCGCGAGAGCTTCGCGCTAAAAATGACAGGCTATCGTACGACTTGACCCAGGCCCGCAAGAGGGCTGCCGTGGTTGAGTCCGAGGTTGCGCGCCTGCGCAGCATAGAAACGGAGAATCACGGCCTCCGCGGCGAGCTAATGCAGCTGCGGGCAGAGATGGAGGCAAGGGAGGCCGCCGTGGTTGGAGGGCAGGGGGCCTTGCTGAGGGCCTTCGCCGAGAAGCTGTTACACTCCAGCACATTCCTTGATTTCCAGACAAGGTTTGTGGCCATAGGGGACAAAGCCACTCGGGCCATGGTGCTGGAAGAGGTGAAGGAGGCGTATCCGGACGTGGACATCCAGCGTCCAGAATTCGGATATGATCCCGAGGCGGCGGCCGAGGTGGAGAAGGCCTATTACGCCGCGCTGGCGGAGCTTCCGGAGTGGCCCCTGGTGAACGCGCTCGGGGGAAAGAGGCAGCTTCTGACTGCCGCAGAAGTTGCTAACTGCGTGGTGGACCAGGATGAAGAATTTCTGGCATTCAGCCGCGGTGAACTGGCCCCAGCCCCCCAAAACACCGAGCCCCTCCCCCCAATAGAAGCCGAAGTCCCCGCTGAAGCCGAGGCCGTCGTAGCGGCCGAAGGAGGAAATGCCGAAGTGCATGAGGGCCAGCAGGAAGAGTTGCCCGAGGCAGCAGAGGCAATTGAGCGGGAGGTCAGTAGATCCCCGCAAATTTAAATTTGTAAATTTGTAGAAATGATAGGAATGATGTAATTGAACCGTTGTACTCTGGCCATGTGAAATACAATTTCCTTTTTTCGGACTCGTGTAGTCTTTTCATTTACGTAATTCATTGTGTGTTGCCGAACAGTATTCAACTCTTATATGGTTGAGAGTAATTCTGTTTGATTCTTACCAACTGTCTAGAACACCACGGAGCTGCACGAGACGATAAAGAAGTTAATGAAATCACTTGAGTGGTTCCGCGGAGAGAAGAACCGTCTGGAGATGCAAGTAGTGCCGAGGCTGAAGAAGCAGATAGCCTCGGTGGAGGAGAAGGTGGTCGAGGCCAATGAGAGGGCCAAAGACTTCGAGATGAAGTATCGAGCCACAGCTGCCGAGATGAGCCGTGTCCGCGTTCACCACAAGGAATATGAACGGATTTTGTCCGAGTTCGGTCTTCTGACTTTTGAAGAAGTAGAAGAGCGGACTGTTGAAATTCAGAGCGACATCTCGGCGTTGATGTCTAGGAGCTCGGTTGAGTCCGCGGAGCTGGTGAGAAAAAGAGAAATCCTGGAACTATTGCTCAGCATGTATGAAGGGCTAAAGGGCCGAATCAGGCGAAGGCCTGCTGCTGAGGAGTTTATTGCGAGCACTAGTCAGGACCGAAGTACTCAGAGAGCTCCTCGGAAGGATAAGAAGAATAAAAGCCAGAAGAAGCCCCCCGCGCGGAGCAAAGGCATAGTTATTCGGGAGCCAGCCCCGATGACCGCAATTGAAGAGCCTCCGGCGGTTGCCGAGAAGATAGTCGAGGAGCTGACTCAAGAGATTGAGGCGATGGTCCCGGAGGAGTGGGACCCTGAGCAATGGACTCAAACCCCGAGGTCCACGTCACAACAAACTAGCAGAGAACGGACCAGAGATCAAGCTCCTAGGCCGGCGCCTAGAGAAAGTCCTCGGCGAAGGGAGCCGCGAAGGGATGACCGAGCTAGAGCCCAAGAGGGTAATAGGGCCGGAGCCCGAGGTCAAAGATCTTCAAGGTCCCGAGGGACTCAACACAGACCGGGGAGCGGGTCCCAGCGCCGGAGCGCGCAGTATTGGCTCGGGGGCCATAGATAGTAGGTTTATATGTCGCCTTGTTGTTATGTGTTGTTTTTTTTTTTTTTTTTTTTTTCGGAATTTTGTGTAAAGGACCATATGATATGTAATATTTGGAAAATAATAATAAAGTTGTTGTAATGAGAGTAACTTGTTACAAATCATCTGAATTGGGTGTTCGGGAACACGATACAAAATCTCTTAATCGTTTAAGTAGGTGTTCGGGAACACGATATGGAATAATCCACTTCTCCCCGAGCGGATCTGGCGGGAGCAAAAACTCCCCGGACGGATCGGGCGGGAGTTATCATTTCTCCGGTTAAACAGACGAGAAAGTGGTATGAGTCCGGGGACTAAGGTACGAACCCCCTCGGACGGACCGAGAGAAAGGTGTAATTGTCCGGAGACTAAAAATGATAGTATGTTTGTGTTAGGGCGTCCCCGTAACATAGAGAATAACTCAGTAAGTTATGCCAGCAAAGAATTTCATTCAATGATAAGTGCCGGGGCAAATTCAAAAGTACAAAGAAAAATAACAACTACAAAGGAAATTAAAAGAAAAATAGTGCTTGCGATGTGACCTTTACAGGTAGAAGCGTCTTAAGTTTGTGACGTGCCAACTTCGGGGGATGGGGGTCCCATTGAGATGCTCAAGCTGATAAGAGCCGGAGTCGTGCGTGGCAATGACTCGGTAAGGGCCCTCCCATGAAGCATGTAGTTTGCCCTCGGGGGCAGCTTTGCTGGCCGAGTTGAGTCGGAGAACTAAGTCCCCGACATTGAACTGAGTACCTCTGACCCGGAGGTTATAATATTGGGCAGCTCGCTGCTTGCACTTAGCCTGGTGAACGAACGCTTGTTCCCGGCGATTCTCAAGCTCATCCAAGTTTGTGCGAAGAGCCTCGTCATTATCATCTGGAACTAGTGTGAGGAGGCGAGGACTCGGCACACTAATCTCAGCGGGGATAACGGCTTCGGAGCCGTAAGTAAGGCTGTAAGGAGTCTCCCCGGTGGAGGTGTGCGGCGTTGTGCGAATAGCCCATAAGACCTGTGGCAGGTTTTCGGCCCATAGACCTTTGGCACTATCCAGTCGTTTCTTTATTCCCGTAAGAAGGGTCCGGTTGGTGACCTCAACCTGCCCGTTCGCTTGAGGGTGGGCAACCGAAGTGAAAATCTGTTTGATGTGGAGTTCTTTACACCATGAGCGGAATGGATCGTTGGCAAACTGCTTACCGTTGTCCGAGATAATAGTGCTCGGGATGCCGAAGCGGCAAACTATATTGCGCCAGACAAATTTCAAAATATTCTGTCCGGTGATAGCCGTAAGTGGTTCGGCTTCGACCCACTTAGTGAAGTAGTCCACGGCGACGACAAGGAATTTCAGTCCTCCCGGAGCAACAGGGAATGGTCCTACAATATCGATACCCCACTGAATGAACGGCCATGCACCTTGGATTCCGGTGAGTTCAGTCTGCGGCAAATGCTTTACCCGGGAATGTAGCTGACACTTGCTGCATTTGGTCACTAGATCGTGAGCATCGTTAAATAGGGTCGGCCAATAGTAACCCCAGCGGAGAACTTTCTTGGCTAAAGTTCGGGAACCGATATGGCTTGCACAGGCCCCTTCATGAACCTCTCGCAGAACTTGTATGGCCTCGGCAGGGGCGAGGCACCGGAGGCTCGGTTGTAGGTACGATTGTCGATATAGCACTCCATTATGAAGGGAGTATTTAG
The DNA here is from genome assembly GCA_958295605.1 of Ajuga chamaepitys. Taxonomy (NCBI): domain Eukaryota; kingdom Viridiplantae; phylum Streptophyta; class Magnoliopsida; order Lamiales; family Lamiaceae; genus Ajuga; species Ajuga chamaepitys. Next base: position 72,918,348 of record OY282495.1, read on the forward strand.
GGGCTTTGAGTACAACTTGTCGAGCTCGCAGCTTGTCAGTGGGCAAAATACCATCTCGAAGATATTGAATGATCGGAGTCATCCAGTTCGGACCATTGTCGGTCAGTACCGAAACTGTAGCTTCATGAATTGACGGGTGAGAAAGGTCTTCGACCGTGATATCCGGAGATATATTAATCTGGACCGCGGAGGCCAGCTTGCTAAGTGCGTCCGCTCTAGAATTCTGAGCACGCGGGATCTTCTCGATAGTAACTGCATCAAAAGCTGACATGAGTTTGAGTGCTAGAGTGTGATACCTGACCATTGTTTCTTCCTTGGCGACATAAATCCCCTGAATTTGCTTAGATACGATCTCGGAATCCGTGAAGAGTTCTAGGTGACGAACACCTAGAGATTGAGCGAGCCGGAGCCCGGCGAGGACTGCCTCGTATTCTGCTACATTATTAGTCACCTTAAATTTGAATCGGATGACATATTTGACCTCGACCCCCTCGGGGTCGATGAGAAGCAGCCCAGCACCACTTCCTCGGACTGTGGATGCTCCATCTACAAATAGTTGCCACATCCGTGGTGGAGGGGTGGGTGTGACGCGGTGTGGTGCATCATTGTCTGCGGAGGACTCATGATTACCTGCCGGGGTTTCGGCCAGGAAGTCAGCAAGTGCTTGACCTTTAATTGCTCGGCGAGGGAGGAACTGGATATCATACTCACCCAACTCAATTGCCCACTTAGCAAGGCGCCCGGACACCTCGGGTTTCACAAGGATCTGGCGTATAGGGTGATTGGTTAGGACCCGTATTTCACGCCCCTGGAAGTATGGCCGAAGACGCCGAGCTGCCATAACAAGGGCCAAAGCGGTTTTTTCAAGTTCTGAATATCGCGTCTCGGCTCCATGGAGCACCCGGCTTGCAAAATATACGGGATGTTGAACCCCCTCCACTTCGCGCACAAGAGCGGCGCTGACAGCTTCTTCGGCGGATGCCAGATATAAGTACAGTGGCTCTCCGGGGAGAGGAACTGACAAAGTAGGCAGCTGCTGTATATGCAGTTTCAAGGCTTCAAAAGCCTCGGTGCACTCTGGAGTCCACTCAAAGGACTTCGCTTGCCTCAGGATCTTGAAAAATGGGAGCTGACGCTCCGCTGCTTTCGATAAGAATCTGTTTAAAGCCGCTAGGCCACCTGTAAGGCGTTGAACTTCCCTGAATGTTTTTGGGGCCTGCAAGTCTAATACATCACGGAGTTTAGCTGGATTGGCTTGTAAGCCGTTTTGTGAAACCATGTATCCGAGGAACTTCCCGGAGCCCACACCGAAAGTGCATTTTGCCGGATTGAGTCTCAAGTTATAACGCCGCAGGGTGCGCAATGTTTCGGCGATATCCTGCACACATGAAGGATGGGAGGAGCTTTTGATGACCAAGTCATCAACGTAAACCTCAACATTGCGACCTATCTGGTCGTGGAAGACAAAGTCCATTAGGCGCTGATAGGTGGCCCCAGCATTCTTGAGCCCGAAGGGCAATTTCTTGAAAGCATAGCAGCCAAAGGCAGTGATAAACGCCGTTTTGATAGCATCCTGTGGATCCATAAAGATCTGATGATAGCCTTTGTACAGGTCCAAAAAACAAAGTGCCACGTACCCCGTAATGGCTTCGGCCTTTTGATCGATGGAGGGCAGAGGATAGCAGTCCTTGGGACAGTGCTTATTAAGATCGGAAAAATCGACACACATCCGCCATGCCCCACTGCTTTTTGTTACCATTACTGGATTGGACAACCAGGAGGGGTAGAATACCTCGAACAAGATGTCCGCATCTAAGAGTTGCTTCACCTCACTTCGAATGGCTTCATTTCGCTCCGGAGCGAATTTCCTCTGCTTCTGTTGGATTGGCTTGACACTAGGATCAATATTCAGCTTGTGGGTAATCACCTCGGGAGAGACTCCAGGCATGTCTAGAGGAGACCATGCGAAAACATCGGAATATTCTCGCAGGGTCTGGATAATGGCCTGAGGTAACCATGGCACGTCCACGGCCCCTACTGTTACTGTCTGCTCCGGCTTAGACGGATCTAGCGGGATTTGAGCAGTGGCATCCCCCAATGGGGTACGGTCCCGGGGTTCTAGAACCTGTGATGTTACCTGAAGCTGCTGTTTGGGAGAGACCTTAGCAGTCTTTTTGAGCGCCACATACATGCACTCTTTCGAAACCCGCTGACTGCCGCGGATGGTCACCTCACCATGCGAAGTGGGAAACTTTAATGCGAGGTGATACGTGGAGCATATGGCTTTTGCCGGGGTGAGCCAGTCTCGGCCCAATATCATGTTATATGGCGAGGGAGAATTCACCACATAAAAGTCCAGGAAGATAGTTTTTATCCTCGGATAAGTCCCTAAAGACGCTGGAAGAGTAATGATACCTTCCGGCCGAACTTCACCTTGGGTGAATGTCTGTAAGGGCCCGGGGGCCGGTCGAAGTTGGTCTCGGGAGATCCCCATCCTCTCAAAACAGTCCGCAAATATGATGCTTACTGCAGCACCGTTGTCCACAAAGACCCGCCGTACTGTTATGTTAGCTACAGTCATATCAATGACAATAGCGTCAGTGTGGGGTGTGATTTCTGGAACCGGATCCCTATCCGTGAAGCTGATAGTCTCGGACTGATGGAGGCGTTTGTGACGTGGCTCCTCGGGAGGAGGACGTCGAGCCTCTGCCTTTAAGGCATGTCGTGAAGCCCCAGTGGGTAGGGCTCCATATATCACGTTTATCACGTGAGGGGGTGCGTTGTCCCCGGGTCCTCCCGGAGGAGGAGGTGGAAGTGGGAGACGTGGCGGCTGGCGATTGCCAGAATCTTGTCGCGCGTAGTTACTGGGCCCCTGCCGATTATTCTGCCAATGTGGCCGATTTTGTTGATTATCTCGATCATGGTAACCTCCGCGGTGATGAGACGAGCCCCCATTGTGGTTTGCCCTAGATTGGTCTCCGGTTCGTGCAACGTATTGCCGCAAAAACCCTTTCTTGAGGCATTCCTCAATTTCCTTGCCGAGTTCCCGGCACTCCTCAGTCTCATGTCCGTGATCTCGGTGGTATGCGCACCACTTTCCACGGTTCCTCTTTTCAGGAGGCGCTGTCATCCGCGGACAAGGCCGGAAGTCGTTTTTATGGAGTGAAAGAATTTCAGCCCGTGACTTCGTCAGCGGAGTCAATTGCGGAATTGCACTTCGGGATTCTGAATGCCCCGGTGTCAAGCGTGAAAATGCGCTAGTTCGCGTACTAGGACCGGTTTGTGCCTTGTCGGCCTGTCGCTTGATTGCGTGCTTCTCACGTTTCTGCCGTGTCTGTTCCTCGGCCTTAGCAAATTTACACACTGTTTTGAACAGTGCTCGAGTTGTGACCGGGGTGTTCCGAGCTAACTCGGTGTGGAGAGCTCCAGGGCGGAGTCCATTCATGAAGGCGTTAATGGCTACATCGTCAGGGCAATTTCCCACCTTGAGACTTACCGCTGTGAAACGGTCCAGAAATTGAGTAACGGTTTCGCCGTCCCGTTGTTCCATACTCATAATGTCGGCCAGAGTGGCCATGGGCTTCGCTCGAGCTTCAAACCTTGCCCATAAGTGCTCGGCGAATTCTCTGAATGAGGATATGCTGTCTCGCGGGAGAGAATCAAACCAAACCCGAGCTTCATCCTGTAAGTACTCCGGGAAAATCCTACAGTACTGAAGAGATGTGATGTTATCATGGCTAAGCATACTGTGCCTAAAAGCACCAAGAAAATTGGCCGGGTCTCCCGTGCCGTTGTAAGGTGATATAGCTGGCCGTTTGAACCCTTCGGGAAGGGTAATGGCCATGATTTCGGAGGAGAACGGTGTGATAATCTCTCCGTTGGCATCAAGGCCTAGGATTCTGTCAAGTTCAACGTTGCGTTGAACCCGCTCATACTCTTGGAGATCCTGAGCATGAGAGTCAGCGTAGCGAGCTTTTTTAGCCGCACTAAGTGGACGACGGCGATTCACATCAGCTGGTTCCTCATTACGAGGTCGTGATCCGTTTGAACTCCCCAGGTCCTCGGAAGAACCAGGTCGTTCCCGTCGTCGATCCTGACGCCTGCGATAGCCCGGTGCCGGTTGTCCGCGCGGGCGAGGTGGAGGTACGCCGGGATTATCATTATGGCTAACAGGTTCCGCGGCAGGCCTCGCTGGTCGTAGGCGATTGACTGCCCAATCTTGTAGGACATGCGCATGCTCCTGTAAGAAATCTTGGAGCAGTTCTGGTGTGATTTGAATGTTTACCGGTGGCTGAGCAACAGCAATATTAGGGTCTTGCTGATCTTGAGGGGGTGGAGGGTTTTGATTACCCTGATGATTGGATGCACTCGTTTCCGGCAATTGCCTCGACGGTGCAACTTGATCCACCCTCGACGGTGCAACTTGATCCACGGGTGGATCCTGATCGGAATGGTCTCCACGGCGGGCTTGATTCAAACGAGTTGTCACCATGATTCTTAGATGCAATGCGAACGTAAAGACTGCCTTGTCGTTCCCACAGACGGCGCCAATTTGTTAATACACGATCCGGAAAACACCCAATCGAACAGTAATTAATGCAAACAGAATGCAAAGACACACAATATACGTGGTTCGATCCGGAGATCTACGTCCACGGGCAGAAAACGGCAATCGCCGAGGTGTTTCCCTTTACTAAAACGCGGAGTTTACAGTATGTATTACTGAATGCAAAGTGTGAACCCTAATTCAGAGTTCTTTTCACCTATTTATACTACTAAACCAAAACCCTAACTAAATCCCTATAATCTTGCCCACTAAATCTGCATGGCAGTTGGGACAAGATCATGGCCTTAATTCACGGAACAGAGTTGATTCGCTAGATAGAATGCGTGTTGCTGGCACGCTTGCTGGGCCTGGGCTCAAGTTTGTGCATGCTGAGCCTCGCTGTTAGCCCGGCCTGAGCTGATCGGGTTGGTGACCCGACCCGAGCTGATCGGGTTATCCCTATCAGTAATAAAAAAAAATAGTTCAATCTCTTTTCTGTATTAAACTATGTTATAATCTCTTAAGGCTTAAAGAGTCGTAGTTTAAAATTTACTTTTTAAAGAAGCTTTGTAATGATCACAAAGCTGGAAATCTATTAGTAATTGGTCCAAATTTTGATGATGATAAACGTAATTTAAATTGAAATCTAATAAAAAAATGTAACTAGAATTACAATAGAAAATTCAGAATATTCGAAGTGCATAAGGTGCGTGTGTGGTCCACGATTTTAGGACACTAGAAAATGCTTGGATTGACCTTAAAGCTTTGAAATTGGAATTAGAATACTGGACTTTCTTTATTATGCAGAAAAGATACAACGAATGTGGCAGAACAAAACTAATTCTGTTGAGCTCATACATTCAACAAAAACCTCCTTTGCCCACAAACTTTAAATTTAATTATCTCCATCGAAGGGACATCTTTACATTTCATGCCTATAACAAACCATCATTTGTTTTATTTGTTACTAGTTTCCTCGACCTAAAATATCTTTTTATTGAATTCTAATCAAAATATATAATTAATATGTATACTAATGAAAATTGAGACATAATATGTATACTAATGTTACGTGAGATTTAAATTTGCAACATTTTTAATGATCTTTGATAACACACTTTTGATATGTTGAATATTTGTCACTGCTGAGTTTCGAATCCAGATTGCTAAATTGCAGGAGTTTAAGTGCAAAGTCTAAATCATTAGGCCACAACAACTTATTTAGTTTATTTTTTAACAAAAACTATATATACACAATATCTTGCTATAGCATAAAAATTACTCTTAAAATTAAAATTTTACATCAAACTACAACCTAATTTAATTTTATTTAAACTATTCTATATCTAATTGTATGCAAAGTTTCCATTAACTTTTTACTAGTTTCATTATATATATATATATAACTTACTTTATATCACACTATGTTATATCTAATTATTGTATATAAATTTTAAGACAATCCTTAATTTTAATTACAAAAGTTTTATGTATTTACTTGTTTAGACGATTTTGAGATACCTTAAACTTACCTGTAATAGTAATTAAGTGATTTATTACTTTTGTTGTGTTTTATAGAATATAAAACTAAACAAAAACTAAACTTATAAACATGAAGAAACGTGACAAAATGTCTCATGTCTAGATTTTCACACTTAAGAAATGTATTTAAATTCTTGAGCTACAAATCTTTTCTGTTGTTGTTTAGTAAAAATATAATGTGTGTATATCTATATACAAACACACACATAATTCACTAATAAATTTATTTTAGATAACGAATAAGTAAATCTTTAGATGGTCTATAAATTGTTCATTTTTTAGGTTTGAGTAGGTCGTTTTCACCACTTATGTTACGAATGTTCTATTGTGATAATTAAGATGTAACACATGAGAAATAAAATAAAAGTCTCATGAGAAAAAATAATCCATAAATATTTAATTAGTTTTAAAAAAATATATATATGTAATTTTATTAATTACAAGTGTTACCTAAAAAGTGTTATTTATAAGTATTACATAAAAGTGCTACTTACTCAAAAGTGATACGTAAAAAGTGTTACTTATTTGAAAGTATTACCTAAAGGTGTTACAATTTAAAAGTGTTACGTTCAAAGCGTTGCATATTTTAAAAGTGTTACATGAAAATGTTACATATTCGCAAATGTTACATAAGTGTTACATATCAATAAGTGGTACAAAAGTGTTACATAAAAGTCAATATTTTAAAAGGGTTACAAACGTAGTGTTACATAAAGCCATTTATGTTGTAGTGTGCAATAAGTAATTAAAAGATATTATAAATGACTTATGAAATGTAGCACTACACTGAATCAAAGTTCGATATGATAAAGACACATCTGATTAGTCTTAACTACACAAAGTACAAACTAGAGGAACCTAAACTACACAAAGTACAAAGTAAAGAAAAAAATTAAATACTAAAGGTTCTGAAACACCTCTTTGTACACAATATTGACTATTGAATTGTCTTTTGTTTCTCTCCATTGCATATAAAGATCTTTAAGCCACATCGATTTGTAGAATTTGACAGGTTTGAATATTTAAAATAAAAATTTAAATAGCATATTAGAATTTGATTAATTTATCTCCATTGTATTTCACCGACGTGTTGCAGGGGTTGTAATATTATAGTAGTATATTTATATATAATTATATGTAAGTATAAGGATAAGACAATGTCAAAAATTTAATACTACCTCCGTCCCGAATGGAGTTGCACCTCTAAGGGTGCACACATATTAAAAAAATATGTTTTTGCTGTTTCAGTTGACTTTTCAAAGGTGGATTAAGGTGGAGATTATGAGATAAGTTTCTATTTTTAGGGTGTGCAAATTGTTGTGGGACGTACCGAAAAGGAAAGTATGCAACTTCATTCGATACGGATGGAGTAGTTATTATTTTTTAAAGTTACATATCTTAAATTTAGAAATATTAGCCTTAGAAATCACATCGCATTACATTCATAAGCATAGGGGTGGTAACTTGTTTTATCATATGTATTTAAATAAAATATAACCGGTTTACTGTTTTTATAGTTAACATAATTTTTTTTTTTTTCACAAAAGAGAGAAAAACAAAGTAATTCAATCAACAAATCACTTATCTAGGTTTTTTCAACTGTAAAGTGTAAACCGAAGGAGAAAAAAACAAATCATCTTCTATAAAATTTATTTCAAACTTTGCTGACCTTTTTATTTTGTATACAAAAAATAAAAAATCGAAATATACGATAATAATCCAAAACAGAAGTAATTTATAATTAAATTTAATATTTTAATTATATATGTTTAAAATGGATGTCAAATCGAAGATTGTGAAAATAAGTTTAATTCATTAATTTTTTCCGTATAAAATAGAGTTGAGACTAAAAGTTATAAGGCTTGTAAATATTAAGAGAAAAAGTGAAAAAAAAACAAAAGAAAAAGAAAAAAATCTTATTGGTTGGTTTTAAGTAACTCCCTTCATTTGTAGGGGGCATTCTTTCCCATTTTACTTCCGTAGCAAACTGAGAGAAAAATCATGATTCATGATTTAAAATAATTCAAGAATACCACAAAAAACACATCAAGAAATATATCTTTCCTTTATATTTAAGGCAGATTTTAGATTTGGTTTTGTATTAGATATTTTTATTTTTTTGCCCCTTCTAATTATCCCTAGTCCCTATTACTATCTTGTAAAAGAGTGATACTTATGTACATCATCTGTGAACTTGCTTGATCCTACCCGTCTCGACCTCAATTTTTTTCTTATACTGGCCTCTATTTCGCGTTTGGCATCCATCTAATCCGACTGCGTCGTGGTATTAATATGTTCGTTCAATACGCGCACGCGCGCGCACACACATATATGGACATGTCTCAAACAATAGGCGTTGATGGCCTGATGGTAGCGCTTTATTTGGCCAATTGCAAAGTTGCATGTTAAAACTTGTGGTCTACATTTCTATATATTTATATTTTTCGTTTGTCGATGATATATAACTAAAAGGCTACAATTTTCAAGCGAAATTTGTAAATGCTCAAGTGGTGAGTTGTGCGAATTTTATAGAAACTATGCAAGATAATTCATAAATGTATCATAAACATTGAATGTGAAAGGCAAAGATCAACCATTCAATATATTGATGAAACTGAGTGTTTTACAGCAGCTAATTCACTCACTCATAGCATTATAAAATGGAGTTCATCACTATATATATGTCTACAAAAGTTGCCCTAGAAGTCATCCTAAAATAAGACAAAACTCATTAAGGAGTTGCCAAAATAGAGATGACATAAAATCTACTTTTGCGTGTAAACTTATAGCCTAGCTAAATGTGCAGATTCACAAAAGAAGAAAGATTCCTGCAGTAGTCATAAAGTAGGATTAATTAGCTAAAAACTGTTTCATTAAGAAAGACAACGGTCAGCGATGCAAAAGACAACGGTTAACAGTTGAAAGACAACGGTTAACGGTTGAATGCTGCATTATAATTCCAACATCCCCTCCTCAAGCTGGATGTGCATAGAGTCGCAGTCCAAGCTTGGACAGAACTTGATGAAAGGGCCCTGGAGGTAGTTGCTTGGTGAGTAAGTCAGCTAATTGGTTCTTGGAAGAGACCTGCTCGAATGATAAGAATCTATCCTTGAACTTGTTCCTGACAACGTGGCAGTCTATGTCTAAGTGTTTTGTGCGCTCATGAAACACTGGATTTTCAGCTATGTGAACAGCAGCTCTGTTATCACAGCTGAGGTGAATGGGTTTAGGAACAGGAACGTTCAAATCTGCAGAAATATAATCAATCCACATGAGTTCACAAGTGATAGATGCCATGGCTCTGTATTCTGCTTCCGCAGAGCTTCTAGAAACTGTAGTTTGTTTCTTCGATTTCCAGGATATAAGACAGTGACCCAGAAATATGCAGTAACCAGTGATGGACTTTCTTGTGTCTAAACATGATCCCCAATCAGAGTCACAAAATCCTTGAACTGAGAAAGTGCTGGATTGAGGATAAAATAACCCAAGATGAGAGGTACCTTGTAAATATTTGACCAAGTGTAGGGCAGCAGTCCAATGTGAGGTTCTAGGTGCACTCACAAATTGACTCAATTGTTGAGTAGCAAATGTGAGGTCTGGCCTGGTAAGATTGAGGTAAAGCAGTCTGCCTATGAGCCTCCTATAGGTTTCTGGATCTGGTAAAAGAGAGCCATCTGAAGAGCTAAGTTTCTGATTATATGGTAAGGGAGTGGAGACAGATTTGCAATTGTCCAAACCTGTGTCATTGACAATGTCAAGGATGTATTTCTTCTGGCACAGGAAAGTTCCAGAATCATTTCTAATCAGTTCCATACCAAGGAAATAGCTGGCTTCTCCTAGATCTTTGATGGTGAACTTTTCATCCAAGGACTGTTTTAGATCAACAATAAGAGTGTTGTTATTTCCAGTGATAAGAACATCATCCACATAGACTAAGACAACTAGGAAGTCACCATCTCTAGTCAGTGTGAACAAGCAATGATCATGTGCGGATTGCTTAAAACCAAACAGAATAAGGGTGGTGCAAAATTCTGTATTCCATTGTCTGGAAGCTTGTTTGAGACCGTACAAGCTTTTCTTGAGTTTACATACCTGAGTTGGATCAACTTTGGTGTATCCATCTGGAGGTTTCAGATACACTTCCTTGTCCAGAAAACCATGCAGAAAAGCATTGTTGATGTCAATATGGTGCAAGCCTCAGTTTCTGACAGTAGCAAGTGCAATGAGGTATCTGACAGTAACTGGTTTAGCAACAGGGGAGAAGCTGTCATCATAGTCTTCTCCTAGGATCTGGTTATATCCCTTGGCAACTAGTCTTGCCTTATATCTCTCAATAGACCCATCTGGATGTAATTTGACTTTGAAAATCCATTTACTCCCTATGGCCTTTTTGCCTGGGGGAAGAGTAGTGATGTCCCATGTCTCGTTTCTTTCAAGAGCATCAAGTTCTTCATGCATAGCTTGAATCCATTCGGGATATCTACTGGCTTCTTTGAAGGTAGTGGGTTCAGGAATGGAAAGATGTTGAGTATAAAAGGCTGCATGGGAGGGTGGTGGAAGAAAGAAAGAATTGAGGTCCATGTCATTTGGAATTGTAGCAGTGGTCTGGACAAAGTCCTTTAAGTGGGCAGGTTTATGGGTCAATCTGGTGCTTCTCCTAGCAGGGGCAGGATTTGTTGTGGGTGAATCTGTTGGAGTGTCATCCAAAGGTGTGGTGACTGGTGTGGGTGTGGAGGATGAAGGAGTGGTATCAACATCATCAAATAAGGGAAATGGCAAAGTGGGTTCAGTAGCAGGAACCTGAGTTTCAGAATTAGCAAAGGGGTAGGTGGATTCTAAGAATATCACATCTCTAGAAGTGAGTACTTGGTGAGTGGTAACATCATACAATCTGTACCCCTTTTGATGAGGAACATACCCAATAAATATGCATTTTTTTCCCCTTTGTTCAAATTTGGTTTTGTGTGGTTGAGTGTCTGTGGCATATGCCAAACACCCAAAAGGTTTCATAGTTCCATAAGAAGCTACAGTAGTGAACATTATTTCATAAGGTACTTGCCAATTCAGCACCCGAGTTGGTAATCTGTTGATGATGTGAGCAGCAGTGAGTATGGAATAAGGCCATAGATAGTGTGGTGCTGATGATTCTTGCATCAATGCTCGTTCCATTTCAAGAAGGTGTCTGTGCTTCCTTTCCACCACTCCATTCTGTTGAGGAGAATACACACAGGTCTTTTGATGAACAATCCCTTTGCTAGATAAGTAATCTTGGCAGTCCTTGCTCATGAATTCAAGTCCATTATCTGTCCTTATTTTCTTCACTTCCAATTCCAACTGGTTAGAGATCATGTTGATGAACTGTTTGAGAGATGTAACGGCCTGTTTCTTGCTAGCCATCAGGTTAACCCATGTCATTCGACTGTAATCATCCACTACAGTAAGGAAGTATGAAGTCTCAGTGATACTGGGTTGGGAGTATGGTCCCCAGATATCAACATGTAGTAACTCTAAGACTCTGGAACTGTTGCTTGTGCTGAGTGGAAAGCTGATCCTTGTTTGCTTGGTGAGGTGACATATATCACAGTGTTTGTGTTCTTCAATGACAGGAGGTGTACACATGTGCTTCAGAAAATACAAGTGCTGCATTGCCATTGGGGATGCATGACCCAATCTCCTATGCCAGGTTCTAAACATTTTCATGTAGTGAGGAGCACTCACTGTGTATGCTGTTGTAGCTTCCTTTGAGAAGATTGGTTGAGCCACATATAGTTTACCAACTAGCTGTCCAGTCAGAATTGTATCACCATTTTGACTATCTTTTACCACACATGAGTTGTGGTTGAATATAGCTTGAGCCCCATTCGTGGTGGTCAACTGTGAGATGGACAACAAGTTACATGTGAAGCTTGGCACAAGATAGACTTCCTTCAGTGTCAATTTGTCAGACAGAATCACATCCCCATAGTGTGTGACCTGCTTCTCTCCACCATCTGGAAGTGTGATCACAGCAGTGGTGTGAATAGGTGTCAAGTTGGTCATTAATGTAGCATCATTGCACATGTGTCTGCTGGCTCCAGTATCAATGATCCAAGCATCATCATGTATGCCTTCAATGAGAGTGAAAGCAAAGTGAGAGCTGCCAAGATGAGACATGTCCTGAGTCTTTGCTCTTGGTATATCAAATTCATTGTTAGAGTTAGGTTGAGCTCTCAATATTCTGGCCACTTCCTTCTGTACAATTGCAGAAATATCCGTGGTGTTTCCACTGTGGTTCTGTCCTGTTTCATTGTGGAACTCAGATGCAGAGTTTCCTTCCACCATATTAGCAAAGCTTCTTTGTTCCTTTGGTCCATAATACCAGTCCGGGTAGCCTTTGAGTTTGAAGCACTCCAATGAGGTGCCCATGAGTGCCACAGTGGTCACACAATAGCTTGGCTTTCTCCTCTTTGCTCATTCTGGGAACTCCTCTTCCTCTTCCTCCAGAAAATCCTGCCCTGCTGTTTGAGTTGCCTCTGCCAGGGAGACTTCTTCCATATCCACCAGATCTTACATTCATAGCTGAGTGTTCATTAACTTCACTTCCACCAGTCCCAATATTTCTCTGTTTTTCAATCCTAAGCACCATAGAATAAGCATTGTCAACGTTTGGCAGCGGATCCATCATCAAGATCTGGCTTCTTATGGGATCATAGGAGTCATGTAGTCCCATCAAGAACTGAATCAGTTTTCCTGACATCTCAAATTCTTCCCACTGTTTTGCTGCATCACATGTACAGACTGGTATACATTTGAGCAGGGATAGTTCATTCCAGAGTTTGTGGAGATGGTTGTAGTAAACCGCCATGGATTGGTTCCCTTGTGAGAGATTGCAGATCTCTTTCTGGATTTGAAACAGCTGGGGACCACTGCTGTCACCAAATCTGCTGGCTACTGTATCCCATAAGTTTTTAGCATTCTTGGCATATAAAAACGTTTCTGAAATCTCCTTCGCAATAGAATTGATTAACCATGCTCTTACCATCCCATCCACTCTTTCCCACTGTTCTTTGAGTCTAGGATCAGTAGGTGCTTCAGTTCCCCCAGTTATGAATCCCAATTTGTTTTTAGCTAGCAATGCGATTTGCACAGATCTGCTCCAAGGAAGATAGTTATTTCCACTCAGTTTGGTAGATACGAGACTCATACCTGGGTGATCCGACCCGTGAAGGTTGAGAGGATCATTTTCTGTAAGGTTTAGTGCTGCAACAGCAGTTGTTGTTTCTCCTGCCATGAAAGCTGGGTTGTTAGATCTAGCTCCGAGTTGTGGCCATTCCTCTACTGTATTTCTCCGGGTATTTGTGTTTGAACTCATAGCTATCAACTATGGCTCTGGTACCATATAGAAACTATGCAAGATAATTCATAAATGTATCATAAACATTGAATGTGAAAGGCAAAGATCAACCATTCAATATATTGATGAAACTGAGTGTTTTACAGCAGCTAATTCACTCACTCATAGCATTACAAAATGGAGTTCATCACTATATATATGTCTACAAAAGTTGCCCTAGAAGTCATCCTAAAATAAGACAAAACTCATTAAGGAGTTGCCAAAAAAGAGATGACATAAAATCTGCTTTTGCATGTAAACTTATAGCCTAGCTAAATATGCAGATTCACAAAAGAGGAAAGATTCCTGCAGTAGTCATAAAGTAGGATTAATTAGCTAAAAACTGTTTCATTAAGAAAGACAACGGTCAGCGATGCAAAAGACAACGGTTAACAGTTGAAAGACAACGGTTAACGGTTGAATGCTGCATTATAATTCCAACAAATTTGATTAGTGGATGTTGTGGATTCAAGCTCTGATGACTTTCAATCGTTATTAATTATTTTCTGAATACATTAAATAGTACTTAATTAATAATTAATTAATATCAATTTATTTTCTCTGTTTGTTGTTGTGATCCGATATACTATGGGTCCATTTGCTTAAGATTGAGCTCAGTAAATTTAGAGGATCGAATGCTAATAAAACACACTCATTAACTCCCTCAGTCAGATTTGACCTAGCACTCCACAATCTTAAGCAAACGGACCATATAACTTGTTACTTAAACATATAATTTGCTTACTTGAACATTATAATTTACAACTCTTTAATTTTTTATTTATTTCTTCTTATTGTGGTGGGCCCCAATATAATATAACTTATTTAACCAAAAAATATTATTTCTTCACCTGAACATTATTATTTTTATTTCTTTAGATTTTGTCTTTTTCTACTTGATGTGACGAATTCGATATAGTATAACTTGTTTAACCATAATATAATATTTGTTTACCCGAACAATATAATTTGTAATTCTTTATTTTTTCCTTTTCTACTTGTTTTGACATATCCGATATAGTATAACTTATTTAACAAAAAAATATTATTTGTTTATCTGAACAGTATCATTTTTAATTCTTTAAATTTTATTTTTATTCTTATTGTGCAAATTCAATACAGTATAGCTTGTTTAAGTAAAAATATTATTTGTTTACCTAAAAAATTATTGCAATTCATTAAGTTTTATTTTCTTTTTCTTCTTGTTTTGGCAGATATGATATAATATAACTTGTTTAACTAAAAAATATTATATCTTTACCTGAATAATATTATTTGCAATTCTTTAATTTTTTTTCTCCTTGATGTAGCAAATACAATATACTATGACTAGTTTATCAAAAAAATATTATTTCTTTACTTGAACAATATACTTTTTAAATCCATAAGGCACATAAAAAAGAAAAAATGAAACATAAGAAATAATATTATCCCAAATAATAAAATATAAATGAATCATTTTTTATTTCATTAAATAACATTTATTTACCAATTTCTATTATTAATGTATAAATTAATAAATAAAAAATAACTAATAAAAATTAGAGGTTATTAGGATTCGAAACACTAGCTTCTCGCAATTAAACTCGCGCACCGCACTTTTTGGCATCAACAAGTTGTGTTCAAGAACTGTAACACTTAACACATCAGGTAATGTCTAATAAAATATAAATATGTAAATCAACAACTCGTGAGTTTTGAACACGCGACCTTGCAGTTAGCATGCTACCGTCAAGCCATCAACACCTCTTGTTCCAAATTCAACGTTATATATATTAAGTGAATGCATACAACTAAAATACCGTGACATGCGAATAGTTCGCCGGTTGCATAGGTCGGGTGGATGTGAAGGCTGCCAGTAAAGTATAGTTAAGCAAAAAATTATGGTTTATTTAGGTAGGATCAAGAAAGTGCAAGGATACAACCTCTGTGCATCAAGGCACGTAAACTTTTGTGAAAAAAGCTTATATTTTTTATATTAACCGATGTCTAATTAATTATGTTTCATTCTCATGTGTGAAAGGAGAGAGAGAGTTCTACGGAAAGGGAGATGATACAATTTTAATGTAAGATGACAGAAACATTAGGGATTGAAGGGAGTAAATGATCAATTAAGAGTGTTTACCCATTTTATATACGACAAATTGCCATGTGCACCAGTTGCACGATACATTTTAGGGTGGGTATCACGATTTATGCTTAAATGTATCGCATGTTCTGTGTAAATGCATTATAATACATTTATCTAGAATATGTGATCCCTTTAAGCATAATTCGTGATACCTTTTAACCATGATATCTTTAGCTAAATTATGTAATGCCTTTAGGCATTGAAAGCAGAAATGGAGCAATGCATGAGCATGAGAATCCAGTGTCTGCTGGTGGTTAATGGAACAGTACGGATGTAGCAGAAAGTACGAATAAAACAACAGCTATAAGCATTAAATGAAGTGCATAAAAGTATCTTTGTACATCCTATTTTCTAGCATATGTACCACTTATGTCATTTAATGTTTCCTATAGAGTGTCTACAAGTGTAGTGGTTCTAGTATCTTCTCTTGGTAGTATAAATATGTCTTGTAAGAAACTCAAGTAATGTGATCAATTCAACAAACACTCAGCAAATCAAATTCACTGTTGCATTGCCTCAAAGCTTTTATTTATCATGTCTTACTCTGATTTTCAACATGGTATTAGAGTTGGGTAAAACCAGTCCTTGGTACTCCTTCTTCCTTCCCTCTTCATTTAGATTCCTCCACAACTGGTGGATGCAGCAGCCATTTTCCAGACTTTACAACCCTTGAATCATCTTATCACTGTTACGCTCACATAGACCAACTTCTTGGTATGGAAACAACAAATACTAGCCACTGTTAAAGGCTATGGCCTAGAAGGTTTCATTGATGACCAAAAAATCCAACCTGATAAGCATCTACCAGTAGCCACTCCTGAGCAACCTCCAGTGCTCAATCCAGAGTACTCAGCATGGATGAAACAGGATCAAATGATAGTGTCTTGGTTATTATCCTCACTCACAGAGAATGTTCTTACACAAACCATTAGGTTGAGTTCTTCTAAGGAAATCTGGGAACCCTTAGAGAATACATTTGCCACTCAATCTAGAGCAAAGATCATGCAGCACAAGTTTCAACTTTAAACCATGAAGAAAGCCTCTCCCTTTATGAAAGAATATCTCAATAGGATTAAATCATGTTGTGATCTGCTGCGATCTATAGGGCAAGCTATGACTGATGATGATTAGATACTTCATATCATTTATGTATTGGGACCAGAATACGACCCTGTGATGGTGTCAATCAACTCAAGGATGGAGCCACATACCATAAGACAGATATGCTCTCTACTTCTTAGCTTTGAAAGCAAACTTGAAGGCTTAGAAAACATGCAATTTAGCACTGAAGAGTTTGCACCGAGTGCTAATCTTGTCACTCAAGGAAGGGGAAGAGGATTAGCTATGGTAGAGGTAATGGAAGGTCTCCTAGATAACAACAATACAATCAACAGTCCAACAACACTAGAGGAGGAAGAAGTCCCTTTAGAGGTGATTCTAATGGAAGAGGAAGAGGCAGAAATGTCTACAAACCCTTCTACTGGTGTGGTTATACTAACCATGCCAGTGACAAATGCTATTATAGGGATGAGGCATGCTATCCCTAGAAAAACCAGCAAGGTGGTGCAAGAAGCTCAAACTCAAACTCTTATGGAAGTCCATCAGCTAACATGGCAAGCTTTGGGTAGGGAGAAAATTATCGAGAAAGTGCATGGTTTCCTGATTTAGGTGCCATGAAACCACCTCACTTTTTAGGAATCTGAATACTGCCTCAGACTATCAAGGAGATTAAAAGGACAAGATAGGCAATGGATCAGGTCTATGTATCTCTTACTTTGGTAACTCTACTATGAAATCATTGAACCCTTCATACTCACACCCTTTCTTGCTTAAAAACCTCCTACATGTTCCCCAAATCACTAGAAATCTTATTAGTGTGTCTTAATTTTGTAAGGATAATTCTATGTACTTTGAATTCCGGTCTAATTCTTGTCTTGTGAAGGATCTTTCCACAAAGGAAACATCACTTCAAGGGAGTGTTGAGGATGGACTCTATAAGTTCCCATCAAACCAGAAGTCTTTCTTAGTTAATTCTACTATGTTAGGAAATAAAGTAAACTTGAACACTTGACATTGTAGACTAGGACATCCATCCAATGATATTGTTCAGAATGTTCTTAGGACCAATAATATCCCCTTTCTTACTGAAGAAAAAGAACTATCTTATACTCCCTGTTTACAAGGAAAGAGTCACAAATTGCCTTTTAATAAATCCAATTCGACCTACTATTTGTTTGATCTTGTTCATACTGATCTTTGGGGACCCTTTCCAATTAAATGTCAAAATAGTTATCATTATTATCTTTGTTTTATTGATAATTGTTCAAGGTTTACTTGTCTCTCTCTTTTAAAATCCAAATCAGACACTTACCAAGCCGTCATACACTTCAAAAATTTAATTGAGAACCATTTTCATTAGAAAATTACACAAGTTTAGAGTGATGTTGGTAATAATGGTGATGAGGTTGTGATGCTTGAGCCTAATGCTGGAAGAATGCATCACATGATTACAAGATCAAAATCAGGCATCTTCAAGCCTAAGGTGTATAAAACTGTCAAAACTACAGAAGTTTAGATAGAACCTCACAACTACTTAGAAGCTCTAAAAGACCTAGAGTGGAGAGCTACCATGGAAAGAGAGTACACTACACTCTTGAAGAATCAGACATGGGAATTATGTGCTTGGCCAATTGATAGAACGGTTATTGGATGTAGATTTGTGTTCAAGATAAAAAGGAGTGCTGATTGGAGAATTATGACACATAAGACCAGATTGGTTGCAAAAGGGTATCACAACAGTCTGGTTATGATTTCACAGATACATATAGTCTTGTTGTTAAGCCTGTGAGCATAAGAGTGATGCTATCTGTTGCAGTGGCCAGAGGTTGGCATGTCAGGCAATTGGACATTGATAATGCCTTTTTAGATGGAGAGATAAAGAATGAAATTTATATGAAAAAGTTCCAGGTTTTGAATTAGGAAGTAATCTGGTCTGCAGGCTCAAAAATTCTTTATATGTATGAACAAGCCTCAAGGGCTTGGTATTTAAAGCTGGAAATGATTTTGAGGAAGCTAGGTTTTTCAAGGTCCTAAGCAGACAATTCTCTCTTTCAAAAGCATGAAGAAAACACTGACATTTTTATCCTGGCTTATGTAGATGATATGATAATTACAACCAGTTGCAGTGAGGAAATATAAAAGGTGATTGATAGTTTAAAGAAGGTATTCTCCCTAAAAGACTTGGGGACTCTGAATTTATTTCTTGGAATAGTAGTCAAGCAAACCACTAATGGAATATTCCTTGGTTAGAAGAAGTACATTCAAGATGTCATTCAAAGGGCTGGTACGCATGGAGCTAAGGGAACCAACACTCCTATGAGTAGTGATAGTGGCTTGTCAAAGTTTGATGGAACGCCAGTGTCTGATAGAAAATTTACAGAAGCATTGTTGGGATTCTACAGTATGCCACTATCACTAGGCCTGATATACTATAGTGTGAATAAGGTGAGTCAGTTCATGCAGAATCCCCTTGACAAGCATTGGAAATATGTGAAGAGGATTGTGAGGTACTTGGATGGTACCTTGGACTTTGGGCTTAGCTTCATGACAGGACTTATAACAAAGTTAAAGCTTATCAGATGCAGATTGGGCATCTGATGTGGATGATAGAAGATCCACCTCAGGGTTAAGTGTGTATCTTGGAAGAAATTTGGTGGCTTGGAGTGCCAAGAAACAAAATATTGTTTCGAGATCAAGTATAGAAGTAGAGTACAAGGCATTGGTTAATGCTTCCTGTGAAGTAGTGTGATTGAAGTCTTTGCTAACGGAACTCAAGTTGGCACAGAATCTTGACACTACCATATGGCTGGACAAGCAAGGTGCAATCTCTTTGTCAGTCAATCCAGTGTATCATTCTCGGACTAAACATCTTGAATTGGACTTGCATTTCATCAGAGAGAAGGTGATGAACAAAATGTTTAGAATTCAGCATGTATTCTCAATAGATCAGACATCAGACATCTTTACTAAACCAATATCCTATCAATCCTTCAGTCGGTTAAGGAATAAACTCAATGTGTTGCCTCAGACCTCCCTCAAGTTGAGGGGGGCATGAAATCATAAATGGAGCAATGCATGAGCATGAGAAGCAAGTGGCTGGTGGTGGTCAATGGAACAGTACGGATTCAGCAGCAAGTATGGACAAAACAACAGCTATAAGCGTTAAATGAAGTGCATAAAAGTATCTTTATTCCTCCTGTTTTCTAGCATATGTACCACTTATATCATTTAATGCTTCCTATAGAGTGTCTACACATGTAGTAGTTCTAGTATCTTCTATAGGTAGTATAAATATGTCTTGTAAGAAACTCATGTACTGTGATCAATTCAACAAACACTCAGCAATACAAATCCATTGTTGCATTGCCTCAAAGCTCTTCTTTGTCATGTCTTACTCTGATTTTCAACAGAC
Source organism: Ajuga chamaepitys (assembly GCA_958295605.1). Classification (NCBI taxonomy): domain Eukaryota; kingdom Viridiplantae; phylum Streptophyta; class Magnoliopsida; order Lamiales; family Lamiaceae; genus Ajuga; species Ajuga chamaepitys. The sequence continues at coordinate 72,938,410 of OY282495.1, forward strand.
ATAAATAGTAATACCTTTTGACTCATGACTCGGATTGCACGGATCTAAGATTCGTGAAACTGGTGCAGAAGAGACATCCCCTTCATATACATATTAATTGTCAACTAACTTAGTTGTTGCAGTTTGACTCGGTGTCTTTTAGTATTGTTAGATGGACAACTAATATCTTAGATCATTTAAACTTGTTTTGTTTTTCATTGTATTTTCCTATAAGGGTGACGGGGATTGTCCAGCATTCACTCGAACATGTGGTTTTGTAGATGATGTGAAGTTGTTGAACTTCGGGTATTCAATGATATTTTGTGCCAACAAAAAAGGTGTTTCCTTGAGCATCAACATGTGAAATAAAAACTTAAAACTTATAGGAAATATTGGCATAATTTGAGAGATAAAATTCATTATGAATATTGCAACAAAATTTAGGATCTAAGCAGCTGGTTAACACCATCTATTTATGTGAGACCATCATGTGGGATATTTGGTCGCCAATGACGAAAATTCTGACATTCCGTAAATCCATTATTAATTATTATTAGGCGGGTGCTTTTCGTTGTTAGAGGAGTGGAGTGCTAAGAACAAAACTATGTTTCCACTTAAATACATACTACTTGTCCACTACATTGTTTTAAAAAATTATAATATAACGAGAATGCGTGAGTCACGTTCGTATAGAAGTTGATAAATGAAATTCCATTTCTGTGCCTGCATCAAGAAGCGGGTTCAGACATGGACCCTCTTAATAAGATGGGTATAAACTGTGGATATTAATCAAATCAATCTTATTGATTTCAGATTATTCTTGGCGTTTTTCAGGATGATCAAACCTCGTTTTGATTGGACAATTTTTTATGGACCGACAATCTTGTGAACCTAACCATAGCGCTATTAGTTTCGGTTTACTCGGGTCACTATTGTGCTATATGTCAAAGTTATAGATGTAAAACCAAAATTTATAAAATATACTTAATTTTGGCAATCTTGTGACTTATTAGGCTCAAGATCATGAAACACATCATTATCATTATTATTTAGAATATGAACACCCCTATGATTAGGAGTTCTAGATTTCGAATCCTCCAAAGCACTAGCATTATTTCAAACAAATCCAAAATTTATGATAGGTGTAAAAAATATGTTTACAAACAATTAAAACTATAGCACTAAAAACAACATATAATCAAATAAAAATTTTATAATGTCAATAAAGGTATCATCATCCACTATCAGTCTATATATAACTGCATAATAATATGACATAATATTAATTAATAAAAATCATAGGTCACCATATTACAAACAAATCAGGATTTTGTTTATTGATGCTACTCAAACTGAAATTGTTGAATTTATACGTCGAACTATCCAAATGAATAATGACTTACAATTATAGTGTATATATATATATATATATATATATATATTCGTGTGTATGTGTTCGTATTCCATATATATATATATATATATATAATTTGTTCAGACCACTTAGCCAACCTAAGTGAACTAGCCTTGTTGGGTTTCCATTTTAACGAACTGACATTATAGTAAACCTAACTCTAAATGATTTGAGGCGGGTTCAAGTTGGTCCTGCAATTTTGGCCCTTCTAACACCCCTATTATAAAGTAGTCAAACGGATTTTAGTGAATTATGGGCCGATAGAGAATTATAGTGAATCCATCATAGACTTGCCTCGTATATATAGTAAATACAGGATAATACATTTTAAAAGGAAAAATATTTGTAGTTTATGATTCATATTTACATTTTGAATTCGTTATTAATTTGGTCATTTATTTAATCCTTAATCAAATTTCATTCATTAATTAATAGAGGATATTTTTTCTCACAAAAATTACCCTGCCGCCATTCAACGATGTTTTTTCCAGAATCTGGCTTCCATTCAATGGCGTATCCAGAAATTTAGATATCTGGATATGATAACTAATTGCTAAAGAACTTATAATCATTAGTATTCTCATTTCAATCAAAGTTCAATTAGCATGAAATTTTTCTTCACTACAAGAAAATTGTCAAATTTCAACGGAGCATAAATTCATTGGATATTATAAAATTTCCAATGACAAGATGAGCTGTTGGAATTTTGAAATTAAAAGCCGTTGGAAAAAAAAGTTCCAACGGTAAGAGGCTCTGTTGGAATTACAGTTGGAATTATTTTTTCGTTGGAATTTAATTAATGGAACAAAAAAATTTCAACGGTCACTTTTCCAACGGCAGAAAAACCGTTGGAGTTTCAATTCCAACGGAAATTTACCATATTCCAAGGTTTTTGGTAAATTTTCTTTGGAATTGAAATTCCAACGGTTTTTTTGCTGTTGGAATTTTTTTATTCCAACGATTAAATTTCAACGAAAAAATAATTTCAACGACAACTCCAACGTAGCCTCTCACTGTTGAATTTTTTTTTTTTTCCAACGGTTTCTACCGTTGGAATTTTTATCCAACAACTATTCCAACGGCAAAAGCCGTTGAAATTATTTCCAAAATTTCAACAGCTCATCTTGGAGCTAAAAAAAATTTGGTCCCGTAACTTTTGACTTGTGCTATTTTGGTCCCAAAAAAAGTTATGAATTCAATTTAGTCCCACAACTCTTGAATTGGATCTCTTTAGGTCCTAATTTGGCTGGCGGTGACTAATTTCCCCGGAAAAGAGCGACCAAAATTTTTTGGCACGTGAGCCACACGTGCTATTTTCCGGCGAAATTAGTCACCGCGGGCCAAATTAGGACCAAAAGGAATCCAATTCAAGAGTTGTGGGACTAAATTGAATTCATAACTTTTTCTGGGACCAAAATAGCACAAGCCAAAAATTACAGGATCAAAAAAGTTTTTAGCCCGCTCATCTTGTCATTGAAATTGCCATGGGACATTTTAAAAATTCCAATGGATTTATGCTCCGTTGGAATTTGACAGTTTTCTTATAGTGCTTGGAATTGCAGTTCGGATCTTCTACAACAATTGATGGGGGTATACTTAAATTTATAACTTAAAATTGAAAAAAGAAAAACAAAAGAAACATTATTCAATTTTTTTTTTTAAATTTCTTCTTTCTGAAAATTTTGTTAATAACAAAAATGGGTCTCATTTAGTGACATTAAAAAGCTGTGGAGATGAATTGTATAGAACTCAACGGTGTGGGAACAAAACAAATAATTCACCCATATACAATTAATTGAAGAATTTAGGGCCCGTTTGGTTGGAGGGTTTAGGGGTAGGGAATGAAAATGAATGATGACTCATTTTCATTTATGGTGCTTGTACATAATAAATAAGTTAATAATTATCCTATTTTATTAACAATTCTTTACAGTTTATTCCATAGTATGATTGACCCCTCATTCATACTCATTATCATTGCCATTAATGACTTGCAATCAAACGGACCCTTAATAAGTAAAGATATAAAGCTAAAGAAAATAGGGAAAATAATTGAGTAAAAATATCGGTGGAGAAATTTTATAAATAGATCCTCTAAAACTTTCCGTTCTTTCGTTAGTAACAAATGACGATCTGGATCCTAAGCACATCTATTAAATTTCTTGTTTCTTTGATTTTACTAATTCAACCACATAATTGAAAGAAAAATGTGAGGAAACACCTTCGCAGGATCGAATCCACGTATTTTCTAAGAAGAATAGAGGGTATAAACCACCGGACCAACAAACAATTAGTTCTATCTGAATATTATACTACAAGTTTGTTGTATAACTATACCTCCTTATTCCTAACTAGATCCGCCGGTGCTGTATTCTATATGTTCTGATTTTTGCCTAAAAACTAACTTGTATCTCTAACTTTTTAAATCCTATTTTATTTTATTTTATTAATTATGTAAATCAAAGCAAGTGAACGGGTTTACCTAACCCGACCAATTCCTGGATTTGAATCCAATAGGTCCGATGTCTTGTATTTTTCTGACGAATTAGGTATCAAATAGATCGAACTCGCTTCATTATCATTCACAATAGAGATACTTTAAAATGAAAATTTTCAATAAGATTTTCATCATTTTAACATTTTTTATGGAAAAAGCACGTGGTAACTAATGAGTAATGGCTAATATTTAATTACGATATTGGAGATTGTTATTTTGTCATTAAAAAAAGATGGTTTTACTTTGGTTAACATGATGTGGTCAAATCTGTTATCTTGTGTTTTAAACGTAATATATTGGTCTTCTTTCCATGATGGGCTAAATAGTATTATTCAATAATGACACTTGAAATGATGACAACATGATCCATATATGAATTCCAATATTGGAACCGGAATACAAAAGGAAACCAATTTTCATAATTCATCTGTTCTCCAATTATCCAACCAACTCTATGTTATTAATGCGTTCAAATTTTATTTATTTAGTCATTTTATAAGTTATAAAATGTAGTAAGAAGGTGTTTGACCGAACTTATAAGCTCTTATAAGATGTTTAAGAGTTTATATGTTCATTTAAAGTGTTTGACAACATTTTTTAGATAAGATCTTGTTTTATTTCAGAATAAGCTGTTAACAGCTTATAAGCTATTTTTTAAAAAAAAATAGTAAGAAGAGTCCAACTTATTTCTCAAATAAGATTTTATTTTGATTTTCTACTAAATTTTTATTATTTTAATTGCAAAAATGTCAATACTAACATCTTATAAGCTCTGTTGTCTTTTTATAACCAAACAATTTAACAACTTATTTTTTAAATAAAATTTAACATTTTATAAGCTCTAAAAAAATGTTATAATTTATAAAATATTTTAAATAAGTTTAGTTAAACACACTCTAAATGTATCTTTATATGAGTACAAAATATGAGACAGGTTTGAATAACTCAGAAAAACTGTGTTACTAAGGTTTTTTTTCCAACAATAAACATAAACAAAACAAAATTCGTAGAGTACATTTTATTACCCCCATCTTCCCAAAAGTGGACCCAATTCTTGTAACTTCACTTTCGAGTTGTATAATTATTTGAATTTTTTTTACTCTCTGTCCTCTGGCTTAATACTCGTGGCTTGGTCTATAAATTTATACTCTTTAATAGTCTGAATTACAAACAAACGAAATCAACTCATTAGTCCTCCTATTACACTAATATATGTGCATGTATATACCATCAAATTTGTGCTTTCACTTTGAGAGGTATGTCTGCTCATTGATTGAATGGAACTTGACAAATTGGAGTTTGCAAATTTTAGGACGTGTGAGGTGTAAATTTTATATTTATTGTCGAATGAAATAAGGTAGAATTCGTAAAAGTTCAACCGTTATGCTGAAACATAAAAATATTAAAAAGTTGCTTTTGTAATAAGTGGAGAGAGAGTGGAATATGTCTAAACTTAAATGGATTAAAGAATTCTAATTTTAAGTCTCAACCTTAACCCAAATCTAAATTGATTCGACCGTAATTCGAACGGATAAATTAAAAAACAAACACGGGGAAAGCATTTTGTCTATAACAAATACTTCCTCCGTCCCACCTTATCTTGCACAGAGAAGGTTGACACAAGTATTAAGAAAAATTAGTTTTTAAGTTTTTGTTGACTTCTTAAAAGTTGATTGATGATGAAGATTTTGAGGGTGGAAATTATATTATAATTTTCTAAGTCTATCAAGGACAAACGAAAAAAAAAATATATGCAAAATAATGTGGAACGAAGGGATAGCTTCGAATTAATTAAAGGATATCTACAGTAATGAATAAAATGAGAGCAATTATGATTTTTGGGGAAGTCGGTAATCAAAGTGTGAGCCATTACTTTATAGGAAAATGATTGCACCTTTTGGAGATCAACATGATCGCCCAAATAGTGGTGTCACCCCAATCATCTTCCAAATCATGTCTTTTAAAGGTCAGAAAGAAATTCAAAATTACTTCTTTATTTTGATGATTATGCTTGCCATATCATAATTTGGATTCATTAAATTTTTTAATTAATTCATATTGACTTATGCATCAAAACTCTCTGTAAATACGCATATTCTTTTTTTCTGTGTCCTGAAATTACAAGAGAATTTAAGTTTCTTTCGTTCAGATGTTTTCTATATTTTAATTTCATCGTTTGTTCGTTTTCAAAAAAGGGGGTAATTGTATCTATTTTTTAATATTGTTTTTATTTTTTATTTTTAAGAATGCACATATTTTAAATGTATAATATTTTAAGTGATACGCATTTACTCAGTTTTTTACTGCAGAAACTTTTCTGATATCAATTGTAGGTATTTTTAGTATTAGGAATATTGATGTTTAAAAAATATTCTGCATATTTTCCCGAACTTTAAGCCAAACTTTATGCTTCATAATAGTCGAAGATTAGAATTTTGAGAATTGGAGTTCCCTCATATAATTGTATAATTACACTAAAGATAAAATAATGCATATCGAGTTTCGCTTAACATATTATTTATTTCTTGTTACTATAAGGATAGATAGATTTAAATAAGATCGAATCCTATTATATTCAAACACTTTAGGTTACTCGTATTGTTATAATTTGTCTAGGGATGTAATCAAACAAAATTGTTCGCGAGCTATTCGGGTTTCGGCTCGAAAAAATATTCGTTTGGGATCGTTCGCTGGCCTAAACAAACCGAGCCCGAGTCCAATTTCGAGCTCGACAAAATTTTCGAGCCGAACTCGAGCCTGCAAGTATTTGGTTCGTAAGCTCGCGAGCCTGTTCGCGAACTCAGGCTCGCGAGCCGAGCTTACGAGCTAGCTCGCGAGCCAGCTCGAATATATATGTATATATATATTTATTTTCGCTACAAGGTTTATGGGGTAATTTATTTTGGTTAGAATTTTAGTATAATATATAGGCTTTATTTATTTGACAAATACTGTAGTGATTTTAATGAAAATCTAGGTTTTTTTCATTTATTAGCTAGCACAAATGGTATTTTTGTTGGAATAACCAATTAAGCCGTGGAATGAGATTATTCACTTTAGCTTCGTCAGGGTTAGCAGTGGAGTTCCTCCTGATGATATTGCCCGTTTTGCTGATTTGTATGACAATTCATTAAAATATACCTTGGATATATTTTAATGGTTTTTGTTTTGCCTACAAATTTTATAGGCTAGTTTAATGCACAAATTAGTATTTTTATCCTCTGTACTATATACATCAGATCATGACTTTATATCAATTTGTTGATCGTTTTATCTATTCCGTTCCACTAGATAGATGCAAGCACGAAATTTGTTCCCCCCAAATAAAGATTTATTTGAGAAATTAAATATTAGAAAATAAAACATAAAAGGGATAGGAAAAGGATGGGTGGTGGAGTTGTATCTTCCACCAAGAGTGGGTGTTTGATTTGTTAGACCTCCCAATCCCTCCTCACTCTCATTAATCAATATTCTTTTCAAAGGTTATTCCTCAACAGAGTATAGAACAAGTTCCCTTCCCACAAACCTAATATTAAAATTAAAAAGAAAAATAGTACAGTTTTAGTTTATTAGGAACGTATTTTTCCTGGATCCTTAAAAAAAAGAATCATGTGCAATTATTTATCATTAGTTTCTAAGTAATGCGATCGAGATATACATGTCCGAAAGTCGTTGAATTAATTATTAGTGCATGGTTGTGATCTGACCAAAGAGAGCATATTAATGTACTTGTAATGCTATTTTATAAGTGCAGGTGAATTTTGGCTACTTTCTACACAAACGCCTATCATCCTTTCATTAACGCATGTGTTATTCTCATTGTTTTTCTTTCTCTTTAATTTACCAAAATTCCATATTTCTCAATAAACCAATCCGACTGCTCAAACTATACTGCTTATTCTCATTTCTCACCAATATTTACGTTATACACGTGTTTTAGGTTCATCACTGTGTTAAAACCTTACTTGTTATAACTCAACCCGTCGTTAAAGCGGTCTCACCACTGGTTAGGGATTTAACTGGTCGAATCGTTTCGATCGTCGAAAAATTAATAGCCACCATTTATTATTTTTTCTGATGTAACTATTTACATTAATATCCACAAAATAATAATAATAATAATCATTTAAATTTCAAATTTCAAATTTCAAATGAAGATAATTATAACTAAATAAACTACTTAAGAATATAAATGCCTTTAATAAAATTTAAACAATATATAAAGTTTTTTTAACTTCAAAATCTCTCTCCAAAACATGGCAAATATGAAAACAATGAGTAACTTGTTAAAATTCTATAAACATATAAACAAAATGAAATCTACTAATGAAATAAATAGGGGTAGACATTCGGTAAAACCAAACCGAACCGGATCGAAATTTCAGTATACCCAACAGAAATTTTGTGTAATTGCTAGTACCAAATACCGAACGAAATATATTATTTCGGTTCAGTAAAAACCAAATTATTTCGGTTGATCTGTTCATTTTTCGGTAAATCCCAATTTTTCTTATAAAAAAACCTGCAGATTCCGATAGTGTTTAGGCTGCTTTTCCTTTTTATCAATCCTAACAAAAATTCCAGATAAAAAATCAATCAAAAACCAATCCAACAAACACAAAAAATGAGTAATTTTAGTCCACAAACCACAATCAAAGATAAATATAAAACCTATTGTTTAGTGCCCACAAAATGTAAAAATACGATCAAGTTACACAACAACAAGACCAAATCCTAAACAAGCAAACTTTACAAACTTGCATCAAATTGTCCAAAACAACTTAAAGTTAAACGATTCCAACTTTCAAGTTCTAATCTTCAAACATCAAACTCCTTTTCCAACGCCGCTCCAAATCATCAAATTAAACTTCATCTCTCATCATATATATTACAACAAACCTCTTTGTACAATAAAAATGAAATACATCAGAGAATGACCTTGGCATAAAGAATTTTACCTTCATAGAATCACATGCCAAGAATGTTGGAGCTTGATCTAGAATTTATCAAAAGTTCTGCAATTACACAAAAAATATCTATAAGGTCATTTTCAATGACAATTTAATTAATGTTTGTGATTCTTTTTTTTTTAAGAATTCTTTTAATTTTTACCTTTTTCAAGTATTTGAAGGAACTCCTCATCCTCCCGTAGAACTAGGTGGATTTTGTCGAAATCAATCTTGGTTACAAATCAAAGCTTGTGCAGTAAGTTAAGTTCTAAAATCATCGATGACTCAACCACCGGTGCTAAAGACACTCTCGGAAGCAATTGTAGATAAGGGCATTCCTAGCAAATCATGAACCAGTCGTGATAAAACAGGGAATCTATAGATGTTCGTTTTCCACCAATCAAGGATGTTGAACTTTGGAAGATCTTTGATGATTGGTTCTGAGAGATACAAATCTAGCTCGGATTGAGCCCCAACTCCATCTTCATATAACATTTGCATGTACCTTTTTTTGCTAAGTCTTATACGTACCCTCTCATCTTCTTCATCACTACAAAGATTAGAATTTTCGACATTCCCACGAGAACTAGAAGAAGTTGCACTAGTTCTACACATTGCCCCATACATAATCTTGTACTCCTCAAAGACATCAACCAAAACACTTTTTATCTTGAATGTCATGTCTAGTGCTTGTTCAAACTCATACATGTTCTTAAGAACATATTCTATGTAGCTCATCTTGTGACGAGGATCAAGCATATCAGCAACATATAGAAACATATTCATTTTCTCTATGTTACCCCAATACTTATCAAAATTAGCCTTCATTTGTCTAGCCATAGACACCAAAGAACTATTCGAACTTCTGATCCATTCACTCAAAATAGTATCAACATCACTAATTTCATTAAGGAATGTATTAGATGTAATGAAAAAAAAAAAAAAGTAGAAACCCAAACAGTGAGTTCATAGAAGTAACGCAACACTTTCACAAACTTTTCCATGACAACCCAGTCATCGTTTTTGGGCAACCCTATATTTTCATAAGGTCCACCATGCTCAAAATTAGCCGGGAAATTAGTATCGAACACCTCATATCTATCAAACACATTCTTAAAAACCACAACAGCCTCCAACATTGTATAAACAAGGTTCCACCTTGTTGGAACATGAAGACACGACGAATTTTTTCTCTCAACCTTCTCCTCAACAACAATTCATTAAATTTTCTCAACCTAGAGGGGGGTTGTCTCACATACCTCACCACAGTCCGGACACGCTCAATTAACATATTCAATTCTTTCAGACCATCTTTCACAACAAGGTTAATTATGTGAGCAACAATAGTGTCATTGGAAGATGCATTATCAACAATCATCGTAAAAATCTTTTCTAATCCCCAATCAAGTGAACATTTTTTAATCAAAAGACCAACCTCTTCTCCTTTTTGAGATGGACATGGAATGAAATTAAGAATTACTTTACGCATTTTCCAACTATCATCAATGAAATGTGCAGTCAACACTAAATAGGTAAGCCTTTGATTTGATGTCCAAGTAACAGTGATTAATGAACTCTTTGACCTGATGTTTTAAAATAACTCCTCAACTTATTTTTCTCATCTAAGTACAAACTAAACCAATCTCTTGCAATAGTTCTTCTTGATGGCGCATGAAATTGTGGACATATAGCAGCTATAAAATATAAGAATCCTTCATTTTCTACAAACTTAAAAGGCAATTCATTTCAACATTACCACTAAGCCTTTCATAATAGTATCATAATCATACTTCCACATAATACTCTTACTTCCCCATTTCGATCAAATCTAATTACAGCTTCACTCTTATCTTCTGAAACACGATTCACGTTATCAAGATAATTTGAACAAGTTAACCTATGCTTATTCAAACCAATAGTTCCTTTTTATTTAGGAATGAGCAGCATAGGGCTTACCAGAATATTTGCATTTTTCTCTTCGTTTTCCATTATTGTCGGTGAAATGAGTGAATACATCCCAAGCTCTGGATCGTTTCTCCATTTCCTTCCTCTTCATTGCTTCTCGGCCATCTTCATTATCATTTGTATCCATCGGCTCAAAATTCGTACCCGCGATGGGATCATCATTTTGCACTTCTACTTCATTGTAATGATCGGATTGAGCCGTTGTGGAATTTGGGTGTGGTTGAGGCATGGAATTGGGCTGTATATATGTAACAAAATAGGACATTTTTAGTTATAACAGAAACTGCTGGAATTAATAACACAATATGCCCACCAAATAACCTGAAATTTCAGTTTCTTAAGTCTTAACCTAAAATTTGTAACACATACTGCCCCCCTGACCCTAAATAACTTGAAATTTCAACTTCTTAACCTGGAATTTATTACACAAACTGCCAAATAACCTGAAATTTATGCTTCTTAGTTAAACAATTTTTTCCCTCACAACTTCGTAATCTACTGTTTATTTCCAATTAGTAGTTTCATGTTTGAGAATGGTCAAACATATGTTAATTTGTTCATCTATAATGTATTAAAAACATATTCCTGAATTTTAAATAAGAAACTAATTCATGTTAAATATTATTTGACAACAACAAAGAAAAATGTCTAATCAGAAAATTCAACAAAATTCAAATTGAAACTAATTCAAGTTAGGAAATTTATTTTTAGATTTAATGATGGCAAAACCTCATGTAAGATAGGAACTAAAGCACCCAGAATAGATAGGGCTAGTTCTACTTAGGCAGTAGTCGCAACAAGCAAGCAACAAGGTCATCAGGGTTACTTGAAGCAATTAGGTCGCTATCGCAGCAAGGAAGGAGACTTCATTCAGCAACTAGTAAGGTTGCATATGCCCCTCTAACATACAACATTGCTTGTAGCAAGGAAGGTACAACCATCAAGCAAGCAGGAACCATGTTCACAATGTGAAAGTCAAGGTCAAAATTCAGGATATTCAAATTTAAAATATAGCTAGATGGTGACAAGTTTAAAACCTTGTACTGACTATCCAATAGCGTGGGGACATTTCACCAAACAAAAAGCAAAAGCAACACTGGACACTAACACAAGCCGCAACCACTTTGACCTACTCTCTTCAAGAAAGGACAAACGGCTCTTTTTCGTACAAGGAGCATTAATTATCTACGGGATTATTTCTCTCTCTTCAATGAAAAAAAATCCTAAGTTCTGTAAATAGAAGGAGATGGAGGATGAAGAAGAGGCTACCAAAACTTAAGCATTTAAAAGTACTTAGCATCAAGCACTCAGCATTCTTATTCAAATCTTCAAAGCACATCATTCCAGTGTTTATGCAAAGAATATAAGAGCAAGATAACAAGAAGTAAGCAACCTAGTGAAGATAAAAAGTTGCAATAACTCACAAGTAAAGCTAGATCTCAAGCTTTACTTCGATCCTAATCCTTCTCAAACCAGGAAGCTTGCCCATATCTCAATTGTATTTAAGTATAGAGGCAGCTACCAGAAGTTGAAGAAAACTTTCACTAAACTAATCTCACGGAAGGTTTTTGTAAGGGGGAGTCTTCGTTTTCAAGGATTCAAAGTTGTCTTGTGTTCCAAGGAACATGTGTACAATAGAATAGTAGTCTTCCGAGAATAGGCAAAAATTATTGTAAGGAGCTAAGTTGGACTTAGACTTCAGAGTAGCTATGTTGTACTGTGTAAATAGTTATTGATTCCATTCCGTTTCGGCCGGAATGGCCAGATCGTTCCATTCCAGTCATAAAAATGGAATGTTTTAGAAGTCATTTCGTTTCGACCAACATCTCGGCCGTTCTGGTCCGAAACGGACCGAAATTCTCGAGATGCCGAGATGACCGGAATGATTTATAAAAATATATTATGCGTAATTTTTTTTTAAAAATCTCACACACATATATGTTAATATTAAAAAGAAAGGTTCAAAATATTATAATAGACTACACATAAGTAACTTTTTGGGTAATTTGTTCAATTTTCTTTATTTTTTAATTTTGTGTAGTCTAAACTCCAGTAATCCAAATTCTCAAACCGAATAAATTAACATATGATTTAAAAATATTTATAAGATATTAAGTTCCAACAATATTTTAAAGTATGTTTATATATATATATATATATATACATATATATATATATATCCGAAAAAGGAACTCCGAAATGCTCCAATACCGAATATCTCGTTTCAGTGACAAATCCGGAACGACTGCCGGAATGGAATTAATAACTTTGGCTATGTGTAATCTACTTAGTGAATTTTCTCACTGTGTGAGGGAAGAGTGGACGTAGATGGGTGACCCCCACCTTCAAACCACCATAAATATTGTGTCTACTTTTATTATTGTTGTTGGCATACTACTTATCTATTGCATAGATTTGTAAGAAAACGTTTAAACATATCCCATTGCACGTAAAACTCCCTTGAGTTTTGCTTACTGATAGCTACTCTAACCAGTTTTCTTTGTGCCTACTGCTTGAGTAAGCTTTATGTACTAGCTTTGCTGCAAGAACCAATTTCTTACACTAATGAACAATCTTGTGCTCAAAGTATTTGAAAAAGAGAAAATTGAGTTAGAGGTTTATTAACCCCCCTCTAAACCTCACCACTTGGACCAACAAATGGTATCAGAGCGGTTAGTTTCACACACCTATCGTCTTTGGTAGCTAAACCAAATCCATCCATTTTCTAGCCAAAAGCACGTTTTAAAAGAAAAAGATTTTTGAGTCAACAAGCCACAACAATGGAGACTTCTTCAATTCAAGATCCCATGTTTTCCTTTCAGGAATATAAGGACTGGATCATAAGGATGCAAGCACACTTGGCCTCTATGCATGATGAAATATGGACAGTCGTCACCCAAGATCCACCAGTAATCATGAAGATCAACTCTCATGGTGGAAAAGGCACGTAATGAATGGACTGCTGGTGATAAGAAAAGGTCAAACTTGGATAATCTAGCCAAGAATGTACTCTTTGCTACATTGGACAAGGGAACCTTCACTAAAGTCAAGGCATGCAAGGCTGCCAAGGACATTTTGGATTTGCTAAGGGAAATCCGTATATTGCAACCCTGAACTTTGAGCTCTTCAAGGCTAATCTTGAAGAGTCTCTAAAAGATTTAGATACAAGATACACAACAATCCTGATGAGTTGGTGTCTGCTGGAAAAGAGTACACTCAGGAGGAGATAAACACCAAGCTGATGCGAGCTCTCGCATCGGACTGGATGTAAAGACTATTCCAATGAGAAGCTCAAAGAAGCTAGGTAAGAAGAGCATTCATGAATTCTTGTCTGACCTCAGATCCTTTGAATATGATATTTATTGGACAAGGAGAGAAGAATAAGATAATGCGGCTATAAAGAAAGCCCTAGTAGCAAAAGCCCCTCACAGAAACTCTAAATGGTTCCAGTAACCATCATCGTGCCAAAGCAGCAATCTCATGTTGTTGTTGAGGAAGAGCAAGCACCTTAAGAGATGACCTTACTCATGTAATGCTTCACATGTTTAATGAAGAAGCATCCAAAGTGAAACCCATCCAAGCCTCATTACAACAGGCCCTTAGAACCCCCAATGATAAGCAAGGAAGTTGAAGATCTTTGTTACAACTACAGGAATACGGGTCACTTTGCAAGGGAATGTCCATATCCAAAAGTGCACAATTTTCCTGAGGATGTTCGCAAGCAAAGATAGGATAGAAGGATACAGGAGAAAGCTCAGCTAAAGGATCTCTTGAGTGGAGCAGAACCCATCAAAATTGTTCCACTGTCTTCAAGAGAGCCTACAACATATGAAGATTCATACTTTAACATCGAAGCACTCTTTTTTGCCTCATAGCAAAAGAGACTGACGATCATGATGAGGTAGATTCTCCTAGTACCTCTTCAAGATTAGAGAATATTAGCTTTGAAAGCTTATTCATTTCAGTTAGACAGATTATGACTGACTTTGACATAGTCAATCAGTTATATGAAGAGGTGAAGGCTGAGAACATGCAACTTCTTGGAGAAAATGCAGTGCTTACAGTTGAAGTTGAGAAACTTACAGCTGAAGTAATTGACTTTTGTTCTCTTCGAGAGGAAGTAAGTAAGCTGAAGATGTTTGTCACCCTTCAGGCTGAGAAGGAAAAGAAATTGATGTCAATCATTATGTCTTTCAGTAGATCATCTAGGAATCTGGATGAAATACTAGATGTTCAGAGCAACTTATCAGGGATAGGATTCTCTGACACATTTTCTAACTTTCAAGCAGCTCGTACTTCTACTGATGTTCTAGCAATAAGTATGTTTGAGTCACGCATGTTCCCCAAACAGTGTAAATGTAAGCCTAAAAGGATGGAGAACATTCCAACTAGGAAATCTAGACTGGAGTCAGGCTGTAAACTAGAGAAGAGACAGTCAACTGTTGTAAGCACATCAGGCACAGATGCAGTAGGAAGCAACATCATGCAACGAGCTCTAGCTACATCAACTCCCTACAACAGCCTAAGAGCAACTAGCAAAAGACTAGGCTCGATTCTCAAAAGCTTCCAACAAGGCTAGGAGAAAACATCCTACGTTACTCCAAACCAAGAAGCCATCTGCTCTAGGTACATCTAAAAAGGAGAAACCTTCCCAGATGTACACTAAGCAAGCTAACCTAGAAGAACACCTTGCTTCTTAGAGTTTCAATAACAAATGGATTGTAAAAAATACTAATTCCCAATGACCCATTAAGCAATAGGTACCTAATTCTACTTGATAACTTTGCAGGTTTTTTATTCCTATTGGTCACAATGATATCTGGTACATTGAAAGCGGGTGCTAGGCATATGACATGAAACAACAAGTCCTTGAAAGATTTCAAAGACTGCAAAGGACCCAAGGTGGTGTTTGGAGACAATGCCAAATGCATCACCAAAGGGGTTGAAACTTTCACTAATGGCAAAGTCAGCATAGCAGATATCTACTTTGTCAAGGGATTACAGCATAATCTACTGAGTTAAACCAATTATGTGACAAGGGACACTCTGTAGAGTTCACTTAAAGGAAATACATAATAAGAGATGCCAAGTCCAACCAAATAAAACTCACAGGCACTAGAAATGGTAACGTCGATCTAACTTACTAGGATACAACTGGAGGAAAACTCTCTTGCTTTATAGCTAAAAACACTCCTGAACTCACAAGAGAATGACTCATCTGAACTTCAAAACTATCAACAAACTGGCACGCAAAGGGTTGGTAAGAGGATTACTAGATGTAGCATATAAGAAGGAGAGTATGTGATGCATGCTTTAAAGGCAAGCAAATCAGAATGTCCTTCAAAGACAAACCTGTAAGGTCATCTTACAAGCTTTTGCACCTGCTGCATATGGACCTCTTCGGACCAATTGAACCAGAGTAAGTCTAAGTGGGATGAAGTACTCACTTGTAGTGGATGACTTCTCAAAATACTTCACTGTATTTCTAGCCAAGAAGATCAGATACTCAGAAAAAGCTTCCAGACCTTATGAAGCAAATTTAGAATGAAAATGGCCTCAACATTGTCAAGATCATATCAGATCGAGGTACTGAATTCACTAACAAGTACATAGAGAGTTTCCGCAGCAGCAACGAGATTCACCATGAGTATTCAGCTGGCAGAAGTCCTCAACGGAATGGTGTAGCAGAAAGGAGAAACAAAACATTGAAAAAAGCTTCTAGAACAATGATTGATGAAGCACAAATGCCTAAGATATTCTTAGTAGAGGCAACCAACACAAACATGCTATACTCAGAATATATGTTTTATCAAGAAATATCTGGATAAGACACCATACGAGCTATGGAATCGAAGAATGTGTAACATATCATACTTCCATATCGTTGGTTGTGGATGTTTTGTGCTAAACAATGGGAACTGAACTGTTAAATGCCTTCGATGTTAAATCTGATGAAGGAGTATTTTTGGGATACTCTCCAGTAAGCAAGTCATTTAGAGTGTTCAATAAGAGAACAATTGTGGTGTAGACTCACCACACGTGGTCTTTGATGAGCCCTACTGTAACCCAGAAGGAATTAAAGGAATTACATTAAGGGTAGAAAAGATTAGATTGGAGAAAGATAAGGAATTTGTTCCTTATGCGGATATCCCACAACCAATTCTTATTGATGAAAAGTCTATTGTAGGAAAGGAAGTAGTTGCTGAAGGAATTGCACACCCTACAGTAGAGGTTACTATAGCAGAACCTACAACACAGAAGGAGCTCAATAGCCAGCTCATCAAGATGCTGTGAATCAAGGCTTGGAGCTCGACAGGAGATGGCTAAGGGATCATCCACCCACTCTAGTCGTAGGGAGAATAATTGATGGAGTAAGGACAAGGAGATATGTACCTTACAAAGTCATGTCTCCTGCTTCGTATCTCCAACAAGACCTGGTACCATTGAGGAAGCTCTAAGTGATCCTAATTGGCTTCAAGCCATGTAGGAAGAGCTCAATGGGTTTGAGAGAAATGAAGTATGGAATTTGGTTCTCAGACCTACTCATCAAGGTGTAATTAGGACCAACTGGGTGTTCAAGAACAAGCTAGATGAGTCTGGGCTTGTTACTAGGAACAATACTAGGTTATTTGCCAAGGGCTGCTGTTAGGAGGAATGCATAGATTTTGATGAAACCTTTGCCCTTATAGCCAAACTTGAAGCTATCATAATGTTTCTGGCCTATCCTGCATATAGTAACTTCACTATATATCAGATGGATGTGAAGAGTCATTCTTGAATATACTTCTAGTTGAGGAAGTCTATGTTGAACAACCACCAAGTTTTGAAAGTCCAACTAACAGTCATGTCTGCAAGTTGAAAAAGGCATTGTATGGCCTTAAGTAAGCACCTTGAGCTTTATATGATACTCTATCACAGTATCCAGTCCAAAGCAGATTCCAGAAAGGTGTTGTGGGCAAAATCTTATTTCGGATCCAAGATGGCAAAAGTATATTGATAGTCCAAATTTATGTTGATGACATCATTTTTGGATCGACTGACAAAGAATTATGCAAGAAGTTCTTAAAGCTGATGCAAAGGAAGTTTGAGATGAGCATGATGGGAGATTAAGCTTCTTTCTTGGACTACAAGTAAGATAGTTGGATGATGGCATCTTCATTACTCAAGTGAAGTACACAAAGGAGCTGATCAAGAAGTTTGGGAAAGACAACTCAACTTCAGTGGGAGTTCCTATGAGCACTTCAACCAGACGTGATAAAGATGAAGATGGAAAATACTTAGGGTTTACATCTTGTTCGCTGTAGGAGTTACATACCAAGCATCACCTAAGGAGTCTCACCTCCAAGCAGTAAAGAGGACTCTGAGGCACAGTTGTTAAACTCGCGATTCTAACTTGGATATGTGGACAGTCTACAAAATAGGATCGTAGAATCATAAGATTCTACAAATTATGGAAATATAAATATAAATAATTATTTAGGTACATTTATATATCTCAAATATGCTTATATATATTGAAAATTGCATTCAGCTAGTGAAATGATGATTATAAATGAAGATTTTGATTCCATTATTGCATTTTGCTTAAAATCTCTCCACAAATGTTTCTTTTGTTTCTCCTCACAAAGTAAACTAATCTTTAAAATTGATGTGTACGCATAAATGACTCATATAATCGTACAAACGTACGAGTTGAATCGTTGAGGTATAAATGACTCATAGAATCGTAAAATCGTAAGAGTTGAATCGTGAGTTTGACAACATTGCTCTGAGGTTCTTAAGGGGGTACACCTGGAGTAGGGTTGTGGTACCCAAAAGATGGAGGGATTGAACTTAAAGGATACTCAGATTCTAACTTTGCAGGTTACAAGATTGATTGCAAAAGCACGAGTGGAACATGTCAATTTCTTGGAAATTGACTAGTTTCATGGTTTAGTTATATTGTTAGTAATATCGGTATGTTAGTAATAAAATGATATGTAAATGTTATATTGTTGAAACGTAAATATCGCTATGTTAGTAATAAAATGATACGTAAATGTTATTATATTGTTGACAGAATTTTCATGATATATTGTTATTAATTTTTTTAGTTTTCGGGTTATATTGTGAAAAGATTTGTTTAGTTAATGGATTACCTATGGAAAAGATATGATCTATAGACTATATTGAATAACTAAATTTACGTTTTAAAATTATCAGGATCGGTTTAACTATCACTATATTTTGGTTAATATAAAATTAACCTTTCAAAATTTCAACTCATAAGCAGAATTTCAGATATATATGATAATATAAAGTTGAACTTTCAAAATTTGAAATCATAAATAAATTAAAGATTTGAAAGATATATTTAAGTATTATCTTTTATATATAGTAGTGGATCATACTGACTATTCGATGCACAACTCGAATTTTAAATTTTTACCACG
Source organism: Ajuga chamaepitys (assembly GCA_958295605.1). Classification (NCBI taxonomy): domain Eukaryota; kingdom Viridiplantae; phylum Streptophyta; class Magnoliopsida; order Lamiales; family Lamiaceae; genus Ajuga; species Ajuga chamaepitys. Next base: position 72,957,646 of record OY282495.1, read on the forward strand.
GTATATATAAATATTTCAATTTTGATAGATATTTTTTGGCTTGTTATTGTATTTTGACATTACTTGAAATTGTAATATGACTACAATATGTATATATTGATATACATCAGATGCATAAGACTCGACTTCATAGATATATGCGAATCAGTATCATTGTATTTAGATAGATAAAAAGTTTCATACTGTCGAAAATCTTAGATATTTTCAGCGTGTATCATTAAATTTGAAGCTCAACAAAATTATAGTTGAGGAAGGTTAATTTCCATGCTTCTCTTTAAGCAATAAATATGGATAATTATTATTCTTAATTTCTTCATCGACCTTTTTTTTTTTTTTTTTCTTTTTGGCGCTAAAAAATATTCATTACAAAAGGTTTATTTAAAACTGTGCTACCGAAGACACTCAAATATTTCACACGTCAATCTTGTACCACCATGGATGCACCATTTCAAGGTAAATATATCGCTTTGTATACTGTTAGATTCTTATAAACATTTGCAATTCATATTCAAATGAACTTCTATTTTTCTTGAATTCCTTGTATTTATATTTTTGTAATTACATAAAAGTGTATTGTAGAAAGTAACATAATATTCCATTAAACTAAAGTTATAAAATAGAATTTCAATTGAATATAAACTTGAAATAGTTAACTGAGAAGTAAAATTGATAATTTTAATGAATTCGGCTATTACATAATTGTGTAGACCATTGAATCTTCACCCTTGTTGCCGTTAACCTATCTTCCTCCTTTTTTGTTAAAAATCGCATCATAAAGTGTATTTTTCTCCGTATAACTCGCGCCAACTAAGCACCTGGATGGACTGTGTACACAATAAGATTAGTAGAATACGGTATAGGTTGTTGAAATGCTATTACCAATTAAGAGAAGGAAACAAATAATTAATATTGAATATCATGAATTACCTTAGAAAAAGATGTTAGCAAGCATATCTTGACATTGCATCAATCAACTCTTTGTTTCCGAATCACATTGTGTCATTTATGTGGCTGAATTGTCTTCAAGCTCATTCGCATGTACAAAATTAGAGGTTATCATTGACGGTAAAAGAAGAGGACTATATACTAAAAATCAGTGCTATGAGTATTTATAATAGAAACTGAAATCATATTCGCTAGATTAAATGCTGTAAATATTGCTATGTTAGTAAAATTTAATATTATCCATAAATGTTGTTATATTGTTATTAAAATTTTCAATTTTAGGGTTATATTCGGATATATATATATATATATATATATATATATATATATATATATATATATGATAATATAAAGTTGAACTTTTCAAAATTTTAAATCATAAACAGAATCTCAGATATATATATATATATATATATATATATATATATATATATATATATATATATATAATTTGAATGTTCAAAATCTATCTAATTTCATATAGATATTTATATTTGAACAAATTTTGGGTTATTTTGTGAAAAGGTTTATTTAGTTAATGGATTGCCTATGAAAAAGATACGATCTATAAATTATAGCGAATAACTAAATTTCTGTTACGAAATTGTCGGAATCGATTTAGCTGTCAACATATTTCTGATAATATAAAATTTGACCTTTTTGAAATTTCAAATCATAAATAAAATTTCAAATATATATTATAATATAAAGTTGAACTTTCAAAATTTCAAATCATAAACAGAATCTCGAATATATACAAATTTGAATGTTCAAAATCTATATAAATTTCGAATAGGTATATATTCAATATTCAAAATCTATCTATTTGAACTTTCAATATTTCAAATCATTCTACATAATTTCAGATATATATAAATTAGAATTTTCAAAATCTGACTATTTTTAGTAAATAAAAGTTTTAGCGGAAAAGAAATCACTTATTATACGTAATGTACTTCGCTTATTATATAAATAGATTTAAATTTGAAATATAAATCCAAAATCAATAATCTGAAGGTAAAAACTTGTGTGCACCCAACACACAATAGTCTTATTGTACATTCCCCTATTTAATTTGGAATTAAAGATAAATATAAGGGCCTTACTTGGATAAATTCACAATAATAAAATGTGGTGCAGTTGTGAGGTGTGCGGAGGTTAGGTTTGAGGCGCACTTGCATGGGGGTTCGAACCCCGCTATCACGCTATTTTTACCTCTTTTTATGTTGTTCAACAGTATATGTTATATTACGTAGTAGTATATGTTATATTGCGTAATAGTATATATTATAGTTACATGTATAATGTTTTAATAATACATTATGTTGTTTAATAGTATATGTTATATTGCATAATAGTATATGTTATGTTACGTATACACATGTTTTTTAATAATATATAATTTTTCTAAATAATATACTACATTGTCTAAAATAATATACAAATTGCACATATAGAAAAAAAAAAAAAAAAAAAAAAAAACTAGAGAAGATGGGGATTTGAACCCGTACCCTAACAACCAACAATTCAGGATTTTACCACCTAGACTAGTGCCTCTTATGTGCCAACAAACATGTCTTAACACATATATATATGTGTGTGTGTGTGTATATATTAATTAGTAATTTGAATTAAAAGAAAAAAAAATTAAAGTTGAGCATGCTGGCTGAGGTCTCGAGACCTCGAGACTTCAGCGCGCGCATAATACTTTTACCGTTGGGCCACCAATATTTTTAAGTATCCAAATGCAGCTCTTAATATATATCTAATTCCCAAATTAAATTAGAAAGTGTACAATAAATTTATTGTGTATTGGGTGCACCCAAGACTTACACTAATCTGAATATTAAAATTAAAGGGACCATATTATACTGTTAATGTGATAGAGTTGTACCGCAATTGCTGTTGATTGTTAGTTGCGGCTGAATTAGAGTCCAAATTTTTATATATAATTAAAAAGTGAAACAAAAAACTGAAACAAATAAAAGAATTTGGAATCCGTCAGCACTAATTACAAATAAAAGGAGGGGAAGAATTTCAATCTAACTGAAACTAGATTACATGGTTTAGCAAAACTAGCTAAAGAATGGGTTATAAAAAATTTAGGGGTCGATAATCAAGTGCCAATAACAAAGATATGCAATTACTCACCGTCACCGGTTGTTCCGTTTTGTTAAATTCACCAAAAATCTTTGAAATATGTAAAATTTTTGTCGGAATTTCAATTTCGATGGCAATTTCAACTATTTTTCTGTCGTTGAAAAAATGATCGTTGGAATTTTTTGTTCCAACAATTAAATTTCAAAGAAAAAATGATTCCAACGAGCCTTTTACTGTTGGAATTTTTTCCAATAACTATTCCAACGATTCTTTTTGTCATTGGAATTTTCGTTGAAATTTTTTTCCAACGGCTTATTTCCAAAATTCCAAAGGCTCATCTTGTCGTTGGAAAATTTAAATTTTCCAATGAATTTATGTTTTGCTGAAATTTTTCTATTGGAATTTGGTAGTTTTCTTGTAGTGGACAAAGAGATGATCAATCTTTCTTCCGAATTTTAATATATGAATTTTTTTCAACAAAGAGCTAATTTGTATGGATAACGTGTTGTAGGGGAAATTGGAAGAAGACAATAAAAAGCTGCGCATAATAATTAGAATTCTCTTATTTGATCTCATTTGTATAGAATGTTAAATATAAGGGTCTCACAACTACATAATATTTAGTGATTATCAAAATTGTCATGCGTCGTTATTCTTTACGAATGCACACTAATTATATTTTTTCTTCGCCGATCTGTTATCGTTATGTTTTAGAAGGAACAACTTTTTCCATTATCATTTAAAAAACTAATATAGTGTAAAGATAGCTAAGAAAAAGTTAGTTTATTGTCCCACTTAATTTTATAATTTCCATTACCACCACTAAATCTCAAAGCAACTAATTTAGTCAAGGTGAACAATCGTCTTGATTTTTATTATTAACGAGGTCAAGATGCGGGGGTTGTTAGCCCTTTCATATGAGACATCAAACCAACAGTTCCTTAAAAAAACAAATTCAGACGCATTATTAGTTGACAAAGTTCAATGTGCACCAATTGCACGGTGTAGATTACGGTGGTTATTACAATTATGTTTAAATGTGTCACCCGTTTTGAGCAAAGGTATCATAATACTTTTATCCAGAATAGGTAATACTTTTAAGCATAAATCGTGATACATTGACCCAGATTATGTTTAGGTATAAACAGTAATATATTTTAATCCCTAATCCGAATTGTATGGATTTAAGATCCGTGTAACTGATGCACAAGAGAACTCCCTTATTAATTTATGTTGTGGTTTGAAAAATATTTGAAAACATAAAGAAAAGAATATGGGTTGTTATAGCTTTTAATGAAATGATAGTTCATATATAAAATTTAAGTAAAAGTTCGAAATTATATTATTAAATCTTAGAATTGCTTGAGAAAATCTAATATTCATCTTCAAAAACTTAAACCCTATCTTAAAAGGTCCAAATATATTTTTCTAAATCAATAAATAAAATATTATATAAGAACTAAAACTTATAAAATAAAAAATAAAATATTTAAATAGTAAAAGAAATAGCGTTTATATTCTACTTCATTGTACAAACTTTGAACAAAGAAAAAAAAAAGGGAAAAGCAAATTCCTAGTGACTTTGCTCGATTTTCATTTTCAATTTCTTCCTTCCATTATTGTTGCGGACGTGTTAAACATGCGCGTCTGTTACTTCTCAAAAATACTAATAATAAGGGTTTCCTTGTCTATTGTGAGACTTTCTACACGTTTTCTTGCGGTTTTCTTCGTTATTTCTAGTGTTTTTCTGCGTTGGTTCTTTGCAATTTTCAGCCAGTGTTTGGTTTTCTGGATTTCTCTCCTCTAGAGGCGTATTTTACGTGGTACGAGAATGGTTGGATATGTGGGGTTCATTGAGGCTTTCTGAGGCCGAAGGGGATGCTGTATAGGTGGGGGATGAAGTGGAGACGGTTGCAGATTTGTGCCTATGTGGACAGTTTGTGATGAAGAGGTTAATTGGTTTGAGAGATCTCAGTATTGCTCTCAGACGTGTGTGGCGACTTGATGACCAGTTGGAAGTGGCGTCCGTTGGTCGTGGTATGTTGACGTTCAAGTTTAGTGCGGAGAATGAATTTTCTAGGGTTTTGCGCAATCAAGCCTGGAACATCAATAGGGCGTTTCTGGGTCTTGTGAAGCTAAGTGGGGAATGCGAAACCGGACTCTTTGGTGATTAATCATGTCCCGTTTTAGATTCAAATCCACGGTTACAGTTCCGGCATATGACGGAGGCGATTGGTAGGGCAATCGGAAGAAAGGTGAGTCAGGTTCTGGAGGTTGATACACCGAGAGTGATCGAAAAATACCTTCAACTTAGGATTATGGTGGATGTCACATATCCATTATGCCATGGGACAAATGTAGTTATCCAAGTGTTCGTGATGTGGTTTTATTTCGATATGAAAAACTGTCGGATTTTTGCTATGAATGTGGCAAGCTTGATCATATTGACAGAGACTGTTTTGTGGCGAGTGAGGCAAAGGAGAAAGGGATTTCAGTCGCGCGTCAATTCGGACCATGGCTGAGGGCAGACGGTCAAAGCTTATCTACAGTAGGAACAATGGAAGGGGTGGTAGGGGAGGGAATGCGATTGAATTCTAGCATGGGTTCGTTGTTAGGTGCTCATACTCTAAATCCCCGAGAGCATTCATCGGAAGGAGATTCGGTCCCGGTTATCAACCAGCCTATTACTGGGAATTTGCGGTTGGGTCGTGAAACACCATTCCCGATATTCGCTGTGGGTTCTAGCAGCTCTGGTAATTTTGGTGGGGTGACGGGGTCGATGACTGCTCTTTGAAACGTGGGTAGCAGTGGGAGTGGTTGGTGATAATGGCGATCATCATGATTGGCGAAGAGGTTGAGTTAGTGAAGGAGAAGGGCGTTGGTGGCGTGCTTGCTTGTCAAAGTGGTCAACCACGTGGGTTGCATGAGGAGCATCAAGTGTTGCATGATGTGCAGCACATGCTTTTAATTAATGAGGATTTGCATGGTGAGCATATACATGTAGTGGCGCATGAGAGTGGCAACTATGTAGTAGGGAGTGGTGTTTCGAGATTGACAGGCTTTGATGTGGGTAGATTTTGAATCCCAGTAGATGAGATATATGGGGGATTGAAGAAGGGTGTCGGTGGAGTGGGCCCGAGGCAGAAGGCTGCTAAATGTCGTGGGCGTCCGAGGGGGTCGGGAAGAAAACGCAATGGATTGTTAATGTCAGGGGGAACTTCAATAGGGCGCTTCTAGGTCTTGTGAAGCTAAGTGGGGGATGCGAAACCGGACTCTTTGGTGATTAATCATATCCCGTTTTAGATTCTAATCCATGGTTACAGTTCTGCCATATGACGGAGGCGATTGGTAGGGCAATCGGAAGAAAGGTAGGTCAGGTTCCTGAGGTTGATACACCGAGAGTGATCGAAAAATACCTTCAACTTAGGATTATGGTGGATGTCACATATCCATTATGCCGTGGGACAAATGTAGTTATCCAAGTGTTCCTGATGTGGTTTTTATTTCGATATGAAAAACTGTCGAATTTTTGCTATGTATGTGGCAAGCTTGATCATATTGACGGAGACTATTTTGTGGCGAGTGAGGCAAAGGAGAAATGGATTTTATCCCGCGTCAATTCGGACCATGGCCGAGGGTAGACGATCAAAGATTATCTACAGTGAGAACAATGGAAGGGGTGGCAGGGGAGGGAATGCAATTGAATTCTAGCATGGGTTTGTTGTTAGGTGCTCCTACTCTGAATCCCCGAGAGCATTCATCGGAAGGAGATTCGGTCCCCGTTGTCAACCAGCCTATTGCTGAGAATTTGCGGTTGGGTCGTGAAACACTGTCGCCGGTATTAGCTGTGGGTTCTAGCAGCTCTGGCGCTTTTGGTGGGGTGACGGGGGTCGATGACTGCTCTTTGAAACGTGGGGTAGCAGTGGGAGTGGTTGGTGATAATGGCGATCAGCATGATTTGCGAAGAGGTTGAGTTAGCGAAGAAAAGGGCGTTGGTGGCGTGCTTGCTTGTCAAAGTGGTCAACCACGTGGGTTGCTTGAGGAGCATCAAGTGCTGCATGATGTGCAGCACATACTTTTAGTTAGTGATGATTTGCATGGTGAGAATAGGCATGTAGTGACTCATGAGAGTGGCAACTATGTAGTAGGGAGTGGTGTTTCGAAATTGACAAGCTTTGATGGGGGTGGATTTTGCATCCCAGTAGATGAGATATATGGGGGATTGAAGAAGGGTGTCGGTGGAGTGGGCCCTAGACAGAAGGCTATTAAACGCCGTGGGCGTCCGAGGAGGTCAGGAAGAAAATGCAATGGATTGTTAATGTCAGGGGGATCTGTTCATAGTCATTCGGCACAGACACGGGTTGTTCGGGATGATGAGGATAATTTTGAAGGTGATCAAAAATTGCGACTAGTACCAGTTAATGTGATTGGAGCTACTCATATGGTGGTGTCTGACGGGGATCAGCACCGCCAATCGCCATGAATTACATAAGTTGGAATGCACGAGGACTAGGGAACCAGCGTGCATTCCATAATCTTCAATAGCTCATAGCTATGAAGGACTCGGCTATTTTATTTATTTGTGAATCTAAAATTTCGTATTCAAATTGTTCTTGATTAAGGGTCTTATTTAATTTTGATTGTATGTTTTCTGTTGACCCGGTGGGTTGTAGTGGTGGATTGATTTTGTTTTGGAAGGAGAATGTTAATGTTTTTGTTTTGTCTTACTTCAAGGGGCATATCAATTGTCATGTTGTTTTTTCTTCTTTATGTTGGCTGTTTACTTCCTCTCCGTCCCAGGCTGATATGAGGGATATTCTGGATATTATTGAGCCTTCTATTACCCCGGCGATGAGTACTTCGTTGATGTCTCCTTACTTGGTGGAAGAGGTCCGTCGGGCATTATTTGATATGCATCCGTCCAAGGCTCCGAGTATTGATGGGTTTACACCTTTATTGTTTCAAGAAACCTAGTCCTTTACTGGTGAGTCGTGGGTAAATGAGGTTTTGGATATCCTAAACAATTCGTCTGATCTCCACAATCGGAATCCTATGCTGGTGAAAACTTGATGAACCCCGCAATTTAAAGGATTATAGGCCGATTAGTTTGTGCAACACGATTGCAAAGGTGGTGTAACGGGTGCTATCCATTCGTTTGGGGCCGATTCTTGACAAAATTGTTGATCAATAGCAGAGTGCTTTCACAGCGGGAAGGTTGATCTCTGATAATGTTTTGGTCAGATTTGATTGCATGCATTGACTTCGGTATAATAAGAGAGCTAGATCGGGATATTGCGCCTTGAAGCTGCATATGAGCAAGAGATATGACCGAGTTGAGTGGTATTTCTTATGTGCTTTAATGCTGAAGCTCGGTTTTGATTCAAATTTCATAGCCTTAATTCGTTGTTGTATTTCTTCTATCTTGTATGCTTTTAACCTGAATGGCAATGTAGTTAGGGATGTGCATCCTTCCCGAGGTTTGAGACAGGGTGATCCTCTATCGCCTTTATTATTTATTTTATGTTCGCATGGTTTATCAGTTTTGCTGCGAAATGCTCAGGATCGTGGCTTATTTCGGGGTGTTCGTATTGCTCCAACATGCCCAACTATATCTCACCTTTTCTCTGCAGATGATAGCCTCTCGTTTTATCATGCCACGCCTAATGATGCTGAGCAAGTGAAATCTTATCTTCGAGAATATGAGAGGGCGTCAGGACAACTTATAAATTATGATGCATCGGCGATAACATTCAGTCCTGTTGTTCCTTCGACTGTGGTGGCTAGCATTAAGGAGGTTTTATCTATATCGATGGTGAAGGGTCACGAGTTATATCTTAGATTGCCGACTTTTTCTCTACGGGATAAGGGAATGAAATTCAAGTTTATTCGGAACAGGCGTTGCGTAAGATTTCCAGTTGGAGTAATAAGATGTTTTCACGAGGGGGAAAAGAGGTTATAATTAAATTGATATTACATTATTTTCCTAATTATATTATATCCTGCTTTCAAAAACCTAATTCCATTTGTCGCCAACTTGAACAACATTGTGCCACTTTCTGGTGGGGCTTCATTGGGCGGCTTTGCAAAAATTATGTAGGCTAAAGGAAGATAGTAGTATCGGCTTTCGGGATTTTGTGGGCTTTAATCAGGCGCTTTTGGCTAAACAAGTGTGGAGGCTCATTCAGAACCCGACTTATCTTGTTGCACGTTTGCTTAAAGGAAGATATTATAAACATTGTGATATTGTGGAAGCGGACGTTGGGGCTAAGCCTTCGTATATTTGGCGGTTGATTTGTTGGGGTCGAGATATTTTGGATAAGGGATTAATGTGGCATGTTGGGAACGGACGGTCTATTGTTCCATTCCGGGATATGCAGGTGCCTAGATTGGTGTCTGGCTGAATCTCTTCAAGACTTATTATATGTCTCAAATTTTATATCTCCGAGACGAGCTTAGGATGAGCAAAGGTTGCAGATGGTCTTTTTGCCTAAGGAGGTTCACACCATTTTGGCAATTCCACTTAGTAGGGATAAATAGAATGATAATCGTTATTGGAAGTTTGATGAGAAGGGAAAATATTCGGTTAAGACGGGTTATAGGGTTGCAGTGGGAAGTCTCGATCCGCCTTCTTTTCGACATCACGATCATTGGCCTGGTGAAAGTTTATGTGGGCCCTTTCTCTCCCTCCTAAGGTAAAAGTTTTCTTGTGGAAAATATCTTTGGACTTTATTGCTCTTCCATTTAATCTTGATAATCATTATGTGCCGATCTCTCCTGCTTGTATTTTTTGTTGTGGTTGTATTAGTTATACTATGTACGGGCTTGTATTTTGTGATTTGGTGCTCCCATTTTGGAAGGGAAGTTGTTTTTGGGCATCACTCAAGGTGATGAAGCATGCTTCGTTTGTTAAGTGTGGTGATATGATTGCAAAGTTGTTTGGAGTTGATTTGTTTCGTTTGTTTGTGATGGGGCTTTGGAGTGTATGGCGTTCTATTTGTGCTTTTAAACATGATAGGGGGTCGACGTGGAAAGCACCCGCTTGGTCTAATGTGGAAATATATTTGGAACAATTTGACAAAGCCACTGAGGCTTTGATTGTGAATATGCCGACGCAACAGACTAGTGCCGAGGAATGGACGCCGCCTTTGGGTGTTATACTTCGACTTGATGTTGATGTCGTTGTTGATGATATGCATGGTAGGTGTTGGTTTTGCTCTTAGGAATCATGAGGGGAAGATTGTTGCAGCGGCATCTCATAAGATTAATCGTCCGGTGTCGGTAAAGACGACAGAATTGGAGACTATTCTTAGTGGTATTCGCTTGTGTTTTGATTGCGGCTTTGATCAGATATCAGTGTTTTCAGATTCTTTGCTCGATGTGCAAACGGTAACCGGACAACAAAAGTATTTGGATTATTGTGGGATTATAGTTGAGGAGGTCCATGATCTTATGGCAGGGGATGCTATCATAAATGTGCAACCCATGAATCGCTAGTGTAATGAAGTGGCTCATCATTTGGCCCCTTTTTCTTTTTTATCTCCCCATCCGTCTGTTTGGATGGGGCCAGATAATTCTATTTGAATTGAGAATCTTGTACTTAAAGACATTTCGTAAGGAATAAGATTCTTGATTACTTTTAAAAAAAAAATAGAATAATAACAATAATAATAATAATAATAATAATAATAATAATAATAATAATAATAATAATAATAATAATAATAATAATAATAATAATAATAATAATAATAATAATAATAATCATCATCTTATCCTACTTAATATAGAAGTAGGATAGTTTAGGGTGATGTGTATTCACCACATTAATTCTAGGCTTAACATAATAAAATAAAATATTAAATAGAAGAAACAAACGGTTGAATTTAGGAATGTACGTAATGCATTGCAGTTACAATTCATTTGTCTCTCTCATCTTTTTATTTTCCTTTTAATTTTTTATTTATTTGAATTTTTCCAACAATAGTTTTTAATTGCACATATTTTTTTCCTTAATCTATATTCGACGAATAAATATCAAATTAATCTTCTTTTTAGAATCTTTAGTTTGGCGCATGTATTAAATATATTAAGAAAATCAATTTCTTAAAAACAAAATATTAAACCTAAAATATAGACTATAATTTTTTGTAGTATTGAATTATTTGCTTAGTTTTGTAATATATACAAAATAAAATTATTTTTACTACAAGTATTTAAATTATTAATTTTATTATAATTAAAAATATTTGATTCATAAAGTTATATTATTGATTGTTTCATTATAATAATTTTTAATAGGTGGTTACTTCTATAAATTTGGTTTATTAACAAAAAATTATAAAAAAAATTCCGCTTTAATATTAAAGTAACAGGAAAACATGTGTCATTTATATAGGCCCTCTAATAGGAAAAACACATGTTATCCATACAGGTTGTAGGAGTTTATTTAAAAAAATAGCAAAAAAAGAAAAAAAGAAAAAAAAAAAAAAAGATGTGGACGTTTTAACAAAAAAATATCTCTCTTCAATTCGTTTTCTTTTTAACTTAAGATTTGGAACGTTTATAACTTCTTCGTATCAACTTCATTCTTGATGAAAAATATATCAAATTAGTGATTATTCACAATCTTCAATTAAGCATTCATATTGCATATAATAAATTTGTTGTATTTACATTGGTCAATTCTATATTAAAAAAAAACAATTATGTTAGAAAAAACACATGGGTATCTGTTTCAAATAAATTAATTAATGCATGATACAAATAACTTAATTCACTTTGTATGAAATTAGGTTTAACATTCATATTCCTTATAGAAAAAAAATGTTAATATTTATTTAATTTTAATACATAATATTGTAAAATATCTAGACACATATATAATAATTTATATATATTTTATAATGATTTGTAGCAATATTAAAATTTAATTACATAATATTACTATAGTAAATATTATGTTTCGTGTATCGCACGGGTGGACATCTAGCATTAATGATAAAGAAAGGGAAATTGCTCTGGAGCCCTTTGCATTTTCGGGTATTCAGTCAGTCTATTGGCATGAACTGCTGTTAGATAAGCTTGGAGTTTGTTTCTGATATTTCCCACTTCTAATTTATCCTAACTTCATAAGTTCTTTATATATAAATATATGTACAACAGAATTTACATTGTAATACATTTTTTGTTATTTGAAAGTATAATATACCTTACATTAATATAATATAAAAGATTAAAAAGTGTTGATTCTATTCTAATGTGATCAACAACGATGTATAATAAATTGGGAAAAAATCATTTTTATCCTTGTATGTTAGGTACTGTCTAGAAAAAGTTATGTATATTAGAAAATTTTAATTTTAGTTTTATATGTTCCAAAAGTTGTTCAATTTAATGATACTGACAATTCCGACGATCAATTTGGACGGAATCGGACTAATAAATTGGGGCTTTCTGGTGGTGATGCTTATGTGTCAATTATTTGTCCAGATGACATACAACATCATTAAATTACTCTAGTAGCTAGTCTCAAAAAAAAAAAAAAAAAAAACGTTAAACCCTAATTTCCGTATGAAGTATATTTCATTTTATTTTTTTTCCTTTCTTCATCTTTCCCAAATTTATTAGTCATGTGCATCGCATATGACTAATTCCAGACAAGTCGGTCGTCGGCAATGGTCAGTGTTTTAAAATTGGACAATTATTGAAACATACAGGACTGGAAGTAAAATTTTCCAACATACATAACTTTTACTAAACAAAACCTAATATACAGAACTAAAAGTAAATATATTCATTGATAGATCACATCGGACTAAAGTTGAACTCCAAATTTGGATCACTAAAATCCCTAGAAAGTTTTAAGAAGTTTAACCCTAAAAGGAAAAATGGTATGTGAGAGAATAAAAAGTGATCTCAAATAATGATCATTTGTCATGATATATTATTAAAAAGAATATTGTCACTATTAATAACTTGGATGAACTATTTTTCTAAATAACTTGTTGTCCCTAAAAGAAATTAAAAATTGCTAAAGAATTGTAAAATCTTTTAGAGTGAGTCTTGTGTGTGAACGGTCACACGTGTGACGGAACACATTTTTACAGAAAATATTGATACTTTTACAGGAAAAAGTGATACTTTTACTACTTTGATATTTTTATAGATAAATGTGATACTTTTGTTACAAAAAGTGATAATATTTTTGTTCAGAAAATGTAATACTTTTACAGATAAACGTGATACTTTAATCACAAAAAGTGATACTTTTTTCCGTCACACCATGTGACAGTCACATACGAGTTTTTGCCAATCTTTTATGAGGACAAGGTGTCACATATACTTAGCTTATTATTAAAGAATACAATTATGGTCTTAGATGATATGCCATAAAAAAAACAATATTTAAAAAAAAAAAAAAAAACCCTTCTTTTTCGTAGATTAACATGGAAAATAATACATCAAATGTTATTAAGCACCTTAAAAAAATCGACGATCACAATCATCCGTAATATTGAACATGATAATCTAATACAAGAGGAATTTTTTGGAGTTTTTACAAAAGAAATAGAGTATTTCACGTTAAGATTAATAGAGTAATTTAAGATGTAAATAGCAGTGATGAGATGTAGAAGAATCCGTATCTGGCACTTGGTAGACCGACCTTGTAGATTATGACTATAAATATGGATTCGGATATATCACAAAATCATGCTTTTTTGTTTTGTTTATCAATAAATCCAATCATGACATGCATCTAATGTGTTCACTCTTCATCTCTCTTAGTTGTGCCTAAAATCCTTATCGTATCAATTACTAATTAATAAACAAATAAACTAAAATTAAAGTACCCTTTCGTATAAAGGAACAAATGTTTGAAACAATTTGCCGACAGCATCTGATGGTATGCTCAACTCAATTATGTTTTCATACGTTTATACTCAACTCTATTTTTATTTTTGTAATTTAGTTTCTGTAATGCTGCTACTTTGAAGCATAAATCAGATTTATTATCGGTAACAATTGGAATTTGGGTGTTAATGGAAAAGTGTATAAATAGGTTAATTTCATAATGCAATCTGTATAACGAGGTTTTTTTCCGTTTCATGCTTAAACAAAAATATTCGATTGTAATCTGTATAATGTGTTTTTCTTATACTTTGCAATTTCGGCCATATTTCCGACTATGTAGCACATGACCTCAAGGGGCAAATAAGGTGGCGAGACGTAACCATTTTATTTAAAAAATTATAATAATTTATTAAAAATGATAAAATTCAAGATAATTTTATATAAAAATCAGAAAATAAATATATTTTCTGAAATTTAAATGAATTTTAGAATTATTAGAATTTTCAAAATAAATTTTAGAAATAATTTTTTTTTTATTTTTTTAATTTTAAATGAATTTAAGAATTTTTAAAATAATTATTCAAATTTTTTATATTTCTGTATTTTTATTTTCTGACTTTTTTTTATATTTTTATTTCCTACAATTTTGTTTTTTTTTCCTGAAAATATATTTTTTATATTTTAGTTCCTGGCTTTTGTTTTACTTTTAAGAATCTTAAATAAATGAAAATAAAGTAATTATGAAATGTGTTATATATAACATTAAACCAATAAAAGAAAATGAAGATCGGAAAAATGGGGCCATGTTCTGAGCCGAAAATATGGCCATAATTGCAATAGGTTGCCACCAGATTTTTTTTGTTTAAGTAAGAAACTAAAAAAAGCCTCATAGTATAGATTCCATTCTGAAAGTAACCCTTATTAATTAGTCAACATTTGATAAGTTATGATACAATGAAACCATAAGATCATGATCATTAGTCAAAAGATGTAGTCCGACGATTGTGATTGATATTATTCTAAGTGTGAACTCGTTCAAGAAATGACACCTAGAGATATATAGATAGACCAAGTTAAAGCCAATTTAAAAAGACAAATGATTCGTTTCTGCCTTGTTCCTCCATCATTCTAAAAACAGGTTTGGGTTATTGTTTAGTTATTCGTTTCTTATATTTTCTTGTACCACTATATCAATAAGAGAGTGACTCTATCTTGCGTGGCGATGGCCTTAGAACTGTAGCACCAAGCCAGGGTGATATCATCTTATGGGAAGAGTTTCAAACATTCGTCTCCACTCCGTCAAATCCTATAATGTATGGATTGAATTCAAATACGGTCATTTCGATTGTATATTGTTGGATCCATTAATTAGAGGAAGTTATTATTGGTTACCATCTTTTGTATTTCCAACTATAATAAGAGTGCACTATAACAATTTCGCTAACAGACCTCAATTTTTAACCAAGGTCTATGAAAAAAAAAATTGAGGTTAGAGGTGGTGTAATCTATTCCCAGCAATAGACCTCGGTTAAAAATACGATTTCAACCATGGTTAAAACCCGAGGTCTTTGTTGTAATAGACATCGATTTTAAACTGTTGACTTTCTTAAACCGTAGATAAAAACCGAGGTTTTTTTTTTTTTTTTTAAAAAAAAAGAGATTTATTGATGTATAGACTTCGGTTTTACCATAGTTCTCGGTTGATGTCTTGAGTATCTATGGATATGGATTGCAGAAAGAAATAGAGGATCGCAATTGATCGAGATAATTTGGCGAAAGTTGTCTTCGACTCATCTGGCTTTGTTCCTTAGTGCCCACGCACCAAGATATTCAGAAGACTTGGTGGAGCAGTTCTATACAATTGCAAAGGTCACTTGCAACTTCAGGGATGAACCAACCACCAACACATGCATGGTAGCAAGGAGTACTATTGAGATCACTCCTTCTGCAATCAGAAAGATCTATTCTATGCCGGAAGAAGGATTGATGATGACACCACTGAAGATCTATGGTGGAGATTTACATGTGACCAGCAAGCAGTAAACGTGCATGAATCCTGTACCAAGGTTACTTTTCTCCCTGAGTTTAAGTTTTTGCACAATATACATTCAGTCGCAGTATAGAATGCAAAACTGGGAGTTATGATAAGTGTACCAGTCTAAGATTTCGATTGATGTTGGCCTTGTGGAAAGAGAAATCAGTAAACTGGCCACTGTTTCTGTTCACTCGTCTCGTGGAGGAGGTCACGAAATGAAGGGCCACTAGAGCTACAGAATCATGCTAAAATATATTTTGTATCGTCTCGGTATCGGGATTACTAGAGGTGTGGAACTCGCAAAGGGCAAGTGGACTGGTGTTACGAGGGAAGGTACCAAGTGAAGGGATGAGGAAGAGTGAAGGGTCACCCATGTCCCTACCGCTCTTGTTGGAAAGCGGAAGGTGATGACTTTGGAACCCCATTCCAAGAAGAGATCTCAACGGTTGAAACCTATAAAGGAATAAACCATTTTTTCTAGGGCCGTTGAAGAAGAAGAAGAGGAAGAGAGTTTTGCTAGGGGGGGGGGCCTTACTGAAGAACCTAATGCAGCTGATCAAAGCCCACCTCAAGATAACCACCATCTAGAAACTCTTTGGTAAGACTGAGACAACAACCACACCACCACGATCACCATCTCCTTATCGTGAGTCAGTACACGTAATGCAGGAACAAGGGAACCCAACTCTTATTTCGTATGTTGTTCTCTCTGTTCAACCTCTTAGTCAAAACACACCCCCTACTACTTTTGCAACCCAAGAAGAAGAAGTAGCAGATGCTTTGAATCAGTTCGAGGAGACACTGGTTCAAGCAGAAAACCCAGCAGGCAGCCCCCAACACACTTCATAGTAGGGATATAAACGAACCGAATCGAACCGAAATCAAGAAATTCGATTCGAAATCATAAATATGGACTCGAATTCGAATTGAATATTAATTGAATTTTAAACGTGATTCAAATTCGATTAGTGAGAAATATTCGAACTATTCGATTCGATTCGAGAATCGAAAAGTACATTTTTATTTTTATTTTTAAGTTTTTTTTTTTAAATATTCAAATATTATTATTTTTTAAACTTTTGCAATTAAAAGTTTTAATAATATATATTATATTTATTTTAAGTATATGGCTATATAAATATATTATATATACATATATTTAGTATTATATGCATTATTTATTTTTCTAAAATATATTATATATAAACGAATCAAATATTGGATTATTCGAATCAAACACAACTATATTCGAATTCGAATATGTTTAATTCATAATCGAATTCGAATCACAAATCAAATAAAAAAAATATTTGATGTGTTTACATCCCTACTTCACAGGCAATGATCGAACTTTGTGAAGTGAGGAATGAACAATGCGCAACATGAGATAAACTTCGACTTGTTGCCAACCAAAACGTTGTCTCTCTCTAGCAACAAGAAAAAGATAAGCTCATAGAGGAGCTTAGGGAGGAGGAAATGAAAAGATACAACAAATGGCGCTGCTCCAATAGGGTAAGATTGTACCCTACCATCTTAGATTGGGGTAATTGGGAGAGGAAGAAGAATGGGTCACCTCCTAGGAAAATTGTAAAGACATTGCTAAACTGACCTCCAGGGACTTTAGTGATCCCATTAGGGAAACAAGAAGGGTTTTCCTACAGGAGAAGGCAACCTTAAAACTCCCCGGCTGACGATAATGACTCTGATGGTGATGATGAAACTAAAAGTGACAAGGTGGCTTGCCAAGTAATAAGGCACCAGAATGCAATCCCATCAGAGGCACGGAGACCAAGAAGCTCATTACAGCTGCCTGCTGCTGATTCTACAGTAGCACAACACTGCTGCAGAATGCTCTGAGGAAGATCAAATTCCTAAATCTGTTATTTTCAGAGCTAGGTAGAATGTCAATGGATCTGCTGTAAGAGAGGACACAGTAGACAAGGCAACAACAACCTCTCATGATGCCCATGAAGCTATCAAAACCGCATAACAAGTAGTTGAGGCAGATGCTGCAAACGCCAATGAATCTAATATTGATGAAGTTGTATAAGACAAGGAAGCAAGTACTTCACAGATCGCTGATGAACCTACTGTAGGAGAGATTATAGAAGACGAGGCAGTGCCATCTCTCACACACCAAGTGTACAGGCGCCATGAAGTACACAAGGTGGGATCTTAGAGGTAGTAGGTGATGTAGAAACTACTTCGCAACAGCAGGCAACTGAAGCAAGTGAGGAGCGCTATCACACACCTAGTAACCTCGTTGACGCTGCAACACCTTTTGGTGAAGATCCAGTTCATACTGCTGCTGAAGTAAAACTTTCTTGAAGATACTCCAAATTCACAGACAGTTGAACAACATGAAGATGAACATCTGTTGGACTACAATGACGCTCCTTCCAAGAGTAATGCGGATGAGGAGGAAGACTGTATGCTGAAGGATGATGTGGAAAATGATCCAGCTATTGATAATGTTCTTGTCGAGCCAAGCAGTACAACGCTAACTACTATGGAAAATATAGTAGAGAAACTGAAGGCTATAGAGACAGAACAAGAAGCGGAAGAAGCTATGGCAGTGAAGAAAGCTAGTGTATTGTACTAAATCAAGGTTGGTAAATGAAGCAGCAACTCAAGCAATAGAGGAAGGATTGGCTACAGAGCAAGCAGATGCTACCTGTCCTGATGTAGGACCAGCAGACGATGCAGTGACTCAACTAATAGATGATCAACAATGTTTGACCAAGGAATCAGATGATGCAAACCTTACAAATGAAGTTGAGACTCAAGGCAAATCAGATGCTATAGTAGAAGTTGAGTTGCTTATTCAAGCTACTGACTAGTATGCATGACCAGTTGGAGGGGAACAATAGCTAGTTGAATCAAGCCAGCAACATGAGAAGGCCGCTACTGATGGTGTGCCTATTGCACAATCTCATGGAGCAAAAAAAGAAGTTGCAACAGGAAGTTCACATTTTCAAGAGATAAGGAGACCACTAGCAACTCCAGCAATCCCAACTGACACTTCTGAAAATGAATTGGATATCCGAGGGAGAAATGTACCATCTCCTTCTGAAGAATTCCACTCACGGAAATGACTTATGCACCTTTAAGATAGAAGCGACAGGCCGAGAAGTCTCTTGAGTGTGACAACAAAACCATAGTGGGAATCAGGCAATCCTTTGTGCAGTTAAACCTGCCAACTAGCGCTGCTATGCAAGAAGTGCTAGAAAGATTTGAACGCATTGTTTCAGCGACCGAGGTCTTGGTACAACAGCTATGCAGAGTGATGAGCAGTGATGCTTCTGAGGTATTCAAAGCTCTTAGGTCTATTTGCCAAGCAGTATCTTTGGTTCCAAAGAGCATGAGAGACCTAAAATGCCAGTTCGTGAATGAAGCGAGAGTTGAAAGGCAATCGATAGAGGAACTTGTCAGAAAATTCAACAGCAACATCAATGGACAAGTTACTTGCCTAGCATCCACGATGAAGAAAAGGCTGAAAGAGCAAAAAGACGGTTTACTGTACTTGAAAAATGAATTCTCCCTACTGCGGCAATAGAACGCCAATAACAGAATAATATTAATCAATATCCTAAGCATACTAGAAGCACATACTGGGATCCTTACTGATGATGTCAAAAGAGAGGGGAAGATGAGGCAAGGGCAAGGCATGCTGATTAACAACAATGGGAACATCAAGAGTGGTTTCATTGCTGAACACAAAGACAAGAATAGGAAACTAAGGCGAGGATACATGAATGGAAGACTCGCGAAGAACAAGATTTTGAGAGATCTTTGCAGGTGTCAGAGACAAAAGTGCATAGTATACTTGAAAAGGAAAATTTTGAACTCCTCGATATCTATCTTGCTACTGGAATAGTCCATGATGCACATGTTCACAAAAAGCAGCCTGCAACCTCAAGTGAAGAACAACAGGATGCCTCTCCAAACTTATCAATCGTCTCTCAGTACGATTACTGGCTGCGACACGATTACTCATAACAGCATCTAGAGGATCTTGGTACTTATCAAATTCCAACAAAGAAAAATCCTACTAAAGAGGAAATTGATCATCGGAGGTTCACTGAAATTCTCAGATACTTCGAGTACCTACTACGTGAAGGGAAGTACAACAGCGTCAATGGTTCTGTTGTTCTCATTTGCCTTCAAGATTTCACACATTGCTTATTCGCCAAATCTCGTAGATTTTTATCTTTAAAGATACTCCATCAAAAATTATCCATTTCTTACGACCCGCCTACAAAAATAGTAAAATAATAAAATATAGTCACACGATTAATGAATATACTAAGTTCAATAATAAAATAAAAATAACATAAGAAATTTTCACAAAAATATTGCCAACACCAAATATCATAACAAAATATTTTCTCCCCCTAAACAAGCAACAATGACGACAATTAATGGGGGCAATATTCTCATATCATATCCTCAATATTTATCCCCCTTTTTGATGAAAAGTACAAAGATAAAAAACCGATCAACAAAATAGATGCAAATAATTCAACTCCCCCTTACTATAACTCCCCCTCGCTTTTAACTCATTGGCCAATAGTCAAGGTCACTATATAGGTGGTAAATTAGGAGGTGCAAACGTCAG
Organism: Ajuga chamaepitys; assembly: GCA_958295605.1. Lineage (NCBI taxonomy): Eukaryota > Viridiplantae > Streptophyta > Magnoliopsida > Lamiales > Lamiaceae > Ajuga > Ajuga chamaepitys. The sequence goes on from OY282495.1 coordinate 72,978,195, forward strand.
TAATTAAACCAAAATTTTAGATAGACAAATCTTTTCAATTCAAGGCTTATGTTTTTTTTTAATAACTTCATAGAAAATTATTCAGGTGATGCCTAAAAATAAAATAGACGACAATAAATGTAGACTCAACTTTTATCTTATCACACCCACGGTATTAGGCAAGCAGAAGTGTTTGGCAAAGAATCAAACAAAATTCCACATCAACTTCATATTTGATTTTGACTTTTCGCACAAGACAATTTAGAGGCTTAAGCATAAAATTAAATCAAGGTATCCTTATTCAATCAACTGTTTTTTATCTCTCGTGGAGTAGCTTGCAAACCCTATGAGCAAAAATTGCACTAGGAAAACCCGGTGCGACAAGCTGAGGTTGATCCTTATAACCCCTTTGGTAATAGAGATATAAAATGTGCAAGCATGTTATTATCATGATCGACGACTTTCACAGATCAATCACTTTCTGTGTCAGTAACTCTTTTCGATCTTGTGATCGATAGCTGCTCTCAACATCATTTCATGATTGTAGCCCTTTCAGACAAGTGACTATCATCAAAATAAGATAGTCTTTATCACTAGAAGGAAAGGAAATGTAAAGTTTTAAGCAAAATAAATCCTTGAACTTGCCCTTTTGCATGGACTCTACAAAGAATAAAATTGAGATAGATGCATAAAAATAAATGTCTAATGAGAATCCTACATGATATGCATGTTGAAACATACGTTGTCCTTTTTTTTTTACGAATATGCAACACAAACACACAATAAACATAAAGATTTTCCAGAGAGTTACAATTTTTTCTGAATTAACTATCATATTTCATTTGATTTGCTATCGGAATATGATCAATAGCATATTAATACACCACCACCTAAAACAGTGGTGATACTGGCCAACGAGCTTACTTCTAGGAAGTTGAACAAGTATATTTTCTAACCCATACTTTTTCTTTGAGTTTGTTTTTCAAATCTACTTTATTTCTAGGGGTTTAGCGTGGTATTCCTCTAATATCCCAAGCATAAATGCCACCATTACAAAGGTCAAACTGCATTCTATAATAATTTGGATGTATATGACCCAAAACGCCACAATAATGATAAGTCGGTACAAAATGAGATTTTTTTTTTATCAAATTTTGACTTTCCATATTGTAACATAGTAGGCCAAGTAGTATTATTAACATGTGCATAATGTGATCCTCGACCAGAATGTGCAAAAGCAACATGTTTCTGAACTGGTGCATTCTGTGTGCATTGATTATGACTAGATTTCTCATTAAAGTTACTGTGATCATTCTGTGTTGTAACATACTGACCAGAATTCATGAAACCCCTTTGCAAATTTGAGGAGGACTCACCATGATAACCAAGGCCAATAACATCACCATGACTTTTGTTTGAATTAACAAGTTCGGTTAGAGTGGCCTTACAAGAGCTCAGTCGTTCCAGAACCTATTTGGATTGTTCCAAATTGGTGGATAGCTTCTCAATTATTTCATCTTTGATTTCCATACTATTTTCCAAAAAATTGAAGTCAGTAGTAATAGAATCAAGATCGGTTTGCAACATGGATTTAGATTCTCGGATCTTCTCAGCTACTTTCTCATCCATGATCTTCTGTAGTATATCAAGTTCTACCTTGAGTGCTCTAATCTTTCTTAGCAACAACTTGTTGCAACGTTTTCACTTTATTCCTCAACTTGTCTGTTGCGACATTGGCTTCCAACAGTTGACTTTGCAACATCTTTATGGCTTGACTTCCTTTAATACATTCTGAGGACGACTTTTTGTACATCTTCTGAATCTCCTCAAATGTAGGGCATGCTTCTTCATGAGAACTATCACAATCATGAATACAAGAATTTTCATAATGGAACATAGAATTACCTTGCTCGCAAATATTTTTTGAATCGGATGCAACATGACTCATGAGGTAGGAATACATTCTAGTGGATTTACTTAATGCTACAAGGTTCGAATCTCCTTCATCATCCGATGAATCAATTAATGAATCTTTTAAAAACTTATTTCGCTTTCTAAGGAAGGTAGAACACTCCATTTGGAAGTGACCTCTTCCATCGCACTCCCTACATATTGCTTTATCGAATCTTGATCCTACAAGGTTAGAAGAAGATGTACTATAATGATAAGAATCAACTCTTGGAACATTTTTCTTACCTAAGGATGATTTTGGCTCTGACTTTTACAACTTCCTCACCTTGTTTTCAAGAAAGTACATGATAGTGCAGACTTTCAATGATCAACCGTATTATGATACGGACCCGCTCTTGATACCACGTGTAATTTTATAGTCTACATTAAACAAAAATAAAAACAAAAAACAAACACCTAATTATACACGGCGTGGAATCCCTCAAACCCCTCGGACCTTTTATTATTGATATTTCGTATAATGATAGATTTTAAAAAGAGACCCAACTTTCCTAATACCTAACTTATACTATATTCAATAATGTCCGGTAACTCCCGTCGAATGAGCTCTCCCGGACCCGCCCTAAAGTTCCTTCTCCCGAAGGTCCTTCGACACGAACACAATAAAAACCTAATTGCTAGAATATTCTTCCTCGAACTAATACTCATAAGTCCTTTAGTACAAATATGAAAATAACAATACGAAAACCTCCCGGCTAATACTCTCTTGCACTTAAGTACATAATTAATACTCCCTCCGTCCCGGCTTAATTTGCACACTTTCCATTTTCGACCGTCCCAGTTTATTTTGTATACCCCTAAAATAGAAATTAATTCCACTCATTCAACCCTCATGTTGTGAATTTATTTAAAAATATGCCATTACTGAAAATTTATTTAAAAGCTTAACTTAACTTTGAAAAAAAAAAAAAAAAAAAAAAGAAAGATCCAATTAACACTAATTTAATCCTACCCTATTAACCCCAACCCAACCCAAAACCATCACAAGCCATTACCCATTTCAGATGTAGTTCAGTCCCTCATACTACCTCTATCCACGAAACCCTAAGGCTCTCGTCTTGTCTCTCTCTCTCTCTCTAATCTACTTTCTCTTTGTCTCTCTACTCTTCCTCATTGATCTAATCTCGACGAACAACTTCTCAGGTCAGCTCGCGAGTTTAGATCTAACAGTTTCCTGTATTTCCATCCTTTTTTCCTGATAAATAATGAAAGATTCTCTCGAGTTAGATCTATTCGTACACGATTCAATGACCCATTCGTGCAAGAATCCCAGTTGCCGCAGTCGGATCTAGTATCCTTCATGGCGGTGGGGGCGATTTTGGAGAATGAAGACGAGATAAGTATAGATCTAGTTAATTCATGTAGCGAGTTGTTGAGCTCAAAAATTCTACAGGATCATTACATGCAATGCCTATCAATATGGGTTTCGGCCATATTAAATGTCTATATACTCGTTCTTCACTTGTCTTCTTCTTTTTTTTTTTCTTTTTTTTTATTTATTTAGATCTGGTTTGTTTGGGTGTTATTGACCTTAAATCTGTGATTTATGGTGATGCTATTGTTGATGCCCCTGTGCGGGTTTTGCATGCTGGTTTTTGGGTTCTTTCGGTGTTGTTGCCCCTATGTGGGTTGACTTTGATTTTCTGTTGTTGCCCCTGTGTGAGATTGCCTTGATTTCGTGTTGTTGCCCCTGTGTGGGTCTTGTTTGAATTCGTTGATGACTTTGTGAATTTGATACTGACCCTTTGTGCATTTTGTTTGATTCACTGACGTCCCTATATATGTTGCCCCTGTGCGGGTGTTGCTTGATTATTTTAACATGTTGGTAGCTTATAATAAGTTGTTAGTGAAGAACAACTCAGAAACACACAACTCCTTTGAATCTGGAAATGTATGAAGAATAACAATCTGAATTCAAACACACAATTCGGCCAGAGTTGTGACCGAACTAGACTTGCGCAGAACAGGAATTAGAAATGGATCAAACACCAATTTAACGTGGTTCGTTCAAGATGAACTACATCCACAGAGGCAAGACACACCCCAATCCACTAAGAATTTCAACCAATTACAGAGAATACACTCAAGAAATGAAATGCCCAATTCTGTTTTGAAATTAGGGCACGAACACTCAATCCAAAAATACTCTCTCTAATCTAAGAAACAGGGAAATTGCTCGACGTAGTGATCTTCTCCTCAATGAGAGCTTTACAATGATATAAGGATTGAAGCTCGAATGCAACTGTACAGAAAGTTCTAACTGAAAGAAGTTGAGCTCAGCTACCGGACAAATGTGACGGTTTTCTTCGTCACAATTCTGCAACTGCTCCGTCACAAACGACGGTTATCTTCAACTGCCTCGAACCCGGTTTATTCTGAACAGCCTGTCTTCTTGATGCTAAAACCCGGTTCATCCTTTCGGTTCTTCACTTCCTGATTCCGGTTCCACATTCCTAACACTCCATTTTACAAAGTATAGCTCACTTGATGAAATTGAACATTACCTCACATAAGTGATGAGCTTTATCTGATGTTTCAATGTTGCCCTTGTTAACATGTTGGTATATTAACTGTTGTGACAGTTTGTATAAATGTGGGCTGAGATTTTTTGAAATAAAAGATGCTCTTCTTCTTGATGTTTGCTGGTAGCTTAAACTGGAAAAACAAGATTTTGTGCTTTGATGTTTAAGGTTTCCCTTCTATAAATGTGGGTTAGATTATAATAAACTCAATGATGGCATTTTTTCTGAGGGATTAGTTAGGAGCAATATGTAACAAACTGTTTTTCCATGTTATCAAAATGATTTTCATCAAAACAACTCCTAACTTTACAGGCTAAGCACAATATATATCCGTATATGATGTTTATGTTGTAAACATAAGATCAAATCAAAAGCTACCCAAAATGTATGTCTAATCATACACCAATTCAGACATTGGTCCACCAATATCATAAGTGCCTCCAACTTGCTCTTTTTCAACCAAGTGATCAATTACTTGTCTAATCACTTCTTCATCAACTTCTAGAGATGTTGGGAGTGTACTTTCTCTAGTTAAATGTCCTTTGCCCAAATGAGGGAGTTTGTAGTTGTTGTGTCCTTTCTATTTCATGACTTCTATCAAACAGGCTTGTAGGCTTAGGTAAACACTATTTAGTTTGGTTGCCTTTATGCCTTCATATGCCTTGACCACATTTTTCACCAAATCATCAACTGTGTATGACGTTGTTTCAACCTGTAGTGACTGAATTAGGGGTGAGCACGGATCGGAGCGGACCGGAGATCTGGGTTGCTCTGGAACCGAACTGAAAAAATAAATATCCGGGACCGAACCGAACCGAAAATCGGGTCGGTTTGGTTCGGAGATTCGGGTCTACTGGAGCGGATCAATTCGGTTCGGAGATTTCGGAGATTCGGAGTTTTTCACTCAAAATAATAGTATTTCCCTAAAACATGACTATATCATATCAAATGATAAAACAACATATAGTTAAATAAAAGACATTAAAATTGACCAACATAACATAGTTCATATGTGAATACAAGTCTAGGAGTCAAATTAAGCAAAATAAACTTCACATATTACATAATAGCTCAAAAACAATAACCATTAATGTCTCAATATTTCCACTTCTTAATCAAAAGCTTTACATTAACTTTCATCTTCAACTTTCATCCTCAACTTATTCTTCCGGTCCGTGATCCAATTGACACCTAACAAAAGCAAGAGGAATAATTGTTTAAGTCATTATGCTACGGAAATAAATATGCACAGAAATTACGTGATCCCATAAATAATGCTAGTATGACAACAAAATACACAAATATTATTTCATATACCTCTCTAAGTTTACATCAACTATTAGTGAGACAAACCCAATGCACACTTTTCAAAGTCAAACTTACATTTACAGAAATTCAAAAAACTATTAAATAAGTTTAATCATTTGCAACAAAGCAATCAATCCAACTATATCAACATAGAACTAGCAATCAAACCAAACTATTAAATAAGTTTAATAAGTTACATTTACAACTTGCTAGTATGACAACAGAAACAAAGCAATCATGTAAACTTATATTTAAACTATTAAATAACAAAGCAATTAAACCAAAATTACCTCTAGTGGATCAATTTCACTCTTCAATATATAGAAACAAAGCAAACGTGTATCAACATAGAAAAATATTATCACAGTGAAGCGAGAGAGTGAGGCGCGAGTGTGGGTGATAGAGCGAGAGAGCGAGCGGGGCAAGAGAGTGATGCGGGTGCGGGATTAGTCGATTAGGATTTCTTGAAGTTATTAAAAGAAAACTTATATATATATATATATCTTATATAATTCAATTATATAATTATAATGAAAAAAATATTAAATATGTTTATTTATATACAGATTTCGGTTCTACTCGGTTCTGATTTCGGTTCCTCGGTTCGGAACGGTTCGGTTTTGTAAAAAAAAATGTCGGATTGGTTCGGTTCGGATAAAGTCAAAAAGTCAACGGTTCTTTTTGGTTCGGAGTGCTTTCGGTTCGGGTTTCGATGCGGATCGGATAATCTCCGAGACCTGTGCTCACCCCTAGACTGAATTGCTCTGAAAAATCCTAGATCTAGGATATTTGTGTCTGGTGAAGCTGCTTACCTAAATTCTAGGCCGTAATTGCTGATGTGTGGCTTTGCATTATCCTGTTGGATCAGTATATGTCTACTTGCATTTGATGGCCATTTAGCTTTAATGGCTGGAATAACCTGAAATTATACATTTTGAAGCAATTAACAGTTCACTGTTATTCAGAAAAAATGGTAAGGTCATCAATGTGTCTAACATTAGTGTTAGACACATTTAGGAGACTTACAACAACAAGTAAGCTAGATGATGAAAATTTTTTGACAGCAAATAATTTTTATGTTTTTAAAAACCAACCTGTTGCAATATGCATTGTTTGATGACAACCTTGGTTATTGAATCAATTAGTTTAGTAACCAAGGTACCTCGAACTTAATTTCTACTGTTTCTGATGGCCGGTTTTCTAGTTGTAAATTGAAAATTTCCAATTTTTCCATCGAACAACAGTTCTCTCTCAGCGGTGTATCGAGGTCAAGCAACAGAACACATGAACATTACTTTTGGAATATACCTTTTGCTTTTGCAAAACCTATATGGGTCATCTTCTTCGACTAATTTGTATGCTCTTTCAATGGTTCTTTGCAAATAAAACTATTTTTCATCAATATGAATAATGTTATGCATCGACTCATACCTGATTTTGTTGAGCTCACTATCCAAATGCAAACAACTTAGGTTGTATTTCAATTTTTGTAACATGTTTGATTATGTGAGTGAAGGCTTGATTGCACTTGTATCTGCTTTAATTAAACCTGATTTTACCCATCTTCCAACTTGACTCTTGATTACCTCAAGTTCCTTGGCTAATATTCTTATGTTGCCTCTTTTAAAAAATTGGATGCCCTTCTTTAGCTCAACATCCAGTTCTGCTTTTGTCTTCTTGTTAACCAGTTTGACTTCAATAATAGTTATTCATGACCCAGCTAATATTTGTTCTTGTTCAGATTCCCAGATGTAACGAATAGTGTGCTGACTCGCTCCAAATGAGGATGTCACTGACTTGATCTTGCCGGAATGTACGACTCCATCTGTGCAGTTTGCTAAAAGAAACTGCGTGATCATACAACGGTTTGATGGAGTTAAATGTGGACCTTTTCGATTGTTAGGCATTTTTTTTATTTTCTGGAAAATTTCGATTGTAGACTGTTGAGAGCATTAACTGTTGTGATAAATGTTGTCGTGTGAGTATTTATAACAATTAGATTTGGTTTTAGAAATTTTTGGGGGGAAATTTGAATTGTAATTTCGGTTCAGAGATGTTGAAATTTTCCGCTGTAATTTTTGGTTTAGTTGGAGGGAAAAACTCCCCAAATTTTGACCTAGTGGTATTCAAAAAAATTCCCAGATGTTTTCCAGTTTATTTGCAAATCCATGAGTTTGATGATTTTCTCTAAATTTTTCTTGTACCAGGTTTTGTTGCTGAAAAATAAGGGAAAGATTTTAATTTTCTACTAACACCCATTTGACTAGTCAGCACAAAAGTAAAAGTATTTTTTTCTTAATATCCGAACCACTTCAAGTGTGCAAAATAAGTCGGAGCGAAGGAAGTATCGAATTGATCACTCCATTATATCTCTCCAAGTACTCTCTTGAATCTCCACCTGCTCAAGTTACCATTCCACACACGCATGTAAATATATGCAACGAGAAGCACTTGATTTCTACCCTCATTATCCGTTTCAATTTCTAACCTCATCACTTGCAATCATATCGCCATTTGGACTCCTTCGTACACACCCATCGCTTCGGCAATCTCGATTTCATTTGCTTGGGCCATTAATTTTGCTCCTGCTTGCAATACCGTTCCAGTTGAATCACGGATAGCAAAACCCAACCCCGTGCCTCTGTCTTCCACCACACTCGCATCTGAATTCAGCTTCCATACCGCCACCTCCGGAGCTCGCTAACGGGTTGGAACAGCCCTTGTTTCTTGTCTGCAGCGGAATGAGCTTGCGACTCTATACTCACGTAGAACCAAATCAGCAACCTTGTAGCATTCTGCGTAGTCCAGTAATCTTCCTTCAAATACTCGAATGTTACGGGCCCGCCATAACATCCATAGTAGCATAACCAATGTGCATTGCCTCTCCTTCTCCATTCCCGCAGCACTGTCCAGTAGCCATGCACGAGTGCATCCTATCTCCTCCGGTTGGACTATCAGATTAGCAACCTGACTGCCTCGCCAATAGCCCTTGCTCCAATCACATCCCCACGCCCAATGTTCGCATGTTTCCACCTGCTCCTCGCACCTCTTGCATGTAACGTCCACATCCACCCCTCTCCCCACTAAACCGCTTGCTACCGGCAAGATATTTTGCCCAATTTTCCATAGGAATACCCTAATTTTTTGGGGTATGTCAAGACTCCAAATCCATTTCCAGAATTTCTCCATCACCTCACCGCCCCTTTCCCCATCCTCAGTCACCTCTACCAACTCCCTCGCTATTCTATATCCCGATTTCACTTGGTACTTCCCATTAGATGTATAAAACCAGCTTATTTGATCATGGTTCCCCATTGCATGAATCAGTATTCTGCTGATTCTTTCCGCCTCATCAGCCGCAAACAAACTCCATAGCAACTCTCTATTCCAATCCTCTCCCTCGTCATTTAGTAGGTCCCGAACTACTAGAACCTCACATCCTAGCGGTTGTCTAGTTCGAACTTTAAAATCCGGTGCTCGTGGAATCCACTTATCCTCCCATACCCTCACCTCTGACCTCTTCCCCACCCTCCAAGTTATACCCCTTTTTAATACTTCTCTTCCTTCTAATATACTTCTCCACGTATAACTCGGATTTTGAGTAATATTAGAAGATAGAAAAGTTGAATTGGGATAGTACCTGGCCTTCAGTAATTTGGATAGAAGGGAGCCCTCATCCGTCATTAACCGCCATCCTTGCTTTGCTAACATCGCCAGGTTGAATGCCTCTAAGTCCCGGAAACCCAGTCCACCCTCTTCTCTAGGCCGGCACAACTCCTTCCATGCTCTCCAGTGTAACCGACGTTCATTGTCTTTTTGGCCCCACCAAAAGTTTGAACACAGTGATTGTATTCTTCTGATCACATTATTCGTCAGCCGAAAACAACTCATAACATATGTAGGGATTGCTTGTGCTACTGCCTTCAATAATACAATTCTCCCTGCATTCGATAATGACTTGCTTTTCCAGTTTTTAAGTTTCTTTTCCACCCTAGATATAATTCCACTAAACACCATCTCTTTTGAGCGACCAACTGTAGCTGGCAGACCTAAATACACTGCATGCTTTTCAACCCCCTTGACCCCCAGACGTTGTACCAAATCCTCCTTAATAGCCTCCGGCACTCCTTTGCTAAAACAAACCTCCGACTTTTCTAGCGAAATTAACTGACCTGAAGCCTCCTCATAACTCTGAATAATATCACCCACAACATCCACCTCCCTCTGATTGGCCCTTCCGAAGATAATACTATCGTCCGCAAGAAACAGATGAGAGATTGAGGGAGCATTCCTGCATATCCTCGGGGGATGTAAAACACCTGTCCTCTCTGCGTCTCTGATCAGGGCGGAGAAAGCCTCTGCACAAAACAGAAATAGATATGGCGACAACGGATCTCCTTGTCGAAGACCCCTTGTCGGATGAAACACTGTTCCTGGATTACCGTTTAATAACACTGAGAAAGAAACTGATGAAATACATCTCATTATCAACTCAACAAAATTCCAATCAAAACCCAGTCGGAGCATTATCCTCTCTAAGAAAATCCATTCCACCCTATCATACGCTTTACTCATGTCAAGTTTGAAAGCGAAACTACCCTTTTTCCTAGCCATATTACTACCCATAGCATGGAAAATCTCAAAGGCAGCTAACGCGTTATCCGTAATAAGTCGACCGGGCACAAAAGCAGATTGATTATAAGAGATTATATGGGGAAGCACTGTTTTTAACCTATTAGCAATTGTTTTTGTTATGATCTTGAAAATAACGTTGCAAAGACTAATAGGTCTATAATCAGTAACAAGGGCCGGTTTCTTTTTCTTGGGGATGAGAACAATAAAAGTGTGATTTAGGGGGGCTGGGCTAGTATGACCATTCAGAATATCCAATACAATTTCAAGTATATCAGTCTGAATTAAATTCCAGAATTTTTGGTAAAAAAGAGCAGGCATACCATCAGGACCCGGAGCCTTGGTTGGATGCATTTGCTGTAGGGCTGTTAAGACCTCCTCATTGGTGAAAGGTGTTGCCATTTTATTCCGCATGTCTGATGTTACCATTTGTTCCACCGCTTCAACCGCTCGGTCCATATTAAGATGATCGGTAGCTTTGAACAGATGCTGGAAATATTCGGTAAACACCTTTGCCATCTCGTCGTCCTGGTCAACCTACTCTCCATTCGATGCTCTCACCCTATCAATGTGGTTTCTTTTCTTTCGGCCATTCGCTGTCTGATGAAAAAATGCTGTGTTTCGATCCCCCTCCTTCAGCCAACTCACTCTTGACCTTTGCTTCCACATTAATTCTTGCTTTGTATGTAGCTCTTCCACAAGCCTCTCCTGATCCGATAATCTATCTAACATTTCAGTGGAAACTGGTTCAGATTGGATTTTCTTCAGATTTTCTTCAGCTACTTTTATCTTAGCCGTCACATTGCCAAAATGAGTCTGTTCCCATAATGAGAGATGTTCTCCACATTGTTTGATTCTATCCAGTAAACCATTGGCCCCATTTGATCCATATCCTAAGTTCCATCCATTCTCCACCGCCCCTTTACACGTTTCGTCCAGGATCCACATTGACTCAAAATGATAACGTCTCAGCCGCTTTGTTCCGTTTTGCCGTTGCTTCCTCTCACAGGAGATCAGTATTGGACAATGATCCGATTTGCGGCGATTAAGATGTTCGACTACATATGTCGGGAATAAACCTTTCCATTCCGTATTGCCACAAAATCTGTCCAAGCGTTCCTGAATATTCGACGTCCCCTTCTTTCCATTCGTCCAGGTATAAGTGAATCCCTCATAACCAAGATCTTCCAGCTCAGCGTCCATTAGAGCATTATGAAATGCCTCCATTTTGCTTGACTCCTTATTTCTTCCCCCTATTTTTTCGTGCTGGTATAGGATTTCGTTCCAGTCCCCCGTACATAGCCAAGGGTGTTGGTTACCCTCAGCTAGCTTTCGTAGTAGCTCCCACGTTAGATGCTTATGCACTTCTTCAGGAAAGCCATATATGCCCGTTAGTCGTCATGCCCATCTCAGTCCCGCTACTATGCAATCAATATGGTTTGCTGATGATGATAGCACTTGAACCTTGGTAGCGTCGTTTCCGACTACCAAATTAAATCGTGTATGAAGATACACTTAAACCTTACCGACTACTCTAACTAGTAGAGTGGCAAGCAAGGGTCGATCCCACGAGGAACGGTTGAATAATTTTGCTTTTATGTATTAAGCTATTATTATCGAGAAATATAATGTATATAAGCTAGAAAACAATAAAGAAGTGGGGGGTCAATGGAATAACAACTACACCTAAATAAACAAAGACAAATAAAGAGATTTTTATAGGTTTTTGGTTTTTAAATAACAAAACGATTCACCCTTGATCATGTTTCACCGAGGTCTTGGACGATTTATGTAACTATTGTCAATGCCCTATTCAATTGTGATTCTAGCCCTTATCTCAAGACTATTAACAAGCTCTAATAGCCTTGTTATCCCTTAATCTTAGTTAATCAAAACAAGCTCTTCGACAAACCCTATTCAGTTTAACCGAATCCTCGAAAAAGCTCTCTTAGATTCAATCACCAAATGCATTAAACACTAGGACAACGAGATAAATTCAACATAAAACTCGCAAGCTCGGTTTTAGAGGTTAAACTTTGTGTTATCACCAATAAATAATTATTGTTTGCTACTCGGGAATCGAAAATCCTACAATTACGGATAGTGACCTCCTATTCTAGCAACACATTCACAAATCCCTTAAAGGGTGATCAATCCAATAATAAAGTCATAAATGTGAGTCAATAACAGCAAATAACACAAAACACTTGAATACACAATATTTTCGGTAACATTAACCGTAATAATCACATAAATGTCTTGGACTCAAGGTTCCACAATAATCAAGAGTGAACTAAGGGTGTTAGCCACCCATTTTACCTAATACAAAGATAAAATAACAGAAAATTAAAGAAAACATGAAAATAGGATAGAAAGAACCAAAGGTTAGGGGTTGAAGATCAAGATCTTCAACCCCCTTCCATTTTCTTCCTTCCAATGGAGAAAAGTGGCAGATTATGTGTGGGGGATGGGTTCTAGGTTGTTAGGGTTATTAGGGTTAGGTTAAATTCGAATGGGATGATATATATATAAGGAGAGAAAGTGCTAGTCGAAAATAGGCAAAATCGCATTCAGGATTTTAAAACAGGGTACTTAATCTCGGCCGAGACGGGAGTGTGTCTCGGCCGAGACGTGAAAAGGGGTTTTCAAGGGTTTATGGGTCGAAAGGCTATCTCGGCCGAGATTAAGTATCATCTCGGCCGAGATCTGGGTCATTGAAAAACTTTGAAATTCTCTGGCAACATTTCTCGGCCGAGATCTGTTGTGTGTCTCGGCCGAGATCTTCTTTCTGCCCAACTCTTCATAACTGCCCTGGAGACTCATCTCGGCCGAGATTTGAGTCCTGTCTCGGCCGAGATCTTCAATTAACCCTTCTTTTTGTTGCCTCGATCGATCCCTCGACTCCGCGGTCGTTTGAGGTTCTTTTTCGACCCGTTTTCACCTGTTTTAACACAAAAATCGCACAAACGCATTATTTTGCCCATGAGAGTATAAAAGCACTAAATACACGTGATTATGCACATTATTGATACTAAAATGACACTAAAAGTGCCCTAAAGTGCGTGCACGAAACACGTGTACCAAACCTCCTACCCATCTCGGCATAACAATGCTACACCTCCACCCCTTCCTCCACCTTCAACTGAGCAGTCGAAAGCGCAACAAAATTCATATCCCACCGTTTCAGCAATCTTTTTCATCTCATCTATAGAAAGTCTAGTCTCTGATAGAAAGACTACATTGGGAGACTTCTGATTCAATAACCTTTTCAGCACATTAACTGCCGATGGGTTCCCAAGCCCTCGCCAGTTCCAACTTAAGCAACTCATTGGGTTCGGCGGGACTGCTCCACTGCAGTCTCCGCCGTTTCTGAATTCAAATCTGGAATTATTATCTCCCTGCTTCGTCCCTTCTTATACCTCTGTGCCATGCTTTCCTCCTCATCAGATATGTCCATAGCGGACTCTGTTTTCCGCTTTCCCCCTCGCACATTCGCCGGACTACCGTTATGATTCTCTACACTGGGCCTCTTCTGGTCATGCTTTCGGGTCCAAGTTCGTCTGGGTTGTTTGTTCTGGTTTTGGCTTATTGTGGCAGTAAGCTCAGCTATGGGAGTTATTTGGAACATCCTCACAGCGTCCATATAAGCTGTGGTTGATTGATCTTGTGTTGGCTTCTTTGGAGATTGCTGCAGTAGTGTTTTGGATAGGGGAAATGATTTGAGTGGGTGTTTCTTTGGGGACGGGCTCGTTTTTTTAAAGTGAGTTTGATGTTGGGTTTTCAAAGACATCGGGGAACGAGATTTGTTGGCGTCAGCGTGTTTAGGTAAAGGGCTGTGGTTTGGTAGTGTAGTGTTTATGGGTGATGGCTGGTTTGGTTGTTTGGCTATCTCGTTATATGCCACTGGCAGGTGCTGGTTTTTATTAGCTAAGGGAGTGGTATGTAAAGGGTGATGGCTTGGGTTAGGATCAGTTAAAACACTTATTGCTGTCTCAGTACCAATACATGTCTTCTTAGCAAACAAATCTTCCATCTCATGTAAAAGTTTTTTGGTTACTGATTGTTGTGGCGGATTGCTGTCCATCTGTATCTCAGCATCAACAAAGTCTGAAACTGATTCCCGTATAGCAGTCTGAAACAAAGCCCTAACAGCTGTGCTATTTCCTTTTTCCGTTGGGGCTGCCGGTTTCTGCCGTCGTAAAAGGGAAGCTTTAAGTGTTGGGCCAAAAGGCAGATCCCATATGTCCGGACATTCATTCCTGTCGTATTTGTGACAGTGTTTGACCACATGACCCAATCTGCCACAGCAATAACAGTAGATTGGCAGGGACTCATATTTCAATGGTAACAATCGGATATCCCCCTGAAGTTTTATCGTTATTCCTCGGATTAGTGGATTCTCAGTCGATATTTGCACTTTCACACGTATAAACTTACCCATTCCTCCATCCCATCGCGTATCTAAACTGTCCAACTCACCAATCTGTCTAGCTAGAATTCTTGCCACCGCTTCGTTCATACATGCTGGTGGAATATCATATATTCTAACCCACATCTTCGTCTTGTTTATCACCACATCTGACGGTTGTTCTAATCCCGATAGTTCCGCAATGGCGAATAGGGCACCCTCAAAATGCCATGGTTGATTCTTCAAGACATATTCCCGATCCTCTTTATCACGAAAACGAATATGGCCTTATTCGTTGTTTTCCTTTCTTTTCAAGATTTTATTTTATATATTGCTTATTCTCTAAGTCTCGTAGATTTATATCTTTAAAGATACTTCGTCAAACCTTATTCATTTCTTATGATCCGCCTACAAAACAGTAAAATATTAACATAATAAAATATAGTAGCACGATTAATTGTTAATAATGAATATACTAAGTACAGTAATTAAATAAAAATAACATAAGGAATTTTGACAAAAATATTGCCAACACTAAATATCCTAACACTAAGTATACTATCCTCGTCGGCCCAATCTCTTTTGAAGCTTCTACCTTCACATCCAGTACCTCGTGGTGGCCTCCATATATGACAACCAACAGTTATAGTCATCCCCAATGTCTACAAGAAAAATTGTGTTTTGACACAAAAAAAAAAAAAAAAATGCTTTAAATAATAGGTACTTATCACTATTTTATTATTAAAGTCACTAATTAGTCGTCTCAAAACTCGATCGTAATAATCATTGAGGCTGATAAAAGTTTTCTCAAGTGCGACGCAAATATCTTTTGCAACACCTAATTATCTCTAAAAGTAATATGAAAATAGTCTCTGATAATTTGTAGAGAGTTTTGTGACAATAAGTAGCCACAAATAACTTATTATTAACCACAATTGTAATTGTAATCTTTTAAAAAAGAGTAGGTCTTGGGTGCATCCACCACACAATAAGCTTATTGTGCATTCCCCAATTTAATCTTGGAATTACATATATAATAAGCGCTATGTTTGGATGTCACCAAATTGATAGTGGCGCAGTGGTATAGCGTTGTTGCGCGCACGCTGAGGTCTCGTGTTTGAGCCTCGCGCAGCGCGCAACCTTGAATTTTTTTTTTATTCTGTAAAACGAATAATATATATATGTATTAAGTCATGTATGTTATCACATAAGAGACACTAGCTTAGGTGGTAAAATCTTAAATTGTTAGATATTAGGGTATTGGTTCGAATCCCATCTTCTCCAAATTTTTATATATGTGCACTTTTTATATTATTTTAGACGATGTAATATATTATTTAAAAAAATTATATATTATTTAAAAAAGATGTGTATACCTGTAACATAACATATACTATTACACAATATAACATATACTATTACGCAATATATATATTATTCAAAAAAAAGTGTATACCTGTAACATAACATATACTATTACACAATATAATGTTACATATACTATTACACAATATAACATATACTATTACGCAATATAACATATACTATTAAACAACATAATATATTATTAAAAAATTGTACATGTAACTATAACATATACCATTACGTGATATAACATATACTATTGCGCAATATAACATATACTATTGAACAACATAAAAAGAGGTAAAAACAGAGCAAAATCAGAGTTCGAACCCGCGCGCCCGGACCCTGCGCACGCGTGTCTCACCGCTGCACCACATGTTATTATTTGAATTCATCCAAATAAGGCCCTTATATATATTCTTAATTTCAAATTAAATAGGAAAATGCACAATAGTGCAATTGTGTGTTGGGTGCACACAAGTTTTTACCTTTAAAAAAATGTATTATAAAAGATATTTTTGTTATAATGTTATAGTTCTCCGCCATCTCATTGAATAGCTTCTTAGCCATTGATATAACATCATAAGGTTTAGTCCGATTTCAAAACACAAATAATTATTTGGTGTATAATAATATTTTTATATATAATATGTCAAATTTATTATATTTTCTTTTAAAATAGAAGGTCTAAAAAAAATCCTTTTTGTTCATTATATTTGTCTTGATTTTAACATAATGTGAAATTGAATTAGAAAATATTGTTTGTGGGTGGATTATCGGTTAGAGTTGAATGCCTATAAAAATGAAGTAAATAAATTTGAAATTAAGAAAAAGATAATAGTAGAATTTATAAATATATATAATGAATGGTCCATCTTCTAGAAAATCCAAAGTGTTGGAAGTGCACAAGTTGAATATATGGTGGTCCACGAATCTGTGTCACTAGAAAATGTTTGAAACTGAAATTGAAGACAAAATATTGGATTTCCTTTACTAACACGATTCGATAAACGTGGCACTTCAAAAGGAACTCTGCTTAGCTCATACACAGTTTTATTAATTCCTACAAAATTTCATTTTTTCATTCTCTGTATTTTTTTTGTTTAATTATACTAACATGTTTACATCCATTATAATTATAATATATTATATTATTAGGCGGGTGGTGGTTTTGTTGTAACTGCTAAGCCCACATATATATGATCAAATTCAAAGTATGAGAGTTCTCCACTACATTATTTTAAAATCCACGGAATATATAATTTAATCAAAACTCGTGACTCATGTCGTTCTACTACTTCACTAATTTCACACGCTCTTCTTCAACTTAAACAATTCTCTTCCAATAATTTCTCCAACTCAATTATACAAATTTCTTCTTAATTACAAACTCCTTTAAATTTTAATTTCAAGAAATCATATCTATTTTGAAAATTTGCTCTCAAGAGTAGTAAGAGATTAGGGCTAATTTGATTGACAAAAACTTGTGTGAGACTGTCACATGACAATATTATTTCACCACTACACTGCTCAAATCATGTACACATTTTTCTTATACATATAATTAATTTGGAACTCAAATGAAACAAGATATCAATTTATATGGTTTTAGATTTATTCTCTAGCTATTATGAATCCCGTTAACATTTACGATTTAGTTTAGTTAAAGAATCGATATATAGATACATAATGCAATATTTTATTTACTTCTTATTTGTTGATTTAATCTAAAATTTTAAAAAGATACAACAAGTTAATGCATGTATTTTTTTTTTTTTTTGAGTAAAATTAATGCATGTATTTTGGAGCTCATTGAATGATGATTTGTGTCTAATTACATGTTAATTAATAGCTTTTCGTTTAGTTATTTATCTTCCGAAGATATCATGTTTTTGTTCGTCTTTTATAAATATATATCTGATTAATTAGTTTTTGCCCTATATCTTTTTTTATATGTTTTTGTGATGATTGAATAATTGATTGTATCGTCAACTATCCGGCATGTTAGGTATAATAAATCGAGATTCGAGACATTAAATTTATAACTGCACCTAAAAACATATAACATAATTATTCTACATAATTGAAGAAGTTTGGAAGCTCTCTAAAGACTTTATTCTTTTATATATATATTTTTTTTCTAAATCATAAAATATCATTACTTAGCTGGAATCAGTCAGCACTAATCGATAGAGGTGAGGAGAGGGAGAGTCCAATCCACAAAGTCAAACATACAAGTTTTTGTAAAATTTGTAAGAGAATGAGCTAAAAAATTATCAGTTCGACGTATCCAAAACACAATTATTGCGTGTTGTTTACGATTTATTCATCCAAGAGAGATTTTAAACTAAAATATTGGTCGCCTCACAGGGATTAGAATAGGAAAAAAAGTTGGTTAATTGAGTTGAAACCTTAAGGGGATGAGTACAATTGGAATTGAATAGCTAGAATCTTATTTTTATTTTTATTTTTTTTAATAGAATTCGGCTAATTGATTTAGTTCCATATTTTATTTTAATTAATGATTGAAAGGAAAACTCTTCTATTCGATTGTTTAAATAAGAGTAAGTTATTAAAATCACAATAATTAAAAGGCTTGGGACCTCCGAATTTCAGGACCTCGCTCACCTACGACCAGTGACGTATCCAGGATTTAGAAAATGAGGGTAAAATAGTTTTATTAGACTAGAAACATTATATAATATGATATATTTCCAAAAAAATAAACTTCTATACAAAGTAACAAGATTATCATAAATCTGTAACCTATTTTGTCATTCATTATTATTATTGTAGGGAATAGATGATTGAAGTTGTTATGTCACGTCTTTTACGATGACTCCCAATTAACGATAGTGAAAGTGATTGATTGTGGAGTAAATGAAAGTCTTGTCAAGATGCATCTGACAGTGATGGTGGCGATACAATTGGATGTCAAAATCTATAACTGGTGTTGTAATTGAAAAAATTTCATAGTTGGTGACCAATATTAGTAAGTTTTAAATATCATGTTGCATTCGAAAATTAAACTAAAGATCACGATTTGTTTTATAATTAACCAAAAAAATAAATGTTAAACATTAAGAAAACAACCATGACTATTTTATTAGGTAGCCTAATTTTCACGACTTACTTAGAGGCATAAATGTTTTTGAGTTCGACATAATGTCTTAATTATTCCACTAGCATTAACATGCAAATCAAAATGTAAAAAGAAAAAGAAAAATCAATATTTGACTGAATCTCACATAAGAGAGATTCGAACCTGGGTTGCTCTAAAACCCAAAGTGCATGCAATTAGGTACAAACCACTAGACCACATACCACTTATAGAAAATTATTCTATACTACTATATATATCTGTTTAATGAAGTTTGGGGGTACAGTTGTTCCCCCTTGCTCCATTGTAGATCCGCCAGTGCCTACGACGTTCCTTTACAATATAGGTAACAAAAATTTAGGAATGAATTTTTTGCATCGTTGTCTCAGATTGATCGACTAGTGTCGTTAAATTATGATAGATAATTTAGTTTTATTTTTATTGTATAGTTAGTAGTCATTAATGGTATAAATTTATTTTTGTCTTCATCATTGAAATATTTGACTACTTTTTCAGCGTCAGTTTTTAGGTAGTGCATGAACATACGATCTAGAAGCTCAAGAGATATAGTTTTGTTTGTGTGAATAATGGGTCAATTGCATCAAGGTGTAACCAAATTCTGTATAAAATGCTGGGGTGGTTCAGGAACCGGACAGATCTGCTGAAGAACCGGACCGGAGTAACAGGTTTTGGGAGAAAGCCGAAGTCATAACCACCGGTTCAGGGTGGTTATGAAGCAGTTGCGGGAGAACAGAATTAGACAACGGTTTTGAAACCGTTGTGAGGCAGTTGAGCTGATAACTTCATTTCCTGGATGATTTGAGCTAATTCTTCAATACAGAGCAGTGTTATATGATGTATAAATACACAATTTACAGTTTTCCCTCTAGCTTAATCAGTATCAAGAGAGAATTGTGAGATAAGAATTACATTTTTCAGTTTTAGGGTTCTTGACTGAGGGGTTATGTAATTCTGGAGAAATTCTTATATTCTTGTGAAATTGATAGTGGATTGAGGTGTGCTGATCCTCCGTGGATGTAGAACAATTGTTCGAACTACGTAAAACTCTTGTGTGTGATTGTTTTTCTTTCTTGTTCGTAGTTTTCATTTTCTCGGTTTCTGGTTCGTTCGAATTATTTCTCAGTTCTCGGCCGTTGTTCTTCAATCTTTGGCCGAACGTGTTTGAGAGGATTTGAGTGTTGAATCCTTACAAAGTGGCGCCGTCTGTGGGAAGCTATTGAACCAGAGGAGATATCCATGGCGGGCATGAAAATGGAGGTGGACAGATTTACAGGAAAGAATGATTTCGCTCTGTGGAAGATAAAGATGAATGCAATCTTGATCCAGAATGGTTTATCCATGGCTTTAAAGGCTCAGGAAGATTGGCCACTTGCAGAAAGGCCAAAGTTCCAAGAAACCGACCAGAAGGCTTTAAGCTCTATCATTTTGTGTCTGGGAGATAAACTACTCAGAGAAATCTCAAGATGCAAAACGGCTTTGGAAGCATGGTCGAAACTGGAAGAGTTGTATCAATCAAAAACGGTAACCAACAAACTTTTCCTCAAACAGAAACTGCTGTCCTTCAAAATGGTTGAGGAGAAAACGTTGATTGATCAACTGGATGATTTTAACCATTTGATTGATGATCTTGAAGATCTCGGTGTAAATTTGGAAGAGGATGATAAATCTCTCATGTTATTGAATTCTCTACCTAAGTCTCTTGGAAGTTTTAGAGATACTCTAATGTTTGGTAGACAAGAAAAATTAAGCTATGATGTAATAGTTACTTCCTTGAAAACCAAAGGATTACAACTTCAAAGTGATCAGAAATTCAACCCTGCTGCTGAAGGTTTAAATGTGAAATTCAAGAAGCAATTTCAAAACAAGAAGAATCAAAATCAAGGCCAGAAAGAAAATAAAACTGCTGAAAATGATTTCAAGAAATCATCAGATTGGGTGGAGAAGAGGAGATGTTACTCTTGTAAACAAACAGGGCATCTCAAGAAGAACTGTCCTTCAAGAAAAAACAAATCTGAGAAAAAGGAAGCAGATGCTGCAGTGGTAGAGCAAGCAGATGATCTGGCAGAGGTGCTGAATGTATCAGAAGGAAGAATAACCAAGGAATGGGTCTTGGATACAGGATGCTCATTTCACATGTGTCCTCATGAGCATCTGTTTCAACAATTGACTAAAACTGATGGAGGAATTGTCCTTCTGGGAAATGACCAGTCATGTAAGGTAAAAGGAGTGGGCTCTGTGAAGATTCAAATGCATGATGGAGTTCCAAGAATTATCTCAAATGTGAGGTATGTACCATCACTCAAAAGGAATCTAATATCACTTGGTTCCCTAAATGAATCTGGTTGTGAATTTAGTACTGTGAATGGTTATATTCATATTACTAAGAACAATAAAGTAGTAATGAAAGGAGTGAAACAGAATGGCTTGTTCATCTTGATTGGAGAATCTGTCATTGGATCTACATATGTCACATTAAGTAAAACAGAAGTAATAATATGGCACAAAAGAATGGGTCATATTGGAATAAAAGGAATGAAGGAGCTGGCAAGGAGAGGAGTAATTGGAAATTTGAACTCAAACAGTTTGGAATTTTGTGACCAATGTGCAATGGGAAAATCAAAGAAATTAACCTATGGGACTGCTACTCACATCACCAAGGAAATCCTAGATTATGCCCATTCTGATGTATGGGGGCCTGCCAGAACAGAAACCTTAAGTGGTGGAAAGTGCTTTATAACAATAATTGATGATTACAGCAGAAAGGTGTGGGTATATATCTTAAAGCAAAAGAGTGAAGCATTCTCAAAGTTCAAGGACTGGTGCACTCAAGTAGAAAACCAAAGAGGTAGAAAGCTCAAATATCTGAGAACTGACAATGGACTTGAGTATCTGTCAAATGAATTCACAGAATTCTGCAAAGAAAGGGGAATTGTGAGGCATAGAACAGTACCACTGAATCCCCAACAGAATGGCATTGCTGAAAGATTGAACAGGACTATTCTGGAAAAGGTTAGGTGCATGATGATAGATGCAAAGCTTCCTAAAAGTTTCTGGGGAGAAACAGTAAACACAGCTTGCTACCTCATCAACAAAACTCCCTCATCATCATTGGATTTCAAGACTCCAGATGAAATCTGGTATGGGAGGATGCCAAACTATTCAGAGCTCAAAGTATTTGGGTGTTTGGCATTCACTCACATAAAGCAGGACAAACTGGACCCTAGAGCATTAAGGTGTGTTTTCCTTGGCTATCCAGAAGGAACAAAGGGTTACAGGTTGTGGTGTATTGAACAAGGACACAAGAAACTGATCATTAGCAGGGATGTGAAGTTCAATGAAGGAGTCATGGGATATCTCTCAACTGGAAATCAGTCAGAAACTGAAGGAGTCACTCAAGAGGAAATCTCACCAGTTGAGGTGGAGGTATCAGGGGTAAGGACTCAGCAGGAGATTCAACCAGTTAATCCTGAAGAATCAAGCAGTTCCTCAGAAAGTGAAGAAGATCAACCAGAGCAAAACAGCCTAAGAAACTACAGCTTGGCAAGAGATAGAGTCAGGAGAGAAGTCCATCCACCAAGAAGGTATGGACAAGCTGACATGGTATATTATGCTTTGAATGCTGCAGAATCTCTTGTGTACACAGAACCACAGAATTACACAGAAGCTATCAAAGGAGTAGAAAAGAAACAATGGATCAATGCCATGCTGGAAGAGATGAATTCTCTGAAGAGAAACCATACTTGGGACCTGGTAAAGAAGCCAAGTGGTCAGAAACTTATAAGCTCCAAATGGATCTTTAAGAAGAAACTGGAAATGGTAAATGGTGAGAAAATCAGATATAAAGCCAGGCTGGTAGCAAGAGGATTCACACAGAGGGAAGGAATTGATTTCCATGAAGTATTCTCACCAGTAGTCAAGCACACTTCTATCAGAATCTTGCTGGCAAAAGTCACACAGGAAAATCTTGAGCTTCAACAACTAGATGTCAAGACAGCCTTTCTACATGGAGAGCTAATGGAAGATATTTACATGAAGCAACCTGAAGGTTTTGAAAAATCTGGAGAAGAAGACAAGGTATGTCATTTGAAAAAATCTTTGTATGGGTTGAAACAAAGCCCAAGGCAATGGAACAAAAGGTTCAATGAATTCATGATAAATGCTGGGTTTGTTAGAAGCTTATATGACAACTGTGTGTATTTTGAGAAGAATGCAAAAGCAGATCAAATATACCTGTTGGTATATGTAGATGACATGTTAATAGCCAGCAAGAGTAAGCTGAAGATTCAACAGCTAAAGGGTAAGTTGAGTACTGAATTTGAAATGAAAGATCTGGGAAATGCAAAGAAAATGCTAGGAATGGATATTATCAGAGACAGAGAAGCTGGAGTGTTGTGCTTATCTCAGAGGGATTATCTACAAAAGGTGCTAGAGAGGTTCAATATGCATGAATCAAAACCATTGGTAATTCCAGTGGGGCAACAAACCAAACTATCAAGAGATCAAAGCCCAAAAACACCTGCTGAAGAGAAATACATGCAAAATATACCCTATGCAAGTGGAGTAGGGAGTCTCATGTATGGTATGATTTGTAGCCGGCCAGATTTAGCATTTGCAGTATCTTTAGTGACTAGGTTCATGGCAAATCCAGGAAGAGAGCACTGGGAAGCACTGAAGCAGATTCTGAGGTATCTAAAAGGAACAGTCAACTTAGGTTTGAAATATGTGAAAACAAACTCAGGAAATGAACCCTTGATGGGATTTGTGGATGCTGATTTTGTTGGAAATATAGATACTAGAAAGTCTATTTCAGGGTATGTATTCACATTATATGGAACAGCAGTATCTTGGAGGTCAATACACCAACCAGTAGTGGCACTATCCACAACAGAAGCAGAGTATATTGCAGTAACAGATGCTTGCAAAGAAGCTATTTGGCTAAAAGGAATTCTGAAAGACTTTGGTGTAACACAGAAGTGTGTTACAGTGTTATGTGATAATCAAAGCACGTTACATCTGGTGAAACACCATGTTTTTCATGAAAGATCAAAGCACATAGATGTGAAGATGCATTTTGTTAGAGATATTGTTGAAGCTGGAACAGTGGTGGTGGAAAAGGTACATACAAAGGAGAATGTTGCTGATTGGAGAATGCTGCTGATTTCCTTACAAAAGCAGTTCCTGGAGCAAAGTTTGTTTATTGCTCAAGCTTGATTAAGCTTGAGTCATGTTTCTGAAGTAATACATGGTGAAAATTGAGGATAGGATGCACACTTTGATTTATTGAGGTGGAGATTTGTGAATAATGGGTCAATTGCATCAAGGTGTAACCAAATTCTGTATAAAATGCTGAGGTGGTTCAGGAACCGGACAGATCAGCTGAAGAACCGGACCGGAGTAACAGGTTTTGGGAGAAAGCCGAAGTCATAACCACCGGTTCAGGGTGGTTATGAAGCAGTTGCAGGAGAACAGAATTAGACAACGGTTTTGAAACCGTTGTGAGGCAGTTGAGCTGATAACTTCATTTCTCGGATGATTTGAGCTAATTCTTCAATACAGAGCAGTGTTATATGATGTATAAATACACAATTTACAGTTTTCCCTCTAGCTTAATCAGTATCAAGAGAGAATTGTGAGATAAGAATTACATTTTTCAGTTTTAGGGTTCTTGACTGAGGGGTTATGTAATTCTGGAGAAATTCTTGTATTCTTGTGAAATTGATAGTGGATTGAGGTGTGCTGATCCTCCGTGGATGTAGAACAATTGTTCGAACCACGTAAAACTCTTGTGTGTGATTGTTTTTCTTTCTTGTTCGTAGTTTTCGTTTTCTCGGTTTCCTGGTTCGTCCGAATTATTTCTCAGTTCTCGGCCGTTGTTCTTCAATCTTTGGCCGAACGTGTTTGAGAGGATTTGAGTGTTGAATCCTTATAGTTTGAGTTCTGAATTAAAAGCCACCACCAGACGTCGTAACGCGGAGCATAGTTTGAGCAAAAAGATGGTTGGATTCAAGCCACGACAAGATAGGACCACAGTAAATGAGGAAAGCCATTTAATCAGAATCAGATGTTGTAACAATTATTGTTGTTGTTGTTGGGACAAAACAATCTAAATAGTTATAGTAACAACAACCTCAACAAGTTATCAATCAGAGTTATTAAGGATTTCCCTTGGAAATTGCAATTTTGGAGGAGTAGTGAGACTGCTAATTGCTGTATACAACTTTGAGTTAAAGTCTACCGTAAAATTAATAATTCAGCAAAACAATGTTGATGAGCGGATGTATGTGGACTCAAAACGTCCTGCAATGCACCAAGACGACGTATTTATCCAAAATCAAAATAATATTATTTATTCACTAATCACAGTAGGTAAACGATATTTTGTTTTAGTATACTACCCATTGTATCCATCTATACAAAGAATTCCGATTCTTTTTCTACGAAAATTTTACCCTACCTTATAAAGTATTATTTTCATGAGGTAAATATGCAACCAAGTATATATACCAATACATTTTATTTTTAGTAATAGAATATTTGTCACACATTTCCAAAGGGTAACTGGGTAAATATGGCAGAATTAGGCAATTAGCGCCTTTTTATATGTATTTCTGTGCTTATCGGAGTAAGAGTACTCCTTCAAATTGGATTGTGGGCCAAATTACCTAATGCCCAATATCACTTACTGCCCACCATAATTATTTTGGGCCCAAACATGTTCTTTAACTTATTATATTCATTTCACACTCCTCCTCTAACCTCACACGCTTGCAATTTGCAATTACACATTTTCCATTCATTTTCACTTTTTAAATTTAATAAATTTAAATTATAACTTACATAATTAAATATTTGTATAAATATAGTAAAGATTTTTATATATACCGTAAAATCTTCACAAAATTAGTTCCACATTTAAATTTATATTGCCGATTTGCTATAATAAAAAATTTATAGGTGACAACTTTCGCTTGATTCATTTTAGAAATAAAAATAAATTAAGTTAAAAAAAATTCGATTCTCTTTTTCTTTCCAATGTAAAATATAGCAAATTAATTTTTTTCATGACTTTTAATTTAACATCTATATCACATATTTTAAAATAAATTATAATAAAAAAAGTATAATTATTTGTCGACTATTTAAGTTACATAGGATGAATCAGAAGAAAAACACAGGTTTACAATATTGATCTCAAGCACACAATCAACAATAATACGAAGATAAAGAGATTTACGTGGTTCGAAATCGGTGGACTAGCCAATCAAAACAGCTTTAATGATGACACCAGAAGTTGTAGAAGAAGATTGAAGAACAGAAAAGTGAAGATTGAGTTACAATCTTGTCTGTGTAGGCTAGTTCACAAATCACAGGTCGTCCTTTTCTTAGTTTTTGATAATGCGCAATCCGGTAATCACACAATCGAACAGTAATTAACAAGAACAGAATGTAAAAACACAGAATTTACGTGGTTCGATCCGGAGATCTACGTCCACGGGGAGAAAACGGCAATCGCCGAGGTGTTTCTTTTACTCGAATGTTGAGTTTACAGTGCGTATTACAGAAAGCAAAGTGCGAACCCTAATTCAGAGTTCTTTTCCTCCATTTATACTCCTAAACCCAAACCCTAACTAAATCCCTATAATCTTGCCCACCAAATCTGCATGGCGGTTGGGAAAAGATCATGGGCCTTGATTCACGGAACAGATTTGATTCGCTGGACCGAATGCGTGTTGCTGGGCCTGTTGGGCCTGGGCCTTCGCGCTTGCTGGCGTGTTCGCTGAACTGGTGAATGGGCTTAGGATTAACCCGGCCCGAAGTAACCGGGTCATCCCTATCAGATGCCCCCCCCCCCCCCAGCCGAAGCGAGGTAGGAGCTTCGGTTGTCACCGGGGTGGAACCGTAAGCAAGAAGACCGGGGTCACTGGTAGGCCGAAGTGTTTATGCGTGACGGAGTGTGGCCGCGTCCCTGGGACCTTGCGGAGCAGTCAATGGACGCAGTGCCGAGTTGGGCCGAGATGTTTGGGACCTATAATGAGATATCGAATTTCCCAGAAGCGAAAAACGCGTTGTAAGTATATTACAGTCTGGCCGAGGTGGAAGGTACACCGGAGTGAGTAGTCTGGCCGAAATGGTGGGGGCACCGGAGTGTGGTAGTATGGCCGAGGTGGAAGGTACACCGGAGTGTATCTTGAATCTTCCTGAAGAAGGGTGAGGCTGATGTGATTGGCGGCGCCATAATGAGAGAGAGAGACGTGAAGTGACACGCTCTGCGAGTTCCAAGACAGCTGTTCCCCACGCGCCTCGGTAACTGTAAAGCGCGTGAAGAGCACGCATGAATCTCCATCACTGAATTTGAATAGGCTGCATCAGAGTCGTCGGTTTTTTGCATTTATATTAGGAATAACTGCACAGTAACTTTTCATCTTCTCCATTGTGATTCATCTGTTATAGAAAGCGGGAAAAAGAGGAACTTTGCGTTTGTGATTCATCAGAGATCAAAAATTTCTCGAATCCATCCTTTCGAATTCAAATCAAGTAAGTATGTCATCCTCTTCATCTTCTTCATCTTCTGCCCCATCTTCGGCCTCGATCAAAGTAGTAGGAGATTCGGATAAACCGTTAGATATCCCCCCCCTATCATATATCATTCCGGAGAAGGATGTGATTAGAACCATAAACAGAGTCGATGGTTTAGAGTGTAATACCATGATGGTATCGTTTTATGAATGCCCGGCGGTGGATCTTGAGGTATCCTCCATAGGGTTACGGATGTCGCGGGGGCAACTTGAGAGGGAACTCCCATCATTTTATCTTCCTTTCGACCTTGATTACATAATTCCTACCCCCGAGGATAGGGCCTGTTGCCCACCGCAGGGGTTTATGACCGTATATATTGACCCCCTTAGAGTAGGATTGAGATTGCCGCTGTGGGGCATAGTCGTAGAGTTGTTAAGATACTACGGCATTGCCCTCTGCCAGTTAGCGCCGAACGCGGTGAGGCAGTTGGTAGGATTCACTGTAGTTAGTAAAGAGGCCGGAATAGAGCCAACGGTAGAGCTTTTTAGGTTTTTCTACCAGCTTAAGAACTTCGGGAAGTCTAAGGGGTGGTATTCCTTTAGTCCTCGAGCCCGCGGAGGGTTCAAGGTTCAAAACCCGAGCAAAGTAGAGGGGTAGAAGGAGAAGTTCATATTTGTTAGGAATAAAATAGCCCTCCCGAAGTGGAGGAGTGACGAGGTGCAGGATACCGCTCCTGTGGAGAATCCGGGGCCCGAAACGAGGCACATATTCCTGCAAGTGGGGACTTTCCAAACCCTTTGTTCCGAGGAGGAACTGGAGAAGGCTGGGCTTAGCCCATATTATTCGGGAAATGGAGATGCCGAAGAGGGTAGGAGTTCTTGTGTCCTGTTATTTAAGTTTACTGTTTTGCGCAGAATTAACCATTGATATATATGCAGTGGGACGCTTCGGAAAGCAACTGGCATCGGGGAACCCCGCCAAGACTGAAGCGGCCAAGAAGAAGGGGAAAGCCGCGGAAGTATCTTCCCGGGGGAAGATACCAACCGGTGCGCGCCCGTCGACGGGGTCGGAGGAAAGAGTGACGCCGGCGGGGTCTCCGGCGTTGTCAAAGAAGAGGCCGGAGCCTACTGGGACGCCACAGGCCCCATCCAAGAGGCCCCGGACGGGGGAGAGCTCGCAGGTAACACTCAAAAACGTTGCTCATTACGTGAACTTACGCGAGGTGTATAACCGAGGTCTAATCCATGTGCCGCGTTGTGTTTAACTTATCCAGGGAGAGCAGGCGATCCCCAGTATGCTGGGGTTTGACAGCACGGATGCCGAGAAGATTCTTCGGCTGGCCAAAGGGATTATAGAGGTCGGCCTGAAGAGCGAAGTAGAAGCCAAGGAAGGGCTAGCCGCGACGGCGCGGGATCTTCGCGCGCGAAATGACAAACTGGCGTATGACTTGACCCAGGCACGCAAGAGGGCTGCCTTGGTGGAGTCCGAAATCGCGCGTCTGCGCGGTGTGGAGACGGAAAATCATGGCCTCCGAGGTGAGCTGATGCAGCTGCGAGCGGAGATGGAGGCGAGGGAAGCAGCCGTGGTTGGAGGGCAGGGGGCTTTGCTGAGGGCCTTCGCTGATAAGCTGTTCAAGACCACGACCTTCCTCGACTTTCAGACGAAGTTCGTGGCAATAGGGGATAAAGCCACCCGAGCCATGGTGCTGGAGGAGGTGAAGGAGGCGTACCCGGATGTGGACATTACTCGTCCAGAATTCGGGTATGACCCTGAGGCAGCGGCCGAGGTGGAAAAGGCCTACTACGCCTCTCTAACGGAGTTGCCGGAGTGGCCGCTGGTGAATGCACTCGGGGAGAAGAGACAGCTCCTAACTGCCGCAGAAGTTGCGAGCTGCGAAGTGGACCAGGACGCTGAATTCCTGGCCTTCTGCCGGGGTGAACTGGTCCCAGCCCCCCAAAACACCGAGCCCCTCCCACCGATGGAAGCCGAAGTCCCTGCTGAAACCGAGGCCGTTGTAGCAGCCGAAGGGGGAAATGCTGAAGTGTCTGAGGGCCAGCAAGAAGAGTTGCCCGAAGAGACTGAGGCAATTGAGCGGGAGGTCAGTAGATCCCCGCAAATTTAAACTTGTAAATTTGTAGAAATGTTAGGGATGATGTAATTGAACAATTGTACTCTTGCAACTTGAAATACAATTCTCGTTTCCTGGACTCTTGCTTTCTGTTTACTTGTATGATCAATTTATGTTTGTTGCCGAACTGTATGTAACTTCTTACATACTTGAGAGTAATTGAACTTGTTGTCGTCGTTGTCTGTCTAGAACACCGCGGAGCTGCACGAGACAATAAAGAAGTTAATGAAATCACTTGAGTGGTTCCGCGGAGAGAAGAACCGTCTGGAAATGCACGTAGTGCCTAAGCTGAAGAAGCAGATAGCCTCGGCAGAGGAGAAGGTGGTCGAGGCCAATGAAAGAGCCAAAGACTTCGAGATGAAGTATCGAACCACAGCTGCCGAGATGAGTCGCGTCCGCGTTCACCATAAGGAATATGAGCGGATTCTGTCCGAGTTCGGTCTTCTAACTTTTGAAGAAGTAGAAGAGCGGACTGTTGAAATCCAGAGTGACATCGCGGCGCTGATGTCGAGGAGCTCGGTCGAGTCCGCGGAGCTCGTGAGGAAAAGAGAAGTCCTGGAACTGCTGCTCAGTATGTATGAAGGGCTGAAGGGCCGAATCAAGCGGAAGCCTTCTGCCGAAGAGTTCATTGCGAGCACAAGCCA
Organism: Ajuga chamaepitys; assembly: GCA_958295605.1. Lineage (NCBI taxonomy): Eukaryota > Viridiplantae > Streptophyta > Magnoliopsida > Lamiales > Lamiaceae > Ajuga > Ajuga chamaepitys. The sequence continues at coordinate 73,008,790 of OY282495.1, forward strand.
GGACCGAAGTACACAGAAAGCTCCTCGGAAGGAAAAGAAGACCAAAGGCAAAAAGAAGCCCTCTGAGCAGAGCAAAGGCATAGTCATCCGAGAGCCAGCTCCGGTGACTATAACTGAAGAGGAGCCCGTGACGATTGCCGAAGAAGTAGTCGATGAGCTAGCTCAAGAGATTGAGGTGATGGTCCCGGAGGAATGGGACCCTGAGCAATGGGCTCAAACCCCGAGGTCCGCGTCACAACAAACCAGCCGAGAGCGGACCAGAGATGAAGCTCCTAGGCCAGCGCCTAGAGAAAGTCCTCGGCGAAGGGAACCTCAAAGGGATGACCGAGCCAGAGCCCGAGAGGGTAACAGAGCCGGAGCCCGAGGTCAAGGACCTTCAAGATCCCGGAGGACTCAACACAGACCGAGGAGCGGGTCCCAGCGCCGGAGCGCGCAATATTGGCTCGGGGGCCATAGACAGTAGCTTTTGGTTTGTTACCTTGTTGTTGTTTTTTTTTTTTTTTTTTTTCCTTTTGGAGTCTTATGTAAAAAACCATTTGATTTGAATATTCAGAAGTTGATAATAAAACTGTTGTAACGTGTACAAATTGGAGTAACGAAGATAACTTGTTACAAATCACTTTAACGGGTGTTCGGGAACGTGATAGAAAATTTGTTAACTGTTTTAAGTAGGTGTTCGGGAACACGGTTTGGATAAATCCTATCTCCCCGGACGGATCAGGCAGGAGTTAAAACTCCCCGGACGGATCAGGCGGGAGTGAAATTCCTCCCCGGACGGATCAGGCGGGAGTAAGCGTTTCTCCGGTTAAACAGACGAGAAAGTGATGTGAGTCCGGGGACTGATATGCAAACCTCCTCGGACGGACCGAGAGAGAGGTTTAATTATCCGGAGACTAATAATGGTAGTGTGATTGTGTTAGGGCGTCCCCGTAACATAAAGAATAACACAGTAAGTTATGCAAGCAAAGAATTTTTATTCAATGATAAGTGCCGGAGCTAACTCAAAAGTACAAAGTGAAATAACAACTATAAAGGGAATTAAAGGAAAGATAGTACTTGCGATGTGGCCTTCACAGATAGAATAGCCTCAAATTTGTGACGTGCCAACTTCGGGGGATCGGGGTCCCGTTAATATGTTCAAGTTGATAGGATCCAGAGTCATGTACAGCAACGACTCGGTAAGGGCCTTCCCAAGAAGCATGTAGTTTGCCCTCAGGGGCAGCTTTGCTGGCCGAGTTGAGCCGAAGGACTAAGTCCCCGACATTGAACTGTGTACCTCGAACCCGGAGGTTGTAATACTGAGCAGCTCTCTGTTTGTACTTAGCCTGCTGAATGAACGATTGTTCTCGGCGATTCTCGAGCTCATCCAGATTTGCGCGAAGAGCCTCGTCATTATCATCCGGAACTAATGTGAGGAGGCGTGGACTCGGCACACTGATCTCAGCGGGGATAACGGCTTCGGAGCCGTAAGTAAGGCTGTAAGGAGTCTCCCCGGTGGAGGTGTGCGGCGTTGTACGAATAGCCCATAAGACTTGTGGAAGGTTCTCAGCCCAGAGACCTTTGGCATTATCCAGGCGCTTTTTTATTCCCGTGAGAAGGGTCCGGTTGGTGACCTCAACCTGCCCGTTTGCTTGAGGGTGAGCCACCGAAGTGAAAATCTGTTTGATGTGGAGTTCTTCACACCATGAGCGGAATGGATCATTGGCAAACTGTTTACCGTTGTCCGAGATGATAGTGCTCGGGATGCCGAAGCGACAAACAATATTGCGCCACACAAACTTTAAAATGTTCTGTCCGGTGATAGCCGTAAGTGGTTCGGCCTCGACCCACTTAGTGAAGTAGTCTACTGCGACGACCAGGAATTTCAACCCTCCCGGAGCGACAGGGAAAGGCCCAACAATATCAATGCCCCATTGGATGAACGGCCATGCACCTTGGATTCCGGTGAGCTCGGTCTGTGGCAAATGCTTCACCCTGTAGTGTAGCTGACACTTACTGCATCTAGTCACTAAGTCGTGAGCATCGTTGAACAGGGTAGGCCAATAGTATCCCCAACGAAGAACTTTTTTTGCTAAAGTCCGGGAACCGATATGGCTTGCACAGGCCCCTTCATGAACCTCCCGCAGAACTTGAATGGCCTCGGCAGGGGCGAGGCACCGAAGATTCGGTTGTAGGTACGATTGTCGATATAGAACTCCATTATGAAGGGAGTATTTGGAGGCTTTGAGCACAACTTGCCGAGCTCGTAGCTTGTCAGTGGGCAGAATCCCATCTTGGAGATACTGAATGATCGGAGTCATCCAGTTCGGATCACTGTCGGTCAGTACCGAAACTGTAGCCTCATGAATTGCTGGGTGGGAGAGGTCTTCAACCTTGATATCCGGAGATATATTAGTTTGGACCGCGGAGGCCAACTTGCTGAGTGTGTCTGCCCTGGAATTTTGAGCACGCGGGATTTTCCGGATAATAACTGTATCAAAAGTTGATATGAGTTTGAGTGCTAGAGCGCGATACCTGACCATTGTTTCTTCTTTGGCGACATAAGTCCCCTGGATTTGTTTAGACACGATCTCGGAGTCCGTGAAGAGCTCTAAGTGACGAACGCCTAAAGATTGTGCGAGCCGGAGCCCGGCGAGGACTGCCTCGTATTCCGCTACATTGTTAGTCACCTTAAATTTGAATCGGATGACATATTTAACCTCGACCTCCTCGGGATCGATGAGAAGCAGCCCGGCACCACTTCCTCGGACCGTGGATGCTCCATCCACAAATAGTTGCCACATCCGTGGTGAAGGAGCGAGTGTGACGCGGTGCAGTGTATCATTATCTGCGAGGGACTCATGATTTTCTGCCGGGGTTTCGGCCAGGAAGTCGGCAAGTGCTTGACCTTTAATTGCTCGGCGGGGGAGGAACTGGATATCATACTCACCTAACTCAATTGCCCACTTGGCGAGGCGCCCGGACACCTCGGGTTTCACAAGGATCTGGCGTATAGGGTGATTGGTCAGGACTCGTATTTCACGTCCCTGGAAGTATGGCCGAAGACGCCGAGCTGCCATAACAAGAGCCAAAGCGGTTTTTTCAAGTTCTGAATATCGCGTCTCGGCCCCATGGAGCACCCGGCTTGCAAAATATACGGGATGTTGAACCCCCTCCACTTCGCGCACAAGAGCGGCGCTGACAGCTTCTTCGGCGGATGCCAGATATAAGTACAGCGGCTCTCCGGGGAGAGGAACTGACAAAGTAGGCAGCTGCTGTATGTGACGTTTCAAGGCTTCAAAAGCCTCGGTACACTCTGGAGTCCACTCAAAGGACTTCGCTTGCCTGAGGATCTTGAAAAATGGGAGCTGGCGCTCCGCTGCCTTCGATAAGAATCTGTTTAAGGCCGCTAGGCCACCAGTAAGGCGTTGAACTTCCCTGAATGTTTTTGGGGGCTGCAAATCTAATACATCACGGAGTTTAGCTGGATTGGCTTGCAAGCCGTTTTGTGAAACCATGTATCCGAGGAACTTCCCGGAGCCAACACCGAAGGTGCATTTTGCCGGATTGAGTCGCAAGTTATAGCGCCGCAGGGTGCGCAATGTTTCGGCGATATCCTGCACACATGAAGGATGGGAGGAGCTTTTGATGACCAAGTCATCGACGTAAACCTCAACATTGCGACCTATCTGGTCGTGGAAGACAAAGTCCATTATACGCTGATAGGTGGCTCCAGCATTCTTGAGCCCGAAGGGCAGTTTCTTGAAAGCGTAGCACCCAAAGGCAGTGATAAACGCCGTTTTGATAGCATCCTGTGGATCCATAAAGATCTGATGATAGCCTTTGTACAGATCTAAGAAACAAAGTGCCACGTACCCCGTAATGGCTTCGGCCTTTTGATCGATGGAGGGCAAAGGATAGCAGTCCTTCGGACAGTGCTTATTGAGATCGGAAAAATCAACACACATCCGCCATGCCCCACTGCTTTTTGTTACCATTACTGGATTGGACAACCAGGAGGGGTAGAATACCTCGAACAAGATGTCCGCATCTAGGAGTTGTTTCACCTCAACTCGAATGGCTTCATTTCGCTCCGGGGCGAATTTCCTCTGCTTCTGTTGGATTGGCTTGACACTAGGATCGATGTTCAGCTTGTGGGTAATCACCTCGGGAGAGACCCCGGGCATGTCCAGAGGAGACCATGCAAAAACATCGGAATATTCTCGCAGGGTCTGAATAATGGCCTGATGTAGCCATGGCACGTCCACGGCCCCTACTGTTACTGTCTGCTCCGGCTTAGACGGATCTAGCGGGATTTGAGCAGTGGCATCCCCCAATGGGGTACGGTCCGAGGTTCTAGAACCTGTGAGGTTACCTGATGCTGCTGTTTGGGAGGGACCTTAGCAGTCTTTTTGAGTGCTACGTACATACACTCCTTTGAGACCCTTTGACTTCCGCGGATAGCCACCTCACCATGCGAAGTAGGAAACTTGAGCGCGAGGTGATACGTGGAGCATATGGCCTTTGCCGGGGTGAGCCAGTCTCGGCCCAATATCATGTTATATGGTGATGGAGAATTCACCACATAAAAGTCCACGAAGATAGTTTTTATCTTCGGATAAGTCCCCAAAGACGCTGGGAGAGTGATGATACCTTCCGGCCGGACTTCACCCTGAGTGAAAGTCTGTAGTGGCCCGGGGGCCGGTCGAAGTTGGTCTCGGGAGATCCCCATCCTCTCGAAACAGTCCGCAAATATAATGCTTATTGCAGCACCATTGTCCACGAAGACCCGCCGTATTGTTATATTAGCTACAGTCATGTCGATGACAATAGCGTCAGTGTGGGGTGTTATCTCTGGGACCGGATCCCTATCCGTGAAGCTGACAGTCTCGGACTGATGGAGGCGTTTGTGACGTGGCTCCTCGGGAGGAGGACGTCGAGCCTCTGCCTTTAAGGCATGTCGTGAAGCCCCGGTGGGTAGGGCTCCATATATCACGTTTATCACGTGAGGTGGTGCGTTGTCCCCGGGTCCTCCCGGAGGAGGAGGTGGAAGTGGGAGACGTGGCGGCTGGCGATTGCCAGAATCTTGTCGTGCGTAGTTATTGCGCCCCTGCCGGTTATTCTGCCAATGTGGCCGATTTTGTTGAGTATCTCGGTCATGGTAACCTCCGCGGTTATGAGACGAGCCCCCATTGTGGTTTGCCCGAGGTTGGTCTCCGGTTCGCGCAACGTATTGCCGCAAAAACCCTTTCTTGAGGCATTCCTCAATCTCCTTGCCGAGTTCTCGGCACTCCTCTGTCTCATGGCCGTGATCTCGGTGGTACGCGCACCACTTTCCACGGTTCCTCTTTTCCGGAGGCGCTGTCATCCGCGGACAAGGTCGGAAATCGTTTTTGTGGAGTGAAAGAATTTCAGCCCGTGACATCGTCAGTGGAGTCAATTGCGGAATTGCACTTCGGGATTCTGAACGCCCCGGTGTCAAGCGTGAAAATGCGTTAGTTCGCGTATTAGGCCTAGTTTGTGCTTTGTCGGCCTGTCGCTTGATTGCGTGCTTCTCACGCTTCTGCCGAGTCTGCTCCTCGGCCTTAGCAAATTTGCACACTGTTTTGAACAGTGCTCGAGTTGTGACCGGGGTGTTCCGAGCTAACTCGGTGTGGAGTGCTCCAGGGCGGAGTCCATTCATAAAGGCGTTGATGGCCACATCATCGGGGCAATTTCCCACCTTGAGGCTTACCGCTGTGAAACGGTCCAGAAATTGAGTAACGGTTTCACCGTCCCGTTGCTCCATATTCATGACATCGGCCAGGGTGGCCATGGGCTTCGCCCGGGCTTCGAACCGTGCCCAAAAGTGCTCGGCGAGTTCTCTGAAAGAGGATATGCTGTCTCGCGGGAGAGAATCAAACCAGACCCGAGCTTCATCCTGTAAGTACTCCGGGAAAATCCTGCAGTACTGAAGGGATGTGATGTTATCATGACTAAGCATGTTGTGCCTAAAAGCGCCAAGAAAATTGGCCGGATCTCCAGCGCCGTTGTAAGGTGGTATAGCTGGCCGTTTGAACCCTTCGGGAAGGGTGATGGCCATGATTTCTGAGGAGAACGGCGTGATGATCTCTCCATTGGCATCAAGGCCCAGGATTCTATCCAGTTCAACGTTGCGTTGAACTCGCTCATACTCTTGGAGATCCTGAGCATGAGAATCAGCGTAGCGCACTCTTTTAGCCGCATTAAGTGGACGGCGGCGATCCACATCAGTTGGTTCCTCATTGCGAGGTCGTGATCCATTTGAACTCCCAAGGTCCTCGGAAGAACTAGGTCGTTCCCGTCGTCGTTCCTGACGCCCGCGGTACCCCGGTTCCCGTTGGCCGCGCAGGCGGGGTGGAGGCACCACAGGATTATCATTGTGGCTAACAGGTCCTGCGGCAGGCTCCGCTGGGCGTAGGCGATTAACTGCCCAATCTTGAAGGACATGTGCATGCTCTTGTAAAAAATCTTGAAGCAGTTCTGGGGTGATTTGAACGTTCGCCGGTGGTTGAGCAGCAGCAATATTAGGGTCTTGCTGATCTTGAGGGGGTGGAGGGTTTTGATTACCCTGATGATTGGACGTACTCCCCGCCGGCAGTTGCCTCGGCGGCAAAACTTGATCCACGGGTGGATCTTGGTTAGGTTGATCTCCTTGGCGAGATTGATTCTGACGAGTTGTCACCATGATTTCGGAAGGCAATGATATTACAAAATACTACCTTGTCGATTCCCACAGACGGCGCCAATTTGATAATGCGCAATCCGGTAATCACACAATCGAACAGTAATTAACAAGAACAGAATGTAAAAACACAGAATTTACGTGGTTCGATCCGGAGATCTACGTCCACGGGGAGAAAACGGCAATCGCCGAGGTGTTTCTTTTACTCGAATGTTGAGTTTACAGTGCGTATTACAGAAAGCAAAGTGCGAACCCTAATTCAGAGTTCTTTTCCTCCATTTATACTCCTAAACCCAAACCCTAACTAAATCCCTATAATCTTGCCCACCAAATCTGCATGGCGGTTGGGAAAAGATCATGGGCCTTGATTCACGGAACATATTTGATTCGCTGGACCGAATGCGTGTTGCTGGGCCTGTTGGGCCTGGGCCTTCGCGCTTGCTGGCGTGTTCGCTGAACTGGTGAATGGGCTTAGGATTAACCCGGCCCGAAGTAACCGGGTCATCCCTATCAGTTTTACAGCTGACAATTCATGAGCAGCATTTAATACGCACATGCAATTAGGTTTTTCAATTACAAAACCGTTTCCAGTTGAGTTACTTGATTATTATTCTTTCACCTACTAACTCTTTGGAAATTACAAATCACCCCAAAGCAAATTTAATGAACTGTATAATGTGATCCAGAGTTTATCTGATATGAGTTCAATTATTTGATTAGGTTTGAAATACAAATAAAAATTAAATAACTATTATTTATATTTGTTTTCTATAAATACTTATTAGTTACACTTTTAAAATATTAGTTAATTATATTTATTTTTAAAATCTTAATTTTATTTTATGAACAAATATATATATATATATATATATATATATATTTATCTTTCCTATAATAGTACAATTGTTTAGAAATATTAAAGACTGACTATTTTTTAGTTTATAGATTCACAAACAGTATTTGATTTTATTATAAAGAACAAAATAGCAGAGGAGCGCATGCACCCACTCTAAGAATAGAAAAAATTAGAATTTGTGTCGTTTTTGTAGTTCTCTCTCTCAATTGTTTTTATTTTCCCACATCCTAAAGGTACCAATAATTTTTTTAATCTAACTTTTTATTTGCAATAGATAAAAACAATCCTATTTTCTTAGTATTTAATTTGATCCCAATTATAAATATTTTAATGTAATATATTATTTGATATTTACAATTGTTTGTTGGTTAATAATTGTGCTTAGATTAGAATATTTATTTAAAAAAATAACTTATTCAATTATTTTGTTCAATTATTTAACCTTGTTATTTTTATAAATAAATATATATTAAATCGTGCATCGCCCAATGAAAAATTCTAGTACCTTGAAAACAACGGAGACATGAAAAAAAGATTGGAGTAACTAGAACGAAACCAAGAAATGTAGAAAATATTAATTTATTAAAAATACAATCTTATCAATATTAATTTATGTACAATTTTCTATTTATCTTGTTAAATACTTTGAACCGCGTCCAATTTATAGAGTAATTAGATACCAAGAAAAACATAACAAAAGAAAATTAAAGTTTGTTTTTAACAGTTTTCCTTTTTTTTTAAAAGAATTGAGAATCACATTAATAATCTCAATTACAAGATTCTCAATTCAACAAGGAAAACGAGGATCGATCCTTACAATTGGAACGGTTGAAGAAAAAAAAAATGTGCAAGACTATATTACATTAAATAATCCGTCAAAAGCATACGTTAAATATCATGCACAACAACAACGAATCAGAAAAAAGCACGAACAACTATCTTTTGACTCTGAATCAAGATCATCAAACTTCGTCTCGGACGCTTGTCAATCATAATAGCCTTCAAAGTCTAGAGATCGGAGGTCGCACAGGACATGGAAAGACACACAAAGGCGCGAAGAAATCTTACAAAGGCAAACCTGGAAAGAGAAAAAAAGAAACAAAACGAAATAAAACAAAATAAAATAGATAATCAATAATATGTTAGAAGTATTTCTCCATTCTTTTATGATAAGGGTATTGGTTTCAACCATCGGTGGCGTGCAGGGGCCAATTTAGAAAATATATATAATATTTAGGGGGCAAAAACTATAAACTTGTGCGTAAATGAGGTATTGGATCAACTGTACATGTAGGCTAGCTATAATGATTTCAAAGGTTCACAACATCCAATTGTAACCTCGTAAAGCTTTTCTTAACTAAGCTACCAACGGACTTGTTCTTGTCTCTCCTATTTAAAAAAATATTGTAATGAATTATCCTTTCATATCTTTGTTTTTCAACATCAATATTAATTTTTGCTCAAATTATTTAATTACTCATATACTTATAGTCAATTATTTTTCTCCAAGATCCAGCTCCATTCTTTTAATGTGATTATATAACACATTTTCTGTAAAAGAATCTTTCTACAGAAGAAAGAGATGCAGTATTAAATATTATTTATATTATTTTTCATAATTAACAGCGTGGCCTTCAACCTCACCATAATCCTTATTAGTTTGTCAAGTTCCATTTCTCACAATGTCTTAAATATTATTACATGTCAAATAATCTTGTAGGACCAATGCTCCATGACAACGAAATTTTATTATCTCTATTAGACATGAGTTGACTTTTCAAATAATTATATGGCTCAGACGCCAATTTAATTGTCTCTCTAATAGACTTTGAGGCCCCCACCCTAAAATTTCTACCACCTGCCAAATATAATATCTAATTCTTTTAAATAATAAAATATTATTTTATCATTGAACTCAGATAACATTAATCAACCAGAACAAACACTCAAAACATACGGAAATTGGAAATAATTTAAGAACAAATTAAACTACTAGCTAAGCCCAGTAAATAAACAAACTATTATTGTGCCGGATAAGACACATACAAAAATATTTGATCTCGAATTTATCATTAATTTTTTAAATTTTTCTTATGAAAATTCAAGAAAATAAGCAAATTGAAATGTTTAGTGATGATTGAACCTTCAAACTAAACACCTCAAAAAAACCGAATATTCATACTTATGGAGGGGAGATGAAAACTTCCAAGAATGATGACAAAAATGAAAAACAAAATAAAATTCAAAGTTGAAATATTCTTCCATCCTACCATACGAGGAAAAAACAGGGCTACACTACAAGAAAAAAAAGATATTTGCGACTAGTCTTTTGCAACTACAAGGGTGGTTACTAAAAGTAACCTCTTTTGTAACTATTAGTAGTTATATAAAATATTTCATACAATTTTAACCAAATTTGCTACAATATGCCAAGCTCTTTTGCAACTACTTGTAGTTACAAATACATTAGTAACTAGAAAGTAATTGCAAAAAATAGTAACAAATGCATTAGTAACTATAAAGTAGTTACAAAAAAACTTTTTGCATCTTATTATAAGTGACTACCCTATAGTAACTACTTTTAGATTTGAGGTTACTAAAAATATTTTTGTGACTACTTTCCCTTTTTTATAACTATATTTTGTAGTGGCAAAAAGCATTATTTCTAGTAGTGCTACTAAGTTTAGAGTTGGGGTTTAGAGAGGTTTTTTTCATTTTAGAAAGAGACAATACAAAATGCAATTTTAGATAGGGCAACTTGGGAAAAAAATCATAACACGTCCCATAACGTTTTACTTTAAGGGAATTAGTCCCACAAGTTTAGCAATTTTAATTTTAAGGATAAATTTGGCCGAAAAATGAACGATTCAGCGAAATTTGGCACGCGGAACTCATGTGCCTCTATAAAATGGGGCTTTCCGGCGAATTCCTTTGACGTGGCGAATTTTAGAGAATGTGACTTTTCTTTTCCTTTTAGATTTATTCAAGATTTTACACATAAGCCTCTTTAAAAAAGGGAACAATTAACATTAGAAAATTTGTACTTAACACCAGCCTTCAGAAGAAAAATCAATCTGTTCGAAGAACCCTAATTTCTCAAACCCAATTCCTAAATCTCCATGTCTTCGTCCAGTGAGAGTTCGCAGCCGGTGTTGAAGTGTCATTGTCGTTTGAGCTCGCCAGTGGTGACTTCATGGAAAGACGAAAACGTTGGCCGTCGATTTTTTGGATGTGGCAATTACCCGGTATGTTGTTCATCCTAATCTCTATGGCTTTTCTGTAATTGCTGGGTGGGTATATTATTTTTCGGTGCTTGTGCTTCATGTGTCTCCAACAGAGGCCTGGATATTGCTTGTTTTTTCGATGGATCGATCCACCACTTTGTCCGCGAGCGAGGCAGTTGATTAGGGGGATGTTGAGGAGATTGAATGAAAATTGGGCTGAGATGGACATTTTTCGGAATGAAAATTTTAAGCTTCAAGAAATCATTACAGTTTCTCAACTGGAATTGGATTTGCTAGGAAAAGAAAAGAGTGAGCTTGAGAAGAAATTTGAAGCTCAGAAATCGATCAATGAAGCACTGTCGTGCAAAATTGGAGATATGCAGTTGAATGGTTGATTATCAGCTAAAATATTATTTGGCAGCTTGCAAGTGGCATGTGTTGCTGTATTGGTACTGACTGCTAAATCGAAGAACCAAGTAATCGGGAAAGACTACAAATTGAGGATGCTTCAGTAAATTAGCTGGCTTGTTTAGAATTTGTAGCACTAATGGTTCGGGTTGAATTGATAATGAAAATGTATCGTGAATCTAATTTCATCGTTTATGGGTAGGTTTATCGTTTTGTTTAGCTATGAGCTTTAAAACATAGTTTTGTATCCAGTTGAAGGTTGTCTTTATTTTGTATCAAGTTGTATAAAGATTGATCCTTTAAAGTTAATGCAAGATTGCAAGGTGATTTTTTTTTGTATACAAGTTTGGCTAAATATGTTTGTGAAGTACTTTGTTCCATAATTGATTAATGGATTTTGACATTAGGTTATTGCAATGTGGTTACCAACAGTGAAGATTTATAGCAAATGCAATGGACAATGTTGATGCAATGTAAAGCCTCCATTCACAAGACTAAGACATAACATGGAAGATGGTTTAATAATAAAGTTTCATATTGATAGATAATCCAAAAGTTGGCATCATACATAAAGTCGGCCAATTGAAAAGAACCTGTAGATAAGCCACAAAAGAGTGCACACACGCACTATTAAAACATTGTTGAGAGTGCCCACATGCACTGCCGGTTGAGCGGAAGTAAAATACACATCACTAATACACCCGATGTTAACATAATAAACCGGGTTCAATACTAGATGCTTAATGCCACAATAGATATTTTTGGCAAAATACAGCACTAATCAGAATGTAAACAAAATAACCCACAGGCTTTTACACTCTAAGCTTTCTTCTTTCCGGTGTCCCCCTTGCTACTGCCTTGGCTCGTGAGATCCATAAATTTCTTTCCACCTTGTATCACAATATTTCTCGTACCATGTGGCTCGACTGGATTTGTGGGCTGGTAACTGAAACTTCCTTGAGTAAACGGAGGCGGTGCCCTGATCATGACTCTCGGCTGAATTGAGGTCTGGTCCATTCGGAGCTGTTGAAACGTTAACGGCCCTTGCACAAGTGGTGGTTGAATAGGGTTTAGCCACGTATTGGATGTAACGCTACTCCCTTGTGTATTTATCCGTGGGTCACCATGCTCATCTTCATTGTGAGACTGATTATCTACAACTCTAGGTGGCTCAATCTACAAACAATTATTACAAAAATCGATGAGATACAAATATAAGATGTTAGTTCATAAATAACGCGAGGCAGTAATAAAAACAAACCTCAATCCCGCGCGCTCGCTTGTTTGGTCTATCGACTGGAATCTTTTTCATTCCACCCCTTCGATTTGGTTGGTCACTATCCGGCGCACTAGTATTTTCAGCCTGGAGAAAATATTTTGGAATAACATGTCAAAAGCATTAAAATCCACGATTGAACAATGACCCAAATAAGAACAAAACCGATAACTTACTTGTTGATGGGTCGATTCGTCAGCAGGGGGGTCCGCAGACCCAACATCACCTTCTCTAGAAGTGTTTGCCCCTTGCATCTGAAAAATGAAATAAGAAGGTTGTAATGATTGCTAAACAGGTAGTTTCTTAGAATTTTAGGAAAAAACTAACCTCTGAACATACATCAATACATGAATCTTTTTTTACTCATGGATACTTAAAAAAAAAATAAGACGGTTGTCATGATTTGGATTACTCTCCTTGTAAAAAACATAACTTTTTGTAAAAACGCGATTTGGATTAATCTGATGTGGCATGTCATTTAATTAGATGACAATTTTCTTTTTATTTTATTTGGAAGCATGATGGCCACATCGAAAATTAAATGGACACGTGTAATCTCTCACCGATTTTCACTAACACCAACCGGCGCGTGATTGGCACGCGCATTTTCCGGCCAAAATTGTCCTTAAATTGGTCAATTACTAGAATTACGGGACCAAATTGAAAATTTCTAAACTCGTGGGACTAATTTCGTTAAAGTAAAAAGTTGTGGGACGTGTTATGATTTTTTCCCGGGCAACTTGTTAGAGTTATGAGTTAAATCTCTTTATCTTATGTGTAATGTTAGTATATTAGCTATCACAGAATGCTGATATTGTGTAGTGTTGTGGTCTTGCCTGTTGGCATATGAATGTGTGACAAGTGTCACAATGCTAGCTGTTATAGTACAAATATAGTAGGGTTAGGTTACTATAAAAGCCTTGTAATATCTACCATTCAAATCAATGTAACAGTAACCGCTTTTCACCCTAACAGTTATAGCAATGCTTCTCTCAACTTTATTTTAGCTATTCTCTCAAAGCTACAATGAGCTTTCACTTTCTCACATGGTATCAGAGCAGGATTAAGATCCTGCTTCTGATTTCCATCACCAACCTTACCTTATAGAACCTTTAAAAGAAGCGCACACTACAAATTATGGCTGACGAGTCTGAAGGAAGCAAAACCTCAAATGGTGGGGATAGAGACACCACCAACACCATTGAAATACCACAAAACCAACCCCAAATCATAAAACCACAAAATCAAGCCATTTCTGACAACTTACGAGATAGCAATTATCTCATTTGGAAACAACAAATCCTAGCTGTTGTGAGAGGTTATGGCCTTGAAGATTATCTCACAGGCGAAATACCAGTTCTAGAAAATTCCTCAATGGAGAAAGTGAAACCAAGATGATCAACCCTAAATTTCAGTTATACCTGAGACAATATAAACTTCTTGCCTCATGGTTGCTTTCCTCTCTAAGTGAAAGTGTGCTCATCATGATGGTAGGTCTTGAGACCACCTATGAACTATGGAAGACTCTTGAAACCAACTTCTCGAGTCAGACTAAAGCAAGAAAAATGCAATACAAACTGGAGTTGCAAACTCTCAAGAAGAGGGTAGATTTTGAGGTCTGGCACAATAGATTGGGTCTGCGTTCTCAAGAAATTGTAGCTAGAGCTTTAAAAAATTGTAACCTCAGTATTTCCATTAATAAAAGCAGCTTACCTTGTTCTGCATGTTATTCTGCAAAATCTCATTCACTTCCTTACAATGACTCTACAACTGTCTATGATGAACCTTTTGCACTCATACACTCAGATCTTTGGGGATTAGCCCCAAGAAAATCCTCCACTGGCCATTTATACTATGTCACTTTCATTGATCACATGTCAAGATACACTTGGGTTTATTTCCTTAAGTTCAAATCTGAAGTGCACGATGCTTTCATGCATTTTAAAGCACTTGTTAACAACCAATTCCAGAAATCCATCAAGTCCAATCAGAGTGACTCGGGTGGTGAGTATAGAGGTCTATCTAAATTTTTTGAAGAAAATAGGATTTCACACAGAGTCTCTTATCCCTACACTCCTCAGCAAAATGGCATTGCTGAGAGGAAAAATAGGCACATAGTGGAAGTAGGCTTGGCATTAATGGCTCATGCAGGTGTACCATAACATCTTTGGCCTGATGCTTTCAAAACAACAGTCCATACCATTAATAGAATACCTGCAAAACCCTTAAAATACTTCTCTCCTTTTGAAATTCTTTACCATAAAAAACCTGAAATTTCTCATCTTAGAGTTTTTGGGTGTCTTTGCTACCCAAATCTCAGGCCCTACATTAAAACCAAATTAGAGTACAAGTCTGAGCCTCGAGTTTTTATTGGCTATGCTGACGGTTATAAAGGTTATAAAATAATGTTGAAATATGGTAAGACTTTGATTACCAGAGATGTCATTTTCTTTGAAACTATTTTTCCTTTTCAGAACCACAGCCGTCCAAAACATACCTCCCCTAGCATTAAAAACACATCAGAAAACCTGCACACTGCTATTGTACCTGTTGTCACTATCATACCCACCAACCCTCCACTTTTTGAACTAGCACCAGCTTAAAACCAACAGACTGAACACAGCAGTCCAAAAAATACCTCTAAAAGTCATTCTGATTCCACTCATACACACACACATTCCCAAACCGACCCTGCTACACCTCAATCTCCCTTACCTTCCACACTATTGGCTGAAGAAACACCAATTGAGAAATCAGTACAATCTAAACCAGTTCCTAAGGAACCAGCTGTTCAAAACATTCATCCCATGAGAACAAGAAGTAAAGCAGGAATCAGAAAGCCCAAAGTTTTTAACACCACTCTTGGTCATGATAATGAACCAAGTTCACTCCATGAAGCCATGGCCTCACCTTAGTGGCCAGAAGCTATGAGGCAGGAAATTGAAGCGATAAACAAGAATAAGACATGCAGCCTTTACCACCAAGGAAAAAGGTGGTAGGTTTCAAACGGGTGTATAAACTTAAGAGAAATGCAAATGGTAGTTTGGCTAGCATAAAGCCAGAATTTGATTATGAAGAGACTTTCAGCCCTATAGTGAAACCTGTCAGCATAAGGACTGTCCTTAGTATAGCCATCAGTCAAGGTTGGGAGATCAGGCAATTGGATGTAAACAATGCCTTCTTAAATGGAGAGTTAGAGAAAGAGGTTTTCATGCAACAGCCACCAAGATTTGAAGTTGGGAGAGAAAAGGGGCTTGTATGCAAACTGTCTAAGGTCATATATGGGTTGAAGCAAGCTTCAAGAGCCCAGTTCTACAAGTTAAAGTGTGTGTTGAAAGAATTTAGGTTCAAATTTTATGTTGCTGACGATTCTCTTTATTACAGATTTGCTAATGGCTCATGCATGATACTTCTTGTTTATGTGGATGATATCCTAATCAATGGGAGTAAGAAGGAATAAGTGGAGAACTTAATCAAAGTGTTGGACACAAAATTCTCACTGAAGGATCTTGGCAAAATCCATCAGTTCCTTGGAATAGAAGTATCCCACACTAACTACGGAATACACCTCTACCAGGAATAATACATCAAGAATCTGCTAAAGAAGGTTGGCATGGAAATATCAAAAGGAGTACCAACACCCATGGTGACTTCACCTCCTCTATCTAAGTATGTTGGCGATGAAGGCGTAGATGCTACATTATACAGGAGTATCATAGGTGGCCTTCAATACACCAGATTGAACAGACCAGAAAACTCATTCACCTTCAAAAAATTGAGCCAGTTTATGTAAAATCCGTTAACACATATTGGAGAGTAGTCAAAAGGTTGTTGAGATATCTTCCAGGAACTATAGATTTTGGTTTAGCCATTTCCAGATCCTCCATTAACAAGCTGACAGCTTATGCCGATTCTGATTGGGCAATAGATTTGGATGACAGGAAATCTGTTTCAGATTTTTGTGTTTACCTTGGAGATAATCTCACATCGTGGTGTTCTAAGAAACAAAGTTCAGTCTCAAGATTAAGCAAAAAAACTGAGTATAGGTGCCTTGCTCGTTGTGCTGCTAAAGTTATATGGATTAAAGCACTTTTATCTGAATTGAAGATTTGCATATTTAAACCTCCAATTGTTTGGATAGAAAACATTGGAGTAGAGTGCTTTGTAGTGAATCCTATCATGCACTCTAGGATGAAGCATGTAGAGTTGGACGTCCACTTCATCAGAGGGAGAAGGTTGGTGATGGAACCTTACATGTGCAACATGTTCCTAGCGTTGATCAGACCGCAGACGTGCTCATTAAAGTGTTGTCAGAACAATCCTTCACACGTTGTCAAGATAATGAAAACGATTCCAACAACTGTGCTTGGATTGAGGGGGGATATTAGAGTTAAGAATTAAATCTATGTTTTATCTTATGTGTAATGTTAGTATATTAGTTGTAACAGAATGTTGATATTGTGTAGTGTTGTGGTCTAGCTTGTTGGCATATGAATGTGTGACAAGTGTCACAATGCTTGTTGTTATAGTACAAATATAGTAGGGTTAGGTTACTATATATAAAAGCCTCGTAATATCCTCCATGCAAATCAATGTAACAGTAGCCGCTTTTCACCCTAACAGCTATAGCAATGCTTCTCTCAACTTTATTTCAGCTCTTCTCTCAAGCTACAATGAGCTTTCACTTTCTCACATAACTAACTAAAACTTGAACCAACGCTGCTACTATCGTCGCTAATATTACAATAATTTACAAATATTTGTGTGCACCTAATGCACGATAAACCTTACCGTACACCCTATCCTTTTCTGCCCAAGTGCCCCAGCACCGTAATCCTTGTGTAGGTTATTTTTTTTACGTATTTATTAATTATATAAATTACAGCGAAAATTAATAGCATTAGGTGTGGATAGCCTCATAGTTTCCACTTGTTTTTCTGCATTTTCATGGTTGTGGGTTCAAACAACAAATATATATATAGAGACGATGAAAATAAAAAGGTCTTATTGTAGTTATCACTTTGGCCAAACTAAAAGGAAAAAAAATGCAATAGTTTGACCTTATTGCAGGGGTAATTTAGTTCGAGTTGAATCATTTGTTGTTGATATTAATACTACTTTATAATCATAATTAGGTCCTTTTTTAGCCAATAATCATTTTGGTCTTTAAAGGATCGGATATTTGAGAATGGTTTTGTAATATTTTGGCCACTAGCTTCTCCAAAAAACATGTATGAGAATATTTCATTTTTCAACCATTCTATTTTGTCCATGAAATAAAAATAGTGTATAATAATTTTTGGTTGGATGGAAAAACCTAATCAAATTTTATATTTTTTCAACGATTAAAGGTTTGAAAAGATATTGCAAGAACCTGGGCCAATATTCAAGTTCTCCATTGACATTAAGTCAAATTCAGAATATTAATGAATGAGAGGAAAATTGAAGTGTGGTACCCACACGCAGAAAATGAGTGACAATCCAAAGTTTGGGTGTGGACTTTCCGGTTACAAATATGACGCAGCCGTCTCTACATATATCCTCAAGTTTCAGATGATGTGTTTGCTTACGGTTACCTTTAATTTATACTTATATAATAACAAAATACGTCAAAATTAATAAATTTAAAGGTTTTTCGCTCAAACTTTATTGTCAATTCTGAAAATCATAATTTTTTGTATATAAAATTCAACCTCAACATATAACACAATTATTGGCAATAACTTGCCATATATTAGCCTAAGGTAAAAACTTGCGCGTATCAAATGTACAATAAGTCTTATTATACATCAAGTTCTTTTTAGGATTTTTAGGGTGTTTTAGGATTTTAGGGTTTAAAGGTTTATGATTTTTAGGGTGTTTTAGGATTTAGGGTTTCAGGGGGTTTTGAAATTTTTTTGGGTTTTGGGAGGGTTTTTAAGGTTTTAATATTTAGAGTTTTTTGGGTTTAGATTTTTAAGCATTTTCTTATGTTTTTAGGGTTTTTAAGGGTTTTTTCTTAAGGTTCTTTTTAAGATTTTATGGCTTAGGGTGTACAATAACACTATTGTGCATATGATGCACACAAGTCACACTCTTAACTTAAAATAATAGGATAAAATTATTTGGGTTGATTCCGGTCGAGTCGAAAAAAACACATTTACTTAAAATTATTTTTTTCATAAATTTATTGAATATTATTAAAGAAAAATTATTTATGAAGACGATAGCTCAATTTTTAACATGTATCCCTGTCAACCGCATATTTCAATTCCAGCCCCAATCATCAACATGACTTCTATGGAAGGATACTAGAGATTTATACATTAAGAAAAATAAATATCCATACTAATATATATTTTAGTCTTTAATATTCTTCACTGCACTCTTTTTTCATTAACATATAATTTTTCATATCATATTATTTATTGATTGTAATATTTTATAATATTAAAATTATATAAAAATATAAAAAAATATTAATTTATTCATTTATACTTATAAACCGTGCAAAAGATACTACTAGTATATTGAGGAAGATAAAATTTACTCTTTTACCTCTTTTTATCACTTTATTAACCTCAACCAACAGGACATCAACACTCCCTAACTTTAAACAAATACACCCTATATAAAATTGTCCTCTATCTAATATTTTAGATTAACCACCATATGCCATCATCTAGGCAAGTTTCCGTATTATACTCTAGTTGGTGGAATATTTTCTGCCAACTCGCATTAATTTATAAAACCATTCATAATACATTTTTCATCTTATAAAAATAGTCATTTTACATTGAATATTATTTTTATCAATTTACTGAAGGTACAAATTTTATAAATTATAATATATTTTATTTGTTGATTTGACTTATTTAACATATATACTTATTCGTGGTATTAAAAAATCTAACTTGTTATATAAATAAATGAAAAAAGAAATTGAATAAATCAAACTTTTTGTTTTGGGAAATAAGAAATGATTTTGAAAGATTGACTGTTTTTATGGAACTGGGGAAATATAGTATAAGTAATATATTCACTATCCACAAGTTTGCATTATAGAAAATATTGCACTAATTAGAATCCAACATCCAAGTTGATATAAGGCATATAATGCTCTGAAAATGAGACTCATTATGGTAATGAGAATAAGACACTACCATTTTGATCATTACTGGTCTGAAACCAATGATACAAGCACAAGTGTTACTTCTATAATAGTGGAGAAAACAAGAAGAATCTATGCTGCCTCAAACTTAGCATCCTCGTGGGATTGACCACCATCAACAATCTTTTTCCAGAAAAAATGCTCCCGCCAAATCTTGTCCATTTTCTCAATCGGAATATTCTTGGTTTCCGGCAGGAGGTAGTAGACGAACACAGACATGATCACCACCCACGCGCCGAAGAAGAAGAATAATCCGGCCTTCAAGTGGCAGAGCATCGCCAGGAATACCTGAGCAATTATGAATGTCATGGAGAGATTAACAGCCACCACTATACTCTGTGCAGCCGACCGTATTTCCAACGGGAAAATCTCGCTCGTAACCACCCAAGCCAACGGACCCCATGACAGCCCAAATCCTGAAATGTATGTACAGATGAGGACCAAAACCCCCAAGGCGTACCCTTTGTTCATGACATTATGATCCCCAAGCTTTGCGGCCATAATCCCTCCAACCAGTATTTGAGACACCAACATTACCATTCCACCTATGTGGAACAAAGGCCTCCTTCCTATTCTATCCACTAACATAACCGAAAGCAACACGAAAAGCGACCCGATCACTCCCGTTATGGTTGCTGCTAAGAGCGAGGCGCTTTCACCCGAACCAAGTGTGAGGAAGAGAATGGGAGCGTAGAATGAGATGACGTTAATCCCCGTTATTTGTTGGAAGAAGGGGATCAATACGGACATCACAAGTTGCGGCCTGTATTTCCTCTTGAGGAGATTCCTGAAGGGATTGTCTATGGCTTTTGCTGCGTAACTTGCTTCGATGAGATCATCAAATTCCATTTGGACATCATCGGTGCCTCGGATCTTCTGTAACAATTTCTTGGCCTTTTCATGATCGTTGCCATAATGAATGAGACTGTTTGGTGTCTCGGGGAGGAAAATCGCCCCAAATGCAAGGAAGGCAGCAGGGACTCCCGCCAGTGCAACGGAAACGCGCCACCCCCATCCGCCTTTGATCTTTTCGGTGCCGTAGTTTATGAGAGTAGCTGCATTTTGTCCCACGCCCACACAAACTTGGAAAGCAATGTTGAAGGCTCCTCTGTATTTTGATGGTGCCATTTCTGAGAGATACAGTGGAACAGACTGCATATACATCCATACAATGTTAAAATTTGAAAAGTGGGATCTTCACACTTGACTTAATTTTTACTTTTTATCCTTGATGTGTGGCATTAATTTTGCCAAAAGTGATTGACTTCAAACTTCAAATAACACAATAGCACTTTATTGGTTTTACTGGAGTGTAATTCAAGTAAGAATCTACATCAATTTTACTTCATTTTAAACAACGGTTATTTGGAAAGAAAAGAACAGTTTTACTGGTTTACCTGATTAGTAAAACCGAGGCCGACACCAAGCAGAATGCGACCCAATATCAACATGTAAATGTTATAAGATGCACCCTCAAGAGCAGCACCAAACATGTAAGAAAGTCCCCCCACTATAATAGATGTTTTCCGGCCATAGTTCCGGGTGACAACTCCAGCAAGAAAAGATGCGAACAGGCCCGCTAGATAGAGCGACGATGTGAACGTGGTGAGGAGTTGGCTGTCAAATTTGCAGTAGTTGCTCACTACTCTATCTTCATTCCTCTTCCTATAAACTCCTGGAAAGAATTTCATCAAGAACGGGTCCATCGAAGACACTCCACCTTCATTTCAAGAAAAAAACCATAAATGTCACGTGTGACATAAGCCGCAAGGTTATTATATGATTAAAAAATAAAAAAATGGAACCTGAAACCCCAACATCATAGCCGAAAATGAGGCCACCGGAAGCTGCAACCATACAAGAAAGCAGCACAAACTTGGTAATTCTACCATTATACTGCTTGCCGTCAGATTTAATCGCCACGCCTACAGCCATGGCTGGATTTGACTAATTAACAAATATTGATGTCTGAAAATAAATTATTTGAGGTTGCCCGTTGCAAGTAATAATGGAGAAAAAACGCGTGTATTTATAGAGTGCAAGTTTGTTTGAAGTCAGCTATAGGTATAGGTATGAGCAAGAGATGTGCATGATTAGGACAGACGGTTAAGATTTAGTTGGAGCCCACCAAGAATAATGCACATGTTTTTGTCATAGACGAGATGAACAGAGCTCATCGGTGTATGAAGGTTACTGTTGATGGAACGGCGTATAAGAATACAAAACGATAATTAATTATAAATGGACCTTGTTGACTAACCAACAAACTGCGGACAGATATATATTGCACTGTAATACCGACATTTTAACCGGATTAATTAATTACAAAATGTTTCTATCCTCACTGCCAACCTCATGGTACCAATCATCTCCAAAATTAATTCATCATACAAATAGCGACTCAAAAAACTTAAAAGCTCGAATATTAATTCACGTATAATTAAACTATTTAATTGATATTTCAACAGATATGCACATGTGTCGTGCAACGTCAACTGAAGTTCCATATTACATGACGCACTTTTGTATATTAATCACCAAGTTGTCGTTTATCTTCGATTATACTTCGTCTAAATGTTAGACAGTCTTTGGCCGTCTAATTATTTTTTTCCCTCGTCCCCACCTAATACTGCTTAATTAGACTCGATGAATCCCGTCTATACCTTAATTAGGCACAAGACCTTAGTGAACCGTCCGACTAACACTTTGCATCTTTTAGAACATCGATAGATAGTATAATAAAATTATTCTTTTGAAAAATACGAAAGTCCAAGGTAGCTAATAGAAAAAGAAAAGAGCAGGTAGAAACGGAGAATTAATTCCGTTAAATATATGTATGTATGGTGGGTGGTGGTATGAAGAGGGCAATGAGAATGCGAAAAAGTGGTGTGAATTAAGTGGGATGTAGGAGAAAAGGCAAGTATAATGAAATTGTAGGATAACGAATACGGTAATATTTAAGGAATATAAATTGGACAAGAAAGATGGGTAGAAAATGGGTCGATCCTGAATATGAGAGTTAGGCCAAGCTATAAACAGCAATAATTCTTGCAGATTTTTTCATTTCAGGTCTACCTCCCTAGAGTGGGGAGTTAGGTATGGGCCTTTCTAACTTTCTTGCCTGCTTTGCATCTTTTTGCAATATATATACACACAAAAAAATTATATACACTGTATGCATGGATTTTTTTATATACAACAAAGTCAGACTAATTTTTAAAGTATTATTTTTCTAGCAAAAACCACCATTTAGGGGGTGTTTGACTGAGCTTATAAGTTATTCAAAACATCTTATAAGATGTTCAAGAGCTTATAAGTTCAATGAAAGTGTTTGGCAACATTTTTCAAATAAGATCTTATTTTATTTCAGAATAAGTTGTTAACAGCTTATAAGCTGTTTTTAAAAAAGTAAGGAAACCCCAACTTATTTCTCAAATAAGATCTTATTTTGATTTTCTACTTTAATTTTATTATTTTAATTACAAAAATGACATTACTAACATCTTATAAGCTCTATTGTCTTATTATAACCAAACACTTCAACAACTTATTTTTTAAATAAGATTTAACATCTTATAAGCTCTAAAAACATCTTATAAGATGTTAGCGCTTATTAGATGTTTTGAATAAACTTAGTCAAACGCACTCTTAATTGGCTGAAGAAGCTATAATCGCTTCTAAATTTCTACAAAACCAAGATCGAAGAAGAAGAAAACATCTTTAAGATCAGCTTAGAGAGAGAAGAGGTAAAAATCAATTCATAGAATGAAGCGTGTGCTTACAACTGAATATTTGTACTCTTTTAATAAGAGTTGTAACTCCAAGCATAACTTAACAAACTAATAATTACTAATTGTACTAAGATGAAGTTGGATAGTTCAAGTGGCGAGAGCATCCATTACTTAAGTCTTTGGTCCTGAGTTCAAGTCACTTTGGGGGGAAGGGGAGGGTGTTTTTTTATTCTTTAAGAGAAGAAAAATTGAACTTACTAACTATATCAAAATTCAGGAAATATATTATTTGTTCTTATTTTTATATCTCAACACCCCTCCCCCTCAAGTTTGGACTACCTTCAACATTGAGAAGTTCAAACTTGGACATCAAATATTGAAACCGAGAAAGGCCTAAGATTTTTGAGAAAAAAATTATAGTTGGTTTTGGACTGATATGCTGCAAGTCGATGAAGCCCTCCTTGTACTTGTTCTAGACAAAGTGGCAATCTATTTCTAGGAATTTCGTCCTTTCGTGAAATACGAAATTCGCCATTATGTGGATAACCGCTTGGTTGTCACAAAATATCTTAATTGGCTTCGGTATTTGAATCTTGAAGTCTTACAAAATGTAGGTTATCCACTGTAATTCAGCAACAGTAGCACTTAGGGACTTATACTCCGCCTCAGCTGCTGACTTTGACACAGTGGTTTGCTAATTTATTTTCCACAAAACCAACGAGCTTCCAAGGAAAATACAGTGTCCAGTTATAGAGCGTCTTGTATCTTTACATGAGGCCCAATCTGCATCGCAATAAGCCTTGGGTATTAAGTCACTAGGAGATGCATAAAATAAAGCAAGGTTGGGACAGCCTTTTAAGTACTTGAGTATGTATAAGGCAACATTCCAATGTTCCTTAAGTGGTTGATTAACAAATTAGCTTAGTTGTTGTATAGTGTAAGTTATATCTGGTCTTGTAAATGCTAAATATAATAAATCTGCGAATTAGCTTTCTGTACTTTCCAGGCTCATCCATAGTTCTTCTTGTGTAGAACTTAAAGTGAGACCTATTGGAAGTGGTACAGAAGCTGGCTTGCAGCCTGTTAACCTAGTATTATGCAAAGTGTCAAGTATGTATTTTCTTTGGCACAAGGAAGTGCCCTTTCACTTCTAGCAATCTCAATGCCAAGAAAGTATTTTACAAAACCTAAATCCTTTATAGTAAATAAGTGATGCAAGTATGATTTCAAATTCTCAATCAGTACAATGTTGAAAACAGTTATTAACACATCGTCAACATAAACATATAAAGCAAGAAAGTCACCATTTTTTATCATGTGTAAAAACACAATGATCTGATGCAGATTGGACAAAGCCATACTCATTTTTTTTTTTTTTTTTTTGGTGCAAGTTCACAATTCCATCTCCTAGATGCCTGTTTTAAACCATACATAGTTCTTTCTAACTTACATACTTGACTAGGTTTTGCTTTGTTATAGCCTTAAGGTGGCTTCATATATACCTTGTTATCAATAAAACCATGTAAAAGGGCATTATTTATGTCAAGTTGTGAAATTTGCTAATTATTGATGGTGGCTATAGCTATTAATATTCTAAAGTTTTCAGTGTAGTCTTCTTCATACACTTGAGTAAACTCTTTGCTACTAGCCTAGTTTTATACCTCTTAATTGTTCCATCAGAGTGAAGTTTTACCTTATATATCCACTTACGACCTATGGCATTCTTATGTTTAGGCAATTCTTCTTTTCTAAAGCCTATAACTTATTTTCCATGGCAATAACCCATTCTTTAATCTTACAAGCCTGTGAGTAGCTAGTTGGTTCCTTCACATCAAAACATTAGCAAAAATATTCAATTTAGTCATCACTAAAAACAGTAGTTTTCACATAAGGATTAGACAATAAGGGATATGGTTTTCCTGGATGTGGACACTGTTCGCATGATCCGGGAAAGACGCCTTAATAAGATGCGTTCGATGAACACCCGGTCAGACCGCAACAGTTCTAGACCACTCTCGGTTCACTACCGTCGATCACCGTAGACTGCGATGACCCTAGAAAATTCCCGGTTTCCATCACCGTTCGCTTTGACAGGCCATCCCTTTCGTCTGCAGCATAGAGCCCGACCGTCGACCGCAATAATCATTGTGCCACGAGCTACACGCATGGGAAGAGGGATGTGCCAGCTCAATAAAAGGACGCCACGTGGGACACACGTGGCATGGATATCCAACCAGCAGCATAGTGCCACCTAGCCCAGATTAAGACACTTGTTAGACACATGTCAACCATGCAAGAGCTGCTTTCGATTGCTATAAATACCCCTCTTCCACCATTGTAATGGATCATTGAAAAATAGGAGAGAAAAATAGAAGACAATACTAGACTCAGAATTCAATACTTGAGCAAACTAAACACTTGCAAGGATCATCTGATAAAGTAATCAATAACATATGTTGGTTATGTCTTCAATTACATTCTATTGAAAGTAGAGGAATTACATAACTCTCCACTCATCTTTCATACATCGTAACTTCGTAATAAGAAGGGGGAACGACCGTCAAACAGTTTCGTTGTTTGTGAGAAGACCGAATAAATTGCCTGTTTCAATTGGTTGTGGAAAAACGATTCAACAAATAAGACGGCCACTTTTCATAAAGCTAATCAGGTCAACAAGAACACTCAAGACCGTTCGTCTACATTGGAGAAACAGTAGTTTTAATAATGGAATTTAACCCACCAATAGCTTCATTACATTGGAAATCTTGTAAATAAGAGGGTGGTTTTTTGTTCTCATACCTCTGTCCAAATTAGTGACAATTTCTATTGAAATTGAAATAGTACTCTCACTTGGTGTTATATCAGTAGAAGAAGGTAAAGCAAGCAAGTTATTATTAGAAACATTTTTATTCTCAGAAAAATGAAAACATCATTAGAGAAATGCACATCTCAAGAAGTTAAAGTACTATCACTTTTTATGCCATATAAGAGATAACCTTTTTTGCCATACAAAAGGCCTAAGAAGACGCATTTATGTGATCTTGTCAAAAACTTTATCTTATAAGGTAAAACATTAACAGCATACACTAGACATCCAAAAGGATGAAGCAAATAATATTCAGGCTCTTTTGAAAACAAAACCTTTTGAGGTAATTTCCGAGAAAGAATGGGAGTTGGCACTATTTATAATGAGTGTAATTAACACAGAATAAGGCCAAAAGTACAAAGGCAAAGAAGATTGAAACATAATAAATATGGCTACTTCCAATAAGTATCTATGCTTAGTTAAAGAATATTTGAGAAGAATTTGAGACCATTTTTGTCGTCACAAATATATTATTTGCGTCCGACTTATTGAGACGTCTAATAGTAACGACGTGTTGTCTCTTCTAATAATATTTTTAGTGCTTACATATCATTGCATATTTTTGGGATATATATCTATGTATTCTCATATTCAGTTATGAATCGAATAAACAGAACATTTCAAATTAAATAAAAGTATGTGAATATGCGATCTTTAACTGGTTTCTAGAATTGGATTTATCTGTATAAATTAAGATTATGTGGATACGTTTGGGATCACTTATCCACGATCATAATTTTTATTGTAGAAGGGAGATCGACGGTGGAAGAATATGAAAAGGAGATCGATCCCGTGAGGGGATTTTGTGATTATATATTTAAATTTAGATCATTGCTATCAACAAGGTATGTACAGATTGTTTTTCAGCTTGACATTTTTTTTCTCTCTTGTATTGATGTTCAACACTCAAGATTAGAATAGGATTTTTCAAGGAATACATCACGGGTATTTATAGAGGTTACTTCATCCTTGCATGGTCGACACTTGTCCACCAGGTGGCAAGTCTGTGCGACAACGTGTCAACCATCTGGCTTGTACTTCGTCCGACGTGGATCCCATGCGTTTTCCATATGGCAGGCATATGGGCGTCATCATTGGAGGATGAAAGCGATCTTGTGGAAGTAGTTGTGTTTTTAGGGCAATCATATGGTGAACGAACAATCTTCTTCTTCTTCTTCCGTCCTTCGGGCTACTGGCAATCTACGCATGAGCGGACTTGGATGGGCGATCTACTTCGTTCTGTGTGGGCGGTGTTAGGCTTTGACTGACGATGGTCCACCTTAGGTTACATTACCTTGGTAATATGGTTGGCGATCATTTGCTTATTGTGTTTTGCGGCCTAAATTTCTATGGTTATGCGGTGTACATGTACATTTGCCCCCTGTAACACCCCAACCCTGCAAGCAGGTGAAAGGTTGTCACTAAAACGTACTTCTACTTTCAAAATATTAATTAGCGGAAGACCTTTTAATAAAAATACGAGTTAGAACTTTTCTTAATAATTAATTAAACTATTCTTTACATAAAAGCTAACTCGTATATGACCCACATCTTTGAATTAAAATCCTAATATGTTTTTCAAATATCATATGTAGTGAAACCTTCTAGTTTAAAAGAACTTAAAAGGTAAAACACACATAATATTAGCGTAACTTACATAATCTGAACACTAGTTTTCCTTTAGTACTTAAACTATAAAACTATTTTCAAGACAATTGAAATTTTAATTCTATTAATGCAAATTAAAGGTTTCTACTTTGATACTTAAGTTTAAAAGCATTTACTTTACTCTTTATGCTTCTTATTGGGAAGTTGCCCGCCCACAGCTAGATCTCCTGCCATCCATTGGACCTGAAAATATTTTAAGCATATCATCATAAGTTACGCGAACCTAGTGGGAGAACTCTGTAAGTAGTTGTACTAAATGAATATGCACCATAATAAATACATTCTTGACTTAGTTTCAAATGCACTCAAGTTAGAGAGGATTTGAAATTCACTCAAATATTTAAAAAAATAGCTCAAAATGAAATCATGGATTGAACATCCATGGTAATTCAAACAACATCAATATATTTGAGATTATAAATTTCAAATCTATCCATCCAAATGCTACCTAAAGAAAGTCCACGTTCTATTATTTTACACAATGGTTGTGCAAAAAAAAGGAAGTAAATTCCCCAACGCGAACATAGCTAATTTCTCTCTCTCTCCCCACCCCCAAAATATATTGAGTTCTTCCATTATTATTTATCCACAGTTGATTTGGGAATAGTTAGGAGATATCTCAAATGAATGATATGATGTCTAAAAGAATTATATGTTATATTATCCACATAACCACTAACATATGAAAAAAAATCATATTTAGGTAGTGACGTGCCGATCACATCTACACTAGCCCGAAATTAAGACCCAATTTATCCTCAATGCACGAAAATTTGAAAATTAGTGTTCAATTTTGTCAGCCTAAAAATTAATATCCATTTTTACTACTACTAAAGGGTGCTTGTCCTCAATCGAACACAACACCTAGCTCACGGATACCAAAGACTGAAGCCTAAAGCCCACCTAAAAAACCGGCAGCACGCAAAAGGCCGAATATTCAAATGCAAATCAGCAAAACAGACTCAAACATCTTATCTGAAGGCTAGTATATCTGGACAAAAGCGACGTGATAACACTGATGAGGGAATAAGACCAGTTAAAAGGACTCGAGAGGATATCCATTTAGAGGTTACTGAATTGACGGAGGCTGGCTACCAGCCCTGCCGAATGCTATGAGTCGCCTATCATGGAACTGTCACGGGCTTGGGAATCGAGCGACGTTCAGGAACTCCAGAAAATCCTACAAGAGGAAGATCCGAGCGTATTTCCTTATGAAAATGAGATTTATTGTGCGTCAAATCCAGTGGTTAAATGATACTCGATTACATTCTGTTGGGTGTTTTCCAATGGACTATGAAGGAGATAGACAATCTCGAAAAGGGGGAATTTGTATTCTGTGGAAAGACCCATTTACACTCACTATAGCATCTTTCTCCAAGAATCATATTTCGACAACTGTTGCTATGAAGGATTCAAATAAGTCATGGCATTTTTCGGGTAACTATGGGTGGCCCAACAGTCGCTCTGCTACAAGACTTGGGCCTTACTTCGTCAAATGGCCCCTTCTGATTCTATCCCACGGCTAACCATCGGAGACTCTAACGAGATTTTGCTGGCGGCTGAGAAGAAGGGAGGTAACTGGAGGGCAATATCTCTCATGCGGAAATTTCATGGTGTCATCCATGATCTCAGCCTTGAAGATCTCAGATATTATGGTTACCAATATACTTGGTCAAACAAACAGAGAGGGGCTGGAAATGTGCAATGTAGACTTGACCGCTTCCTTACAAATCATACATGGAAATTAATATTCCCATAGTTTCGGGTTCGGCACTTACTCCGTTTGGAATTCAATCATGCACCAATCATTTTAGATCTCCAGGCTTTGCTTCAACCCTCTCCTACAGCGTAGGCGACATAAGAAATTTTTTAGATTCGAGCATATGTGGCTCTATGATTCGGATTGTAAAGATGTTGCGCAAGACAGCTGGACCGAGATCACCGGGGACTATGTCCATAAATTGGCGAAATTGACCGAGGAGTTGAAAGACTGGGATCAACAAGTTTTTGGAAACATTCTTCATAAGCTGGGTAATTTGCGTGCGAAAGTGGCGAGATTGCACCAGCAAGTCCAAATTAACGGGGTATATTAGGCTTTGAAAGAAGCAGAATTGCAGATTGAAGAGTTCGAATCCAGAGAAGAACTGTTATGGGGGCAACGATCACGGGCTCTTTGGCTCAAAGCTAGCGACCGGAATACGAGTTTTTTCCATAAAAAAGCTTCACACTAAAGGACAAGAAATACTATTCTTCGTGTTAAAAATTTCGAAGGAATGTGGCTTGCTGATGAGAGCCTGATTGCAAAAGAAATGAGAGACTATTTTGTGAGCCTCTTCAATTCGGAAGGAGTTGCAAACTTTAATAGGGTTCTTGGAGCTGTGAAGACGACAGTCACAACCCGCATGATTGAGTCACTCACGCGCCGTATACTGGTCTAGAAATACTTCAAGCTTTACAGCAGATGCATCCGATTAAGGCCCCTGGGCCCGACGGTATGCCCCCCTTATTTTGCCAGAAATTTTGAAATATTGTTGGGGCTGATGTTACATCTACTTGTCTGCAAATTCTGAACAACAGTCTTGATCCGTCTTTCTTGAATTGTACATTTATTATATTGATCCTAAAAATCAAGAGCCCTGAAACTCCAAAATATTTTTGACCTATTAGCTTATAAATTGTTATATTTCGTGTTATTACCAAAGCATTAGCTCATAGATTGAAAATTATTTTTCCTGAGGTGATATCTTATACCCATAGTGCTTTTATTCCTAATCGCTTGATTACTGACAACACTCTTGTAGCTTTTGAATTGTTTCACCACATGCGCACTACGAAAATGGATAAACAAGGTATCCTCTCTCTTAAGCTTGACATAAGCAAAGCCTACGACAGGGTTGAATGGGGTTTCCTTCAATCCATCTTGTTGAAAATGGGTTTTGCTCATTCTTGGGTGAATCTTGTCATGAAGTGTGTGAGTATGGTGTCTTACTCAGTGTTGGTAAATAGGAACCCTACCGAATTCTTCTCCCTCGGGAGAGGGCTTGGGCAAGGGGACCCACTCTCACCATATCTGTTTTTATGCTATGCAGACGAATTTGAGGCTCTTCTTAGAAAAACTAAGCAAGAGAAACGGATTCATGGTGTTAAATTGAACGTAATTCACCTATTATATCTCACCTTTTTTTTCCAGAAGATAGCATCCTCTTTTTCAGAGCGTGTCGAGAAGAATGTGACCACATCAGAGAAATACTATGCCTGTGTCAAAATGCCTTAGGCCAACGTGTTAACTTAGAGAATTTTGAATTGGTTGCAAGTGCCAATGTTAGTACCTCGGATAAGGCTCGATTTACCGAGGTCCTAAGAGTCAGGGAGACGTTTCGCGTTGAGAAATATCTGGGTCTCCCAACTATTATTGGTAGGTCAAAAATGCAAATTTTTCAAACCGTGGTGGACAAGGTAATCAATCATCTCAAATCTTGGAAGGAGAAAACACTGACGAAGGTCGGTCGGGAGATCTTGATTAAGACTGTCCTTCAACCAATACCGGCATATACCATAAGTTGTTTCTTATTTCCAATCGGTACTTGTAAAGAGATAGAGCTTGTGATAGTTAGATTCTGTTGGGGTATCACTAGACAAGTCTCGAAAATACCATTGGGTTAGTTGGGTGAAAACATCACGATCTAAGCGCGATGGGGGTCTAGGCTTTAGGGAGCTTTGCTTTTTTAATCTGGCTATGGTAGCGAAGCAATATTGGCGTATTTTAACATCTCCTGATTCTCTTATGTCGCGGTTGTTAAAAGAAAAATACTTTCCTAACACGTGTTTTGCTCTGGTGCAGGTAGGACATAACCCGAGTTTTACATGGCGTAATATCCTACGAGCCCGACATTTGATCAACTTGGGACTAGCCTGGAGTGTTGGTGATGGAAAATAAATAGATGCTAGAGCTGACAATTGCACGGATTGGTGTGGATAACCCACAACCGCCCTCGGGCAACCTTGATAAGCTTCCTACTAACACACTTGTTTCAAATTTTGTCAATGCAGGTCTCCAGTGTTGGGACGCAGATAAGGTGAATGAAATATTTTCACCTGAGGATGCCGAGAAATTTTGGCTACACCGCTTAGTAAGCGATGGCCTAGTGATAGACCATTTTGGAAATTGACGGATAATGGACAGTTTACAGCATATCACTTGGCTGTGAAGCTATACGCTGAAATTGGAACTGAAATTCCAAGCATTAGCAATCCCAACATGGCATGGTTAAGAGTGTAGAACTTGCCGATTATCCAAAAAATTAAGCACTTCTTATGGCGGGCCACTATGAACGCTCTACCAACTCGGTCAAATCAGGTCCATAGGCACATGGAAAAGGATCTGCACCGCGCACTCTTTGGAAATGAAGACGAAACGGTTGAGCAGTTATTTCTCCATTGCCCCGTTGTTGATGAGGTATGGGGCCTCAACCTAATTCGTCGATTGCGTTCAGCTGCTCCTTTCAGGATTCAACTACGGGACCTCCTTGCACAACTGCCTAGCGAAGGACAACAATTGTTGGCTTACATTCTGTGGCAGATCTGGACTGTTTGAAACAAGCTCATCTTTGCTCCGTTGGAAGGACGACGCAAGCTCAACTTTGATGTGGTTGTTTTTGCTGACAACACCGTGGGCCTTGGATTTGCTGTTAGAGATCATCAAGGGGATCCCCTGGTTGCCGGGTCGTATCGGGTACGTGGCCAAGGAAAGACGATATTACTAGAAACACTTGCTCTACGATACGCTTTACAAATGTCTTTGGAGGCCGAAATTGGCAATTTGATGATCGAAGGTACAACAAGGCCCTCATGTCATGCCTAGCTAAGAGATCAGCAAAAATTGATTATTGTGGATTGAATTTAGACTATATCTACTTATCGGCTAATTGTATTAATTGCCAATGCTTTAATTTTGTACCACGCAGTGCTTATGCTATAGCACATTCGCTTGCAAATTGTAAATTTGATATAGATGACAATAGGGTGTGGCTAGAAGAATTGCCAAATGATGTTCATGACATTGCTTTTCGGGATGTAAAACTTTTGTCCGATTAATATATGGATGAATTGGAATTTTCTCGGGGAAAAAAAATAAAATAACAAAGAGACGCTGTCCTGTTTTTGTGATTTTTCGGGGTAAGATGGATAGTAAAGTGACCTTGTTTTAGTCAGACAGAACAACCAATTGTTTTTTTTCGAAAATATTCCTTTGCTCCACAATGAAAGGCTGTGAGTTGTGATTGAGCTATAGTCACCTATCAATGATTGGCTAGGTAAGAGTACTTGATAGATTCTTTTCTAAATGAATATATACATTTATATGTAAAAGATCACTCCTTATTTATATACAAAATACTCCCTCCATTTCATAAATAATGTCATTTTAGACATCTTGAAAATTTTCACAATGAGTGTCACTTTACAAAAAAACTACCATTCTTCCAATATTAACTTAAACAACCTACTTAATTTAGTTTATTATTTCCTTATTTCACAAAACATACCAATTAAATATCAATCCTTAATTTTTTCAAAAATAGCTAAAATGACATTTTTTATGAAATTGAGGGAATATTAAGGTTGAGGAGTGTTGAAATATTGTTGACTGATGTAAATAAAATCGTTAGAAGTAGATAAAAGAAATAGATTTGACATTCTTCACTATATTATGGAGAACCTTGAATAAACATACCCAGTAAATACGTAGTGAAGTTTATTACGAAAATATGATTTTGACAATTGTATTTTTCGTTTTTACAGTTTTCAAGTGATACATACGGATAAAGTTCTATAATTCCACAAATAGATAAATCACACTACTATAGGATATTAGGATACCTTCAGCTTCCTTCTCATGGCCTCTTTCTTCTTTTTTTTTTTTTTTTTTTTTCTCTTTCTATCTTTTTCTGTTCTTGATAAGATTTATGTGCAAACTGAGTCTGATAAAGCCTTCTAAATTTTCTTGCAGCCCACTTTATTCCTCTTTTTTTCTGTTTAGTTTTGTAGATAAATGTTTTCTTATACTTCTTCACTTTCGAGATAATTT
Source organism: Ajuga chamaepitys (assembly GCA_958295605.1). Classification (NCBI taxonomy): domain Eukaryota; kingdom Viridiplantae; phylum Streptophyta; class Magnoliopsida; order Lamiales; family Lamiaceae; genus Ajuga; species Ajuga chamaepitys. The sequence goes on from OY282495.1 coordinate 73,042,736, forward strand.
GCACACTTTTTTTTTTTGGAGTATCCCGAGATAATTGAACACCCTTAAAAATGAAATTTCTCTTACAATCTCCATTCTTAAAATCTCCACCCTCAATCTTCTTCTTGGAAAAGTCATCTAAAAAGTAAAAGATAGCTCTTTTTTATTTCACGTACCGGAAGGAGTGTGTAAATTATCTGGGGACGGAGAGAGTAAGTGTTAAGGTGGCACAACTCATCAATTTTGTCAATTACGAGTTCTAATCATATCAAATATATGTGACCTTTTCTTACTAGAAAAGAAGGTTGACAAATTTGAATTTAAGAAAGATTTAGGGTTAGATATTTTTTTTGAAAAAAAGTGGACAAGTAAAGAATTCAGTTGGGTTTAAAATTAGTTATTGCAATTCGCAAACTGCTGAGGAAGATTTATTTGTTGAGTAACACATATAATGAAATATTTCACCCAATTTTAAATACTAGTCGTTTTATAATAAATTTTTGATATGTTGGAGTGATGAAGTTGGATAACTCAAATGGCGAGAGCATCCACTACTTAGACATTTAGTCTTAGGTTCGAATCACCTCGAAAAAAAAGGGGAAGATTTCTTCTTTGTTCTTACATTAGGGGAATTTTTTTTTTTTTAAGGAAAAAAACTAGTTGTTTTACAAAAGTCATTTTACTCCAAAAAAAAGTCATGCTAGCAAATAAATCCACATTTATTTCAATATTAGTCCCAACCAGTCTTCCTAAATTTTTCTTGTTAGGTATCAGGGGAGTCGGAGCAAAATTATATGAAAAACGAAGATTTTTGGGAGGTAAAAAAATTTAGGATGATAGATGTGGATGTGTGTTCCTAACCGCTTTGGTTAACTAAGTTACTTAAAGGTTAATTAATGTAAAATGATTGTTTTGAGTAACGATCGCTTTCCACAAAAGACTGGACCGCTCCGACGGTCATCAATGTAAAGCTATAAGATTGAAAATAGGATATTTGTAAAAAGATTGTTTCATTTATTGAGTAGACAGGATATCATTCAGTTATAGGTACAATATTTCTTCCCTCGGATTCTTATCTCTTACTAATTTCTCTCCTTATTTTCTGATGATCTATTACAATAGGGGTGTTGAGGTATTTATAGCCTTTGAAAGTTGCTCCCGCATGATTGACATGTGTTTGCAAGTGTCAAAGTCGGTGTCAGATGGCTGATGGCCACGTGTCACCTTTTGTTGAGTTGGTACATCATTTAGTCCATGTGTTTTCTTTATGCTGTAATGATGACTGCGGTGGGCGGTCTACATCGACCTTACGCATCCTCAGAACACTCTCGACGGACGGAGGTTGTGGATCGGAGCGATCAGGAGAGGAACAGAGTTTGCGTTAACAGTCGGTTGATCGTCGAATCATATGATAGCGATTGGTAGTTGGGCAGATCCAGTGATGCTTAAGCTCAGGAAGACTTTACTTGAATTCTTTTAATCGAGATTTTTTACCTGATTTAAGTAAATGGTATCTAATTTATACGGAGATATTTATCCATTTTAAGAGTTAATAAGTTCCTGTACAAATTTGAAACGACTAATATTTAAAATCGAAGGGAGTAGGTTATTTCGAATTGTATTGATATGTTGGTTAATGTTTTGTAGGAATAGCCTGGATGACGTAAGTAAGTTCTATTTATAATATAATATATAGTTTTAAAATGAAGCAATTTGAACGTCTATGTATTTGTGACCATAAAGTTATTATAATGATTTATCGGTATAGTGGTAAGGTGGAATTTGGAAGCAGAACACGTGGTCCAGTGCAATTATTAAATAATGAATTTATTTGTGCCTCTTATCTTAGGAAATCCTCAACAGCCGTAGATTGGGATCTGAAAATATTATTTGTCCAAGAAAATTAATTACAAGACTATTAAGAATAAAGAAATGGAGTATATTTGGACATTAGGATTATATAATTAAAAACAAGGATTAGGCAGCGAAACCCATGTTACCGAATCGACTTAAAAAATTTATAAATATTGAAAATAGTTGAACAGTCTTAATTACGAGTCATTAATTCTGCATTTAACTAATAGATATACCAGCTGGACAGATGCAAGCACCCAAATCAGGGTTAAAATAGTGTTGCAATTAAGTGCAACATCATTGAAAGAGATCAAACACAACAAGTGGGGGTCAATAAATTTAGATACTAATTTAGTTTTGTTGTGTCTGTTTCTATACTCAGCCAATCACATTAATCATTTAGGAATTCGATACCTTATCCAAATGAGACCAATTTTGTGAATTCAATTAACTAATTAACGCAGAGCGGAGGGTCTTGTGTGTGCCGTTTACATACAATTTATTTCTTATGATTAAGAATAATATTATTTTCTCTATAAGGTCGAGATTTGAATACTGTTGTTTGATCATTAATTTAATTATAAATGAGATCCTTCACACAGAATATGATTCGTATGATCGCTATACATAATTTTTTGTATTATTAATAAATAGGGATTTGCACGGATTTTGAGATATCCTTCACAGATTCTTCGATCACTCATTTTTCTTTCTCAATTTGGTAACTAACTGGACCATTATAAAGAGAACCGCTGTCTTATTTTTGATAAAGCAATGATATGGGTGAATGGTATTCTGTAGAATATGAATATGAATAGAATATATCCTATCGTATGTTTGTTTATCGATAAGGGCATGAGAAATTTGCACGTGAATTTTCCTTTTCTATTTTATAAATTCTAAATTGAATGTTACCTTTTTTCGGATTCAGTGTGATAAAATTAATAATGTATTATGAGTCCTTAAAAAGTAATTAAAATATATTAAATAATTAAATAATAATTAATAAATTATTTGGTTTCGATCGTCACATCCCGTCCGAACGGATAAATTCATAGACCAACATAACCTTATAAATATAGAAATATAATGTAAAGTAAATACTTGATATGGGTACGAACTAAAGAGATGAGGATAAACATAATAAATAGTGTGTTTGTTTATGGATGAGATGGGCTGGGGTGCGGTGAAGGGTGTCTAGAGTTCTGAAAGTTCAAATTGTAGTGGTACGCGATTCCTAAATCTAAAGCTATTACAAAAATGGTCTTTTGAGACAAAAAAAAAATGGAAAAAAAATTCACGAATAATGAGTATTTGTCACAGTTTATTAGTATTTTCCACAATTTTATTGTCGTCTTAATCACTCGAATGCAAATAATATATTTGTGGCCACAAAAATGGTCTCTCTCTCAATGTTTCTGCAATAATTAATAGTCTTTAAAAATAATTTTAAAATGGTCTCAAATAATTGTAGAGAGATTTGTGACAACAAATTATCACAAATAACTTATTATTAGAAGTACAATTGTGATTTTAAAAACTGTTATCCAAAAAATATCTTTTATTATAGTTAATGTTTATTTTGAGGTTATTAAAATATATAAAATATTGTTGAATAATGCTTAAAACTTAAAAGGTTATCAAAATACTTTCAAATAAGTACACATAATTAATATAATTATTGAAATTAAAGTAGACCCTCATTCAAATGCATCAATTCATGCGAATCAGATCATTGTCATCTCTAGGTCACCTGTGATGCTTATTTATATGAGCAATACTATTGATGGAGTTATATGCTCTGTTACAAAAGAATTCGATTAGCTCTAACTAATTCCTGCTCAGGTGTTGCGTTATAATTAGTCGTCTATAGTCTTTTCTCGATTTCTTTTCGTCTAATAACACTTGTATTCTGCTTAATGTGGCTTATGCCGTGATTGATTGATAGCTAGGCCCCATCTACCGTATGATCAACACTTAACGAATATTAAACATTGGATATATCTAAGGACGAAAACTTCGGTGATCCAATTTTACCTTGGTAAAACATCGGTATCGATGGAAATGTCGGTGCATTTTTTAAAAAATATGCTTGAAAAATTTTTTAAATAAAATTTTTTGACAAGATATTTTATAAATAGTTATAACTAACTTAAATATACATATTTATCTTAAAATGTTAAACAAATTGACATGTTTATAGCTAATTTATAAAGATGAAGTAATATAAATGTTGTCAGGTAATATGATAAACATTGTTCGACCATATTACTCCTTTAATCCTAAACTGTAGAGTTTTATCTCTAAATTGTCCAACATTAATAAAATGGACGTCAATCTGCAATACTATCAACTATCATTAGACAAAATAGCGACAATACCACAACAAAATATGTTAAACGAAATCGATATTTGTCGAAAATTTACCGATATTGTATCAAAATTTCGATAATTTTTTGACAAAAATACATTCACTCGTAATTTCGTCTCGTGCGGCGAAAATACTGAAATTAGTTCAATCACTGGTCCGGAAATCAAACATACACCAAATGAAGTCGGAGCAAAGAAGTCGCCGATATTATTGGAAATTGGTTCATCCAAAATATTAGTTTGCCAATACTAAGCATGTGTCATGTGTGGTCTGCCATCATTATGATTTGGGCCCACAAATTGCAGGCACTATGATGCATCAATGCTACACAATTTCCAACCCTCTCATGTGTCCTTAACTGACGCGGAGCCGCATGCTACCCAGGACTCAAGTGCTTAACACCGACCGCGCACCCCAAGCGATCGGTTCAACTCGATAGGCTCACTCAATCCATCCGATATTTTAAGTGAATCGAATTGTAAAATTACTAGTTTAAAGGGTGGTTGGGACTCATTAACCTATAATTCAGGTCTATTGTAACTTACGGATCGCCAGGCCAACTCGGCCTGTACTTTTTTTCTTTCTCGAATCCACCAGACCCTTAAGTCTTTCTTTAGCATCAGGCAGCAATGCATCAAAATATTTCATTATCTTTTAATTATATTCTTTAACTTTCAAGTTCTAAATCACTTAGAAACCAGTAAACTTTAAACCCAAAATTTCTTTCGTCACAAAATGCCGCCGCGGGCCTGCGAAGCAATGATGTCTGCTGAAATCTAAACTTCTTATTTTATTTAATTATTTATTTGTTGGTTATTTAAAGTTTAAATATCTTACTTGTTATGAGTAATTGATTGTCCTTTCTTCAAACATTAATAATTTAAACAAAAAAAAATCAATCCAACTCGAGGTGAATTGTGCTGAACTATACATTTAACAACCCAAGAATGGTCGAAACCACCAAATTGGGCACGAACATACACCTTAGCCCAACGAATTGGATTGGGCTGGGGCCGCATTACCAGTTTTACTTAAACACAACCCAGTTATCCAACAAATTCACATAATCATAGGAAAAAATAGGAAAAAAGAAGAAAAGAGAAGGAAAAAAAAGAAAAACTGAAGAAAAAGAAAAAAAATAAAAAAACGTTTTTGTTTTGTGCCACTTCATATATAGTCGATAAGGGTTATACACGGAGAGTTTAGAGATTATCAAAATCAAATCAGAGATTCAGAACGAATAAGTTATGAATCGAAAAAATTCGTTGACCATTTGACTTTTCCTGAATCGAATTGATTTGATTATTTTAGGTACGGATTTATATATTTCTTAATTTTTCGAATCGAAAACCTTACCGAACTGAATCGAACCATACCGAACAACATTGAATCGAATAACCGAATAAAATAACAAATTATAAATTTTGAAATATGTTATCTCTAAAGATTAATTTAGGTAAGTATTAAAAATTAAATTATTTATAATTTTATAGTTAGTTATATTTAACATTAATAAAAAAAAATTATTAAAGAACCTCATACTAATTATTATATAATTTTCAAAACATAAGTTAGTGAGATGGAAACAAATATAAAATTATTTATATTAGTTAGACGACAATATATTTTGATTAGATTGAATCTGTTATTTAAAAGATGGGTTAATTACAAAATGCAACCTGTACTATTAGTCTTTTTTCGATTTCTAGTCCAAACTAAATATTTTTTCCGATTGCAACCTGTATAACGCGTTTTTATTGCAGTTTGCAACTCCGGCCATATTTCAGGCTATATAGGCTATGTGCCATGCACATGACCTCCATGGGCCAATAATATGGCGACACGTGGACAATAATTAAAAAAAAAAAGAAAAAAAAGGAAAAAAATACTTATAAATTATTTAAAAATTTCAAAATAATTCACAAAAAATATAAAAATAATTTAAATTTATAAATATTTAACGTAAAAAAAATATTTTGAAATTTTAAAATTAAGGAAATTAACAAAAAAAATCTAAAATTAATTTTAAAAATTATTAAGTATATAAAAAAAAAGAAAAATTGAGAATACTTATAAATTATTTTTTAATTAAAAATATAAAAATTATATACATATCTAAATAATTTTATATAAAAAAATAAAATATTTCGAAAATTTTGAAATTCAGGAAATTAACAAAAAAAAAATCTAAGATTAATTTTAAAAATTCTGAAAATAAATATAAAAAAATCAAAAATAGTTTTATTTTGAAAAAAATAGAAAAAATTGTAAATTATTTTAAAAAAAATAAATAATTTATTAAAAATATATAATTATATAAATTTTTAAATAATTTTATATAAAAAATGCAAAAAAAATTGAAATTTTTAAATTTCAGGAAATTAACAAAAAATCTAATTTTTTTTTTTTTTTTGTTAATTTCCTGAATTTTAGTTTTTTTAGAATTTTAAGAATAATTTTTTTTTAAATTTCCTGAATTTTAAAATTCTCTCGTTGGCGGACACATTGAAGGAGATTCAGCTGTCTGGTGCAGACGTCAAACTAGAAAAAAAAAAAAGAAAAAAAAAAAGAGAAGTCGGCCTTCCCTCTCGCAGTTCCGTCGTCATCTTGCCACTTGAATAGCTGCCGGGTTTCATTAGGCCGAGAAGCCAGGTTTATCGGAGAAGACTTAGACTTCTACTGTCCATGATCATTATTATTGTTCTATGCGCGCGTAAAGAAAATGGAGAGGAATTGGAAATTTAATTCTCAATTCCCAAATTCATTTAAAATAGTTTTCAGAAATAATTTTTTTAATTATTGAATTTTAAATGAATTTGAAAATTTCAAAATAATTATTCAAAATTTATATTTAGTTCTAGAAATTTTAAAATAAATTTTAGGTTTTTTTGTTAATTTCCTGAATTTTAAAATTTTCAAAATATATTTTTAATTTTTTAAATAAAATTATTTAGAAATTTATATAATTTTATATTTTTTAATAAATTATTTTATTTTTTTAAATAATTTACAATTTTTTTCAATTTTTTCAAAATAAAAGTATTTTCGATTTTTTTTATATTTATTTTCAGAATTTTTGAAATTAATTTTAGAATTTTTTGTTAATTTCTTGAATTTTCAAAATTTCAAAATATTTTTTATTTTTCTATATGAAATATTTATAAATTTAAATTATTTTTATATTTTTTATGAATTATTTTAAAAAATTTAAATAATTTATAAGTATTTGTTTCCTTTTTTCGATTTTTTTTTATTAGTGGCCACGTGTTGCCATATTATTGGCCCCTGGAGGTCATGTGCATGGCACATGGCCTATATAGCCTGAAATATGACCAGAGTTGCAAACTGCAACAAAAACACGTTATACAGGTTGCAATCGGAAAAAATATTTAGTTTGGACTAGAAATGGAAAAAAGGCCAATAGTACAGGTTGCATTTTGTAATTAACCCTTAAAAGATAACAAATCTTCTGTTATTCGAACAAAATCATACCGAATTGAACTGTTCCATTTGATTTAAAATTCTGAACCGAACTGTCTAAAAAAAATAACTTTACCGTATCGTTCTGAATTTTTTAATTGATTTTGAATATTATTTTTAAATAATTAATATTTAGTATGAATCTAAATATTTTCAAATATCAAATCCAAATCGCAAGGCGCGCACATCCCTATAGTTGACTTACTTCTTTCAACTTGGTATAATGTTTCTGGACCACGAACCCATGCTCTTCTTAAAGTGAAAATTTCATTCTCAAAATGTTTTTCTTCTAGTGAACAAGAATATAAATAATGGTTGTTTATGGGGGCTGAAATATGCGGTCTTAGATCATCCTTTCTGTTTGGTGTCCTCAGACCATGACTAGTGGACATGTAAAAACCACAACGGTTAGAGCTACTTCACAGGAATTTTGACGCTCAATTTAGTTTCAATTTTAGGAGATAATTGGATTGGGATATCTCTATCCGGATGTGATATAATGTTATGGGGCGTTTGTAGTGAGATTAAATAACTCGTGCACTGTGTGGCAAGCAATTGACTCCTTCGATACTCCCGCCTCTCGATCGCGAGCGTCGGACAGTTCGGCTGTTGCGATGCAATCACACCCGAAGGTGCTTTAGTGGCACAGCAAATTGCTAAGCTTCAAAAGCTTGTTTTGTATTATTGAACGCAGAACGATTACAATTGGAGCTTGTGGAGAGGGCCTCTGACAACACTCAATTACAAGACAGCTTCAGTTTTTCTCTTCCCCCTATAGTACTCAAAAATAAAATAAGCCTACTGACAGTTGTAGACATTGAAAAGCCGAACAAGTTGGCGAAAATTGAAAAGAGACCCTACTATGAACATTTACAAATATTACAAAGCCCTACATCTAAAGACTTGCATCCGTTGGTGAAGGTTGCGGGATAATCTGCCGACGGCCCAAAGTATGATAAAGTTATCCCGGCAGCCCGGGCATAACGAGGGGCATCCCGCGACAGCTCGCCAACACAGGAGATGGCGACGTCCCCGACGCCATTGAGGCCAGATAAGCATCAATGAGAGATTGGAACGCCTTAAGGTTCGTCGCCCGCTCCCAAGCAGCGTCTTCAGAACTGCAACCAAGCCACTTCACCAAGTACTCCATGTGACTCTTCTTTCTCTTACCTGTATCTCGATGACAAAGAATGACTTTAGCTGCCCATTTCTCTGAGTTGCGCGACAGTGTCATCTCTGGGCGGCGTAGTAGGCTGCGGGTGGCATCTTCCGCGTCAGCCTGATATGGCTCGAGCTGGCTGACATGAAGGACATTGTGGATTCGCCACCAAGGAGGCAACTCTAGCCGGTAGGCTACTTCCCTATCTTTTCAAGGATCAACACAGGTCCGATGTATTTCTGCATTAACCGAAGATCGTCGGCACGCGATGACTTGCATAGCCTTTGATCTGGGACCTATACCAATATCTTATCCCCAACACGATACTCAACAAACTGGTACTTAAGATCCGCATACTTCTTCATCCGCTTCTGAGCTTTCTTGAGGCAACCGCGGGCCAAATCAAGATTCTGCTTCCATTTAATAGAGAAATGCTGCGCATGAGAAACTTTGGCACCACGCGGGACGTCAATCGTGTGTGGAAGTAGCGGTTGCTGCCCGGTACAAATCTCGAAAGGGCTGCTATTTGTGGCAGAGCACTTTTGAGCATTAAAGCACAGTTGAGCAGCATCCAAAAGCTTCACCCAATCTGTCTGATTAGCGCTTACGAAGTGTCGAAGATACTCCTCCAGCATCGAATTGAAGCACTCTGTCTGCCTGTCGGACTGTGGGTGGTAGCTTGAGCTCATATTCAGTTTGGAGCCGAGTAGTTTGAAGAGCTTGGTCCAAAAGTTGCCAGTGAATCGAGAATCTCGATCGCTGACGATAACCTTTGGCAATCCCCAATGTTTGACAATATGTTTGAAGAAAAGCTGAGTTGTTTCTTCCGCCGTGACGCTTTTAGGGGCTGCCATAAAAGTTGCATATTTCGAAAACCAATCTACCATGACAATGATAGCATCGAGCTCCCCAAACTTAGGTAGACCAGTGACGTAGTCCATAGAGACACTCTCCCATGGACAAGTAGGGACTTGTAGGGGCTCCAACAAACCCGCCTTCTTTTGCCGATCTGCCTTGTACTGCTAACAAATCAAGCAGGTATGCACAAAAGTTGCAATGTCGTCTCGCATCTGCGGCCAATAGTACGTCTGCTGGACTAGCGCCACCGTGCGCTCTTCTCCTTGGTGTCCAGCCCACAACGTGCCATGCACTCCACAATAATTGATATTCACAGGTCCCCGCCCCTCGAAACATATAGGAGGGTTTCCCTTGGTCCTCACAATCCCATCTTCCAACCAAAACTGTCGAGTCTTGCCCTCCCCGACAAGATGCACCAGAGACTGAGCCGTCGCATCCGCCTTCGTATGCTCACATATCTGGTCTCGCAAGTGGGTGGTAACCGTGCTTGAGGAAAGCGTAGCTACCACCTGAAGATCTGCTCTCCCACTTAGGACATCCGCCACATGATTACTAGAACCAGCAGATATTCCAGCGTAAAGTTGAACTCAGAAAGCAACTTCTGCCATCGAGCTTACTTCCCTGTAAGATTAGCCTGCGATAGAAAATGACTTACAACGGCATTGTTTGTCTTGACAACAAGCAGTAAGCCCAACAAATAGTGCCGCCACTGTCTGAGGCAATAGACAACAGCCAGCAACTCTTTCTCATGCACTCAATAACGTCTCTCCACGTCCTTCAGCTTCCGACTCTCGAAAGCAACTGGATATCCCTCCTATATCAGGACTCCCCCCCAGTGCAAAATTAGAGGCATCGGTCTCCACCATGAATGAGTTCGACAAATTCGGTAGTGCCAGCACGGGGTCAGTCGTGATAGCCTTCTTCAAACTCTCAAAGGCAACTTGGCATTGGGGTGTCCAAGACCAAGTCTCCATCTTTTTCGTCAAATCCATCAAGGGGCGTGCTATCTCAGAGTAATCCTTCACAAATCGTCGATAGTAGTTAGCCAGCCCAAGGAACGAACGCACCTCATGCACGTTGCATGGTGGCTGCCACTCCTTGATAGCACGAATCTTATGTGGATCCATGCAAATCCTGCCTCTCTCCAAGATATGACCCAAGAAACTGATACTCTCTTGGGCAAACGATCACTTCGAAGGTTTAATATAAAACTCGTGCTCACATAGCCTTACGAGGACCTTGCGGAGATGCGCCACGTGCTCCGCCAAGGTCTCGTTGAAGACCACAATATCGTCCAAGTACACCACCACAAACTCATCAAGAAATCCGTGGAGCACTTGGTTCATCAGGGTGCTGAAAGTGGCAGGGGCGTTCGTCAACCCAAAAGGCATCACCATCCACTCGAACGCCCCATACCGAGTGACCACCGTCGTCTTGTACTCATCACCCTCCTTGATCCGAACTTGCCAGTAGCCCGATCTCAAGTCAATCTTCGTAAAATACTTCACCCGGCTAAGATGGTCGAGGCATTCTGCCACCAAAGGAATAGGATAGAGATTCTTCACTGTAATCTTGTTTAGCGCCCGATAGTTGCAACAAAACCGAAGGGAACCATCCGCCTTCTTCTGAAATAGGACCGGGGCTCCAAACGGTGACTTCTTGCAGGCCTAATCAATCCACCCTCAAGTAACTCCTTCAACTGCTTCCTGAGCTCCGCAAGCTCAGACTGACTCATCCAATACGGTGCCTTAGCAGGGGGCCTAGTCCCGGACACCAACTCAATTTCATGATCAACATCCCTCTTTGGTGGAAGCCTTCGAGGTAATTAATCTAGCATCACATCCTCGAACTCCATCAGCAACTTCTTCACAAATCCTGGAAGAAGGCCCGACTTCTGTTCGATCTCCTCAAAACTAAGAGTGCACAAGAACGATTGATAATCGTGCTTGCACCCCTTCTCAAACTGCATTGCCGACAGACTCTTCTCCCCCAACTTGCTAGCCCAAGTGGGGATGATGCATGGCTTGTTCCCCATCATCATCAACGAATCAACGTGCGGGAGGACCGCAGTCCTCGTATTCCACAAGAATTCAATCCCCAGGATGAGCTTGAAGTTGTCCATCACCACGACAGACAAATTTGTTCTTCCTTCGAATGGACCAAGCCGCAGCTACACGGACTTGGCCACACCGGCAATAGGCTGCGCAGTGGAATTTATAGCCTTCACTCGCCCAACTCCCTTTTCCAACACCAATCCGAGTCTCTCCACTTTGGCGCTAGCCAGATAATTATGGGTAGTACTTGTGTCGACCATCACTCGCACAGAATTCCCATTGATTATCACATCAACAAACATCAACCCCTTCCTTTTCGAAACTCTCGACGGTTGATCATCTTCAATTTGGCTCGTAAGAGCCGGGGCAACTTTCCTCGGCAGCACCTTCTTCTGTGCCGCCACTTGGTGGGACAATGTTACACTCAATAGGCAATGGCCCCAAGGTTCTCCTCCCCCTCGGAGTCATCCCCATCCTCGTTGGACGCTTGGGACTCAGCTTGCTTAGACTTATTCCCTGATCCCGCCAAACTCGTTATAGCATTCAACAACTGCTTCTTTGGGTAGTCTTTGATCCTGTGAGGCCCATCACAGAGGAAGCACCCTACTTGCCATCTTCCGGAGGCTTCCTCCCGAAACTCCACTGCGAGTTACTTCCTTGCGAGTGAGACGATTTGTCTCTCCCAACTTTTTCAGCATTCGGCTTGAAAGATCTCGCACCACCCCCTTTACTTGACCACCACTGCTCCTAGTTGGTGGCCTCGTGTTTGTACGGGGCTCTGTCGAATAATCCATCAAGCACTCGACCGCACTCATTGCGGTCCCGATAGTGCTCACCCGTTGGTGTTGCAGCTCAAGTCGCGCCCATGACTTCAAACCCTCTGTGAAAGTGAAGAGCTTGTCTTTCTCAGACATGTCATGGATGTCCAGCTTGAGAGCCGAGAAGGCTTTCACATAGTCTCGCACAAACCCGGTGTTTTTGAGATCCCTCAATGCCCGTTGGGCATTGTACTCCACATTCTTCGGGAAAAACTGATGTCGGATCGCCTCCTGCGACTGAATCCATGTTTCTAGCTCAACTCGACCAGCCTGAATCTCCTTATACTTGCCTCGCCACCATAGCTTGGTATCTCCCGTTAAATACATGGTAGTATTAGACACGTCGTGCCTCGTTTTCGATATCGGTAACTAGGAAATATTGCTCCATATTGAAGAGGAAGTTCTCGACCTCCTTTGCATCCCTCGCACCATTATAGGCCCTCGGGTCAGGTACCCGGGAGCGTGACCCTCTTTCACTAGCAACAGGGGTATTGCTCACCGCCCGCTGCAGCAACCCGATCTGAATTCGTGACTCCTCCAACTGACGATTCATATCCTCCAACTGACGATGCACATCAATCGCATTGGATGCCCTTACGGCCTCCGCCAATGCAGTGCATGCCTGCCGACACTCATCGAGTTCGGCCTTTTGATCCGACGCGAACCCTTCAAGTTCTGCGACCCGCTCTTGGAGGATACTGTTTGTCTCTCAAAGATCAACACACGTCTCCTCCAACGATTTCAACCGTTGGTTCGGATTGGGGCCTCGCCCTGTTTGCGTTTCATCTGTCATCCTGTCTCGGTCCCGGTGGTCAGGCAGAGGCTCTGATACCACCTGTCACAGGACGCTTGTAGTGAGAATAAATAACTCGTGCACCATGTGGCAAGCAATCGACTCCTTCAATTACTCCCGCCTCTCGATCACAAGCGTCGGGTAGCTCGGCTGTTGCGACGCAATCACATCCGAAGGTATTTTAGTGGCACAACAAATTGGTAAGCTTCAAAAGGTTGTTTTGTATTAATGAACGCAGAACGATTACAACTTGAGCTTGTGGAGAGGGGGGCCTCCGATAACACTCGATTACACGACAACTTCAGTTTTTCTCTTTCCTCCTATAGTACTCAAAAATAAAATAAGCATATTGACAGTTGTAGACATTGAAAAGTCGAACAAGTTGGCGTTAAAAAGGGACCCTACTACGAACATTTACAAATATTACAAAGCCCCACACCTAAAGACTTGCATCCGTTGGTGAAGATTAAGGGGCAATCTGCCGACGGCCCGAAGTGTGATAAAGTTATCCCGACGGTCCAAGCATAACGAGGGGCATCTCGTGACACATGGGTCATCATCAACGTATTTCATTTTACACTGGATGACCCATCCCTCCACATCCACACCCTATTACCTACATCACCTTTTACAAATTCCAACACACCTTTTATAAATTCCAATACACCTTTTACAATTTCCAATACACATTCAACCTTACTATACCCTTAAACTAAAATACCTTTTAGAATTTATCCGTTCATAAATGTGCCTCATCGGTCATGGTACATACCACTAGTTCCCAATCCAATCATCCCCTTATTGTTTCATTTAATAATCATGTCCAGACTATTATATCTTAGGCAAGATATATGTCATATTGTAGGGGAAAGAGGTGGAGAAGATGTATATAAGTGTTATTAACTTACACTAGTATGCCGTGCAATGTGGGAAGTCTCCTTATGAAGTAATATTTTAATTAAAATAAATAGTATATAATTTTAATATTTAAAAATGAAACCGTTATATACTTAAAAGAAGGAAATATTTAAAATTTTGAATTATACAGTGAAATTATAAATAGTGTAAATATTTATTTTTCCCAGTGCGACGTATAAATTGAATAATTTTTATGAATTAATTATTTCATATAATAACATTAAGATAAATATAAGAGAAAATAAAAAATAAATTTTAAAATTTGATTTATTCATGTTTGAAACTCAAACATCACTTAGTATGTCTGTCTCCTTCTTGACCTATGTGAACAACCATAAATAGTTAAACTAATTATAAATTTTGACCACATATGTACAGGACACTCAATTGAAAAAGTTAGATAAAATAATAAATTAAGTATATTAAATAAGTTTATGAGTAAATTAGATTTTGTTTGTATTCAAATAACCCATATTTTCATTTAGTTAAGTAGTTAATTAGTTAATTTTATATAATTTATAATCTTTCTGCTTAAATAATTGTGTGTATATGTTTACATATATTACAAAAAAAACTAATATGACAAAAAAAAGATTGAACCCATGTCTAATCCATAATAGAAAAATCATAATTTAAATCAAATGATCATGAAAAGATTATATACTCCCTCCCTCCGTTCCTGTTAAAGTTGTCACTTTAACCGGGTATGGATGTTAAGAAAAAACAGTCATTTCTTTGATTTTTTTAAAGATGGAGATTGAGGGTTGAATTTTGAGGGTGAGAATTGTGGGAATTAATTTCTTTTTAGGGGTTACAAGTTTAATTGGCACGAACCGAAAAGGCAAGTAGGCATCTTTAACAGGGACGAAAGTAGTATTTGGTATATAATATGAAAAAATAAGTTAGAAACATAAAAAAAAATTATTCGTTTTTAAGAAAACTTGAAAATGTTGTTAACAAAGAACAACCTACAATAATGTTGAATATATAACAACTTATTTTTAGAACCACATGCATTAATAGAATCCTAAAAAATATCTAGATTTACAATGCCCAAGAAAATGCAATTTTGACGCCATTATATTTTAGCGCGCGCGCACACATATATATATATATATACACACATTATATATATATATATATATATATATATATATATAAATATATCATTAAATTTATGGGTTAATTTATAGGATAAAAATAAGATATTAAGGCAAATCAATAATTAATTTATTATAGTATTTTACAAAACTAAAACTATTTTATAATTTTTTAAGAAAATTAACTAGTTGTTTTTGTAGCTTAAATCCATAGAAATAACCAATCACAATAAATACTCAAAATTAACTCTATAACCAATCAATAAGCAATTTGTTGAAGGAAAAACACAATTAGTGTGCCTTCGTCAAAAGTAATTGATGAAAGGCAATTTAGCTATTCACTAAATATTATGTATCTGTGAAACCCTTGTATTTGACACTTGATCTGATGAATAAGAGAACCCTAATTATTCCGTGTATTTCTTTTCTCTCTATTTCCTATTTATTATTGTTCCTATTACAACACGTTATCAGCACAAATTGCTTTTATATTAAATAAGAAACAAGAAAAGGATTGCCAGAGATGAATACAGAACAAGGCTTGTGATGCGACCGATGTCAGGATAAGAATTGTGATCAATAACAATAAGGAATACTGGTAAATATATGAATTTATATGTTTTATGAAATGGTTTGCCATATTTTATCATTATTATACTTCACACTAATGGATATAATTGAGGTTTCAAAGTCTAATGCTACCAGTTTGCTATGACTGAATGTTTAGAATATTAATCACGTTTCTTGTCGGCCATATACAGAACCTGGTCACAATCTAATTTTTAGAAATTGATATGTTATTAGAAGTATTTCGTATTCCCTAAATTGAAGTTCTAGGTTATTAGGTTAATTGCTAATAATAAACAAAATTGGAATTGCCGCATACATATAAGTAATATCCTGCTAATTGAAGTTCTAGGTTATTAGGTTAATTGATTTATATTTTGATTTAAATCATGATTAAGAACTAATTATTTATGTTTCTTGATCATGTTTTGGTTCTATTACCGAGATGTTGTGCTATAATTCAATATTTAATTATTTTTTCTTTTGTATGAATTTGGTTGATACTTGTAAACGCTCACTTACTTCCATCGGCATTGAGTTTGGATGCGACCAAATTCTCTCTTTCAAAGTTGTGAATTTTACCATAGAAAAGAATCATGTCTTTCCTGAAAGGTAATTAATCAAACCACTCTACTCGATGATTAGATGCAAATAATATTTATTTACACCAGCATGTGGCATGACATATTACACAAGGCACAAACCCATCTATGTTTATTGATTTAAATATTTCGAGCAATTTAAGCATGAGAAATTGCATAAACATATATTTCTTTGATGAGATACAACTGTAGTTCTTGGCAAGTTGAGAATAAATTTATATATGCATCCGAAGTAGTTGCGTACAATCTTGAAAATCATGGAATTTTGCATGACTGAATTGATTTTCATGGGAACATGTGTCTCCTCTTTAATACTTTCTAATGTAATTGGAAGTTTATCACCTGAGTTGTTTATTATGCGCTTAGAGATTTTTGTAAATTAGTTTATTTGCTTGATAAATTGGGTACTAGATCATGCTTGCCTACGAACTTTACTTAAACACTATTGTATATTTTCATGATAAAGAAAATTCATGGAAGTTACACAATCAATACAAATCAACTACGTGATAAAATAATTTTATAAAGTATCGAAAAACTTATGATATATGGTCCCGAAATCTAATTCATAAGAAAATGACTAAATCAATTCATACTCAATTTGAATTATTGGACTCATAAGAAATTGAGTACCACACTTGAAAAAAAAAAATATTTCCACAAATCATGACATTCACCGACCCTAAGGACAAAGAATCATCCAACAAAGTCAAAGTCTATGCTATAACGAAATTGACCCTAAGGACAAAGCATTGTCCAACAAAGTCAAAGTTTATCCTAACTTACTTTAAAGATATTCTTTAGTTAAAGGATACCTCGATGAATTGTGGGTTGCCAACTTGCCATAAAAGAAATTTTGTAAATAATAAATAACTCTCTACTTTCAAAATTAATTATTTTGTGGAAAGAAATCCACTTACCAGACTACAAAAGGGTCAATAAATTTAATAACGACATGTTTTGTCTGAAAACAAAACTCTCTTTATGTGTAAACAAATCACAGAAGATGATATGGTACAGAAAATCTATTTACTTTCCTACTCCAATGCTTATACTAGCGAACCTGTATAGGCGAGTATGAAATAAAAGAATTGCAATATTCAATTAGCTAATCAAACAGTGTAAGTAGTTGAGAGGCATTTTTAGTTTCTTCTAAAAAAAATATAACATCAAACGCGTTGGGATAAAGAAAATTCCATAGCCTAACTATGGTGAACTAAATAGTGAAAATAACCCCAAAGTAAAGGGAACGAATGTGTCTGTCTCTAAAGTTGTGGTATGATATGCCACAAAGTAAGGGACATAGAAGCCCTGGAGGCCATCCAATGTGCCTACCCCAAACGAACGTGGTGGTTATGGAAACAATGTGCAAAAGACATCTCGCAACCCTCTAAACAAAAGGAATATAGTTGGTAATAAACTTTCAATATAAGTGTAGAAATATTATACTTTTGTATAAAAACTGCTAGAGCAGTTAACTATAAGAGATACAGGAAGTACAAAGAATAGAGACTCACTTCATCACTGCATAATGACCATCATTAAATCACAAGTACTAAAAGGGCAAAGAATTGTCAAATTCTCTAGATGCCTAATGACATAGCAATTATAGTTACAAAATGCTATATATGCACCAAGAGCTACCAAAACAGTGTTAAGTAAAGATACTCATGTCAAAGAATATCATTTAGAAACTACCTGTGAGAATGGAATTGAATATGTTATAATACTTCTAATAAATGTGAAAGGAAGCACATCTTAGAGAAACTAATGGGTCAATTTAGTAGTATGTATTCCACTACTATAATGATCGTTGGATCAAATATTATACCAAAAATGAACTTTCGGACACAAAATTATATATTATTACCCACAATGGACTTTATGACACATAATTATATGTTGTTACCAAAATGGACTTTGGGACACAACCTAATATGTTGTATTCCACAATGAACTTTGGGATGCAGACTTATATGTTGCTACCAATAATGGACTTTGGAATGCTGACTCGTGTAGGCTTTGGTACAAGAGCTTTAGATATTCAAGGCATGACATGATGATCCATATTAAGAAATTATATGGACATTCTTTCTTTCGAGTGAAAAACAAAAGGGATGAAAGTCTGATACGATGTACAATGTCAGTGCTAATTTTATTATAACACAGTCAATGCTTTCTAAAGTGCTAAAAGCACGACCAACATCCCACTCTGCCTCATTAACTGTTTTAGGGCATATCACTCATTCTACCAAGCCTACTATTTAGCAATAAGTAGGATCGAGACCTTCCTATGCCTAATATATAAGTAAGACATTCCATTCTTACAAAAGAACATAATATAATATATATGTGGACATATCAAACCAGAAAGCGGGTCATTAAAGTATCTATGGTTCTGGTAAATGCTTTGACACACTAACTGATCATCAAATAATTGTCCACAAGAAATGTTGCATTTGAAAAACTCCTAGAAAATATTATATAAGGGTTCACCACCCTCACTTCATAATGTCTATAAGACTTATTAACTCTAGAGAGTTCTCATCATAAGGATTTGATGATTATTGCATATCTGTCAGGATCAATGTATAGTATCCTCTAACCATGTGGATACACAAAAATGGTCTCACATATGCCACCATCAAAAGGATATAGATGGAGGATTAGGCATTGCAATGCGTACTAAAATGCCTATCAGATATGGGGTTATGCAATATCGCTGCAACTTTACTTTATTTGTCTCAGACCCACTGCTAACTAAAAATTTATGCGTACCAGTTGGTAACTGGATTTAGCCTAATATTGTTACATTTACACATATTTGGTTATGCTGTATATGTGTCTATTGCGCCCCCACAACGCACCAAAATGGGTCTTTTAAGACAATTAAATATTTATGTTGGTTATGAATTTCCAACTATTACCCGTTATTTGAAACCTTTGACAGGCGAGATCTATTTATCGCTAGATTGGCGGATTGTCACTTTAATGAGACAGTCTTCCCGTCGTTAGGGGTAGATAAGAAAAGAAAATTTCTAAGGGAACGACAGGAAGTGTTTTCTTGTATGTCTCATTAGGATCCCCACACTTCATAATGTAAAGTAAAGTAAAATGAATTATCGATCTTAAAAGTATGTAAGATTTGTTGCTAAAATCGCTAAAGTGACAAGATCATATATACCAGCTGCAAATGTGCCTGTAAGGTTAAAAGTCCCCAGTAAGGGGCACAACACCGCAGATAAAGGTGTTGCAACCACACTTAGTGGAGGTTTGGTTGAGGCCATGGCTCCCAAAAGGAAATGGGAGATGCCACGTGGTTTGATGAACACCTGCTCAAGGAAGGAGGCAGGTGTGGCACAATTTGAATCATCAATGAAAAGAAATACTCTAAGATTATCTCTAATTAATTATGTCCATGAATCATCACCGGAGGAAGCTTCGAAGATTAATATGCTTCTAGAGATAATGAGAGTGCATGTGAGTTAATAGAAAAATCTTTCATGTGCATTGGTGATGTATACATTGTTACTCAATGAATTATAGAGCACAATAATATCGAACCACACTCTATTATAAGATATCAACAAAGAACATATTGGCCTATATGGAATCAGTCCATGTATAACTCGATTCTATGACAAAACAACAAGTATTTGGTTTGGTAGTGCTAGCCTTACTGAGTGTAAAGCCTGTAGGACATAAAATATGTTTTGTCAGTAAGCATAGTGAGAAGAATAAGTCCTGAGATGCAAAACTTACCTTAAATCACAAGGTTTTCTCACAAAGCCCTGGAATTGACTACGAGGAGATATTATAAGTTTCCGAAGGATTGAAAATGCAGCATACTAATGTGGTTACAACATATCTCTTTGGAGATCTTGTTATTGAGATATGTGAAAGTTCTAGATGGACTTGCATTCCCAACTCAAGTAACTCTAGACCACGGAGTGAATTTACAATTGTAATGCTCACTTTAATCGAAATAAATCTGGACGGAAATGGTATACCTGTCTAAGTGACTACCTGATTGGGAAGGAAAAGAACAAGTAGTATTGCCCCCTATGCATTTATAAAGAAAACGAGTTCTATATTTGCAACTATAGTAGTTTATGTCGATGTTAAGGACATAACATGTACTCTCAAAGAAATAAGAGATACTGTGATGTATTTGAAATATAAATTGAGATAAAAGATCATGAGAAAACTCACCGAGTTTGTGGAATATTAATTACTCAGTTTGCATATATCCAAAAGATTATCAGGCGATTTAAAATGGATAAAGTGCAATCTGTTAGCACTCCTATGATTGGTTGAAGTGTGGACATAAAGAAAGATTCATTTGAGTCTAAAGGGAATGACGAAATAGCTATTAGGAGATGAAATTCCCTACTTAATTGAAATGTACGCATTATTGTACAAAAAGCTCAATGCACTCAACCATATATTACTTTCTCAAAGAACATGTTGGTTATATTTTACTCAGGACAACGCAATATCAATTGAATGATATCAAATAGTATTTTGACATATGAAAGAAACCATTGACTCATATTTGTTCTTCCCATATTACAGTCAAGAGAGATTACAAATGAAATTGTAAACTCTGAAGGAAATGTCAAATGCTCTCATATAGAGAGATAAAAGGATTACCAAAGAATATGTAACTCCTAAATAAATGTTGAAGTTACCCCATACTTCAAAATATTAAATACTACTTTGGTTGGTTTAGATGTTGGTTATCTTAGTGGCCAATGTAAAGGTCATTACCAAACCGGTTATGTATAACCATGAGGAACACGAGGAAAACTTGAAGATCAACCTATCACAACTATTGAAGCTACCTCATCACATCATTCATGGATGATATCTCAAGAAGTTTATTAACCTATATGGTCAAAGTATTGGTGACTTGAGTTATACCATTGAAGAGCCTACCCGAAGTCATGAAGATGAAGTTATTTGCAACAAACAGATGGATTATGCTACACATCAAAGGTGACGAGACCAAACATGTACCGCCAACTCTATTCTATAACCAGCAACCACATAATATCCTCACGATTTACGTGAAATTAAGGATGAAGAGATTTCCGAAACTCTCTTGATAGATGTACGTATCAAGGGAGAGATGTAGACTTCAGGGGGAGTCTAAAAAAAGGTGTGTTGCACTCTTTTTCCCTTCGATCAAGGTTTACTTTTTTCCCACTGGGTTTTGTTACTTGGCAAGGTTTTTAACGAGGCAACAAGTTATGCACAAATTCCCCTTTGACTTGGCACAAGGGGGAGTGTTGAAGGAAAAACACAATTAGTGTGTTTTCGTCAAAAGTAATTGATGAAGGGCAATTTAGGTATTCACTAAATATTATATATCTGTGAAACCCTTGTATTTGACACCCTATATAAAGGGGATCTGATGAATAAGAGAACCCTAATTATTCCGTGTATTTCTTTTCTCTCTATTTCCTGTTTATTATTGTTCCTACTACAACACAATTGTATATTTTGAATATAATAACAAATTAAATTTTGTATATGTGATATGAATGTCGAATCAAAGATTACAAAAAAGAAGTTATTTATTTATTATTTTATATGTGAAAAATGGTTAAACCATAAAAAAGTTATTCGTATTTAAAAATTTGATAAATCTTTTCCGAAAAGTAAATGAAAGAAAAATAAACAAATTTAAATTTGCCACATATTTCATAAAACGAAAAATATTGCCAAACCAATCTGAGGAAAAATTGCATTTATAATTTAAACCTCTTTATAGCTTATATATAGTGATACACATGTTTATGCATGCAAAATAAGTCGATTTAAGTGTTCATTTAATGACATTTGCATGCGTAATGGATCGTGTATAGTTCATATTTGCATTATTGGATAATTTGATGCTATATGGCTTGTTTTGAAGCTATTTGTGTGAATTAATACAAAAAAAAAAAAAAAAAAAGTCGAACTTGACTAAGGATGGACGTAGAAAACAAGTCTAGCAAGTCCAAAAATGAAGCAAAAATCGAGCCAAGCCTCAAGAAGTTGAGCACGGCCGAGACGGATGATTAGTGAAAACAGTAGTTTGGCTGTGAAAGTGGCTCGGCCGAGATGCTAATTCCCGGCCGAGAATTTGGTACATAGAGCTCGGCCGAGATAGTCATTCTCGGTCAAGACTCAACGCGGTTTAAGTGAAGATTTGCTCGAAGATTATCATTTTTCAGCCCAAATTAAGCATAATTCATCTTCATCTATAAAAGAAAGATCCCAAGTCCGAAAATAGAACTTTGACATTGATTTTGGAGCATAGACTTGGGGATTTCGAAGAGCAAGAAGAATCAAGATTTGGTGTCTCGGATTTTTTATAGTTCATGTTTATTCCTTCCATTAGTAGTTTGTTTTTAACCATCGCTATGATCGGCTAAAGTCTTTAATTTCCGTCTTTGACTGAGTTAAACCCTAGAATGATGTTCTTGTAATTATTCCGGTAATTAATTGATTTAACCGTGTTCTGATATTATTTGTGTTATTCAATTTCTTCATATCTTTTATATATGTTTTATGTGGATTGATCACCCGGGTATTAGGCATATAAATGTTGTTAGGTCGTAATTCATAATTCGTAATTATTATGAATTTATGTCTAAAAGTAGCAAATAGTGAATTTATTCGCTAGGATTACATAAATCGCGGTCACTTGTACCAAGCTTGTGAGTACAATACCGTAACTATTCTGTTGCCCTAAAACTCTATGCATTTGATTAATGGTGTTTTAGTGATCATATCCTAAGACTATTAAATTAGATAGATTATTTGTTAAGCAGACTTTTGATTAATTACACTCAAGGGGTAACAAGATTAGCATAGCGTACTTGCTAATTCTTGGGATAGGAATTTCAGAACTAGTTTATCAATCAGTTGCAATAGTTACAAGAATAATTTGGACTAGGGGGATACTGGGTTAAAGGCGAGAATACCTTTTTATCATATTTGAATTCATCATTTGTTTGTTGTTTTAATTGATAATTACTTTAGTTAATTTACTCAAAACAACTCCCTCCTTCCCCACATTATATTATGTTTATTATATATTATTAAAATTATTTACATAATTTGGTTTAATACGACAATACGATTAGTTTCTTTGTTCTCTGTGGGATCGACCCTGACTTACTCTATCTGTTATTAGGTATTGAAGTTAGGAAATAAATAACTAAGTTGACTGCATCCGACAGTGCGATCAAATTTTGGCGCCGTTGCCGGGGAGCGGTTGAAATTAATTATGTTTTAGTATTAATCATTATTTTTTTAAGTTGTATTATTATTTCTTTTTATATATTTGTTACTAGTCTTTTACTTTGCATCTTATTACAGCTATGAATGATCAGTCGTTCACACGGTAACAAAGATCTGCAATTCGATCCTGAGATCACTCGAAGAGATTGAGTTCTGAGGAAGCAAGCGAAAGAGATTCGAGAGCAATTCGAAGCCTTACCTTTCACTATAAAAACCTGTTTGAATCAGAACCTGAACAAGTGGATATGGCACAAGAAAAGTTTATGAAAGAGTTGGCTAACATTAGAGCCATTCACCAACCCTTATGTATCACCTTCCCTAACTTGGGAGAAAACACTACATTTGAACTAAAACCTGGGTTAATCCACCTGTTGCCCTCATTCCATGGCCTCTCGGACGAGGATCCCCACAAACATCTGAAGGAATTCTACACTGTCTGCTCGAGTATGAAGCCCACTACTGTTTGTGAGGAGGCAATCAATTACGTGTTTTCCCCTTCTCTTTGAAGGATTTAGCCAAGGATTGGCTCTACTATCGTCCCCCATCTTCCATCACTATGTGGGAGGAAATGGAGAGACTCTTTTTGGAAAAGTATTTTCCTGCCTCTAGAGCGACGAACCTCCGAAAAGAGATCAGACGAGGCAAACAAATGCACAGTGAGAATTTATATGAATATTGGGAGCGGTTCAAGAAACTGGTGGCGAGCTGTCCACAACATGAGATAACCGATCAACTGCTAATCCAGTATTTCTATGAGGGATT
This sequence comes from Ajuga chamaepitys, assembly GCA_958295605.1. Taxonomy (NCBI): domain Eukaryota; kingdom Viridiplantae; phylum Streptophyta; class Magnoliopsida; order Lamiales; family Lamiaceae; genus Ajuga; species Ajuga chamaepitys. The sequence goes on from OY282495.1 coordinate 73,067,344, forward strand.
GTCATTGGCAGACCAAGATATGATAGATTTAGCTAGTGGAGGAGTGTTGGTTGATAGAACTCCAACTGCATCTAAGGAACTGATATCGAAGATGGTTGCTAACTTACAACAATTTAGGTGTAGGGATGCACCGACCAAAGCAGTAAGAGAGGCAACCGACTCATCCATAGAGGACAAGCTCGAAGCATTGACAACTCTGGTAAGAAAGGTTGCTTCAGAGGACATGCATTTATCAAGCCTTGCCGTATTTGTGAGACAATGAAGCATTCGACAGACAAGTGCCAAGTTATAGGGAATGAGTTGGAAGCCCATGCTAATGTAGTTGGTACAGAAAATTTCCGGCAGAGAAAGTATGATCCCTACTCCCAATCCTATAATTTGGGATGGAGGCATCCAAATTTGAGGTGTGGAAATCAACCACAACAATCAGGAGATCAAAACCACTTTCCAAGGGGTATGTACTAACTAAAGCAACCAACTAAGCAAACACCAAGTTCATCTTTAAAAGACATTGTCAAGACTTTGGCAACTAGTACTATTCGGTTCTCGAAAGATACCCAGTCAAGCATCAGAAATCTTGAGACTCAAATGAGTCAATTAGCTACTGTTGCGGGTCGTTTGGAGAATGCGATAATGCCAAATTATCAGCTCAACCTGAGATCAACCCGAGAAACGTGAGTGCTATCACACTTAGGAGTGGAACTGAGCTTGGAGAGCCTAAATAGTCCGGGCAAAGTTCGGAAGAGGTAGTTGACAAAAAAATTAATAGAACGGAAAAGGAGGACGAGCAATTGATCTCGGCCGAGACACCTGGTCTCGGCCAAGACACAAACATTCTGGCAACCTTTCTTGGCCGAGAACCATCTGTCTCGGCTGAGCCACCCTGTCAGTAGAAGCAGCATCCTTTGCCACCTGTCCCGATTCAACCACTTCCATTTCCTAGCCGACTTGCGATGATAGTGAAAGATAACAAGGAAAAAGAGATCTTGGATGTATTCAGAAAGGCCGAGATAAACATTTTGTTAATCGACGCAATCAGACGAATCCCGAGGTATGCTAAATTTCTTAAAGATTTATGCACTAATAAATGCAGGTTAAGGGGGGACGAGAAGTTAATTATGGGAGAGAATGCGTCAGCCATCTTCCAAAAGAAGATTCCTCCGAAGTGCAAGGACCCATGTATGTTCGTAATACCTTGTACAATAGGTAATCACATCATAGAGCGAGCTATGCTAGATCTAGGTGCATCCATAAACGTCATGCATCGTTCCATCTTTCATGCACTAAATCTTGGGCCATTAGAAGAAACTAGGATAGTTATTCAATCAGCTGATCGTAGTACTTCATACCCTGACGGGGTAATAGAAGATGTGTTAGTGGAGGTAGGTGAATTAGTGTTCCCTGCGGATTTTTATGTTTTGGATATGAATGGTGATACATCAACTTCTACGACTATATTGTTAGGGAGGCCGTTCTTGAATACCTCTCAAACAAAGATAGACGTATGTGAGGGAACCCTCACAATGGAGTTCGATTGCCGTACTGTTAAATTTAATATTTATGATGCCATGAAATTTCTTGAGGATGTTCATTATGTTTTCTCTGTTAGTGTCATTGACCCTCTCGTCGAGGAAGTTTTTCAGTTGTGCAGGGACCTAGTACAAATATTCTTCACTACAACGATTGGGGAATGGACCAAGCGAGATTTGGGAGACTTGCAAAGATCTGGTAGAGTTAGTGGCACCATTTCAAACATCTCAGTTTGCAAAGCCAATGCATGATCAGAGATTTATTCCACTACCCGACTCTCATACAAAGATGCTTCCATCCACAAGCTCCCACTCTCGAGCTAAAATCTCTCCCTGAACACTTGAAGTACGCTTACTTGGGGACAAATGAGATACTGCCGTTATCATTTCATCAAAGTTATCCACACGACAAGAGCGTTCATTGATAGCTGTACTCAAGGAGCACAAGAAGGCAATTAGGTGGACTATAGCCGACATCGAGGGAATTAGTCCCTCACTGTGCATGCATAGGATCCACCTTGAAGATGATGCCAAACCTAGTAGAGAGCGTCAAAGGCGACTGAATCCACCAATGGTGGAGGTTGTGAAAAAGGAGGTAATTAAATTGTTAGATGTCGGCATCATCTACCTCATCTCGAATAGTAAGTATGTTAGCCCCACTCAAGTAGTTCCAAAAAAATCGGGGGTCACAGTTGTGGAGAACCAAGTAGGTGAGTAGGTCCCCACCCATCTTCAAACTGGGTGGCGAGTTTGCAAGGACTACCGTAGATTAAATCCAATGACTCGCAAGGACCATTTTACTTTACCTTTCATTGATCAAATGCTTGAACGTTTATCCGAACATTCTTTTTATTGCTTTCTAGATGGTTTCTCAGGCTATTTTCAGATTGCCATAGCACTAGAGGATCAAGAGAAGACGACATTCACTTGTCCCTTTGGGACATTCGCCTGGCGAAGGATGCCGTTCGGACTTTGCAATGCTCCAGCAACTTTCTAGAGGTGTATGGTAAGTATTTTCTCTGAATACGTAGGTCATCTTATAGAAGTCTTTATGGATGATTTTAGTGTATATGGAGAATCATTTGAAAAATACCTAGAAAATCTAGTCTTAATTCTAAAAAGATGTGTTGAAACTAACCTTGTACTTAATTGGGAAAAATGTCATTTTATGGTTGAACAGGGGATAATCTTAGAATATATTGTTTCATCTAAGGGGATAGAGGTTGATAAATTGAAAGTTGATATCATTACTATTTTGTGTTACCCCGCAAGTGTGCGGGAAGTTCATTCTTTTCTTGGTCACACAGGTTTATACCAGAGATTCATCAAAGATTTCTCCAAGATTTCAGCCCCTTTGTGCAAATTGTTGCAAAAGGATGTGGTGTTTGAGATGACCAATGAGTGCAAAGCTGCCTTTGACACACTCAAGGAAAGGCTTATAACACCACCCATCATTTAGCCACCGGATTGGAACTTGCCCTTCGAAATTATGTGCGACACAAGTGATTATGCAGTGGGGGCTATGTTGGGCCAACAAAAAGGGAAAGTAACACATGTTATCTACTATGCATTGAGAACCTTAAACCCAGCCCAAGCAAACTAGACCACGACTAAGAAGGAGCTTTTAGCTATTGCTTTTGCTCTAGAAAAATTTCGCTCTTACTTATTAGGTACTAAAATTGTTGTTTCTTCTGACCATGCAGCAATTAGATATCTTTTATCGAAAAAAGAGGCAAAATCGAGGTTAATACGGTGGATCATCCTCCTCCAAGAGTTTGATTTGGAGATAAAAGACAGAAAGGGAGCCGAAAACTCTGTCACCGACCACTTGAGCCGGTTGACCCTTGAAGAGAGTGAAACACCACTCCAGGAGAGTTTCCCAGATGGACAACTACTTGAGGTAATGCAACACTTGGGCCCAATACCACCTATAGAGGTACCATGGTATGCCGATTTAGTCCATTTCATTGTCGCACGTGTTTTTCCTAAGGAAATGTCTAAGGCACAGAGAGATAGATTTCAGAGTGAGGCTAGATATTATGTATGGGATGACCCCTATTTGTGGAAACATTGACCGGACCAAATAATTAGGAGATGTGTATCTGAGTCTGAATTCCATTCTATCCTATTGTTTTGTCATTCATATGCATGCGGGGGTCATTTCGGGTCTAAAAGAACTGCACACAAAGTACTAGAGAGTGGATTTTACTGGCCAACTTTGTTTAGGGATGCACATTTATTTTGTAAAACTTGTGATAATTGCCAAGGAACCGGTAATAACTCCCAAAGGAATGAGATGCCCCAACACCCCACTATGATTTGTGAAACTTTTTATACTTGGGATATGGACTTTATGGACCTTTCCCTTAATTATATGTATTTAATCATGGCGCAATTGAGATAAAGAGTGAGAAAATGGGTAAGATATTCAAGGTCAATGGACATCTCCTCAAACCTCATTTTGAGACATTCCAACAGCTGCCCGATGACAACATACAACACGAGGACCCTCCAGCCAACTGAACGTAACATCATACGAGCCAACGATGTAGAACAAAGGCGTTTGTCGGGAGGCAACCCGATATTTACCTTTTGTGTTATTCTCAAGATTATATTATGTTACTTTATTTTATTTCATTTGGTGCATTTTTTTTTCATATTTTGTTCAGAGTATATAGGAACTAGCATGACTAGATACCACCGAACCATGAATTCCGAAGAACGGAGCATGGAACAGGGGGTCGAAAAGGCGAACATTCCATACTGGTGAGTCAGCTCGGCCGTGCAAAGTCTTCTCGGTTGAGAATTTAATACACAAGTCTCTACCAAGACCAGTATTCTCGGTCGAGACAGAAACAACATCCTAATCGCACAAATACACTGATGAAACAGCTCGATCGAGACACTAGTCTCGATCGAGAATTCTATACATAGCTCTCGGCCGATGACACGTCGGTTTCTAACCTAGTGTTCCGCAAGTGTACGGATGTAGGTGTAGTACTATTGTCAAGGTCGATCCCACAAGGAATAGTTTTAGGTAGTTTGATACCCTAATACTCTAGGAATGTCCTAACTAGATACTAAGTTTTAAAGGTTGATTTTACTAATTAAACTACTCAATTAAATATAACTTCAAACTTAGGAAACACGAAAACTAACAATCAAAGAGAAAAGGTGTCCTAGGGCTTCGATTTCAGGATATTATTTCAATGTGCAATATGATTAACCTATTAATTTACCAATTCTAGTGTTTATTAGGCGGCACGACAATAATCTAATCCTTCTCTCGAAGTGATTAAACCGTTGATTAATTAAGCTAATTACCCTCTCGAGTCAATTAAACCTAATAACTCCCAAACGATCTTAAGCCACGGCCTACACAGTCATAGACAACTGCGCTCTATGTTCTAAGTCTGATAACAATTCCCTCCTCTCGAAGCGGAATTGTTAAACTAAATTACTAAATCTAGGTGATCAAGCTAAATTCAGTTTAAGCACAAACATAGAGATAAAACACATAAAGAACGGAATTAATAGATTAAATCATAAATCAAAACATTGTTATAACCATCCCTACTTTCTAACCCTAGGACACGAATAGCTTAGCTATCCATGCCTAGTAATAATCCAATACAAAATTCTATGAAAAACATTGTAAGAATTAAAACTAAGAAAGAACAATTAAACCCGGATGACTCCGTCTCGATGATCTTCGTCTTCCTTGTCTTCCAAGGTGATGTACTTTATGTTCTTGATGATTGATCCCCTTTTCCTAGAGCTTGGGGTCCTTTTTATAGAGTTGGGGACGAATCTTGGGGAAGATAGGCTCAAAATCCTATTAAAACACGATTTCTCTTATCGGTGGACTTTTTGACACGGCCGTGTTGCTTAAATGACACGGCCGTGTTGCTTTGCAATTCTTCAATTTCTGCGCAACTTTTGACACGGCCGTGTTGCAGTTGTGACACGGCCGTGTTCCATTCCAGAACTAACAGCGCTTTGTGGACCACTTTTGACACGGCCGTGTTACAAGTCTGACGCGGCCGTGTCGGTTCTTGCCCGGTTTTGCTCCTGGACCGGTTCAGGCCGGTTCGGACCGGTTTGGGCCGGTTCGGACCGGTTTGTACCGGTTCTTCGACGGTTCTCACTCTTTTGGGCCGGTTTTCACTCTTTTCCAACTTGTTTCCTCGTCCGGTAGCCTGAAAATGCTCAAAATACCTTAAAACAAGTCGAAACACGTCAAATGACCCAAATATTATTAATATAAATAAATGCCGGTCAAATATGCACGTAAATGATATAAAATATGATCCTAAATCGACCTAAATACATGCATAAATAACGTGTTATCAAACTCCCCCAAACTTAAACTGTTGTTCGTCCCGAACATCATACAAAAAGACACAAAGAAGACAAGTGATTATGCATTTTGTTTAGGGCGATTAGACGATGAATTCAGTTTCAGTTTGATTTTCCTTAAAACAACTAGGCAACACAATTCACTTGAGCATATGTGATAACGCGTAAATCAACTAATCTCGAGACTTTGAACTTTCGAATTATTCAACCCTCACCGGGTAAGTGTTTCACTCATCTCTCAAGTGTTTAAGCTAGAATAATTTCCACTCATATTGAATTACATGCAAAGTCTACCATATGCTTGCCAATCGTCTACACTAGCCCTTGTACTTGCTATGTGTGATAAAAGATCAAAAAGGTCTTTATTTTGGTTGTAATGTGGGCTTAAGGTAAGGTGGGATACATTTGGATATAAATGACTATTCATTGGACTAATCAAGTTACGTCTAACCCGACTACCCCTCAATACAATCACTCAATCTCACTCTTCAAATTTCAGCAAATCACCCCGCAAAGTGACTTCTTCACCTTCAAAAGTCCGTACAACTTAAGTGCTTTTCATTTCTGTGGGTACCACATTTTTGGGACTACCCGAATGTTCTAAGCAAATTCACAATTTAAACACTTTATTTTCTAGCCTCTCCTCTATAATACAACTTTTCTTTTCTCTTTTTTTTTTCCTTTCCTTTTTTTTTCCTTTTTCTTTTTTTTTTTTTTTTTTCTTTTTTTTTCTAGGAGAGGCCATTCTTTGTTTTTCACCTATCAACTTTCTCTTATTTCCTTCATCTTTTGAAAATATCCCTACTTCCCATTCCTTCCCACAAGTTGTTCACCCAAAATTTCCTTCCAATTCTCCTCCCTCTAACTTGATTAATCCAATTAGGGCCAAAAGAGATAAATCAAAAGGATTTCGGCTGACATTGTTAGGGTATGAATAAATAAGGCTCTAAGGCTCAAGTGGGCTAACTAGGGACAATTTTTTTCATTATGGGTCAAAGGCAATTTTCATGGTTCGAATAAATAGGCTTAAACAAAAAGTTGCCTAAGATCATTTCCTAAATCACAACATATACTTGACACATTCTTAGTAAAGACTCAAGGCAAATTCTAGAGACTAGTACACATATTCAATCAAATTCACACCGGAAGAAAGTATATGACTCCAAAAATTGGAGTATAATTAGGCTCAAATTCTCACAAGGTTAATTTTGATTGAATATTCTCAGTTCAAGCTCAATTTCGTCTCAAAACACCTCTCATGCTCTATTATGTGCCATTTTTCATCTACTTCTCAAAATCATCTCATCATCAACTATTCATCATCCGTCTTTCCCTAATTTTCTCTTTTTATTTTTCTCACTTATTACCTATTTCCGGGTTTTATTATTCTTATTGACTCTAAACTCTAACTCCTAAGACTCAACATAGAAACGATATGCAATCAACATGGGCTCACAGACCCAATAACACCGATAAATCAGATAACTGGGCTCACAGACCCGATAACATCAATCAAAACAATAAAAATCAGCACAATGGGCACACGGACCCACAATCAGCAAAACTCGAACGAAAATGTAAATCAAACTGGAAATATAGCTGCCAAGACGTCCCACGGTCTACCCCTTCCCCCAAACTTGGCTGAAAGCCAATGTTTGGAGGAAAAACGTGGTACGCCTTGGTGCTAACTTACAAATCGTTCGACGATGGCGTTTTGAAACCCCTACGAGCTCCAAAATCGTGCCATTTCGCTCCTACTGAATCTGGGTTCGATCGTCTCCGCATCGCGCTCTGAAATTTTTGCATCTTTTCCGCTGAAGTACTGACACGGCCGTGTTGAATGTTGTGACACGGCCGTGTTACATTTGAGCCAAACTTGATGTTTTTGGGCCGATTTTGACACGGCCGTGTTATAATGCTGACGCGGCCGTGTTCTAATTGAATCAAAAAACCGGTTTCTGTGGCGTTTTTTACACGGCCGTGTTAAGTAATGTGACACGGCCGTGTTGCATTCCAGTGCATTTTACCTTTTGGAGCGATCTTTTGACACGGCCGTGTCATGTGTGAGACGCGGCCGTGTTACTTTGAGCTGACGTTGACACGGCCGTGTCATTTTGTGACACGGCCGTGTTGCATTCCAGAAGATTTCTCCCTTCGACGTCAATTTTGACACGGCCGTGTTGAAAAGTGACACGGCCGTGTTACTCTGATTTCCATCTTCATGCATTTTTCGTCTTTTCGACCCCCGTTTCTTGCAATACTCGTCCATGTTGATTCCTAAAAACATAAGACACTAAAATACAAGTTAAAAACATAAAATTAACGAAATACAAAAAAAAACATAAAATATTAAACATCGGGTTGCCTCCCGACAAGCGCTTTGTTTTACGTCTTCAGCCGGACGTCCTTTTCCTATCAACTTTCTTCTAGCCACCCCGAGTTGGAAGTTTTCTGAACACTTAAAGAGCTATTTGGGGCACGAGGATTTTCTATAGCAGCTAGGGTAGTGTAAATAATGCTACAATTGTGCCTACCCCTTAGACCCGATTTATGTATGTTGAGTGTGATTATTTCGTTTTGAACCCGAAAAACCAACTCCCCTTTAGGTACATCTATTAGTGCTTGGCTAGTCGCCAAGAAGGGTCTTCCTAAGATAAAAGGGAATTCATCACTCCCTTTCATGTCAACAACTAAGAAATCACTAGGGAATTCAAAATTTAGCACTTTTACCACTACATCCTCTGCTACTCCCAACGGCGTTAATGAAGATCCATCCGCCAATTTGATAGTAGTAAAGGACCGTTTAATTTCCCTTAGTCCTAATTGTCTATACTGCTTAAGAGACATCAAGTTTATGCTAGACCCTAAGTCACACATGACATTATGAAATTCATGACTACCAATTGAGCAAGAAATAGTAAAACTCCCTGGATCTTTTGCTTTTGTTGCTCTTCTTGGTTTCATGCTTGTGTTTGCGTTCTTCTTGGGCCTGCTCGGTCTCTTCTTTGTCGCCTCTTTTCCATCCTCCCACTCCTTTGTTTTCTCTTTAACTTCGATTCTCTCCTTTAGTGGTTCCTGTTTCACAACAACAACTCTAGATTGCTCTAAAGGATCAAGGTTAGCAAAGAACGAATTTTTAAAACAAAAATCAAAAGACTCATCAAGAATAGGAGATGAAGTTTTCTTATCTATGATTGTATTGACCTCCTCCTTCTCAATGTTTTTGACTTCCTCGCTTGATTCCTTTGCTTCTTGGTCCTTCAAGCTCTCTTCATGCTCATCTAGCTCCACAATATTGCAGTGCTCCTTCGGGTTAACCACTGTATCACTCGGGTATTGGCCTTGCTTGTGTTGAGCTCCTACTATCTTTATCAGCTGACTCATGTTTGATGTCAACTCTCCAATGCTAGCTTGAGTCTGCACCAACGTGTTCTCGAGCCTCTTGATGTCTGCCCCTTGCCCAGTGATATGCTTGTTTAGCTCCATGAATTTTCCATTCACTTTCTTCTCCAACTGAGCTAACTTTTCATCATACTTTTCGAATTGTGACATCGCGATCTCTTCTTGTGATGGCTTCTTACCGTCATGGATCATGCCATTTGTAACAGCAAATCCGGGTGGCGGATTAAGTGTATTTTGCGCGTTCCCATATGAAAAGTTCTGATGATTCTGAGGGTACTGATTGTACCGAGGCTGATTGTTCTGGAAGTTGTTGAAGTTTCGTTGATTCACAAATTTTACTTCTTCAACTTCTTCCGGACCCCCTGGCTGTTGTGCTAACGTTAGATTGGTTAGCAAATTCACCTGGCTCGTCAATGCTGTTACTTGTGCTGTGAGCTTTTCAATTGGCTCATTATTGACGGGCTCGACTTTTTGGACACTTGCTACCCTCCTTGGCATGTTTCTCTCGTTCGACCATTGGTAGCTTGTTCTGGCCATCGCGTCCAGGATTGAGAATGCCATCCTCACTGACTTCTCCATTAAACTTCCACCCGCAGCTGCATCCACTTGGTTTCTAGTCGGAGCAAGTAGACCATTGTAGAACTTGCATACTTGCTGCTTCTTGGTGAACCCATGTTGAGGGCAACTCCGGATAAGATCCCGGAATCGCTCCCAAGCCTCTCCGAATGGCTCTTGGTCCAACTGTTTGAACTGATTGATCTGGTTCTGCAGGTCGAGCATCTTGCTTGGTGGAAAGTACTTCAACAGGAAAGAAGTACTCAAGTCTTCCCAATCTCTGATGTCTTCTAGTGAATTGAACCACTGTAATGCTCTGTCCTTCAGTGAGAAAGGGAACAGTCTCATCTTGACTTGCTCGTGCGGCACATGATTGATCTTGATTGTGTCGGCCAGTCTGCGAAACTTGATCAGATGCGCATTCGGATCCTCCAACGCACTTCCCCCATACTGGTTTTGCTGCACTATATTGATTAGTGCAGGCTTCAGCTCGAAATTATTGGCATTAAGTGGTGGAGGTTGTACTCCTACTGCCTGCTGATTTGGACTGGGCTTCAAGCAGTCGCTAATAGGCGTGTCATCTTCATCGCCTGCAGCTGGGTCTATCTTAATTGGGCCGTACTGCTGTTGTAGCTGTGGCCCTTGTGGAGGTAACTGCTGCTGTATGTTCATGACTCGATCATCCAACCGTGCCAGAGCTGTCAGTACTCTGTTAAGTGCGTCATCTTGATTCGAATGCTGTGGTGGGTTCTCCATCTCAGATGCGGCGTTTCTTCTAGTTCGGTGTCTGCGAGCTGTCGCTTCAATTTCCGGATCGAAAGGAAGAAGGGTTTCTTTCCCTTTTGATCTGGTGAGCATACGAAGCCTGCAAACACCAAAAACAAGAACTACCGCATAATACAAAAATTAACCCAAAAAAATAAAAACGAAAATTAAAAATAAAAATACGAAAAAAATAAAATCTAGTCTAGTTTCCTCCTATTTTTCAAGATAAAAACTAAGCGCTAAATCCTATTCCCCGGCAACGGCGCCAAAAACTTGACACGTCGGTTTCTAACCTAGTGTTCCGCAAGTGTACGGATGTAGGTGTAGTACTATTGTCAAGGTCGATCCCACAAGGAATAGTTTTAGGTAGTTTGATACCCTAATACTCTAGGAATGTCCTAACTAGATACTAAGTTTTAAAGGTTGATTTTACTAATTAAACTACTCAATTAAATATAACTTCAAACTTAGGAAACACGAAAACTAACAATCAAAGAGAAAAGGTATCCTAGGGCTTCGATTTCAGGATATTATTTCAATGTGGAATATGATTAACCTATTAATTTACCAATTCTAGTGTTTATTAGGCGGCACGACAATAATCTAATCCTTCTCTCGAAGTGATTAAACCGTTGATTAATTAAGCTAATTACCCTCTCGAGTCAATTAAACCTAATAACTCCCAAACGATCTTAAGCCACGACCTACACAGTCATAGACAACTGCGCTCTATGTTCTAAGTCTGATAACAATTCCCTCCTCTCGAAGCGGAATTGTTAAACTAAATTACTAAATCTAGGTGATCAAGCTAAATTCAGTTTAAGCACAAACATAGAGATAAAACACATAAAGAACGGAATTAATAGATTAAATCATAAATCAAAACATTGTTATAACCATCCCTACTTTCTAACCCTAGGACACGAATAGCTTAGCTATCCATGCCTAGTAATAATCCAATACAAAATTCTATGAAAAACATTGTAAGAATTAAAACTAAGAAAGAACAATTAAACCCGGATGACTCCGTCTCGATGATCTTCGTCTTCCTTGTCTTCCAAGGTGATGTACTTTATGTTCTTGATGATTGATCCCCTTTTCCTAGAGCTTGGGGTCCTTTTTATAGAGTTGGGGACGAATCTTGGGGAAGATAGGCTCAAAATCCTATTAAAACACGATTTCTCTTATCGGTGGACTTTTTGACACGGCCGTGTTGCTTAAATGACACGGCCGTGTTGCTTTGCAATTCTTCAATTTCTGCGCAATTTTTGACACGGCCGTGTTGCAGTTGTGACACGGCCGTGTTCCATTCCAGAACTAACAGTGCTTTGTGGACCACTTTTGACACGGCCGTGTTACAAGTCTGACGCGGCCGTGTCGGTTCTTGCCCGGTTTTGCTCCTGGACTGGTTCAGGCCGGTTCGGACCGGTTTGGACCGGTTCTTCGACGGTTCTCACTCTTTTGGGCCGGTTTTCACTCCTTTCCAACTTGTTTCCTCGTCCGGTAGCCTGAAAATGCTCAAAATACCTTAAAACAAGTCGAAACACGTCAAATGACCCAAATATTATTAATATAAATAAATGCCGGTCAAATATGCACGTAAATGATATAAAATATGATCCTAAATCGACCTAAATACATGCATAAATAACGTGTTATCAGCCGAGACTATTCTTTGGTGTTAAAATTAGGGCTGCACTGATTAACCAGCTCAGCCGAGACACTTGTTCTCAGCCAAGAAGTTTATACATGGTTCTCGGCCGAGACAAGCATTCTCGCTTGAGAAAGTCTACGTTCCAGTTTAAAAACATGGGTTTAACAGCAGTCCCCCACTTGTCCCTCTTTCGAGTTCTTTGCGCAACAAATACACACGCACCACAAAATTCACCAAATCCACCCTCCTACTCCCCACAAACACATACAATCACTAATATACACGATTGCACACACTTGTCACCGATTATAGTCGAGTTTGGTGCGGACATTTGGACGAGCTAAAAAGGGCACAAACCGACCCCATTCAAACTAAGTGAAGCTTATCCTCACCCACATTCTTTTAGCAGTTAATTTCGATTTTCTGTTGATGTTTGGGGAATATCATGTTGAATTGCTTGTTCAGTTTTGATATTTTATAAAAACTCTTGTTGTTGGGTTTATGCTGAACTGATCTGATTGAGTGCATCCTTTACACGAAATTGTTAGGGTAGATATGATATAGTGTTGATTTTGTTGTGGGTGAGTTGATTTGAGGTGACACTGTTGAAATTACGAGTTATAGCTCTGTGAGGCATTCTGTCAAACACCTTGTATGCATTACCCTGTTTATATAAAATAGCTAGTTCAGTTTGATTGCTTTAATTATTTTGAGGAAATTCATTAATTTCAGAGAAATATTGTTTCATACTGAAGTGAATCATACTGAATTCCCACTCTACACGAATTACTCAAAATGGTCAGAAGGAATTAGTTATAACTAGTTGCTATTGAATGGGTATTTGATGTTTTTGTTTTCCTCATTTGAACTCGTACATTATTTTGTTATGTGTGTGCAGGCTAGAAAATGGCTCCCAGGAAAGGTTCTTCGAGTAGGGGCAAGGGCAAAGCACCCATGGTTTAGGAACCCGTACTCGAGCCTCAAGTATTCCTGACCACTGACAACCGTCACTTTAGCTTCGTTCTTGAGAAAGAACCTCACCAGGCTCATTTTAGTAAACTGTGCAAGCGACCAATTGTGCCAACTCGGTTTGGCAATGACGAAATCCTTCACAGCCTGGGCCTATTTAATAATGTCACACTCTTTTGAGCAATTTAGGGATGTTCGAGTTCATGAAATCCCAAGCTGCTTATGCGGGCCTCACTCTCGAGTTCCTCAGCTCCTTGGAAATCACACCCGACCTAGATAAATGCGGGAACAAACCGGGAAGTTTCCATTCCAAATCAATGGCGAATCCCAGGTTCTACAAATGAAAGAGTTGGTTGTAATATTCGGACAGGACACCACAATGTTCATCTTTGAAGACTTCACTCGCAACCGTCATATGGTCGCCTTTGACATCTACCAGTTCTGAAGGTAGCTCACTATTGCACCTGGAATCGTCGAGGCCCAGTACTACACCAGGAATGCAAAGGCCTCTTGGATTTGGAGCCCAGTTGTAGGATATATCAAGAAGCTTCTTGCACTCACTATATTTGCGAGAAAAGAGGCAGGGGCTACCCGAGCTCAAGAGTTGGAATTACTGTTCTCCATCATGCACAACAGATGCTGCTGAAATACTAGTCTAATAATTTGAGCAAGTGGTTAAAAGGAAAGATCTGATTTATATTGGCGGTCTCATAACACCGATCGCCGAGCATTTTGGGGTCCCACTAACCGATTTAACCTCGGTTTCACCTCGATATCAGCTTGATTGGGACGACTTTGAGGATGGTGGTATGCTATTTCGCTGATGGTGCATCTCGTACACCGGCTAACCAGACAGTCCCTTTCGTGATTCAGACTCATGGCCCATTTTTTATATTGCCAAACCCACAAAATTGTCATTGGTCAATAGCCTCCGGGACACTCAAATTTAGCCTTGTCCTCTCCGGCCTATATAGCAGCATCTCGAGTGCCGGATATTGCTGAGACCCGCAAATACCAAGTGGCCTCAATTCCCACTGTAGAGGCCCAAGATGACGAGGAGGAGGCCGAGGCAGACGAGGAGGAGGTTGAGGCTGCAGCTGAGCCAACAGCCGAGGGAAGTAGTCGACAGGCCCGACCAAGAAAGAAGAGGCCTGCTACTGCCATCCGGTCTGGGGCGGAGTATCATGAGCATTTGGAGGATTTGATTACGTCCCTTCAGCAGGAGTTACTCTCCTTCGTGGAGAGATTCAGTCTTGGTATCAGTTGGAGGACGATCGTTGGAAGCAACAACAAACTTGGCATCAGCAGCAGTTGGCCTGGCAGAAGTTGCAAGAGGAGCGTCGGTCACAACCGCCTCCCTATTGGGGCAAAGGTTACCCGCCTTACCCACCACCTCAGTAGATGCACTGTGAGTCCGCACAAATTCGAACCACTCTCTTCCCCACACACTTTGATTTCCAACCAAGTTTGGGAGAGGGGGTGAAAGTAGGTCGGATTGGAGGCATTTATTTTTTCTTACCTTTTGTTTTGTCGTTTGTTTTTGCTAGGTTGTGTAGTTGTTTCTGCAGTCTTTGTTTGTTCTTCTATGTGGTTGATCGTCTGGCCCGTGAGCCACTAATTGTGTCAGTTAGGTCATGTTTAGTTGCTATTTATTTTGTTGTGTAATTGAGTATAGGATTGAGTCAACTGAGATTGTAATTTGATTTCAATGTGTGTTTGAGGACACGATATTGGAAAATGATAAGTGTGAAACGATTTAATGATGATTATGATTCTTGCTTAAAATTTGAAAATTTGACATATGATAGAGCATGATATGTGATTGAGATAAAATTGAGCTTGTACTTGAGACTTGTGATCAACTATAAACTTGTGAGTTTTTTAGAAAAAAATTGCACTCCCCTCTTTGGAGTACTATATGCATTCTTTCGGTGTGGATTCTTTGATTATATGTGGTCGTCTCTAGAACTTGCCCTAATTCTCTATTGTGAATATGTCAGACATGTTGTGACTTAGGAAATGATCTTAGGCGGTTTTTTATTTCTAACCTATTTTTGAGCCTTAATATGTTTTTCTTTTGACCAGAACGTGCAAATTTCCCGTAGTTAGCCCATTTGAGCCTTATAGCTTTTTTGTTATTGCCCTACTTTACAAACCGAAACCTTTCAATTTAAGCCTTTGGCCCAACTGGACTAAGTGAGTATGAGGGAGGAGGATTGGAAGGTAGTCGAGAAACATCTTGGGATCAATATGGGTGAAATATGGGAATGTTTGAAGAAAGAAAGGGATATGAAATGATAGGCAAAGAAATCACGTATGAATAACCTCTCCTAGTGATATGTTGTTTTAGAGAACTAATTCATCCCACTCTTTTCCCCACAAGCCTTGGTTTCCAACCAAGTTTGGAGGAGGGGATGGAAGTGTGATGTATTAGTTATTTGTTACTAGAGTTTTTTAAATAAAAAAAAAAAAACATGAAAAAACAGAAAAAGAAAAAAAAAAGAGAAAGAGAAAGAGAAAAGAAAAGAAAGAGTCGTTGTACATAAGTGATTTATTTTAAAGGAGAGGTTATGAGTCTAAAAGTGATTGATTATTTGAGTTGATTAGAGAAATTGGGTAGCCCCAAATTGTGGTACCCAAAAAGAAACGTGAAAAACACTTAGGTTGTTGTAAGTACTTTTGAGGGGTGAAGAAACTTTCTAGCAAGAAGGTTTGCTGAAATTTGGAGAGTGAGGATTGAGGGATTCTATTGAGGGGTGTTGAGTAGGAAAAACTCGATTAGTCGAAAGATTAGTCACTTTTACCCAAAAAATTCTCACCTTACCTTAAGCCTACATTACAACAAAAAATAAAGACCTTTTTTATCCTCTGTCACACATGTCAAGAATGAGTTTCGATTTTAGATGATTGGCAAGCATATTGTAGGCATTGCATATAGTCCAATGTGAGTGAAACTGAATCTATCTTATACACTTGAGAGATGAGTGATACACTTAACTGGTAAGGATCACTTGTTGAAAGTATCGAGTCTCAAAAGTAGTTGATGTTGCTATATTGGATATGTTCGGATTATCATGTTGTCTTTCTTTATAAAAATGTATCTGAAACTGTGTTTGTCCCTTAAGTCGCCCTTAACACGTGTCTTTTGTGTTTCTTCTTTGTTTTGCATTGTTTGGGACGAACAAAGGTTTAAGTTTGGGGGATTTTAGTACACATGTTTATGCATGCATTATAGGTCGATTTACGTGTTCATTAAATGACATTTGCATGCGTAATGGATTGTGTATTGTTCATATTTGCATTATTGGACAATTTGATGTTATGTGACTTGTTTTGAAGCTATTTGGGTGAATTTAGACCAAAAAGTCGAACTCGACTAGAGATGGACATTGAAAACAAGTCTAGCAAGTCCAAAAACGAAGCAAAAATCGAGCCAAGCCTTAGGAAGCTGATTCTCGGCCGAGACGGATGATCAATGGAAATTGTATTTTGGCTGTGAAAGTGGCTGGAACGAGACGCTGATTCTCTGTCGAGAATATAGTACATATAGCTCGGCCGAAACAGTCATTCTCGGCCGAGACTCAACGCGGTTTAAGTGAAGATTTGCTCGAAGATTATCCTTTTCTAGCCCAAATTAAGCCTAATTCATCCCCATCTATAAAAGAAAGACCCCAAGTCCGAAAATAGGACTTTGACATTGATTTTGGAGCATAGACTTGGGGATTTGAAAGAGCACGAAGAACCAAGATTCAACGTCTCTGGTTTTTTATATTTCATGTTTATTCCTTTCATTAGTAGTTTGTTTTTAGCCATCACTATGATCAGTTAAAGTGTTTAATTTGTGTCTTTGACTAAGTTGAACCCTAGAACGATGTTCTTGTAATTATTCTAGTAATTGTTTGATTTAACTGTGTTCTGGGATTATTTATGTTATTCAATTTCTTCACATATTTTATATATATTTTATGTGGATTGATCATTCGAGTAGTAGGCATATAACTGTTGCTAGGTCGTAATTCATAATCCGTAATTGTTATGAATTTATGTCTAAAAGTAGCAAATAGTGAATTTATTCGCTAGGATTACATCAATCGCGGTCACTTGTACCAAGCTTGTGAGTACAACACCGTACCTATTCTGTTGCCTTAAAACTCTATGCATTTGATTAATGGTGTTTTAGTGATCGTATCCTAGGACTATTTAATTAGATAGACTAATTGCTAAGCAGGCTTGTGATTAATTACGCTTAAGGGGTAACAACATTAGCAGAGCGTACTTGATAATACTTGGGATAGGAATTTCAGAACTAGTTTATCAATCAGTTGTAATAGTTACAAGAATAAATTGGACTAGGGGGATATTGGGTTAAAGGCGGGAATACCTTTGTATCATATTTGAATTCATCCTTTGTTTGTTAATTTAATTGATAATTGCTTTAGTTAATTTACTCAAAACAACCCCCCCCCCCCCCACACACACAAACACATTATTTTATATTTACTATATATTATTATAGTTATTTACATAATTTGGTTTAATACGATTAGTTTCTCGTTCTCTGTGGGATCGACCCTGACTTACTCTACCTGCTATTAGGAAAGGAAGTTAGAAAATAAATAACTAATTTGACTCCACCCGACTGTGCGGTCAAATTTTGGCGCCGTTGCGGGGAACAGTTGAAATTAATTGTGTTTTAGCATTAATCATTATTTGTTTAAGTTTTATTATTATTTGTTTTTATATATTTGTTACTTATCTGTTACTTTGCATCTTATTACAGCAGTGAATGATCACTCATTCACACGGCAACAAAGATCTTCAATTTGATCCTGAGATTACTCGAAGAGATCGAATTCTGAGGAAGCAAGCGAGAGAGATTCCAGAGCAATTCGAAGCCGTAACCTTCACTACTGAAAACATGTTTTAATCAGAATCTAAACAAGTGGATATGACATAAGAAAAGTCTATGAAAGAATTGGCTAACATTGGAGCCACTCACTAGCTCTTATGCATCACCTTCCGTAACTTGGGAAAAAACACTACATTTGAACTGAAATCTGGGTTAATCCACCTGTTTCCCTTATTCCATGGCCTCTCAGGCGAGGATCCCCACAAACATCTGAAGGAATTCTACACTGTCTGCTCGAGTATGAAGCTCACTACTGTTAGTGAGGAGGCAATCAAATTAAGTGCTTTCCCCTTCGCTTTGAAGGATTTAGCCAAGGATTGGGGAGCGAGAAATCCGATGAGAGATCGAGATTTAGAGAGGAAGAGAGAGAGGGGGATCGGGGAGAGAGAAAAAAACCTAATGGCAATAAATTATAAAAATAATAGGAAATAAACTATTTAAATTACTTCTTAATTAATTAATTAATTAATAATAATAATAATAATAATAATAATAATAATAATAATAATAATAATAATAATGTTTTTTTAATTTCATAACCCTCTATAGGTTTCTATAAATTAGGTACTTAGTAAACAAAGTCTTGAAGAATCCACTTATTAACAATATTATACTATACCGTAATGGGTCATTTTAATATAAGTATCCCATTACATATTAAATAGGACACTTTTCTTACAAGTGTCTTAATAAACGTGTCCTAACAACCAGTTTTTCTAGTAATGAGTAGAGATGTAGAAAAAATGGAGATATTTTGTGACTTGTTAAATCAGTACGAGTTCGAGGATTTGGGCTACGAAGGACATTATTTCACTTGGACGAACGACCAAGTTGGGGAACGACATATATATACAAGAAAGGCTAGATAGATGTGTGGCAAATATTGAGTGGTTGGAAAAATTCCAGAGCTACATTGTTGAGCACTTGGTGAGACATGTCCTAGAAGGAGGAAGGTTCGGATTCAAGGGTTAATAAGGGACGACGGGTTAAACTTTTCCGATTTGAAGCCATATGGCTTTAAGATTCTATGTGTAAAGACGTCATCGAGACACCATGGATTGCGAATGTATCATCCTTTTCCCTAGCTGATCGAATTGGCAAGTGTGGGCATAGACGATAATAACAAGGGACTCAACCCACTTCGGAAATGTTGCGGCGGAATTGAATAACAAGTCAATTGGAGAAATTGCAAAAACTTATGCCTTCAAAAGCTAACTTGAACGCACACAAATTATTGGAAGACAGAATCCAACAATTAATGAGACAAAATAACGCAATGTGGATGCGGCATGGAGATAAAAATACCTCGTTCTTCCATTAAATTACGAGTGGGCGGAGGAAAAGAAACACTATTGAGTAGATGGAGATGGGAGAAAGTGGGGGAAGATGTGGAGATTACACATATTTTCCAGCAGTGTTATGGGGAGTTATTCTTAGGGGGAGCCAATCTGAATATGGATAGAGTAATCGATTCGGTCGAACACAAAGCGACTGATGAGATAGAGATCTTACTTGCTCAGCCTTTTATGAACGAAGAGATTGTGACAACTCTTGCCCAAATGCATCCAACCAATGCCACGGGACCGGACGGTATGTCGACTATTTTTTTATCATAAAATTTGGCCCGCCATTTCTTGTCTGCTTGACATTCTTAATCATAGGGGAGATCCAAGTATTTTTAATCATACACATATTGTCTTAATTTCAAAAAAGAAACCGCATAACACAGAAAGACTTTCGCCCCATTAGTTTATGTAACGTGCTCATTGAAATCGATACTAAAATTATGGTGAATTGGTTGAACTGTGTCTTAATTCACTTCTTGCGTTCGAAAATTTTCCATGCTATTCAAAATAATAAACATAGGAGAAAAGAAACATTTGCTTTCAAATTGGATATGAGTAAGACTTACGATAGAGTGGAAAGGGGTTTCCTAAGACAGGTTATGTTGAAATTGGGCCTTGGTGAGTCTTTAGTTAATCTAGTGATGAGATGTATCTCTACAGTTTCATACTCTATTCTTGTAAATGGAAATCCTGGAGACAGTTCTTTAGGTCTAGGGGTCTTCGATAAGGGGACATTTTATCGCCTTTGTTACGTAAACAGGAGATCTGAAGGAGTATCACAAGGGCAAAGATATGTCGGTGGGTTCTACCTATCTCACATATTTTCTTCGCAGATAATATTTGGGAGGGCAAATGCAGGTGTGTCAGGCCAGTTGATTAATCTCGATAAATTTGAGATTGCTTTCAGCAAGGGGTGGCTGGAGAGACCGCTATATTCTCTAAGGGTAAAGGAGGTCTTGAACCATGAATTTTATTTAGGTTTTTCGGTGGTAGTTGGAATGTCGAAGAGCAACATCTTTAGGGAAGTAGTGGAGAGGGTTTGCAAAAAGCTAAAAGGTTGGACGAGCAAGGTTCTGTCACAAGTGGGATGATTGATGTTGACCAAGGCTATGGAGCAAGCAATACCGTTATACGTATTGAGCTACTTCTTATTACCTAAGAGCACATATAATATTATTAACTCTTGTATTGCACGATTTTGGTGGGATGAGGAAGGCGAGGAGAGACGGATACATTGGTGTGCTTGGTCAAAATTATGTGAGCTGAAGATGTAAGGAGGATTAAGCTTGAGAGATGTGGATATACACCGTATAACCCTCGAGATTTAGACCTTCAAATCAACATAAACTTCTGATCGCCGACCTGATCACAAAGGAAATACCACTTAAGACCATCATCCAACCCCCGAAATATGAATTATCGCCCACTCATAGCCAGTAGATCGTCGCAAGACAGTACCGCTTAATAGAGAAGAATTATGTGAATAATTATTTTGTTGTAAATTGTCGAGTGTAACAAATAGGATAGATATCTTATACATATCTTGGGGAATCTTTGATTAATATTTCCCCTTGATTTTATGTTGTTATTGTTGCACGTATTTTATATATAGTGGAAACCTGATCACCACAATTACGGTGAATCAAATTATCATTCTATCATGGTATCAGCCTAAATCACCAGAAACCCTAATCTCCTTTCTTTTTCTCGTCTTTCTCTCAATCTCCTGTTTCTTTCTCTTCTTCGTTCATTCATGGCTTCTGAATCTATCTCTCTTTCCCTCAATACCATGCTCCACCTTATTAACATTCGTCTTTCTTCCACAAATTACTTGTTATGGCGTGAACAAGTCCATGCAATGCTTAAGTGTGATAATCTCCATGTTTATCTTGATGGATCCTGTCCCGAGCCGCCGGCTTTTCTTCCCGCTGTCCCCGTTTTTTCTGATGCTTCTTCCACCGCCGCCTCTCCTGCTGGTGACAAGTCTACAGCCTTGCCAAATCCTGCTCATTCTACTTGGGTTCGGCGTCACGACCAAGTCCTCAGCCTTCTCTTCTCCTCCCTCTCCGAGGAGGCGATGTCGGAGGTTATTGGCCTTCGGTCTGCCGCAGATGTTTGGGCTGCCCTCGAAGCTGCTTTCAGCCCAAACACGCCGTCACGCGCGAATCAGCTTCGTGACGAATTACAATTCTTACAACGGGGTTCTCAATCCGTCACTGACTTCGGACGTCGGTTCAAGTCGTTATGTCATCAACTCGCTGCCATTGGCCACCCCGTCTCCGAAACCGATAAATGTCGATGGTTCCTCCGTGGTCTTGGTCCCGATTTTTGCACGTTTGTGGATCTTCGCCTTGCTCTCCCTTTCCCTCTCGTCTTTCCCGATCTGCTCAGTCAGGCGCGTGATCACGAGCTCCGTGACAAAGCTCATACCGCCGCTGACGCGGTTCCCGCTGCCGCCGCCTTTTACTCCACTCGTGGTGGTCCGTCAGGCCGTGGTTCATCTTCTGCCCGTGGTCATGGCCGTGGCGCTTCGGGACGTGGTAACTTTGGTAATGGTCGTGGTCAATTTTCAGCCAATTCATATTCTGGCCACACCTCTCCTGGCTCAGCTTCGTCTAATTCTGGCCGAGGGGGTTCCTCTAGCAATTATGGCTCTCAAGCTCCTCGTCGTCCTCCTCGTTGTCAGATATGCCAAGGGGCGCACTATGCAAATAATTGCCCCGATCGCTACAATCGTCCCTCGTCTGACTCAGCAAATCTTGCTCAGGCCTTTGGTGCTCAGTGCTCGATCAATTCCTCTCCTTCTGACTGGTATGTTGATACAGGCGCAACAGCTCACATGACGTCATCCACTGATACTCTCGACGCCTTTGAACCATATACTGGTAATTCTACTGTCACCGTTGGTAACGGTGCCTCCCTTTCTATTTCGCACTTAGGTTCTCGTTCTGTCGCTAATTCTTTACCATTATTAGACGTTTTGGTCGTTCCTCATATCACTAAAAATCTTTTGTCCATTAGCAAATTGACTGCGGATCTTCCCGTTACTGTGGTGTTTTCTAACAAATCTTTTGTTGTTCAGAACCGGGTAACAAAGGAAACTCTGGCAAAGGGACGGTGTAAAGACGGTTTATATGTTCTTGATCAGGGTTCTACTGCTTTGGTTGCTGCTTTACGTTCTAGCAATTTAAACTCTACTTATGAATTGTGGCATTCGCGTTTAGGACACACTTCTGTTTCCATTATTAATTTATTGCAGAAATTGGGATATTTAGCTGTTAGCTCTATTTTGCCAAAACCTGGTTTGTGTTCTTCTTGTGAATTAGCTAAGAGTAAACGATTACCCTTTCAGTTGAATGACAAACGTGCGTCTTCTGTTTTAGATTTAGTACATTGTGATTTATGGGGTCCTGCTCCTATTGCCTCATCTTTTGGTTTTAAATATTATGCTGTGTTCATGGACGATTTTTCTCGTTTTTCCTGGCTCTATCCCTTGCGTAGTAAATCTGATTTTTTTTATGCTTTAACACGTTTTTTAAATCTTGTTCATAATCAATTTCAATCCACGGTTAAAGTTTTTCAAAGTGACGTTGGTGGAGAATTTGTCAATAAACGTGTTTCCGATTTTTTTGCTTCGCATGGTATTATTCATCGTATTTCCTGCCCCTACACCCCTCAGCAAAATGGTAGAGCCGAACGCAAACATCGACATATCACTTAAATCGGTCTTTCTTTATTATTTCATGCATAGGTTCCCGCTGAATTCTGGCTTGATGCTTTCTCTACGGCCGTTTATATTATTAACCGGCTTCCTAGTTCGCTTCTAGATAATAAATCACCTTTTGAACTATTGTTTAATTGTGTTCCTAATTATGGTCTTTTTAAAGTATTTGGCTGCCGTATTTTTCCCTATCTTCGCAATTATGTTTCTAATAAATTATCCCCTCGTAGTTTGGCTTGTATTTTTTTAGGTTATAGTAGTTCGCATAAGGTTTTCCGGTGTTACGATCCTGTCACTCGTCATATTTATATTACTCGTCACGCTCAATTTGACGAATCGATTTTTCCTTTTCAAACCGCTTCGACTAACTCCTCCACTGACAAACTGGATTTTTCTAGTTCCATTGATTTTCAGGATAAGTCTTCTCTTTTAGGCCCACTGCCTGCTTCACCGGCCCATCCTCTCTCTGCCTCTTCAGCGCCTCGCCATAAATCTCTGGGCCGATCCAACACCCGGCCCACATGCTGTCCTCCTAATCTTTTCCCAGGCCCCCCAACTCCACTGCCTTGGCCCATCAGCGCAGATTTTCCACACCAACCTGGTCCATCAGCGCCGGCCCACCTTTCCCCTCAGCCCAATCAGCAGTCTTCTCCCTCCAGCCCACCTACTGTGGCCCACTCACCACAACCGTCCCATGTTACACTTTCACCTTCCATTAGCCCACTTCGCCTTTCCTCACCTACAGCCCATACACCTGGCCTCGTCACTTCTCCGCCTACTGCTCCTCCGTCGGACGAACCTGCTGCTCCACCTTTGCCCGTCCCGGCGTCCGCAGATTCTTCCGCTGATCATCCAGCTCCAATCGTTGCTCCATCTTCCCCTTTGCAGGTCACTCGATCAACTCATCCTATGCAAACTCGTGCTAAATCTGGTATTTTTAAATCTCGTCATTTTGTTGATATTGCTGCCACTGCCCTGCTTGCTTCACTAACCTCTTCTGCAGAACCAAAAGGGTTTAAAACTGCTATGAAATTGCCTCATTGGTTGCGTGCCATGCGCGATGAAATGGCTGCTTTGCATTCTAATCATACGTGGGAACTTGTTCCACGGCCTCTGCACGAGAACATTGTTGGTTCCAAGTGGGTTTTCCGAACAAAATTCCATTCTGATGGTTCAGTTGAACGTCATAAAGCTCGCTTGGTCGCTCAAGGCTTTACTCAGTTGCCCGGGTTTGACTTTACACATACTTTCAGTCCCGTGGTTCGCGCCGCCACTGTTCGTGTCATCCTTGCTCTTGCCACTCACCGTTCGTGGCCCTTGCATCAGCTGGATGTCAAGAATGCCTTTCTCCATGGTGTTCTTGACAAACCGGTCTTCATGACTCAACCTCCAGGTTTTATCGATCCTAGATTTCCTAATCATGTTTGCAAGTTAAAAAAGGCCTTATATGGTCTTCGGCAAGCACCTCGTGCCTGGTTTGACCGTTTCAATTCTTTCTTACTTTCTTTAGGATTTATTCGTAGTCGCTCTGACACGTCTTTATTTTTTATACATCGTCCTGATTTCACCATTTATCTGCTTCTCTACGTTGACGATATTATTGTTACAGGTAGTCACTCTGCTCATCTTCGCCGTTTTATCGCTCGTGTTCATTCCGAATTTGCAATCAAGGATCTTGGTCGCCTCAATTACTTTTTGGGTCTTGAGATTTCTCATACGCCCACTGGTCTCTTTTTGGGACAAGCTAAATATGCTCATGACATTTTGTCGCGAGCTCAACTTCTCGATTCAAAACCGGTTTCCACTCCGCTACCTGCTGGTGAATCCTTAAAAAGCACTGGTGATCCCTTTACCGATCCAACTCTCTATCGGTCTCTGGTTGGGGCATTACAATATTTAACGATCACTCGCCCGGATATTTCTTATGCTGTCAATCATGTTAGCCAATTTCTCCAGAACCCAACTATTGATCATTTCTCGGCAGTCAAACGAATCCTTCGCTATGTCAAGGGCACCATTCACCATGGTCTATCCTTCACTCGTTCTTCGGACTTCACTATACTGGGCTATTCTGATGCTGATTGGGCTCGTTGCCTTGAAACCCGTCGTTCCACTTATGGTTACTCCATATTTTTGGGAGGTAACTTAGTTTCTTGGAGTGCCAAGAAACAACCCACTGTTGCTCGTTCGAGCTGTGAATCCGAATATCGTGCACTTGCTAATACTGCTCAAGAGATGGTTTGGCTCTCCCATCTTCTCTCCGAACTACGTGCACTTCCTTCTTCTCGTCCGCTTCTCCTTTGTGACAATAAAAGTGCTTTATTCCTCAGTCAGAATCCTATCGCCCATAAACGTGCCAAGCACATCGACTTGGATTGTCATTTTATTCGCGAGCTAGTGGCTGCAAAACATTTGGAGACTCGATTTGTTCCTTCCCATCTACAACTAGCGGACATTTTCACTAAAAGTTTGCCTCGTCCCTCTTTTGAACTTATTCGCTCCAAGCTCTGTGTTGATCTAAATCCTACACTGCGCTTGAGGGGGGGTAATAGAGAAGAATTATGTGAATAATTATTTTGTTGTAAATTGTCGAGTGTAACAAATAGGATAGATATCTTATACATATCTTGGGGAATCTTTGATTAATATTTCCCCTTGATTTTCTGTTGTTATTGTTGTACGTATTTTATATATAGTGGAAACCTGATCACCACAATTACGGTGAATCAAATTATCATTCTATCACCGCTCACGTATAAACCGCCAGTCATGACCGCTCACATGTATACCTCCCTTATCCTATAAGAGTGAGAGGAAGATCGTTTGCTCACCACATGATCTCCTTCAATACAAGACCGCATTTACCTAATGATTACACCCATGTGCATGCTACATGGAGGACACATGGGATCCATCTCAGCAGAAGATCAGGCCAGGTGGTAGATGTGTGTCGCTCAAGCTGCCACTTAGCAACCACGTATCAACCATGCAAGGATGGGAACACTGTTACAAGTACCCCCCATGTATCCCTGTAAAACCATATTGTAATGTAATGTCGATTGAAAAACACAAATAAAAGAGAGAGAAATTTTTTCAAGCTAATATCTTTATTTTGTCGATCGCAGCGGTCAATAATTAGTCAGATTATAAGCCCAATCCTTTCACAGGATCGATTGCTCCTTTTTACTTTTACATCGATGATCTCCCTCTACAATAGTTTTTGGTTGTGGATAAGTGATCATTCAAATACAATCTCATAATCTTGGTTTGAATTAATAGATGGGATTTGGGTTAATTATCCTAAAAATCACGACCTTTGGTTCAATTTTCAATTGAAATATTAGCTTTAAAACTTAACAATACTAGTCACCAACTTTGAAGTTAATTACAACATTGACTATATGTTTTCACATATGATTGTGTTGCTACAACTATCTTTAGATCCATATTAACGAGACCATCATTTACACTCCATTAATTTCACAATCTGTCACTTCCACAATCGTTAATTGAGAGTGGAAGGCGTGGCTTACTAACTTCAATCTCTAATTTACTATAATTATAGTAATGGATAACAAAATAGGTTATATATGTAGGAGAATCTCATCATGCCTTATCTAATGGTAGTGGTGGTAAGACAATTAGATGTAAAAAAATAAGGCCGATGTTGTAATTGAAAAAAATTATAGTTGGTGATTAATATTGCTAAGTTTTAAAGGTCATGTTGCAATTGAAAATTGGCTTAAAGGTCATGATATTTTTGGTAACTAACCCATAGGATTTTAACCCTACTTAAAGATCACATATTCAAAATTAGGCTCTAGAAGGAGGGCATCAACTTCTATCCATGGCATACGAATCATCGTCTTCACATACTCCTCCCTTGAGGCACTCTGTCTCGAGGCATAAGCAAAGACCATCCCCAAAATTGCATTAGCAAGGATAAAATCCCCGGCCCATGAACCCAACGAAGGGCCCACCGGGCGAACCCAACAGAGACGGATCTGATCCGGAAGCTAACTAAAAATAGCCGACAGTTGGCTCAGGACCGGCAAAAGTAGCAGAAGATGCGGACCAATAGTGTTGGTCCATTGCGGATCAACATAGATCTTTTCCCTGGCCAAGGTTCCAAGACCACCATGAACACCTGCGTGAAAATTCAGTGGTCATTCTGGATAGCAAGATGAGGGGTGTCTACCGCTCACCCACACGCCAAATAATTGCGACCGCTCCACCACAACGGAGTCACCACCGAGACTCAATCAAAGTGACCCAAAAACAACGACTGGGATCTCGTACACATTACTCACCCGAGGAAAGGAACATCATCACAAGGTTCCGTCCTCAACTAAAAGGGAAGAAACGGCGGCCAAGTCCAAATTGCCCCATGTCAATGTATTTGACCACCTTGGGGGCACCATAATGAAGAAAGAGTCCCTAGTCATCAACCAAGGGAACCCACAACTCCTCGCCGGCAACCCATAGTGAATAACCCCCAGATCAGTGACCGCTGCTAGAGGAGTCGATGCCATGATACCACGGAACACCCTCGATATGAACATGAAGCACGTGGTCAAGACTGTGAGGATTTCATGATTGCGTGATCACCTAACCCAGTTGGAAAGACAGTTTGTTGCTCTGCCACCATGCATGACCGATCCACCTGCTAGTGTGCGGTAAAATTCTCCTTTTGTTGATCACCTACCTGTCGGTCAGTATAACGGAAGTACAAATCTATCAACTCATTTGGAGTCCTACCTACCATGCATGGATCTATAGTGGCCAACCGGTGCAACATCGTGCCGGAATTTCCCCAACGTTGTCGATCATGCCTAGTGATGGTTTAGATCGCAGCCCCCGAACTCCATAACGGGGTGGACCCACTTGGCTAAGGTTTTTAAAGCTACCTTCATGAGCTTTAAGGCATGAACGTGTTTGGAAGAAAAGTTGATGACCATCTTCCAGGGGAAGGACGAGCTTTTGAGAAAATATTTGGAATACTTTAATAAGCTGCCATTGGAGACAAAAAGAATGTTCAATGATATCGTGCTTATAGCAGCGATGCACGGAGATTTATGTGTGAAAAGAATTGAATGTGACTGTCCAAAATTTTGGAGAGGAAAATCTGATGTTTTGGCATTTTGGTGGGAAGTTCCCCCCCCCCCCCCCCCCCTGTTTTGTAAGGAATTTGAACAGATTTGGCCTTGTATTCTGTTTGGATTTTACTGTTTAGTTTTGGGTGTAAAATTCCCAATCTGTTTGAATTTATTTTTACTGTTTTTGTACATTGGAAATTAGGAAATGTGATCATACTAATCCCTCTCCTAATTAAAAGGGTGGCAAAAAGGTCAGCCAAAAGTACTAGTCAACTGTTTTTTCTTAACCTCCGTGCCCGGTCAACGTAGGAAAGTTAGACCGGGACGGAGGGAGTATATAATTTGGGAATTCAGTTGCTTGGGTGATTGGAGACCCTAGTCACAATCTAACCCTATTCAATATGTTCAACCTTATTTCAGTATTTATGGTCTCCAATTCCATAAATATTGTTGCTACTTCGTATCAATTGCTTCAATTCTTGACTACCCATTACTCCACTTTTCTCTGCTTCATTCTAAACGGTATATTCAGCTAATACTCAAGTCAAAGACCGATGATACCGAGTTGAAACTAGTTGAAGTAGGTTTATCGTTATTTGGATTAACAAAATTGATCACTTAATGCATTAGTTTATGGTGTATTTTGAGTGTGATGCATCGGGAAGCAAGATGAATGCTTTGGATAATTGTTTTTGTTCTCTAGACGATTATATTGAAGAGTTGCAATTAGGAGTTTGTCTTTTTTGCCTCTTAGAAGGTTATTTGTATGTTTAATAGTTGATAAAGTTTGGAGTTGACAAATCTAGTAGAATATCTAGGTTAGATAAGGACTTGTTGAAGTTATTTTTATTTTTTATTCCTGATTGGGAGAGAAATTAGGTGGGATTTGATCTTGTTTATGACCGGGAGTTAAAAATACTCTACCAATTGAACAACTGAGCTATATAGGATTTGAATATTTAGAAAAGGAAAATCAATGATATACTTTGTTTAACAAAAAATTAATCATATTCTTAAGATTTTTCCATTTTAGTTTTTTTTATTGTTAACTTGGATCATGCATAAAAAAGATTGTAATTTGTTCTTGTTATGGCAAATTTACGTGCTGGAATATTTAACCTAGATTTCTAACTGATAAAATGTCAATTGTTAGATGAGTTGGCACCTAACCTCTTCTATTAGGGTAGAGGTTGGGGGTTTGAACTCTTCCCTATCTATACAGTGACCAATTTCCAAAAGTAGTTCGTATTTGAGTTCTTTTTAGGGGTAAATCTTAAGATATTGAAGGTTCAGTTTTTCATACAAAATAACTCTTGTTATTTATGATAAGCTTGTGGCTGACTATTCCTAGTTTTCCTTACAGTGTATACTCTGGTATTGTTTAATTCTAAGGTTATTTAGTTTGTGCATTTTGCTTGTCTTGCAGTTCGTCTTTTGCAGTGCAAAGCTTACAACACATTTCTGTTATTGTGGTTTTGAATTCTCGTGGATTGGAGAAGCTATGATGGGGGTTGTAAGAAAGTCTTCATAGCATCCATGCTTATGTGGGTAACGCTCATTCCGGTTTTATATGGATTTAACAATAATTTATTCCCTGGTAGTCTTTCTTTAGGCATATGTGAAAGACGCTGGCCTTTTTCAACATTCTATCTTTTCATTTTATCTGCATGGATTGTTTAATTTTTATGTGATTAATGGAATAGTATCTGGCTACGACATTGGCTGAGTAAAAAAAATCCGGGCGAGAAAATTTCTTGCTACTTATTTGAAGTTCTAAAAACACACTATCTCTAGGACCAGGAATTACGTAAGTAGTGTGAATGGAGGGTGCAATTTGATATCCTATTTATACTATGTAAAATTTATGGTCTACAATAAATGATGGATGCTAAATGTTCGCACAATTTCATTCAACGAAAAAAATTAAGAAAATGTGATATTATAGGTTCAGTTCAGTTGTCTCCTAAGTCGATGACGTTGTGGAGTGGAATTCTTGTGGTAATTTATGTCAACATAATTATAGTATTCTACATTTACTCAGCCATGAAAGAGCCCTCCACAAACACGAGCGTGATCCCAAATTCCTCGAAGATGCTAAGGCTAGCATAAACCAGTTTAGACCAACCAAAGTGGACTCATCATTAGACCCCGCTAAACAAGAGTAGTTGATTTCTCAAAACACGGCTATTTGCCTTCCATTTCCAAATGGATAACGAGCGTTTAGTACTTCGGCTATGAACACAGAGGTATGATTTTGAAATATCATAGGGTTTTGAATTTTACTTTAGAGAGAAGATTTTTTCTAGCACCAAATGCAACAAATATATAGAAAATAGCCACCTTTCATTTTAATCTCAAATCTAGCACTT
Source organism: Ajuga chamaepitys (assembly GCA_958295605.1). Classification (NCBI taxonomy): domain Eukaryota; kingdom Viridiplantae; phylum Streptophyta; class Magnoliopsida; order Lamiales; family Lamiaceae; genus Ajuga; species Ajuga chamaepitys. The sequence goes on from OY282495.1 coordinate 73,098,018, forward strand.
TTGACTTTTATACCCACCCATACCCAGGATAACCGCCCACCTCCCCCCCCCCCCCCCCCCCACATCAACTGACACCTTTATGTCACACACGTCCACCACCCTCTTCCATATCAGCGCGCCTTTTCATTTCTCCCATAATCACTTGACAGAAATTTTGAATCTGCACTGTTCATCTTAACCCTCCTCCGCAACCCTCCCCTTCCATCTGTGACTGTTCAAGTTCTACCCGTCGCTTTTCGCCATTTACAAGTTTCAACGACAATAGAGTTAGGGTTTAGTCACCACAGGTCAACGTCGAGCACTTTTTCCAGGATGGTTTCAGCGTTAAGGGGGCGAGTTCTTTTCTCAGACCCAGAAGTCATACCATCGTCGTCGGCACCGACGTCGCCGGGGAGTATAAACCGAGGTCATCGAGTGCCTCAGGCTTCTCCTGTGCCTGCAACTCATATCCCTGAAATGACGTCGTCCGGTCCTAATAGTCCCGGTGTGCGCACAAGAGCGGCGTCAAGGCAAGCTACGTCTCTGGAAATCAGCGGTGTTCGTAGTCCCGTGTTGACAGTGGCCGGCCCTTCAACCGCATCAACACCACAGATGAAATCTGCTGTTTCAGGAGACGAACCACCCCCTCCAGAGCCTGTGGAAGACCCGGCGGACGACAGGGTAAATGTGCTTGTTTTGTTTAACAAATATAGATTTTGGTTATGTTAAATTAGTGACCCCAGGGGCCATTGTCTCTGAATTTCCACACTAAATTTCTACGTATTTCTGGGCTTTAATATTTAAAGAGCAATTCTCTTTTTCACTCTCAAAGTGATTAACCGCCTGTTCGAACGGTGACAGTGTTATGCATTACTTCTTTCCTTATAACGGCGGAAGTGTTTTAAAGCTTCACATTTGTTAATTTGTCTGATGACTTGCTCGCTAGAATTCCAGTCTGTTCCTCAGTGGTTTTTGAAACAAAACATGGTCTGGGCGTAACTCAATAGTCAGCAGTCGCACTGGTTTAAATTCCAACCTTTTATGTAATGGGTTTCTTATGAATAAGACAGCAGTTGCACGAACATGCCGTGATTAAGAACATGAATACGACAAGTTTAGGAGGCATTTGAAACTACGGGCATGTCGTAGTTGGCTTGATGAGAGTCGCACTTGATAGTGATATACATACGTTATGTTTGAAAACTTGGCAAATTGGTGTAATCTTTGTCGATTGTGCATTCAATTAGATTATTCAAAGAAGGTTAGAAATTGGTATTTGTACCTATTTTCTGCGTTTTAATTAAATCTAATCGCTTAGGCACGCACTTTTCGTTAGAGATTACGTGGCACGCATTCCTTATTATTGCTTGACTTAATATGTAGTTGGTTTCGCCATCGCTCCCTATTGGGATAATTTGTTGAACCAGAATGGCCTTTTTTAGGGTGTTTCGAATCAACATATACGCACGAATGAGTCCTCGTGCATTATTACCTCGTACGATAAGGGTTATAATATCAGGGCACGAACTATTACAATATTTTAGTCGACGTCTGATTGTCATTTTTTGTTAGTAAGGTTGATATTTTTAAAATATATTACACTGCGAATCCCAGCATTTGCCAATATTCTGTTGCTATTTGTTGGGACAGTGGGTTTGGAAGAGGCCGCTGATGCAACACCAGCAGCACCGGATCAACGGATATTGTAGGTTTGCAGTGGCTACCCTTATAAAGCGAACTCTGAACGAGGTTGGTCCGGCTGCAGTGGATGCGTATCGTGTGTCGGCATTCGGGCCCCTACTGCAGTTCGATGGTGACGACATGATAACACCGAGTGTCGCGTTGGACGCGGTGGTGTCGTTTGAGATAGTTAAAAGAGGAGATATGTGGTCGCCGGAGCTATGGTTTCAAGTGGGGACAAAGCCTATAAGATTTGGGGCACGAGAGTATGCTCTAGTGACGGGACTAAATTTCGGTGAGTTTGATCTTGAAAGTTATGCTGAGCCGTCCGCGTCTTGTTTATTCGCTCGGAGGATTGGACCACGGCCTATCCGGATGAACCGATTAAGAACGATGTTTGAGAATAGGGTCTTTAGTGACTCGGTGAACGACACAGTTAAGGTTGCTAAGGTCTTATACCTTTATTACATCCTTCTGGGACTTGATGCCACAAAGGCGTTCATTGACCAATGGGTATGGACATTGGTGGAGGATGATGAAGCTTGGGACAATTTCCCATGGGGGAAATATACATATATGAACTTACTAAGGTACACAATGGATCTAACCGTGCACGTAACCAACGAGGCGAATCGCTATCACTTTTATGGATTCACTACTGCATTTCTGGTGAGGCAACCACCTTGTATCTATTGTACTTGTTTAATTTGTATCGTGCAATTAATTTGAATAAAGTTGTCGTTAATCATGACATTGAATTTTATATTTGTTTAGATATGGATTTTCGAAGCTATTCCATAGATTGGCGACGATTGCGCGGATAAGGTGGCTGATAATTTGCTGCCGCGGTTGGTACAATGGAGGCCGAAGCGTACTGGCACGACTTACAAGGCAGATCGTTTTTTCCAGAACGAGGTTATTATGGTTCAGGGTTTGATTTCCATTTTTATATGTTTATTTGGTTTGTTTGGTTACTTTTTGTTCACTTACACTAATCCATATGGTTGGGTATTCTTCAGCAACTATGTTTCACAACTCTGATGCCTTTACCGTCAGAGATGACAACCGCTTATTGGCTAAGCCTCGGGCCGGAAGAGTTGCCCATATTCGTTCCACCAGCCGTGCCACACATTTTACCGGCAGCAGGACAGGATGGCGATGATCAAGAGCATAACGTTGGAGTTCCCGCTGATGGACAAGAAAATCAAGACGTAGCTGGAAGATTGCCAGTTCAGAACCGACGTCGGGGACGTGATAGTCCGGAAAGATTGCGTCGGAGTACAAGGCTACGGCTAGCAGGACCATCAATTGCACAACGCCAACGACGCCTGCACATCAGTGAGTCCGACGAACCGATTGAGATAAGCGAGGGTTTGACAAGTTCAGACGACGACTACGGTAATACTCTAAGAAATTTGCAAAGTAGTAGTAACATTCAAAGAACCGGACGGTCCCACAATGCTATGCTGATAGAAATGCGCAGACTGGTAGAAGACGTCGTGCCTGCGATCATACATGCACGACTGTCAGAAATATTGAGGCACGAGATCCCAAACATAATCCGCGTTGAGTTAGATTCATACTTTGGCGGACGGGAGCAACATCATCGAACACAGGTGCAGTACAGACCCGTAACCGGCCTTTTAAATGTGTAATTCATTATTTTATTATCTCGCTCCTTTTGTTGTTTTTTTCTTTGTCTCTGAAAAAAAACATAAAAGGTCTTTTTTCGGAACTGTAAGTTTCATTGACGTTTTCTACACTTTTCGATAGTATACGCCGGCAGGGAATTTTGGAGCTGGGCCGAGCAGGTTTGACGGTACTGATTGCTCTGCTGGAACTGAATTGCCAGTAAGCACTCACCAAACGTACTTATGAAATTATTGATTTTTCATTCACACTATAACAACTACAACCAATTGTATATCCGGGAGTTTAAATACGAATTTTACTTATGGTCTTGTAGATTCGAGGCAGGTCGGCTACTCCGGTTTTGGTACAGGATGATACACCACTCCCGGGCCGGGTTGTTGAAACTAACATACAAGGAAAGACTGATGAATTTATGGTGGAAGTAGGAGGCAATGTTGGTGGCACACAAACGCCGGTCGGGGGCAGTAGGGGGACCATGAACAGTGGAGGTGTAGCTGATGATGCAGGTAAGAATATATCTGAAGGAGATGTTGCTTGTACGGGTGATGATCCGACTGGTGGAGATTTTGAATTGCCCGAAGAAGTTGGTCCTGAAATGATAAACCCGCTAAGCATAGGCGTGGAGGAGGAACCCATTGGACCCATTTCTATGCCAGCCGAACCTAATTCCTCCGATAGGGGTATTAGACCCGTTCGAACGCGTTCAACATCGGCTTTGGTTATGAGTCCGTATAGGGTTATGGAAAAAAGACAGACAGCTGATCGTAGGGTTTACGATGCCTTTATGAAATCTGACAGAGTGTAAGCCTCAGTTTGAATATGCCCAACTTTCCTTACATTATGTTTGGGTTTTATTTTTTTTATTTTATTTTTCTTTTATTTTGTTGTCTTATTAATCATTCGTTGGCATAAACTCCTAAGATGACTTAACGTTGTGTAGGAGGAATGTCGGGTTAGCATGGAATGTTGGCAAGGAGTTTTTTGAGGACCTGATAGACCCCACAAAGATGTTCGAGGCCCCTGTAAGTTTATAAATCTTCAGTTGCAAGGGTTTTTTAACGTATAATATCAAAAAGCTTTCGGCTTTGGGAAGTATCGTAGACTTAATTATTATACTATCTGCTTTTTGTCTTGGAACAGGAGATGGACGCTTACCTAGGCATACTGATGTCGGATCCCGGTGTTGCGAAGGTGAGGGTGGATCCAGAAGTTCAGGGGAGATTTGTAATTGTCGACACGAATTTTTATGTAAGTTTGTTTTTTTCTTTGCACTAAGAGCCACAGAAATGATTGGCGATATGTTGTCTACATGCCTGTGCATACACATTACATTTTAGGTGTTTAGCCCGTTTTGTTATCATCCATTGTTCACACTATGTGATTACAGCAACTAGTGAAAGGTCTGTGGGAGAGTAGATACCCATTGGTCAACAACGAACTTCCATATTCAACACACCACGAGTTTGATTACCGCACATATGAGGCTTTCTCAAAGAATGAGCTAGGTCGTCTGATTAACTATGTTGATGGCACAGCACCCGCATGGCGTAACATTGTTCCATGGGCGAGAGTGAACACGGTTAGTACGCATAATAACTTAATCGTTTATTCTTGTCTGTTGGTTAGTGTTGTACGTTCTAACTTGTGTGTCATGTATTTTTGATAATCACTATCATTGGTTGAAGGTAATCACGTGCTGGCACTTCCATGATCATTGGGCTTGCATTAAACTCCGGTTGGACAGATCAAGAGTTGTGATTTACGACTCGGTCAGATATCGTTGGACAGACGAGATTGTCAACAAACGCTTCTTGTATCTTCTACCATTACTCAGGATTATGCCATCTTTGTTGCTTGAGGGTGGCTTTTACAGGGCCCGGCCGGACATCCAGCCTGTACAACGCCAGTGGTTGGTAACTAGCGCAATGGAACGTTTTTGCTACGACTAAGAGGACTCCATTCAATGTGGGCCTTACTCGTTGGCCACGGTGGAATGCTTGATCTCTCAACGTGAGCCAGCAAAAGAGAAGGCAGAGTCGCGGATGCGTGGAAATTACAGGAGGCACATCAGGGACACAATTTTCAAGTACAGCACACCACCAGAGACTCTGGGGGAGCGAGGCCCCATTAAGCCGTAACTGAACTTTTAATTGGTTTTTTTTTTGGGGAACGTTTTGATTGGTTTGGATGCGTTGTTGCTTTAATTCATGTTGGCATGGACAAGAAACTATCAGTCTAGTTTGCATCGTTTTGGACAGTATATACTTTGTTAGCGTGTTGTTTCAGTCGAACAGTTTTACCCACATCTGTTGGACTGGTCGTAATTTATGTTCTTTCAATGTTCAACTGTGAAAGTATGCTCCATCGCCAATTTAGTGATATAAATTAGATGGTCCAATAACTAACGGCGGGTGCCTAATTAGAACGCGAGGCACGAGACCTAAAGATGAATTCATCTCATGATATTTGCGTCATGACTACTACGTTTTTTTGGCTTCATTAGCAATACCTATAACTTAATTTAATACACAAATTATCCAGAATACAATATATATACGTGTGGGGATTTGCGTCATAAATTCGTGCCTGCAATTAATCTCTGCATCCATATATTCGATGCTGTTTGAGTCACTTTTTATGTTTTTTTGGAGTCTAGTCAAGAACAAAATAGTCAGTTTTGATGTATATGTTGCAAAGTTCCCATACTGAATTTTGGGCTAACAGTATGAGCACAACATCTTCGTGCCTGGGCCATACTCTATATTGTTTATATTTATCCCAAACATTAGCCCGGCCCAAAACAAATCCACTAATAAATGAGATTACTCCCTCAACAGCTACACCTACCAAGAGGTGCATCGAATACTTGATTGACCACACCGGTATATCCTGATAAACAGCGTGAGACTTTTAGAACTAGGGTCTCACAACTATTATCAGTTGGACAAGTAATTGATACGGTGGCGGGAGATAGATTATCAATAGTCGAGCAGCTGGACTGGTCGGCGGAAGAGTGGTGCCGGATACAGGTAAGCCATACGTATTTGTTCCAGCCTCATGCTCTGGTTTAGTTTTTTTTTTTTTATTTTGTTTTTTTTTTTTCTGAGTGGTTCTCTGGTTACTCATTTCCTGGTCAGGTATCGATTTTTTGTTAATAGAAACCCATACGCCGTTAGATTTGATTTAGTTTGTTATGTGTTAAATTTAAATCATTCCACGGAATGATTTAAATATTTGGGTAATAGCCGCTTATTGATTTGCCACTAGGTGTGGCTAAGCTCGTTTTGTGTTCGTAGACCCATTCCATGGAGTGATTTAATCTATTGAGCGTCCTCAGATACAAATTTTTTCCGGCTATGTATTACGAAACCAATTTTCATTTTTATTTCCCCAAGTTTCAACACTTTACCTAGGGGATCTGCTGGAGATTCCTGATTTAGTTAGTGCGAGCTACGATTCCGCAGTTATTGTTAGCTCCAGTAGGCTGATTGATTTGTACCGGAATTTCAGATTACGGAATTAAACAAGTCTCTAAACTACACTGAACCCCTGCCCTAAAATTAATATTTTTTGGATGCAGATAGTGCCGGGATATGAGTAGTCGACATGTTACCGTTGCATACGGAGGCCGCTGGGAAGGGACTGAGTACGTCGGTGGCGACGAGGAAACTTTCCGGGTTCGAGATGTGACACTGGGTAGGTCACAGCTGATGGAGATAGTTCATGACATCGTCCAAGGTAATTTGACTACTCACGAATATGTCCTATACGGCCTCGTAGTTTGTGATTCAAATAGGCGTCTGAAGCTAAGAGTGTACGACGATGCCGATGTCGCTGAAATATTAAATTCATCGGCCACACCGACGTTCTATGTAATCCAACGGATGCGTGTAGTCCTCGAACGAACGTCGCCGCCTAATGTAGACAAGTGTGACTCGTACGACGCGGCAGACGATATTGTGTTCCATAGGGCTCTTTTCCGTATCCCGCCGGGTGTTGAGGATCAGTTGGAGGTGCGCATGTTGTCAGGCAACAACGTGTCCGCGGTTACAGTGGGTAACAGACGAAGGGTGAACCAAGGAAGACCAATGGTGAGGCAATTCACCAATGAAACTAATGTGCCGGTCCACACCCAGACAGCGTTAATAATTGAAGAATATAGTGAGTTAGATCCCACCGACAACGACGAAACCCCGTGTGGTCAACAAACGACCGAAATGGAATCGCTAAACCATGACGCTGGGTCAATCGATTGGATAAGTCACGTTGATTGTGTTAATCAATCAGAAGACGAGGAGGACAATTCATACGAAGACATTGAAGAAGAAAACCTAAAAGCGCGAGCAGAAGAAATGGATCGTATGGAACTAACGAACTGGGTTCGCGGCAATGGCTCCGTGACTTCTCCCGACATTACGGCCGAACAACCTTTATCCCTCCCGGTTGTTGTCTACGTGCCTCCAACGTCCAGTACAGCAGTTAGTCGATGGGTGATCCCAGGAGCTGAGTTCCATCGGGATGATGGTTCTGTACCGTCAACCAATCCATTGCCCGACTACGATTCCAAGGTTTCAAAAGGTAAGACATTCAGATCAAAGGGAGATCTGATCTGTGCGACTGGATTGTATCACATTGCTCAGAAAGCAGAGTTCAGGACCAAAAGATCGAGCCAAACACGTTACTACATTATATGCAAATTCGACTCTTGTGCATTCAAGATGAATGCAATTGGGGAAAACGGATTCTGGCGTGTTAGTGTGTTAGTTGATCACAATTGCGATCTAGACCATCGGAATACAGGACCTCGAAGGATACCGGCGAAGACAATAGCTGCATTATATGCTCCTAAGCTAATTGAAGGGCGTGCACTCAGCGCCAAATCAATGCAAAGGGATATGAAGTGGGATCACAAATTCGACGTTGATTACCAGATCCTCCTGAGAGCAAGGCACCTAGCGCACGAGATGGTGTATGGTGAGTATGAAAGTTCGTTTCATAAAATCCCAGCTTATCTGTCAATGCTAGAGCGTATGAACCCCGGGACTGTAACAGCCCATGCGGAGGATGACGCAGGCCGATTCGAAAACTGCTTTTTTGCTCTCGGATCGTGCATTAAGGGGTTCTTAGAGCATAATAGGCCAGTCGTAGTTATAGATGGAACACATTTGAAGGGTCGGTACAGGGGTATGTTGTTTGTTGCAGTGTCGAAGGACGGTAACGAGCAACTTTGGCCCATTGCCTATGGCATTGGACACGTAGAAAATAACCCTTCCTGGGGATATTTTCTAACGAAGTTGAAAGGATGTATCGGAGTGCCGCCAAACTTGCTAATTATATTGGACAAGCACCAGGCTATTGTCAGTAGTGTTAAATCCGTTTTCCCTGGAGTACCGCACGGGTTGTGTTATTATCATCTGAAGGGTTCATTGAAATCTTATGGAAAACACATAGCCACTCTCTTCTACCAAGCCGCCTACACTTATAATGAACATGTTTTCGAAAACTGTCTCCAGCAGATTAGCGAAAAATCTAAAGATGGGGCACATGCAAAGCTGAAGGGAGAGGGGTTTGAGACGTGGTCGCGAGTGAAATGCCCTGTCAGGCGCTATAGCTTTATGACTTCGAACGCAGCAGAGTCATGGAACAAAAGAGTGAGGTGGGGTCGTAGATTGCCTGTCTGCTCACTACTTGAATGTATCAGGACTGTAATCGAGGAGTGGTTTCACGAGCGGCGTCGCAAGTACGAGTCCAGGAGTAACGAGTTGACGGAAGTTATATCACTTAAGGTTGCAACTAACGCAACCGCTGGGCGGGGTTTACCTGTAAAAAGCTTGACAGCACACAAGTATAGGGTTGATGATCCCCCGAAGATGTACGTCGTTGACCTGAAAGATTGGACATGCAGCTGCAATGAATTCCAACTGGACCAGGTTCCCTGCCCACATGCATGTGCATGCATCGGGTTCGTTCCTCTCCCTACTCTCCCCAACATCTACCAGATTTATAATTTTGTTATGTCCTAGTGTGTAGCCCCTCTGCCTAGACCGAATGATACCTTTAACTAATGTGGTCGCAGGTTTGCGAGAGAGAATGTTAACAACTACGTTGCATCATACTACAAGACCTCAACATTAAGATGTCAGTATGGTGGGGAGATTATTCCTGTACCAAGCCCAGACGACTGGGTAATTTCAGATAAGATCCGGGCATTCAATGTGCTACCTCCAAAGTGCCCGAAACAAGCAGGCCGTCCCAAAACAACTAGAACACCAAACCCAACCGAGAAAACATCGGCAAACACGGATCCATCAAACAGATCGTGTAGTAGATGCGGCGAGTCAGGTCACAATATACAAAACTGTACAGTGTTTCTACCAATCACAATCGGAAGTCAGAGCGCAAGTTGGACGGGGAACGAAGAACCTATAGAAACTGTTAAAAAGAAACGTAAGTGCTCCATTTGCAGGGAAGCGGGTCACCGGGCTAACAAGTGCCCGGGTCTAACAAAAGATGGAACACGCTCAGATGGTACGGTACAAAAAGCAACACGAGAGGAAGCACCAGTTGCCCAAGTAAAGAATCCTGTTGGCGGGCGGTTTAACTTGAATGAGCATCCGGACAACGAGTTGGAAAGTCGTATAATAAACGAAACAGTCGCGATCAGTGACGACAATCAGGATTCTGATGAGCTAGTCATTTCTCTCTAACGTCCGATAAACTGAATTAAGTAGTAACGAGTAATGATAGCTCCATGGCATTAGTCGGCTGAGAAACGATTAAACTTGTAACATTAAAAATTGCAGTGGCAACCCATGTATTGAGAACTATGATGGCAACCCATGTATTGAGAACTATGATAGTGTTTGATTTTTAACCCTCATTAAGGAAAAATAGTGTACTCAATTTGCTTGCATGTTGCAAAGCATTCGTGCCTGGCCATGCTAGTGTAATCAATCATAAAACAAATAACGTACACCGAGTGACGAACGGGTTTGGGATGGATAGTCTACCAATGCCACGGATCAGTGTAATTACATCCCTGACATACGCATCCAATCTAATCCCGTAAGGCACGGTGGGGGTGCCTTAACTGAAAAAGCGCTCGTGCCATCTCCTTCCTAAGGCACCAATCACAAAGACACCAGGCACGAATAGTGCGTACATAACATGAAATTTTGTTCCAGGCTCCAATTATTGTATCAAGCGAATTCAAGAATATGCTGATAGTATTTGCATCTTGCGAAAATTCGTGCCATATACCATGAGTCAAAGCAATCGAATTACAAGCGTCCGGAGAAAAATGTAGATGCATCCTGCCAGATGGGTCTGATTCCGGACTCTATTCTTTAATTTTGACGAGACCACCTATCCCTATACCTCCATCAGGTCACCTCACAACAATAAATGCCAACCACCAAGTTAGTAGTGGTTGGCCCATAATTCATTACAAACTTAACTAATGGGTGAAGGGTGTTTACATTATAAATGGTGGTAAGCAGGTTGTTTAACCATACAATAACCCTTCTCAAAGGAATACAGCCATTCAGTAAAAGTAGTTTACTGCGCTAATAGAGTCGAGGGACAACCTGCCAAATGCATACTTCCCGCTCCGACTTATGGAGACCACAAAGGGAGTACTTTTACACTGAAGGGTGGACGGAGACGATGAGCAAGTCTCTAATTAGTTCTGTCGTAAATACTTGCATGAGAAGAGGTTGTGGCCTGGAGGGATGCTTCGAAGAAGCTCTAGAGAATGGAATGTTGGACGTTGCTGATGATACGGGTCAAGTCTGGCCCATTGTGAAAATAGATATCGAGATGGAAAAGCTACGTGAACGGTATGATGTCTTCCAGTTTGTGACCGACTTTCCAGGAGTTCAGTACTATCCAAAGAATAACAAAGTGGTGGCTACGTATGACACCTGGGAGCGTGTTTGCGATGTATCCGACGGTTAACTTTACAATTTCCATTTAAAACACATGCATGTAACAAACTTAAAAATACTCGCTTATTGATTTTAAACACTTCTCGTTTAACAAATCTGTTTGTTTGCCGCTGCTTACTTCCACGATGGAGAACCAGCTTGGAAGGAGCTACAAGAGATATTTGGCCAGGTTGACGCAATTGAACAAACTGAATCAGACTCGGATATGGACGAGTCTGATACGTACGTCCTGGACGTCGCTGAAGAGTTCGGAGATGAATGGATCGGTGGGATTGACCGAGACGGAAACATCTAGGACGGCAGGGTGGTAAAGGTTAGTGAAGTGTTTATAGGAACCCATTTTTCCAGGATGCATTGCCCCTCACAATCGTCCAACGTGCGGAACCCTAAATCAGAACTTCCATCTTACAGAAATATAATGTATTACTAGGATGCCTATTTTTAAATTCCGCATATGTAACTACCTTGTCGTTCAATAGGTAAATCTTAGTAAACTGTTAAGTGCACCTGGATCTAGTGATGAAAGCATAAGAAAATACATAAGAGGACGATACACGAACAAAAAAAAAAAAAAAAAAAAAATTTAAACCACAACAACACCAAAAAAAAAGGGAAAAAATTTACTAAATGCGAAAAATTATTACTGAATTGAATACACTGTCGACAAAGGCATACCAATAAATGATGTATGTCGATGCATGGGCATGAATGTATCAGAACACGGGGGACCCCGGTGAGTGAGGGTCCTCCATTGTGTGGGTAGGAGATGATGGCACGGAGTTAGGGTTGTAGTCTGCCTCCATCGTAAAAGTGCGCTCAAGCTGTTCCATCAAAGGATCCCCATGTTCATGATAGGCGCGGACGCAAGGACCGTACTTGTTTGCAATTTCTTGCCAAGTTACGTCGTCGGTGCTTACAGAATTCGTGGAAGAGTCGTATCCAACGCCCGTCGTGTGCCGTATGGCATTCCAAACCGTGAACCGACTCTTTAACCATTTTACCCGATCGTGCACATCGAGGTATGAGAACCAAGGTTTGTTACCAAACTTGTCACGCAGGCAGCAGCGGACATAGATAATGGCCATGCCATTGCGACCGTCTTCTTCGGGAACCCAGTGACCTAAGGCACGCTGACCTTGAAGGAGATTTACAAGGCATGCGTCCATTTCTTTAGTCCACTCTAAAGCACTGTACCACATTACTTCCTGACTCGTACGGGAGATAGGTGAACGGGTGACAGATAGGGTCATGATGCACTGAATGCTCGAAAACTATACCAGGGGTGATAATGAACAATAGGTGAGTGAGTGAGGTCCTAGATAGATAATGGGAGGGGTTTTATAATGAATAAAGAACAATATGTTACAGTCTTCGTAGCTCCTGTAGACTTAAAAGAAACCCGGTCGAATTTCTCATTAACATATTTGCCGGAAGCACCTAAAAAAAAAAAAAAGAAACAAAACCAAATAAAAATTATGGAAAAACAATTAAGAAACTAAGGCCTAAAAAATAAATAAACGCAACACAAACCGTAAAATAAAACTAAATTAAACTGAATTAGTACACAAAACTACTAAACTACTCGTAATACTAACACGACACATAAACTGCATACTACACCTTCGCACAAAGCCCTGAACTATCATTCACGTATGCAACCACGACACATGGTTCGACGTCGGATGTATGGTGTCTTTTTTGCCCGTCGAATGTGGCTAAGGTTCAGGGTGTGAACGGCGAGGTATCGGCTCAAATATCATTTGTAGAGCATCCCACATTGGGTCCCCTTCCTCCTTGTAAGCAAGGACTCGCGTATCCCGCTGTAACTCGGTCAAACAAGGGGGGAAAAAAATGATCTGGTTAATATAGTTAACTATCAGAAAATTATTTTAAAATATGTGGGAGAATTACCTCGAACATATCCGCCCATGTTTCAGCCGGGATTTGTATTGCGTTTGTCCAGACATCATAAACGACACCCTCGGTACATAAGACAGATTTGAACCGGTCGATCGTTCCTGCAATTTTGAAAATCGTTTCACCAGGTAGTCCGTAGAGACCACCTTCTCATGCTTTATCTGTAGATGTTCCCTTGCCCCTTCTAAGGTCGAAGTGTGATCCCCATCGACAGAGAAGTTTCCGTTCCTGGATTCATCAGCTAGGTATTCGATAAATGATTGGTCTACTCGTTTCGACCATCCTAGCGGATAGAGCAGCTTGTCCTGCATGCTTTTACGACGGTAAAGAGGGGCACAGGACCTGCAATGACTGGTTCGCCGCATATTTGAAAAACTACACGACAACAAGTGCTTTAAACGAACGAAACGAAATATTTGGATGAGACGCATGATATTGGGGTTATTTTATAGTGCAGTGGGGGTCCCTATTTAAGCCGCAACTTTCTGGACCGACTGAATTCAATCAATTAAATTGAATTTTGAATAAGGTTGATTTATGAGATACCTACCCCCAACCATCAGAAATGAATGTACTGGGATTTAAATTTTTTAATGTTTGAATGTCTATAGGAGTCGTGTATATGTCTGCCAATGCTTATAAAAGGGTAGATAGAAACCCACTAGCAAGTCCACTAAGCCACCCACACATTCCAATTACCAATTATATAAACACATAACAGTATATTAAAATGGCATTCGAAAAAGTCGGTGACAATGAGCCACTATCTATACAGGCAATGTACTTCTACCATGACACCGACTGGACGAGGGCGATGGATGAATGCATAATACAAGTTATTCAGCGGGAAAAGGAGCTTGGATACTGGGTTACGGATCGAGAAGCCCCCAACTATATGAGCATAGTACAAGTTCGATCACACCTACGTGAAAGATATGACAAACTACGTAGTTTCACATTCGACGAAGTGAATGAACGAATAGGAAATCTACGCCGCAGGTACGATCTGTTCGAAGCATTGAAGACCACAAAGGACACACTGTGGGATGGGTATGGCAACCGCCTACTAGCCTCTGAGTCTCAGTGGCAGGGTTGGATAGCTGACCACGGTGACATTGTTTATGCGTACCATGATGAGGGAGAGCCACACTACAATGTCATGAAACAAATTTTCGGAGAGAAGGTAAACTAATCAGGAGGAGAGGATGAGGCATGAAGTGAAAGCTTGTTGTATCTAATATTCTGTACTAATTATAATCATCCTATGTTTGTTCCACAAATCCCTTAAGAAGTAGTAGTGCTCCTCTCCTAAACTATTATGTTTGAATTATGCTTATTTTACCATTACCCACAAGGGACAAAGTGGTTATCTAATCTAATATTATGTAAGTTTATCATATGAGGAATAACTTCATGAATGGTATCATTTACTTCTTGCTCGTGCACTACTGTAGAATATCTTAAACCCTGAAACCGGTTTTACAAAAGATGATCGTACTTTCACGCGGAATACATTCATTTGCAATTCACATTTGGGTCAAACATGTTATTAAGCAGTTATCGTGCTATGAATTATCCAGTGACAAAGGCACGCTTGCACGGACAACGTTTGTGAGTAAATGAATGTAAACCCTGATAGCCCTGGCCTTTCTGCTGCATTGACTGAAAACTCATCAAGACCGCGTGCCTGGAACACGCCATCCTAGAGAAAAGTATGAACAAGCAAGTGCACGTGACATTGTGTTGTCATATCAAAACACAGTCCTCGTAGCCCGATGGGAATGCACGCATGTGATACTGAGATATTCGTGCCTACCCACCTTTACCAGCAGAGTATCTTAAACCCTGAAACCTGTTTGTACAAAAGATGATCGTCCTTTCACGGGGAATACATTCATTTGAAATTCTCATTTCGGACAAACATGTTATTCCGTCGTCTATGGTGCTATGAATTATCCAGTGTCAAAGCCAAGCTTACACGAACAATGCTTGTCAGTACCTCTCTCTGAACCTTGATAGCCCTGTACTTTCTGTCGCATTGACTGAAACCCACCAAGACCGCGTGCCTGGAACACGCCATCCTAGAGAAAAGTATGAACAAGCAAATGCACGTGACTATGTGTTGGCATATCAAAAAACAGTCCTCGTAGCCAAATGGGAATGCATGCATGTGATACTGAGATATTCGTGCCTACCAACCTTTACCACCTAAAAAAACCGTACCCAAATTGGAATCCAAACACATGCCTCTGTGCACAACTGTCGTTTATAACGTATTACCGCACCCTAAACCCTATCGCTCGTGCCTTATATATCTGTCCCTGGATAAAATTTATTAAAATACCACTAACATGAATTAGAGGACTACCCGAAATAAACTTTGCTCGAGATGAGGTTTTGGGATTGGAGGCCGCAAAATGAATATTTCTACATTGAAGGGTGGACAGAGTCAATGAATGATGCCCTTCTCGAAGGTCTAGAAGGAACGTGCCAAGATAGACGGTGCCTCCTTGGGGGCTGTTACGGCGAAGCCGTAAAGAACGGTCAATTGGTGGTATCGATTAGGACATACTGTCGTTGGCCGTTGAGAAAAATCTCTGCGGAGATAGATAGATTAAGACAAAGGTACGAGGTCTTCAAGTGGATAAAGGGCCGAGACGGTGTCCAGCATGACCGGCACGCAAACAAATTACATGCGAGCGAGGAAGTATGGAAAGCACTTCGAGAGGTTAACTATGTCACCATCTCCTCATTAATGTTTCCTTGCATATGCTTACATCACTGTACACTAAACATAAACTGAATCTACACAAAAACAGGAAAACCTACTAGCTGCAGCTTACAAGCACAACGGGGACCCGGACTGGAGGATTCTACAAGAAATATTTGGTCAGGTTGACGGGCCTCTTTCGCCGAGTCCATCCCCAGAATTGTACAGGAGTCCAGAGCTGGAGACGGAAGATGAAGAACCAAACTCCCTAGGTTACTCCAGCCCCGATGAATAGAGTTGTTGCAAATCAACCATTTAAGATTATTTTCATTCCTCCCATTTCTAATAAAAAAAGTCTGTTTTAGTGGTACTACTGGAACGCGTAGATAATAGTTGAATTAAGCCTAATATTGTTGCTTAAAGGTCCATGTCTTTTTAATGAATCACTATATGCGCTTGCGTATCGTGCAATTATATCACTGTCATGCAGACCGAATAGTTCGTGCATTTCCCAACATAGTGTGTAATGTCACGAGAGCAATTAAGAATTCGTCCGCTTTTGCTCCCAGGGTTCGCTCCCTTGCATTCTCACTATTCATACAGCGGTGCTGTACACGGCGAGGGTTCTTATTACTCTCGTGCCACCTGAGTAATTACGTTCCTACTACATCATTCGTGCATATCCACCTACGTCATTAGTGGTGGCACGAGAAAATTCACGTCCATCACGATTTTTGTCCTTACGAATTCAACACGTACAGACAATTTGACATAAACAAACGCAACCTAGTAGGCAATCCACCAGCATCAGGTAAGATGATCCATTTGCCACGATGATAGGCAGAAAAAGGGGTTTCAATACTCTCGTGCCACTATACCACTGTCGTGCCAGCGCCTTTTTTATATCGTGCCTAGAGCGTGTTGTCGTTAACCTCTGTTCTTCATTACGAATACCTCGATTAACTGAACAACCAGGGTCATCGAAAATTAAGGTTCGTCAAATTGAGAACCAAGGTGAGAAGGGGAGTTCAGACCTCAAGAGCTACAAAATGGTGGTGTCCATGTCTGAGGCGCCGACATTCAGAATCTTGGTTCCAGGGACAGTACAGTATAACAATGGTGTGAAACAATGGTGAAAGGAAGCTTTGAGCAGGGATAGAAAGAAGAGAGGGAGATAAAGAGATGAGAGAGGAGAGAGGAGAGAGAAGATAGATAGATGGGACGGATGGGACATCGTACCAGAGGGGTCACAAGGTGAGGGGGAGGGGGGGTTGGGAGGATGACGGGGGAGGGGGGGAAGAGTACATAGGGAACATAAAAAGTGTACTCTACAGGGTGGGGTGGGGACTAGGTGTATGGTGGGTATGAGGGGTGGGTGCATAAGGTGGTTAAAGGATAAGTGCTCTTTTTAATATGTTTTTACAAGGGTGCACTGATTCAATATGTTTGTTAGAGATGGTGCCAAATTTGGGGGTTTTCACTTTACTTTTAGTCCTAAATTCATTTTATATGATGTGATTTGAACAGTGTTCTATTGAATGATCACTTCCTATATAGATATGCATTGGTTTGGTTGTCCCTTTTTATCGTAGGATTAAGTTTCTCTCGGATTAGATTCACAACAATATGAAACACACTTGATTGTAGTTCGTCCATTATTTAAAAGGGACTGATTGATTAACTCCTCTGTTTTTTCTATTTCACAGTGTCCATATTTTTACATGTCACATAGTCCAACATATTACAATCTGTATACATGCGTCATGCGTTGCTATTTTGCTATTAGCAATATATCAAACTTATTGTTATTGTAGTGAAAGGTTTGTCATATGACCGAGTAAATTGGATCATAGGATTATTAATTAAGAGGGTGTTTGGCCAAACATATTTCAAAACATTTTATAAGTTCCTACGTGGAATGAACATCTTATAAAGTATTTTAACATTGAGATTATAAGCTTGTAATTGAATGGATGAATTTAGCTCTGGATTTGGGGGACGAATTTGAAATTGACCATCAAACACACATTTTGATTAATGTGCGAAGTGTGGGAAGTATGTGTGATGTTTGTGTAGTGTGTTTGAAGGAAGTTTGTATGATGTGTGTATTGTCTGTATTGTGTGTGTGAAGTTTGTGGTGGGGGTTGGGGGGAATGGGGTGGTTGTGGTGGTGGTAGGAAGCAACTGTAGTACTAGATTTTGTGTTATGGTTGATACTATTATTACTAGTCGGTCAACTCTCCTTAATTAGATACTAGCCCGGACTTGGATTTTTTTAACCGTGCACAATAGCTTGTACTTGATTAAGATTTTATTAATGTCGTCTAAATTGTTATGGTATATTATGTGAAGAATTATACGTCCGTTTGTACATAACATTGAATCTAATAGCGTATTATGGGGGTGTTTGCAGATGCTTAGAATAACTACTTTTGAGCTTTTAGCTTCAAATAAGCTGAAAAGGGTGTGTGTAAGTGACAACTTCTACGTAAATTAAAGTTAATTTAAGAATAAAAGTTGCAAGCTTAAAATTATTGGTTTTTACAATAACCTATTTTAACCGTTTTTCCGAAAATAGAAGCAATTACAAACATCCCATAAAATTCAGAGAAATAGTAAGCGTTCAATACAACTTAAATTTGAGTGTTAAATATTACACTGTACACTATAGCAGATGGCCCGTATATTAGGCCTTGCTCGACTATAGTCTATAATCTATACATGTATTAAGGTTTCACTAGGAAACGAAATAAGGAAGATCGCAACACTCCACACTTGGTAAATTGCATCCCTCATGCAATCTTGAAATTAACATTGCATTGGAAGCTACACTCTAGAGAAACAAATAAAACCTTACTGGGTAATACCACACTTTCAGGACTGCTGGTTTGATTCATACTCGAGCTCGTCTTAAAGATAGTTAACGACGGATCTATAAGTTGCGCCGGGCTTCCATCCTTTTGGAATGACATTTTTGGCAACTAGTGTTTTGCCAGAATACTGAGAGGTCAACCGGATTGAAAAAGAAGCGTGGAGTTCTGAACTGGGATGCAATTGCCAAACCACACCCCAAGACTGGTTAAACTAAAACCACTTGCGCGATTTACTTGATGCTTGTTGTATATCAACCCGGGCAAGATCTCCATCCCCTTCTTCAAACTCGATCACAACAACACAAAAAATACTCCTACACAATTTGCAACACAAAACAAAATAGGTCATCATATTCAACTTAATCACGGAATAACATATTTACAAATTCAAAAGAAACATAAAAATCACCATATGAAAATTTACAAACAATCATAAGTGACTAACTTAACTTTTTGAATTTCGACAGGTAATGTACTACAATTCTATAAGGCCAATTTGGATGTATGTCCTTGTATGGTCTAGGGAGGCTTACTTATCTTATAGTTTAGGACCTTTATCCGTCTTTGATTTCATTTCTTATTGTTTTGTCTGGTTGTTATTCAGTCTATCCCAACATACGTGATGTCATGCTTTGGTATTCCCCACAATTTCCTCATTGATATTGAAGCAATGACTGGATCTTATTGGTAGGATGATGGTGATGGATCTACAAAGACTAGATGGGTAACGTGGATTCTCTTTGTTGAAGTAAGTTTCAAGGGGGTCTTGGTTTTCACAAGCTCAAGGCTTTCAACGTTGCTATGCTCAGTAAGCAGGCCTGGCGCCTTCTACAAACCCGTGCTCGTTCCATGCTTGTATTTTCAAGGCCAAATAACATCCCTCTATCAATTTCTCTCGGCCAAACTCTCGGCCTTGTTTAACTTGGCGTAGCATAATTGAAGGTAGGCGGGTGTTACATTTTAGTTGTCATCACCTTTTATTTTTGGGATTGCAAACACGCATCTGGAAGGACCAGTGGATCTTGTCACCTTATTTTTTCTTAGTTCGGAGCCCAGTGGATATTTTCCCCCTTGAAGCCCCGGTTAGCATGCTTCAATCTTCGCCTAAAGGAAGCTAGAATGCCGATTTGATCTATACCATCTTTGATCCTGCAGAAGCCACTACCATTCTTTCTTTCCCACTTGGAAATAATATCTTATAAGATAGATGGATATGACGCTATCACAATTCGTGTAAGTTCTTGGTTAAATCTTCATATTCTTTCATCATGAATTTAGCCCTGAACATCATTGGTGGACAACATGTCTCCTCGAGCACCTCGGGCGCTAGCCCAGTTTGGAAGAGGTTATGGAGCCTCTCGTTTACCCCTTAAATTCTCCATTTTCTTGGCGTTGTTATAATGACTCGTTTGCACATGTGCCAACCTTACCCGAAGACATCTTGCTTTTTCCCATCAGTGCTTTCTCTTCTCTATGCTAGACCCCGCCGCATTCCATCTTTTCTTTCTCTGCCCAATCTCAGCTTCGGTATGGTGTGCTGTGGGACTTGCTGAATTTATTCGCAGATTTGCTCAACATTGCATTAATTTATGGTGGCAGGATATTATCCTCTTGGAGATCGTAGTGTTATCGAATTTTCCATTGTTCTCGCTAATTATATTTGGTTCATCGGAACAGGTCACTTTTTGCAGGAACATGTTTGGATGCCCATACAATTGTTATGCTATCTACACAATTAGTCAGTGACTTTCGGGCTGCCTAGATGAAGTTCGAGCAGGTTTCTCAGTCGTACCCTTTCTCACAGCATGCACGTCTCCCTCACATGGGGTGCACATTTTCTTTGACTATGCCACCTCAATTGTAAAGATCTCATGTTATGCCGGAATTTTCATTTGTAGATCAAATGGCAAGGAAGCTGTTGTTAGGTTATGGAGTCTGAACTCAAAATTTTTGGGCCTTCAAAAGCAATATTCGAGTTGAATGAGCTTTCAGGGCAAGGTCCCAATTTTGGTTATAAATAACCATCCGATTCATTGTATTTGTTAACACCGAATTTTAGTAAATCTCTTTGCCCAGTGTCCCCATATGTAGTTATCTTGACGAACTAGGTTAATAAATCTATGTTCTTTGTTTGTCGTTCCTATTAAATTCTCTACTATGCACTCCTAGCAACTGCTATGTCGTTCCCTAACAATTTAGATCTAGAATTGAGCGAGTTTTTTACGCTCCGAGAAGCAATTCAGATTGGCTTTCATCTTGGTGCGGTAAACTTTAATTTTCGTAGTGAAACTAACACAACTTATCTCGCACCTCCGGGAGAAGCAGATTGCTCCTCTTTGCCTTCCGATGCTCTTTGACATTCAACATCTTCTTACTCCTTTTTCAGACCACATGCTCTTTTGGATTAATCATATTGAAAAGTTTTGTTGAGCATATCATAACTTCTTTTGAGGAGAATTGTAATTTACTTTCGGAGATTCAGGGCTCCCCCTCCATTTCTTTGTCAATCAGTGCTGATTGATTCCAGCTAGTCAATTAATTTCATTTCCATTAAAAAAAAGAATTTCTTTTTTTCCATGTTTCTGTATAACTAATATTACTCCCGTGCGATGAACATAAACTTTATTTATAAAATAATAATTTAATTTAACCAAATATTATATAATTTAATATTTGAAAGTGTGGCTATTGTATTCTAATAAAATAAAACTTTAGAAATTTTGCATTATAAATTATGAGTAATGTAAATATAAGTTTCTCCAATTTGATATATGGATTTAATAAAACTTATTTTCTTATAAACATATTTTTATAGATTGAAATTAACATAAAATAAAAAATAAAAAAAATATTACATATTTCTATATTTATAAATGACCCTCTTTTATTTTTGAAACTCAAGCACACACTTGTGTATGTATCTTCTTGTCCCATACGAACACCCAAAAATAGTATTTAGTTAAGAATATTCAAACAAATACAAATATTTAAATGTCGCACTACTCATAAAAATATATTAAATAAAATTGACTGAATAATTTTATTATAAAATTAATTTTATTTTTATTTTTTATTTTAAATATTTCCATTAATCTAAATAGTTTTCCAAAATTCTATCAATAAGCCTATAACTATTTAACTTTCTTTTTTTATGATTTTCGTTTGCAGGTTTTAGTATTTTTCTTGGTGATTTCAAATGCGTACCTTTTAGTTTTAAATAAGCCTTGGTATTAACATAATAAAATTCAAAAAATATTCACTAGTTCGAATAACAAGAAAAACATATAAGTTCTTCAATATATTTGAATATTTTCATACATATGTTGAGATTTATTCAAATAAATTCTGCATTTTTGTTATAGATAATCATTTATTCAGAGATGCAAATTGATTAATGTAAAAAAAATTGATTATGTTGCCAAATGTGAAAAAACATACCTAGATGACCAAACAAAACACAACATTATCATTTAACAAACCAGGAGGTTAAGAATGGTTATGATGGTAGTTCTTACGCACTGCTAGGAGTTATATACACAGGTTACCGGGAGTTGGACTGATGTATATGATCTACACCTCAGTCGCTCTGGGGAGAGGAGATTGAGATACACATAAGCGAAACATCATAATAATAAGAATAACGTGAATTAGGGATAACTATCTTTGTAGAACTTGTAATTAATTCTAAAATCAATAATCCTAAGATGGGCTTTTATTAATAGAACATAGTTTATAATTTGATAACTGTTTTTTATGGCTAAACTGCTTTGAAAAATGGTCTAATTATAGTAGTTAGGGCAATCGAAACTACCAGTTATTCGATAGGCTTAGATATACTAGGGATAAAGCCACCGTAATAATTTAGATATGCTATCTTTAATAGGTTTTGTAGGATTTGACATTACTTACCACTAGCTAACAATTATACTATGCACTTAGATCGTTAGAAAATAGAGCAATTAGGTTAAGTGATTATTGCAAAAAACGAAAAAATTGACTCCAACCTCTTTCACTACAACAAAAGAAGTCTTTTGCATAAGACTTTTTGACACCACAATTGTGGTCACTAATAATAAGTTATTTGTGACCACTTGTTGTCACAGATCTCTTTACAAATTATTTGAGACAAGTTTAAGACTACTTTTAGAGACAACTAGTTGTTGCAAAAAATATTTGAGACGTATTTGAGACCACTTTTGTGGTCACAAATATATTATTTGCGACGGAGTTATTGAGACGACAATAAAGTTGTGACAAATACTCATTATTTGAGACCATTTTGCTTAAGTTGTGGCAAATACTCATTATTTGAGACCACTTTTTTGTGGTCTCAAAAGACCCTTTTCCTTGTAGTGTTTTAGAGTGAGTAAACTCATTCTACTCAATTAATTAGCATCCCAATAAATGAACAGTGAGTCTTGTGTGTGAACGATCACACGTGTGATCGAATGCACTTTTACAGAAAATATTGATACTTTTACAGGAAAAAATGATACTTTTACATGAAAAGGTGATACTTTATTACATTGATACTTTTACAGATAAAGGTGATACTTTTGCTACAAAAAGTGATACTTGTTTTTGTTCAAAAAAAGTGATACTTCTACAGATAAACATGATACTTTTACCATAAAAAGTGATACTTTTTCCCGTCACACCGTGTGACGACCGTGTGCGAGTTTTTGCCATAAATGAATGTTTATATATATACACGGAAATATTGATATCTGTCAGAAGAGTAAAATGAATAAACCTGAAAAATGGGCTTCTGTATGCTGCATGGGCTTATATTTTCCGAGTAAAATGGCCTTTTGTAAGTTACATGTGCCTATATTTATTGGGTTTATACTGATCACGGTTCGGTTGGGTTTGCGATAAAGTGGTGGGTAGGCATGTCAAAATCGATCCGACCCGCCCCGATCCGCTCCAATCCGAGGTTCTTGGGGCACGCCCCGCCCCGCCCCGATGAAGAACGGGGCACGCCCCGCCCCGCCCCGTGGTCATGACCCCTGACCTGCCCCGCCCCACCCCGCTCCCTCCCTTATATATATATTTTATTTTAATTTTAAATATATATTATGTAATATTATATAGATATATATATATATATACACACACATAAATATTAAATATGTGTATATATGTATTTATAATATCAAATTTTAATATATGATATGTTATATATATGTCATCCTAATACATTAAATTATGATTAGAATAAATTTAAATAATCAAATTTCATTTTCTAATAATTAATTTTACAAAATATAAAAAATGTTAAAACAAAACTAATGTAAACCTAAAAAGTAAAACCCTATTAATTTCAATTATAAAAAAAAACAAGGTTTTTAATTAAAAAAAATAGTTTTTATTTAAAAAAAAAAAAAAAAAAAAAAAAAAAAAAAAAAGATAAAGGCGGGTCGGGGCGGGGCGGGGCAGATCCGCCCCGTGTGGTGCAAACCCGCCCCGTGCGGGGCAGATCATGGGGCAGATATTTTTGCCCCGTGCCGGAGCGCGAGACGGGGCGGGGCGGGGCAGGGCGGGGCGCGGGGCAGATCAAAAAATCCAAAAATCCGCCCCGCCCTTCCCCGTTGACATGCCTAGTGGTGGGAGGTCGTTTTAATTATCTCGTTCAACTTTTATGTTCCTATATTAGTATTTAAATACATGAATTAAACACATCTATAATAAATTATTGGTTTGTAATCACAAACTATGGCCTCCTTCTTCCTCTATCTTCAATCTCATGAAAGTTTAAATATTTCTCTCTTTTTTTTTTCATCTTCTAAAAATAAGAAAATGATGAATACTTCTAACATGTTACTCCCTCCGTCCCACTCTAAGTTTCCTACTTTCCTTTTTCGTACGTCCCAACTGAACTTTCCACCCCAAAAATGGCAAAAAAAGTCAAACATTAAAATCCCACTTTTTCACTTTTATTACAAATTTGCCATTCTGAAATCAGTTTTTAATTCCTTAATCCACCCTTTCAGAAATTAAACATAACCCACTAATACAATAACCCAACCCAACCCAAATATATCCAGCCCAAACCCAAATCCCCCCTAACCCAACCCATAAACACACTCACACTTTATTTCCTGATGTTCGTCTCTCTCTCTATCAGGATTACTCTCTCTCTCTCTACAAACCCTAGTTTTTTCCTCCGCCGCTGCTCCCTCTCACCACCATCCCTTCCTTCTCTCACCCAGATCTGTACCAGATCTGGGTTTTCCACCACTATACGTCCCTATATTGTGGTTGAATCGCGAGGAGAAATATTTTGGGGATGGAATTCGAGTCCTCTGAATCTGAAGAGGGCTTCGTCTTCGACTCCGAAGAGTCCGTTGTCCCTGAAACCGACCTCGACGAAGTGGGCCCAGGAGCTCTCCCAACTGGGATTGAGGCGTCGGCGTTCACTTCGGAGGACTCACGAAGTCCAGAAATGCGAAGTTTCATCTTCGACATGCTGGCTGTTTGGATTCCGGCTCTAAAAAGGTTATGTATTTCGCTTATTGGGTTGTTTGTCCCTTATTCTGTCTTTTTGATTTAAGATCTGTTGAAATGTTGGACTGATCTGTTGGGTATTTGATTTATGATGGTGAAATGTTGCATTTATGTGGGCACACTGATGCATGAGGCTGAAATATTGAATATCTTAGTCCGTTTTTGTTGGATCTCAGTCCTTATATGCTGAATGTTGCTGAAATTCCTGATTTGTTTTTGTGGGCACACTGATGCATTTTGCTGAGACGCTGAAATTTTGGGCAGTTTCTGTTGGGTCTTTCTTCTTATCTGCTGAAAAGTTGCTCTCCTTGTCTGATGCGTTTTTTGTGGGCACACTGATGCTAGTTACTGATGCATGTTACCGTTGGGTTCTGATTCGAACTGATTTTGTTCTTATCATGGGAAATTTACTGTCGGTGGCCCTTTTCAAAGTGATGAATGTGTTGTTTAGGTGGCCCTTCAAAATGAAGAAATTCCCCTGATTGAACTTGTAGCTACCCAACACCTTCTTTTCTAACAGCTCCACACTCTTTCTGTGGGTTGATTGTGTTAAGCTCGGGCTAGCTTGAACTACTTCATATGGGGTAGTTCAAAGCTGCCAGCTTAACTTAGTTGGTATAGGCTTTTCCCAATGATGAAACCTTTCTGAGGGAAGTAAAATAGAACTGTACTAAAAATGGTTTTTATAAAATGAACAATTTTCTTATTGTTTGCAGTTTAAGCAAAATGAACACTTCACATGTGTTTACACTGCAAACAATAAAATCAAAAGTTGTGTCCTACCTAAGCTTTTTTAAATGTAGCCCAAATCTGACATGATACCTTCAATGTCATAGTGTTCGGTTGCTTCTTCGTTCGCAATAATAAACTCAATAGTATCCCGAACAAGCTGCTCTTCCACTTCTATCACTGTTGGCAGATTCTCAACTCTTGCTAAGGCTGCCTTCCCCATGTGAGGCAGCTTGTAATCATTTCCACCCTTAACTTTCATTATTTCCACCATACAAGTTTGCAAACTAAGAAAAATTTTGTTTAGCTTTGCATGTTCTAGTTCTTCAAATGAACGAAGCACGTTTGCCACCAAATTGTCCACATTATAGCTTCTGGTTTCCACTTGCAAGCTTTGAATAGCCCTGAAATAACCCAAGTCCAAAACGTTTGTGTCCGGTGAATTTGGTGGCTGGCACATCAGCCTAATATCAAAGCCATCGGACGTAGCCACCCTTCTAAAATCTGGATCTAAGTTACTCAAATGAGGTCTTGCGTTGTCTTGCTGGATTATGATTTGTTTGCTTACATGTGCTGGCCATTTCTCTTTAATTGCTGTAATTATCTGTTTTTTTATGCCAAATGATGAAAAACCAGTAAAAAAGAACTGCACAAGATGCCCGTAAGGTCACCAAATCATCCTTGAATGCTTTTACAAATATTCGGACGATTTTAGGAGACTTACAAACACTAGTAACTAAATGATGAACAACTTCTGATAGTAAATGGATTATCTTATCCAAAAGACAGCTTTTAATCACCTCTTTGTTAATTGAATCGATCGGTTTTGTAACCATCGTGCCTCTTGATCTGTTTGCACTATTTCTCAAAAGTTTTCTTATCTATTCGAGTCAAAGTTCTATTGGTGTAAAAAGAGTTTCTATTGACGTTCTAGTGTAAAAAGTTTTGAGTCAACTTATATACTTTTATTCAAATTACGCTTCCGCCAATATTCTATTTAAAATATTTCAAATTGGTTATTTTCAAAAGATATGTTTTTTTTTTCTTTCAAATATGTCTTTCAATGTTCAAAAATGTTTTGCAAGTTCAAAAGAATTAATGTTGTTCACATCCCTTCAAAAGAAATTATCTTTTATTTAAAGTTACGAAAATCGGGGTGTGACATATCATACTATTATTGGTCGAATGATGCTGATTTTTATGAAGATAAATTCCCTTTTATATCAAGGAATAGTGGGGGCTCGACTTCTAGCAATAATCCAATAACTAGAATAAGTGAATCTCGTATGGAATTGGAATCTGAACCCAGAAAGAGTAAACGTGCTAGAATTGCTAAAGATTATGGTTCTGATTATTATGTTTTTACTGTTGAACAAGACCCACAAAATATACAAGAAGCCTTGTCCTCTGTAGATGCTGAAGTTTGGCAAGAAGCTATAAATGATGAAATGGAATCACTTGCTTTTAATAGGACTTGGGATTTAGTTGATTTACCTCCTGGCTGCAAAACTATAGGATGTAAATGGATATCGAAAAGAAAATTGAAACCTGATGGTACAGTTGATAAATACAAAGCTCGCCTAGTTGCTAAAGGATTTAAATAAAAAGAGAATATTGATTTCTTTGATACTTTTTCGTCTGTTAGTCGAATTACATCAATTCGTGTTTTATTTGCACTTGCTTCTATTCATGATCTTGTTGTGCATCAAATGGATGTGAAAACTGCATTTTTAAATGGTGAATTGATTGAAGAAATTTATATGGATCAGCCTGAGGGTTTTGTAATTTCTGAGCAATCAAATAAAGTGTGTAAATCGAATAGATCTCTTTATGGATTAAAGTAGGCTCCAATGCAGTGGTATGAAAAATTTGATAATCTAGTTATCTCACATGGTTTTAAAGTGAATGAAAGTGATAAGTGCATTTATTATAAATCAGAGAATGAACTTTGCACTATCATATGTCTTTATGTGGATGATTTGCTTATATTTGGTTCTAATATTCATGTGGTTAACAATGTGAAATCCTTGTTATGTGCAAATTTCGATATGAAAGATCTTGGTGAAGTAAATGTTATTCTTGAAATTAGGATAACTAGGTCTGTAAAAGGAATTTGCTTAGATCAGTCACATTACATTTAGAAAGTTTTGAAAAAGTATACTTATTTTGACTGTAAACCTGCATGCACACCATATGATCCTAGTGTAAAATTGTTTAAAAATACTGGTGATAATGTAAGACAATATGAGTATGCGAACATAATTGGTAACTTACGCTATGTAACTGATTGCACTAGACCAGATATTGCATATGTCGTGGGATTGTTATGTAGATTTACAAGTAGACCGAGTATTCAACATTGGCATGCTATTGAGAGAGTTATGAGATATTTGAAAAGAACTGTGAACTTTGGCTTACATTATGAGAAGTTTCCCGCTGTCCTAGAAGGATATAGCGATGCCGACTGGAATACTCTTTCAAATGACTCCAAGGCAACCAGTGACTATATATTTAATATAGCTGGTGGGGCTATCTCTTGGAAGTCAAAGAAACAGACTATTTTGGCTCAATCCACTATGGAGTCTGAGATGATAGCACTGGCTACAACTAGTGAAGAAGCAAGATGGTTAAGAAATTTGCTATGTGATATTCTCTTTTGGGAAAGACCGATTCCAGCTGTATTGATCTATTGCGATAGTACGACGGCTATTGCAATAGTTCAGAACCGTTATTATAACGACAAAAGACGACAAATATGTCGTAAGCACAGTACTGTTAGAGAATACCTCTCTACAAGGGCTGTTATAGTGGATCATATACGTACTGATGAAAATTTAGTTGATCCTTTGACTAAAGGATTAGCACGAGAAAAAGTTTGCAGAACCTCGAAAGGAATGGAACTTTATCCCTTAGATTGATTGATGAGTTACATACGATGGTAACCCAACCTATAGACTGGAGATCCCAAGAAATAGGTTCAATGGGTAATAACAAGTCGTAAGTAATATGTGTGAATCATGCTAATTTTATAATTTTGGAATCCTTTCGAGTATTGTTGTGTTAAAGCATGATATCCTGAAGCGATATAATTAAGGTTGAGTTTATATTTTTAACTCTTAATGGGCTCTATATATCCAGTTGGATTAGGGTACCTAGCTACATGAGTACTCTTGATAGACCTACCTATGTGAATGTGGAAGTGAGGCCGCTTAGGTTGTGGGAAAAATCTCTAGAGCATTCACTATACCGGGATACACGTGTATGGTCGTAAAAGCACGGGCTTTTGGACTACTCCCTGGTAGAGTTATCTGTGGGATGTTGTTAGAGATAGAATTCAAAACTACGAGTTACCCTAATAAAATCCAAATCATCCACACTATGTAAAGGTTCAAGTTGATCAACACCTTTACTTATCCACAACTTTATAATACTGCTTGATGAAAATATTTTGGAGAAATACATTGAAAAATTCAAGTGGGGGATTGTTAGAGTTATGAATTTTTATTAAAAAATCTTTTAGTTTAATTTTTTTTTAAAATTATTAAAGACCTAGTCAGTCCATTAACTGATAGGCTCGTTCTTCCCTTATTCTTCTCCCACTAACTAACGTTAAAAAACCTGTCTCTTCCATTATTTAAGAGTGAGCGAGATAGAGAAGAAAGAATACAGAGAATCAAAATTCTTTCCGTATTCTATATTTTATCAGTATACCAAGCAGTAGAGGGAGTCAATATTCCGGTGTCTTTCCGGTGCAGAAGGGTTTCGAGACAGAGAGTTTTTTCTGGGCTGTTTTATCCTGAGGACGACGGGGCTGGATACTGCTTGCACAATTTGGGGAGAGCCGCGAATCGTCTTAAAGAGAGCGACCTAGTACGCGACTCAACCCAAAAAAAATATCCGATAATTTTGTTCTTGATTATATTGTGCACCAACACACCAACAGATTGTTGTTGGAATAGCTGTTGGGAAAAATATTCCAACGGCAATTCCAACGGAATCTCTTGCAGTTGGAATCATTTTTCCTTTGGAATTTTATTTTTGGAATAAAAATTCCAACTGACACTTTTTCAATTGCTAAAAAACAGTTGAAATTGAAATTTCAACGGAAATTTACAATATTTCAACGGTTTTTGAGCCATTGAAAAATAGGCTGTTGGAATTTTTATTCCAACAATAAAGTTACAACGGAAAAATTATTCCAACGACATGAGATTCCGTTGAAATTTTTTTTTCAACAATTATTCTAATGGCTTTTGTTGTTGAAATTATTTCAAATGATTCTTTTTGCTGTTGGAATTTTATTCCAACAACTATTCCAACGGCTTTTGCTTTTGGAATTTCCGTTGGAAGATTCCGATAATTTTTCTGCCTTTTCAAATTTTAATATTCCAACAGATTTGTGTTCTGTTGGAATTTTTCCGTTAAAATTTGGCAATTTTCTTGTAGTGGGAGTTCAAATATATATATATATATATATATATATATATATATATATATATATATATATATATTAAGGATGTTATAGACTTTAACAATAGTATTCTAACTTATTAAATTAATGGGATGTATTAAGAAATTTTTAGGGTTTTGGATAGCCGTCGCCTTTTCACCAAAATTGAATAGAAACCCTAGCCTCCATTTCCTGAAAGTTTAGATCTCTTCCTCCTTCCCTCATCCTTCAATCATAGGAGAATGAGGGACTACTTTCTATTAGGTTATTGATTTTTTATTTTGGGTTGTTTTGTTTTATTTTGTCTTGTTATTTGTTTGCTTTTCTTTCCTTAGATTCGCCTTTGTGAGATTTTTTCTTGCCTTTGTGCATCTTTCCACGCCTTGTGCAACATTCGATCTCTGTTTTTCTGTTTTAGATGGTCTTTCTGGTCTTCCAAACGGCCTCTGATCTCTGAATTTCTATGAATTTCGGCTATAAAGATGCGCGACTATACGGATTCCTTGCTTGTCGTGCATGGAGTCACGAAGAATGTGAGTTATTTGAATTATTGTAGAGTTATTGTAATTAGACTTTTACACAATTTCTCATATGTCTAAAGACTGTAATGATGTTGCGCATTGTTTAGCAATTTTCTTTTGAGTGACACTCATGTGCATAAGATGCACATTAGTGTTATTGTACACCTTGTGAGACCCACTTATGATTTTCGTGCGCGTTATATATATATATATATATATATATATATATATATATATATATATATATATTAAGGTGTGTTTGGAATCACAAAATAGACGCTGGCTTAGTTGGTAAAGGCGCGGCATTGTACCTTTCAGTGCGCGGGTTCGAATCTTAACAACACATTTTTATTTTTCACCAAGCATAGTATATGTTATGATGCCTAATAGTATATTTAATATTTCGATGTAGTATATGTTATGTTGCATGACAGTATACGTTGTTCCTTTTTATTTTTCACCAGCAGTATATTCAAATTTCGAGCATAGCATATATTATGATGCCTAACAGTATATTTAATATTTCGATGTAGTATACGTTATGTTGCAGACAGTATACGTTGTTTTAGTTAAGTTTTGTTTTATATTGCGAAATATTTATTTTTTCCAACTTACAATACTCACAGTATATTTAATATTTTGATACGGTATACGTTATGATGCCTGACAGTATACGTTGTTTTAGTTAATTTTTGTTTTATACTGCGATTTTTTTTTCAACTTACAATACTCACAGTATATTTAATATTTCGATACAGTATACGTTGTGATTCCTGACAGTATATGTTGTTTTAGTTAATTTTTGTTTCGTACTGCGAAATATTTATTTTTTCCAACTTACAATTCTCTTGACAGTATATGTTGTTTTAGTTAATTTTTGTTTCATACTGCGAAATATTTATTTTTTCCAACTTACAATTCTCACAGTATATTTAATATTTCGATATGGTGTATATTATGATGTATGACAAAAAAAAAAAAAAAAATGAAGGAAGAAGGAAAAAAGATGCAAACAAAATTGAACCCTTGACCTCAAGGTTGAGATATTTAAGACTGTATTAAATACCACCAGACCACTTGCTTTTAGTGTTCAACAAACAGACCATTAAATATATAACATGCGCGCGCAAACAATAATAATATAATAATAATTGGCGCGGTTCAGACCTATCTGAACCTCGCGACTTATTTGGACTGAACCAGTGGGGCTCACAAGATGTACAATAACACTATGGTGCATCCTATGCACCCAAGTTTTTGCCTTTTCTTTTACTTCTGTCAATCTTTCTGTTTGAATTGAATCAAATATCCCCTTTCTATATTGAGAATCTTGTACATCAAGAATTTAAGAAATAAGATTATCTTATTAAAAATATATATATATAGTATTATTTTAGAATTCGGGACGATCAGGTAAATTATTCGGGCTAAACAGATTTAGTGGGATGGTTTTATTTAGTATAGGAGATTCTATTATGCGATTTTCTTTAAAGATTTATATCTCAGTGTTAATACTAAAGTAAAACCCAAGATACTAAATACTCCCTCCGTCCCGGCTTAAGTTTCCTACTTTGACCGGGCACGGATGTTAAGAAAAAAGTAAATTTTGTGGAATCTTTGATTTTTTTAAAGGTGGAGATTGAGGGTAGAAATTTTGAGGGTGGAGATTGTGAGAAAAAATTGTCATTTATGGGCTGGAAAGTTAAGTTGGGACAAACCAAAAAGAAAAGTAGGAAAGTTAGAGCGGGACGGAGGTAGTACTATCTTTTGTTTTTTTTAGTTGTCAATTTGGTTTTGGATAATAAAACTAAGGTACTTAAAGAGTGGACAAATAAGCTCAACTAACTTATCTTTATTTTTTCATAATTTCTATATATTGTTAACACTTTCCATAACTATAGGATTAGTATTGTAAAAAAAGTCGCAAAAGAACTAAAATGACAATTATTTACAAACAATAAATAAACTAGAATTTAAAAAAAAAAAAAAAAAAACGAAGACAGTACCAAATTAAAACTGAAATAAAAATCATATCGGATATTAGGCCACAAGCTAAGCTTTTATGAAAAAGAGATAATTTTAATTGTTACTCCAGTACAGTTAAATAGATGTCACATTACTAAAATAAAATAAAAAAGAACGAATACAATGAATGTGAATTAAAAATCTACTCTACCTAAAACTGACCTAAAAATATCTATCAAGTGTAGAGATTTGGAAGAAAACATATCAATGATTTGTACAAGGGATGTTAGTAATAATAAGGTATCTACTAATAGTATTTATTAAAGTCTTTAACTATAATGTTTAAACATTTTGACTAAAGAACAACGGGGGTCCGAGGTATCAAAGTTAAAGATCATAGTAGCAAAATTCAGATGCGGACTTTATTTGACTTGACAAAAATTCGTATGTGATCGTCACACGGTCATCATACGGTGTGACGGAAAAAAATTATAATTTTTTGTGGTAAAAGTATCACTTTTTTTTAACAAAAAAAAGTATCACTTTTTGAAGCAAAAATATCACCTTTATCTGTAAAGGTATCAATATAGTAAAAATATCACTTTTTCCTGTAAAAATATCAATGTTTTCTGTAAAAGTGCATTCCGTCACACGTGTGACCGTTCACACACAAGACTCACTCATTTGATTTTGCCAATTATTCAATACGACAATAAGATAGATAAAATCAAACATATAATGTTGAATAGGTCAAATTCGACAATTTCTTGTGAATATATTGAGTTTGATACGTTAAATTTAAACATTCATAATCATATTTATCTTTCTAATCCTTATTAATTTTAGTTTATTCTTTTAAGTTATCAAACACTATAAAATATAAATGTTATTTAATTACTGTGATTTTATACTATTTATTTTAAGTTCATCTAATGAAAAAAACTCAATCAGGATTAGAATACAAATTCTTTGTAAATGTTACAATTTATTGTTAGAATGATTCATATTAAATTTTTATTAGATTATCCTTTTATATTCCTTATTACTATTAAATTACTAATTATATTCTCTTTCTTTTACAAAAATATATTGAGTCAAGTACTAATGTAACCTTTTTTTATCTATTCACGTGTAATACTATTAACTATTTAATCACTACAACATAAATGAGTTAATGTAACATCCAAAAAGTGTTACATATATATTAAAATATGTTACTATAAACTTTAGGTAACACTTTATTGGTGTTAGATTTGCCGGTGCTACCTAAAAGTCTAATGTAACACTTTTGATGATCTTTAGTAACACTTTTAATAAGTGTTACATTAGATTTTAAATTGTAACACTTTATGGTTACACTAAAAAAATGTTACATATAACCCCTTTTATGTAACACTTTTAATTGAAAGAAAAAATTGAAAAAAAAAATTGAAAATTAGTCATTGTTGGGTTTCAAACCCAGGTTGCTAGATTGCAGGAGCTTAAACACAAAGTCTTAACCACTAGGCTACAATAACTTTTTTAGTTATTTTTTAAAGAAAAACAATATATACACAAAATTTTATTGTAACATCAATAAAATACACTCAAAATTAAGTTCTCATCAAACTACAATCTAACTTAATTTAATTAGGTTATTCGTAGCAATTTGACACAATGTTTCCATTAATTTTTTTCATTTTCATCAACTCATATATATATATATATATATATATATAGAGAGAGAGAGAGAGAGAGAGAGAACTTGTTTTATATCACATCAATTTTATACATCTAGTTATTGTATATAAATCTTAAAACATTCTCATTAATTTTAATTACCATAATTTTATGTATTAAGACACCTTCATTGTTTTGTTTTATAGATTTTAAATAAAAAAATAAACTTACTAACATGAAGAGACATGACCAAATATCCCAAGTCTAGGTTCTCACACTTAAGAAATGTATTCAAATTCTTAAAGTTACAATTTTATTTTGTAATTTTTTAGTAAAAAATTAATGTGTGTATATCTATATACATACACAAATAAGTCACAAGTAAAATTTAATTTATTCTTGATAACGAATAAGTAAATCTTTAGGTGCTCTAATAAATTGTTATTTTTGTAGGTCTGAGTCGATTGTTTTCACCATTTATGTTACAGATATTCTACTGTGATAATTGAGATGTAACACATGAGACAAATAAATATTAAAGTCACATAAAAAAAATAATCCACAAATATTTAATTAGTTTAAAATAAAATAAATAATTTTATTATTTACAAGTGTTACAGAAAAGTGTTACTTATTCAAAAGTGTTGCATAAAAAGTGTTACTTATTTAAAAGTGTTACCTAAATGTGTTACAATTTAAAAGTGTTACGTTCAAAGCGTTACATATTCTAAAAGTGTTACACGAAAATGTTACGTATTCACAGATATTACAAAAGTGTTACATGAAAGTGTTACATATTCATAAGTGTTACATAAAAATCAAAATTTTAAAAGTGTTACAAACGAAGTGTTACATAAAGTCATTTATGTTGTAGTGAATAAATATGTTTTGAAATTTACTTTATTTGATAAATTTATAATTCTAAATTGCTATTTTATTTTATGAATTTTTAAACCGTAGTACTTTGAAATCGGAAATAAAAAACATAATATAAAGAATATAATTAAAAGTATTGACAATTTTACGAGAATCTTACAAATACTATTCGTGATATATTCGTACATATTGCTACTTTTTTAAAATTTCGAGTTTAAATTGGTTTTTAACTTTTACTTAAAATTACATGATAGATACGAAAGAAATTTAAAAATTTCGAGAATTTTGTTACTATATATGGTTAAGATTACAATATATTTGAATATTTATTTTTTAAATTTCGATTTTTTTTTTTGTTTGAATTGGATAGTTTAGAATTTAGGTGCAGTTAATTATAATTCTTGATGTGGGTATATATATGCTAAACTAGATATGCCCCCGGCCGTGCATGGCAAGGCTAGAAATTGATTATATATAAAAACAAAAACGTTCCAAATTATCGAACTCTCAATTTTTCCCATTCTAATTCATTTGCCGTTTTCGGAAAATATTAGATTTGGATATTATCGCTTGACTACAGTGTAATCCTGTTAAATGATAGTATATTTATCTAAAATAACATTATCTCAATACAATGGTAACTCCCACATTCAGTTATTTGCGACAATGTCTATAAAAAGACGATATTCTCACAAACTTTCAAAATTAGTCCAAATCCATATCCTGCATAATATTTTATGCGTAATCAAATTTTTTCTTGATTGAAATAGATAGTAATTAGGACACTGAATCCGTGAATTCCTGCATGATGTGAAATTTATCTTCGTAGTATTTTGTACCTGCAATATCCATTATATGAAAATCATATCCATAATCGTTGGTAAACATATCGTGTATAATTTTGTAGTCACATCCCCCAAAAAAAATTGTAGCCCTAATATCTTTTATAAAATTAGAAAAATATAATTACGGTTATGCTTACCAACTCGGCGTTCATTTTGTTTTATACTTTTCATTTATTATAATAATATAAATATATCAAATCTTATTATATATTTATGTTAAATATACAAACAGTGTATCACATGATGATGATGCTAGTTATATTTATACTAGATAAGTTATATAAAATATTAAATAAAGAAGAATTAGTAAATTAAAATAACAATATATTAGAGATAATATACATTATGACAATCCATCATCACTGCTATAGTTAGAGATTTGAATATATGGTAAAGATTTGTAGGAAAGAAAAATTAAAATAGTCCCGTAACTTTTTATTTTTTTGGCTTTAGTCTCGTAAGTTATTACTTTTTTTATTAGACGGTTTTGGGCTGAGATTATAAGCTCCTATAAGATGGTTTTAGGAGCTTATAAGCTCTTGCAAAGTGTTTGGCAAAAAAAGATGTTTAGGAGCTTAGAAGACACAAAAATAAGCTCTAAGAGCTTGTAAGATCTAAAAAAAAAAAGTTGTTATACCCCAACTTATTTCCATCTTATTTTTTAAGATCTTAATTATTACACTCAAATTTCACACACAATTCACCCTTACACATACTACACACACTACACACATTTCACACACTACACACACTACACACACTACACACATTTCACACATTACACACATTTCACACACTACACACACTTCACACTACACAGATTTCACACACTACACACATTTATATCTAAATCACTATATTCAATTGTAAGCTTATAAACTATTTTATCCAAACACTTTATTAACTTATAAGCTCCTTAAAAATTACATCTTATAAGCTCTTGAAACAACTTATAAGATGTTGGAGCTTATTAGATGTTTAAAATAAGCTTAGCCAAACACCCTCTTAGTCCTACATCTCTACTAATTCCTCAATTTTGGTCCAATTTTGACTCAATATTGACCAACTGACCAAAGGTCCCTTGATCTTCATGTGCCAGCGCGGTTTTGGAATTCCGACCAAAATTGTCCCATAACTTTTTACCTTTTGGATTTAGTTCCATAAGTTATTGTTTTTTCGATTTTGTCTCACATCTCTAGAAATTGCTCAATTTTGGTCTAATTTTGACCCAATGTTGACCAACAGATCGAAAAAGGTCACGTGACCTTCACGTGCTGACGCGATTTTGGAAATTTCGACCGACTTATATGTTTTATCAACTCATTGTTTGATGATTCTAACTCCTTGTTCTTTAACTCCACCTGCTTTTTTTCTTTAACGAGTAGCTCATTCTCTATCTCGATTACGGAAATGATTTCTTCGAGATTCATGCGGGCATTACGCAGGGCCTCAGTTTCAGCGTTCGTCTCGTTAAACCTTCGTAGGAGCCTTATTATTATGTGTCTGCTTCTATCACATGGAAGTACATCTACCCACCTAAAACTCGTACAATGACCTTCATTGTGCCAAAATTATACCCAGTATATTTTATTTAATTCAATTCAACCTTGAATAAACCAATAAAATTGAAGCAAGAACCAAAAATCATACTGGGTATTGCGAGCAGCCGTAGAACCTATGCCCAATATTTTCTTCTTTCCAAGAGGTTTAAATGGGAGAATTCAAACCATAATCGCACACAATGTTATTTTGCGAGCTACTGCTAGATTGAGACATGGTTCTTTGTCTTCGTTTGTTCTCCAATTTTGTGGGAGTTTAAGCCGCGACTTTCAGATAGAAAAGTTTGGAAGAGAAAAGTGAGGGGTTTTTCTTGTAGAAGAACGCGTACTGAAGAAGAAGAAGGGATGCAAATTCTGATTTATGAGTTAGATTGATAAGATATTACATTTTCTTATTTTGCATTTATATTTTTGGAGTTTAATTCAATTCAGGAAAAAGAAAAAATATAAGCTGACATTGTAAATGATTTGTTGATGTGGTCTCCTAATAAAAAAATAAAAAAAAATATTCCACCTTGGAAGTCCGGCAACACATGTCATAAGTAGCCGCAATTCCCAAAATTGAGCCGACACGTGAAGATCATGTGACATTTTCTGGTCAGCTGGTCAACATTGAGTCAAAATTAGATCAAAATTGAGCATACTAGAGATGTGAGACTAAATAGAAAAAAAAAAAAAAACAATAACTTATGGGCGTAAATCCAAAAAAGTATAAAGTTATGGGACCATTTTGGCTGGAATTTCCAAAACCACGCCAGCACGTGAAGGTCACGTGACCCTTTCCTGTTGGCTGATCAACATTGAGTTAAAATTGGACCAAAATTGAACAATTACTAGATATGTGAGACTATCGAAAAACAATAACTTATGATACTAAATTCGAAAAAGTAAAAAATTATTGGACCATTTTGATTTTTTCCCAAAATTAGTTCTAAATTTATAATATTTTGTTGGCAATTTGCTATATAAAATAATTATATGTGACATCTTTTAATTGATTCATTTTATAATAAAATAAAATAAAATAAATAAAAAAGGAAATAATAAAATTAAAACAAAGTAAAAGCAAACCTTTGTTGGTTCTTTTTCCGTTTTTAATATAAAATATAACAAATTAATTATTTTCATGAACTTTAATTTAACATGTACATTGCATTTTAAAATAAGTTATATTAAAAAAATGCAATTGTTTGTTGAGTATTTATATTAGAATGTTTATATAATATGAGTTGAGTTATTTGACTGGGTCTAAGGTACAAATAAAAACTAAATAATGTTAAGAATATTTTTTTATAATTACTTATTACCTAATCTCTTTATAATATTATTTATTTTTTTATATTTTTAGAGCTTTATTTTTATGAACAAATCATATATGTATCTTTTCTACAATATTACAACTGTACATAAATAGTAAAAAATAATTATTTTTCAATTTCTACATTCACTCACTACAAGAAAACGTGTTTTTAGCGGCGAAAATAACCAATTGGATTTCGCCGCTAAACCGAGTTAGCGACCAAAAAATTTCGCCGCCAGAGCCGTCGCTATTTCATCGTCGCTAATTTTGTTTGCGACGAAAATTAGTACATTGCCGCAAATATTAGCGGCAAAGTAAATAAGTTTGTCGCTAATAATAAAACTTATAAATAATATGAAAAAATATATATTAGCTGCAAATATTTTATTTCGCCGCCAATTTTGCGATGCAATTATAATATTTTGTCGCTAATTAATAAAATTATAAAATAATAATAATAAATATATTAGCCGCGAAAATGTAAAATTTCGTCGCTAATTATTAGCTGCAAAATTATATTTCGTAACTTAGTTTGCTGCGAAAACTTAAATTTTTGTTGCTAATTAATAAAATTATAAAATAATAATAATAAATATATTAGCCGCAAAAATTATATTTTCGTCGCTAATGTTGCGACGAAAATGTAAAAGTTCGTCGCTAACTATTAGCTGCGAAATTGTATTTCGTAGCTAAGTTTGGCGGTGAAAAGTTAAAATATCATCGCTAATTAATAAAATTATATTAAAAAAATTATTAGCTTCGAAATCTATATCTTGCAACAAAAGTTAGCGGTGAATATTTATTATTTTGTCGCTAAGAAAAAATTGTAACGCATTATTGAGTCTCGTTGCTATTTCGAAGAAAAAGCTAAAATGATATGCTCTTGAATAATTTATAAAATCATTCTAAAATAACTATTGTCAAAATAACAATTCAAAATGTCAACATATTCGGTACCACAAGTATTCAATTACTTAAACAAGAAGTTTCTAAAACACACACAAAAAAAAAAAAAAAAAAAAAAGAATTACGGTCCTCATTCCAAGCCCCTTCATCAACCCCATGAACCTGAAGAAAAAAAACCATTACATCATGTATCCATTTTAATTTTGCTACATATCGTAGTAAAAACAAGCTACATAAAACAATAAACTATACATTTACTAGCATTAATATGTAAAAATAATACCATAAACAAGCTGCATATTGAATTTGAGCCCTGTATATGTTGCCTGCTTTATTCACAAAACGTAGAAGATCATATATGTTAAATAGGTTATGAGTAGATCACCCAAATACATCCTCTATGCTATTTATTTCCTAAACAAGCTGCATATATATTGAATTTGTGGGACATCTTAACCCACCTGAGTTCAGGTAAGAGAAAAATGACCATAAGAATGAGAACAAGTATTTTACACGTGTGCCTCAAAGATGGAGCCTAAGTTAATATTACTTAAGTAACAATAGTCAATTGCTATCAAATATATTAACATGCCTCAAATTAATAAACAAAAGAATATAAAGTTTGAGCCGGCATGGAATGACATAGACAAATTATAATCAAAAAAACTAAAGTGCATACAACAAGCCAGGCATCCACCAGCATTGCCAGTGGCAAGACTGAGTTCATGGCCCTCCTGCAAAGTACAAGTATTCGGGGGCAGATGATTTATTTACAGGAAAAATACACGGCAAATTTGTGATCGGCATTGCTGCAAATCAATTTGAAAGACCATTCTGCCAAAAAAATGAGAATCAAAAGTGCAAAAGGGAATCATTCATAAGCTGTAATTATAAAAAGTTTACCCTTTCCAAGATCATCCTCAAGTTCATGAACCATAAAAGCTCTCCAAAAAACTGAGTTAGGACCACATCGTATGCCATTTGCCCATTCCATAATACTTGTAAAACTTGAAGATTTCAGGGTGTTTTACATCTATACTTCTTCTAGATAATTCAACTGGTAAATTAGAGATATCGAGTAGGACGGAATACATACATATAGAAAGATAGACTAACCTTTGAATCATTAGGATCCTTGCAAATCGATTTCTGCAAAAACAATTTTGACAAAAAGATTGAGAATGATCAGCACAAAAATGTAAATGCGATGAAACCTCTCAAAATCCAGCAATAGCCAACAACCCCCTTTATTACCAATCTCCTTGTATCTTTCTCCCGATGTCGCGCTTGTCCCCTGCAGCCCTGTATCAATCTTCCACAGCCGCTTTCTTCCGCTGTCGCGCCCTACAGCCTGTATATTTCTCCCGCAGCGGCTTTCTCCTGTAGTTGTGTTTATACCCAATTGTTGATTCTGCCGGTAGGGTTTTGGGAGGGGGAAAATAGATGTGCTTCGATCAGGATTTTGCGCGAAGGTATCTCGCTCAAAATTAAGGAGTATGAAAATTTGACAAATAAATTCTCAATTACATTAAGGGTCCGTTTGCTTAAGATTTGGCTCAATAGATTTAGAGGATCAAATCTTAAAAGCACATTCATTAACTCCCTTAGTCAGCATTCTTCAGTCTTAAGCAAACGGATCCTAATAGAGATACGGTAAGTTAGATAATTAAAGATTTTTTTAGAAATAATTATGGGGTACTATTGGAAAAAATTTACAAAAAAAATAAAGAGACAACTATTTATAAATAAAGAATAAAAGCTAAAAAAAGTCTAAAAAACGGAGGTAGTATTATATGTATTTATTTATGAGAGATAGGTAAATCATATTTAAGTCGCTATCTAAAGTCCAAAATAAAATAAATTATATAGATAGATAAATCTAGGAAAAATCGCACAAGATACCCTCTAACTTTGATCATTTGCTTAACATATCTTTTATGCTTATCACTTGTTAAATATATATATACTGCAATTTACAAATATTGCATGTTTTATCTGTTTACCTAGTACTATATGTACCTAGGCCAATAATAATCGGTTGTGCTACCGGTTACTACAGGTAAAAGGACTCTATGTACATACAACATTCGTAAAACATAAGCAAGTGATCAAAGATAACAGATATTTCGTGCAATTTTACCGATAAATCCAAGACCAACTAAAAAGAAAAAGAAAAATTAACAGTTGTACATGGTCATCAAGTAACCTATTGATTCATTTCATGATCTTTTATTCATAAATCATGTATTGTATTTTAATATATGGATAATAGATTATATAAGAATCATGTATTGCATTTTTAAATAAATATAGAATTTTAAAATATCATAGAAACTTTAGTGCAATAAAATTATTTGCATCAAATACTTGTAAGTTATAATCACATTAGTATAACTATAAAAAAAAAGCCTGCAGACGCCGTTAATATAAGCGGCAAAGTGTGAACTTTCACAGCAAATAATACTGTTAGCGATAAAATATGTCTTTCTCACTAAAATTATCAGAATTTAAATATACCAAAAAAAATATTTTTCACTTATTTAATTCGATATTTTAGTAATTGGCAAAGAATATTAAGTTATTTGTCGCTAATGTTAGCGGTGAAAATGGATAATTAGCCGCAATATGTTATAAAAGTTAAAAAAATCAGAATTAACTATTTATTTAACCATAGCATATATATTTTGCGACAAATATTAATATATTCGCCGCTAACTTTGCAGCGAAAATTATATATTCATCGCTAATGTTAGCGAGAAGATATAAATTTTTTGCAGCAAATTGCAAGTAGCGACGAAATACCTACAGGCGTCGCTAAAATTATTATAATTTAAATTACTAAGAAAATAATTTAAAATAATTTTTGCGACAAAGTATAATATATTTGCCGCTAAGTTTGCTGCGAATAGTGTATTTTCATCGCTAAATTAGCGACGAAATGTAGGTTTTTGTCGCGAATTAAACATAGCGACAAAATATTTCCAAACGTCGCTAAAGTTAGCGGCGTATGGAATAATTTCGCCGCAAATATTTTTTCTTTTGTCGGCTTCACACTAAAATTATTATAATTTAAATTACTAAGAAAATAATTTCACTATTAATTTCGATATTTTAGTGATTTGCGATGACTTTTAAGTGATATGTCGCTAAATGTTAGCGGCAAAAATACATATTTTGCCGCTATTTGATATATAATAAATAGAAAATTAGATTCAACTATATATTTTTTAAAAACACATGTTTTTGCGACAAAGTATAATATATTTGCCGCTAAGTTTGCTGCGAATAGTGTATTTTCATCGCTAAATTAGCGACGAAATATAGGTTTTCGTCGCGAAGTAAAAATAGCGGCAAAATATTTCCAAACGTCGCTAAAGTTAGCGGCGTATGGATAAATTTCGCCGCAAATATTTTTTCTTTTGTCGGCTTCACACTAAAATTATTATAATTTAAATTACTAAGAAAATAATTTTATTATTAATTTCGATATTTTAGTGATTTGCGACGACTTTCAATTGACATGTCGCTAAATGTTAGTGGCAAAAATACATATTTTGTCGCTATTTGATATATAATAAATAGAAAATTGGATTTAACTATATATTTTTTAAAAATACATGTTTTGCGACAAAGTATAATATATTTGCCGCTAACTTTGCTGCGAATAGTGTATTTTCATCGCTAAATTAGCGACGAAATGTAGGTTTTCGTCGCGAAATAAAATTAGCCACAAAATATTTCCAAACGTCGCTAAAGTTAGCGGCGAAGCATGAAATTTTGCCGATATTTATAATTTTAGCGGCGAATATGAATTTTGCATCTAAAAATTCGCCGCTATTTACGCATTTTCTTGTAGTGACTGATAATATTTGATTTTTTATAAAGAACAAAAAAGATAAAGCGGATGAACATATGTGACCACGTTAGGGATGAAAAGAATTTAGAGATCTGTTTTATATTTTGTAGTTTTCTCGCTCAAATGTTTTGATTTTTCCAATGTTCTAAAGACATTATTAACTTTTTAATTCACTTCTTAATTTATTTGCAATAGATAAAAAAACGAACTTCTTATCTTAATATTTAATCTGATACTGATATTGAATATTTTGATATAATATACTCCCTCTGTCCCGGTCTAATTTGCACACCTGATCCGGCTCGTATATTAGGAAAAAAAAAAACTTTTTTTTGCTTTTTTTTTTTTTAACTTTTTTCAAAGGTGGAGATTGAGGGTGGAGATTTTAGGGGTGGAGGTTGTAAAATTTCTTTCCATTTTGAGGGTATGCAAAATATAAGGAGACGACCGAAAAAGAAAAATGTGCAAATTAGGACGGGACGGAGGGAGTATTAAATATAAAATCAACAACTGTTTGTTGGTGTATT
The DNA here is from genome assembly GCA_958295605.1 of Ajuga chamaepitys. NCBI lineage: Eukaryota > Viridiplantae > Streptophyta > Magnoliopsida > Lamiales > Lamiaceae > Ajuga > Ajuga chamaepitys. Next base: position 73,142,476 of record OY282495.1, read on the forward strand.
ATTGTGCTTTGATTTTAATATTTTTTGTGAGTTAAACCAGTGTTGTTATAACCAGACCGAAGATTAAACTGGACTTATCACCGATTGACGGTTCAACCAGTTGGATTGATTGGACCGCTGATTTAACTGAAAAACTGAAAATCGTCTATTTTAATTTTATTTTTATGATAATAGATATAATTACCATATCACAATCCACACAAAATAAATAATTATTTTAAAAAAATATTTAACAAAGTTTAAAATTCATTTAAATCAAAACAATCCACTTCATAGTTCAATATAACTTGAGAAGTAGGTCATCAATAAAATCAAAAGGGTCAAAGTAGGTCATAATATTTTATTTTGCAGGGTGCTTCTTTGTAGGAAGTTCGAAACTAGAAGCCCCAAGGAAAGAAGGGTGAACATCATATTAACTGAAGAAGAAGACTAATTGTGCAAGAGAAAAAAAGTGCAAAACTTAAGAAAAAAAATAAAGAAAACGTGTAAAGAAATAAAGCAAAATAGGTGAAAGTTATAATAAACAATAAAAAGAGTTGGTGCCGACGGTTTAACGGTTCGCACGGTTTATCGATTCTACTGTTTTTAGTGGTTCAGTCCGGTTATTCTCGATCCGACCTTAAAAACGGTTCGCACGGTTATATCAGAATAAGCACGCAACTAAAGTGTTTCTGGTGTTGCATAAAAGTGTGTTAGGACAATGGATGACATGCACACTGTAAATAAATATAGTGCACGAATTAGATAGAGATGACAAGCAAAGTTGTTTTGAGATAATATAAAATTTCTACTATTTCATGATGCGATTTTGATTTGTAGAATTATTATTGATCTCAATGGAGGAATCAGTAAGTTTTTACCATATCTTGCAATACACATAATTTTGACGTTTTAGATACTTTTCATAAATTCTACCAACTTTCTCTGGGCTCAATCCTAAAATTTATCTACTTTTTAACCTATCACAAATTTGGTCAAATCGTTATCCCCTGAAACATATACTCCATCCGTTCCTTTTTATCCATCCATTTATACAAATCAATTTTTCCATTAATTAGGATTTCAAAATACATCTGCAGCCTTTTAAGTACTCCTTTAACTATAAAAATTCATTGATTTTATCAAATTCACAATTCTTTGTTAATTTATTATGGTTATTTATGGAAAAAAAGATGGTAAAATAACATCAATAATGACATTGTGACACTTAAAAAGGAACGATGTTTTGGATAGAACGGAATATTAGTTGAGGGTATATTTGTCAAGTTATTTAATTCTTAATTGTTCCTCTTCATCCGAAAACGTCAATTATTATGGAATGGAGGAAGTATTGTTTTGGATTTCAAATAGGGATTATTAAATAATATTCTAAAAGTATTAACTAAATTTTCTTAAGAAATTATTAAGTAATTTTAATTTAGATAATATGATTAATAATTTATGTTTTATATATATATATTTTTTAATTTTATTCTTTAAACTAACACACACAAAAGTAAATTGGAGCCAACATTGTAAGATTTTTTTTTTTCTTCATTTTCTTATGATCCAATTGTGAATTGGAAATTATTTTGGTTTCTATACGTATACTTTGCCCTAAAGATTTTTTTTTTTGTTATTTTATTGGTTTTTTGTTATTTTTTTTTCCTCCTAAATTTGTTAACATACAAATTTTTCTAATCCGTGTCTTATTTGATATTTGAAACTAACAATTTTTTTCACAATATCTTATTTGGAGTTTGGGGTATTTGTTATTTATATTGCATTTGTACTGTAAAAAAAGATTAGTTGAAGGGCTTAGGAGACGCACATGAGCCTTACACAGCAAACAACAAAAACATTCACAAACTTTTCCTCCAAAATTAAGACTAAATTCTCAAACGTGAATTTCTCCAGGGATTCATTGAAAATTATAACTTGGAAAGAGGAGAAATCCAACCGCCAAAATATGGGACTAATATTGTGATTTTCGCTAGTTTTCCTGTATGTGATTTTTCAAAGTTTTCAAGTATTTATTCATTAAGTATAGAATAATTGACCACATTTTTTAAATAATATAATATGACATTTAGTTTATTAAAATCTATATCTATCTATCTATATATATATGCTCCCTCCGATTCATAAAAAATGTCATTTTACACATTCTGAAAAATTTCACAATAAGTGTCACTTTACCATAAAAAATACAATTCTTCCAATATTATCTTAAACAACCTACTTAATTTAGTTGATTATTTCCTTATTTCATAAAATATACCAATTAAATATCAATCCTTAATTTCTCAAAAAATAGCTAAAATGTCATTCTTTAAGAAACGGAGGGATTATATAATAACAAAATTCTCCCAAAAAAGTAACCTAGGAATTTTCTCGCCTAAATCCCTTTACTATTTATGAAAAATATAATTTTTAGCATAAAATATTTTATTTGGAGATAAATCAACATATATTTGCCTAAAATATATTTAGCTACCATTATTGGAAATCAATAGTAACTCCCCACAATCAGCTTAATTTGTCCAAATCTATAAAAGGAGAAACTCACACAATCTTCCAAAAAAGATCTGAACTCATAACTCACAGAATCTATTCCACACAATCATTTGATTTTTAATTGAAATCGACATAAATCAAGTTGTTGATTCAGTCAAATTTTGTGTCTACTTTCAATTTTTTTTTTCTTTAAATAACTTTATTTGCTGGAATCTAAAATATGGGGAGGGTGCGAAAATGTGGAGAAGGGAGTGTTGTGGGATGAAGTTTCTCAGTAAAGCAAAATTACTATTTTTTTTTCTTTTTTGTTCTAATATGTACTAGTAATATCCCCGTATAATGCACGGTTTGTAAATTTAACATGAATATATAATAAAAAGTTAGTAGATTATATGGTTATAATATAATGAAATATTATAATTAACATATAATAAGTGTTGAAAATTTATGTGCTTGTTAATTTAAAATATAGAAATATAAGTAAGTTATGAATCAGTTATTTAAGATATTGATATTTTTTCATCACTGCACAAAGGTAATATATTCTCTTTATACAATATGAATTGTTTTATCATTATAAAAGTTATCAAGTTTTTTGTCCCTTATGTTGCTCGAAGGAAATTGAAAAAAATAATGGTTTATGATCTTGCGAGTTAGAAAATTCAGATGCATCTTGCAGTTTCTTCCGCATCTTGATTTTCGATTTACGTATAAGGGGAATAAAGTGAATTTTAGTTCCTTGAGTACCAAGAAATCTATATATGCTAGTGATTTGAGATTGATTCCTTGCATCAATCCATCTCTCTTGAGATTATACTAAGAAAAATATGAATATAAGAATGTATCTTATCTTACTACTCCCTCCGTCCCGGCTTAAGTTTCCTACTTTGACCGGGCACGGAGGTTAAGAAAAAGGTGATTTTGTGGAATCTTTGACTTTTTAAAAGGTGGAGATTGAGTGTGGAGATTTTGAGGGTATAGATTATGAGGAAAATTTGCCATTTATGGGCTGGAAAGTTAAGTTGGGACAAACCAAAAAGAAGTGTAGGAAAGTTAGAGCGGGACGGAGGTAGTATATAATAAAATGGAACCCTCTATGAGAGGAAACCAAGAGCATTTTCCCGCCTATTTTACCTACTAAAATAGGTAGTTTAATCATTACTAATATTATAATAATAATAATTATAATAATAATAATAATAATAATAATAATAATAATAATAATAATAATAATAATAATAATAATAATAATAATAATAATAATAATAATAATAATAATAATAATAATAATAATAATAATAATAATAATAATAATAATAATAATAATTCGGCAAAAGAAATTAGTTCCAAATTTAGGGTTTTTATTGGCAATTTTCTATATATATAAATTACAAGAGAGAATCTATGATTGATTTATTATATATATGGAAAACTATTTACCAAAAATTAAAACACAAATAATTTTCCGTTACATTTCCCTTTTTTTATGTATAATATGAAATTAATCTATTTGCATGGATGCAAAAAACACTACAACATAAATGACTTTAAGTAACATTTTGTTTGTAACACTTTTAAAATTTTAACTTTTATGTAACACTTTGGTAATACTTAAGAATATGTAACACTTCCATGTAACAGTTTTGTAAAATGTGTAAATATGTAACACATTCATGTCACACTTTTAAAATAGGTAATACTTTGGATGTAACACTTTTTAAACTAGTAGTATCCCGTGCGATGCACGGTTTGTAAGTGCAAATGAATAAATTAATATTTTTTTATATTTTTATATAATTTTAATATAATAAAATATTACAATAAATAAATAATAAGATATGAAAAATTATATATTAATGGAAAAAGAGTGCAGTGAAAAGTATTAAAGACTAAAATATATATTAGAATGGATATTTATTTTTCTTAATGTATGAATATCTCTAGCATCCTTCCATAGAAGTCATGTTGATGATTGGGGCTGGAATTGCAATATGCAGTTGACAGAGGATATATTTGTAATGTTAAAAATTAGTTACTGTCTTCATAAATAATTTTTCATTAATAATAGTCAATAAATTTATAAAAAGAAAATAATTTTAAAAAAATATATTTTTTTCGGCCCAGACAAAATCAGCCCAAATAACTTTATCATATTTATTTAGGCTAATATATGGCAAGTTATTGCCAATAATTGTGTTTTATATTGGGTTGAATTTTATATACCAAAAATTGTGATTTCCAGAATTAGTAATAGATTTTGGGTAGGAAAACTTCAAAGTTACTAACTTCAGTGGATTTTGTTATTATATTAAGAATAGATAGTTGTTTCCAAATTCTAACCATAAGACCTCCAAATATGACGACATTGAAGTTGGAGAAGAATGCAGTTTTGGGTCACCCAGCCCATTACACGGCCCATGCGATATGAGTCGAGTCTTACATGCGTTTTTTCCTAATTTTTTGAGGATTTTCATCCTTCAACTCATATCTTAATTCCCCAACTATAAAGGGGGGCCTAAAGATAAATTTTTATACATCTTATGTCATAATTTGGAGTGTCAAGCAAGGGATTCAAGGAAGAGTTCAAGAATTCAAGAGCAAGAAACATTCAGTTATATCTTTTTAATTGTTTTGTTCTTAGCTACTTATGATATTTTTGAGGATTCATTTTTTACTACCGAGAGGTTTATTATTAAACTCTGACACTCAAAACTACACAGATTGAAATACAATGGTTCCTGAAGAAAAACACCTTCCTGGAGAAAAATCAATATTTTCTCAATATATAAACACCTTCCTGGAGAAAAATCAATTGGGCTTCATTACCGAGCCCAGAATATGAATACTTATCAATCACAATCTTTGGAAATTATAATATGATATACTGCCTTGAGTTTTGAGTTGGAAAGGTTATGTTGCGAGATTCGTGTAAATCAATTGTAACTTATTACCAAATTTAAATGCAATTCCGGAATTAAATGGTTTGAATGTTTTAACATATATAAGGTAATATCAATTAGGGATAATTACAAAATGGCCGCCGAACTATTAGCACTTTTTCACTTCGGCATATAAACTATTAACAGTGACTAAACCGCCGCCAACCTATTTGAATATTACTACTCGAAAGCTGTCGGCCAGAATACCGCCCAAATTCATTGCACACCCGATTTCGGAAAACCACCTTTTGGGGCAGAATTTGGGCGGTATTCTGGCCGGCAGCTTTCGAGTAGTAATATTCAAATAGGTTGACGGCGGTTTAGTCACTGTTAATAGTTTATATGCCGAAGTGAAAAAGTGCTAATAGTTCGGCGACTATTTTGTAATTATCCCTGTTGTAATTTGGATCAAAAACACTCACAAGAACACCCTAACTACTCAAGAATCACACACACTCAATAATGATGATATGAATTCAAACTAAATGAATTGTAAAGAACAAGAAGAATTACGTGGTTCGGATTCAATGAGAATCCTACATCCACGGCACCAAACTCTCACACCTTTATTGATTCCAAGAAGAACAATTACAAGAAGCTTAAACAAGATCAAAACCAGAAAAGAACACACACAAGCTACAATGCACTTTCTTCTCTTTTTGTATCTCACCCTCTCATTCTTCTCCCTATGTCAATTCTGTGTTGTGAGCTGCTGCATCCACGGTTTTCCACTTATACCAAGTAACCGTCATCCACCTAACCAATCAAGACCCTTGGCAACCGTCAAATACTTCCAAAACAGCCTAACAGAAACAGAAACGGTTATCTGCAATTCTCGGCCACTAATAACCGTTATTGGACCGAACAATACTAAACCAATTCGGCCAGAACTGGTTCGAGGACTGAACCGGAATTCGGCTAGTAATGGGCCGAACACTGCATGAAACCTTCTTTTATGTTGAACCTGATTTAGATGACTTCCAATGATCCTTTTGATTGTGTTTTATCATATTAAACTTCTTTTAAGTGAAGCTTAATAACTCCAAATGATTATTTGAGCTTAACTCTTCACAATTCTCCACCTTAAGCTCAAACTCATCAATTCAAACCAGTCACTGACTTTCCTCAGTAACCTTCCTCTGATCTTGCTCCTCAACATAACTTCTCATATTGATAAGATCCAAGCATAACTGAAACTTTGCTGCTGGAAGAGATTTGGTGAAACAATCTGCAGGATTTACATCAGTGGATATCTTCTTTACATGTATCAACCCTTTGCTCACCAAGTCTCTTACATAATGTAATCTGACATCAATATGCTTTGTCTTCTCATGATGACTCTGATGCTTGGCTAAATGTATTGCACTTTGACTATCACAACAGATAGTCACTTGATGTTGGAACACACCAAATTCTTTCACAATTCCCTTTAACCATACTGCTTCTTTGATTGACTCTGTTAGTGCCACATATTCTGACTCAGTAGTTGACAGAGCTACTACTGACTGGTGGTATGCCTTCCAACTGATAGCTGTCCCAAACAAGGTAAAAACATACCCAGTAATAGACTTCCTTGTATCAATATTAGCTGCATAATCAGCATCAACATATCCTGTCAATGCATTTTCCAAGCTGTCTTGCTTCTGGAACTTCAAACCCATGTCAGCTGTTCCTCTGATATACCTCAATACCCACTTCATAGCCTCCCAGTGTTGTGCTCCTGGATTCCCCATATATCTGCTTACTATGCTCATGGAATGAGCCAAGTCTGGTCTGCAACAAACCATAGTATACATCACACTGCCCACTGCACTTGCATATGGAACTCTTCTCATATATCCTTCTTCCTGATTTGATTTTGGGCATTGCTCAAGAGACAATCTGATATGCTGTCCCAGAGGTGTAGAAACAATCTTGCTCTGATGCATATTATACCTTTCCAAGACTTTCACTAAGTAATCCTGTTGAGATAGGAATACTTCATTTCTACTCCTGTTCCTTAGAATATTCATTCCAAGGATTTTCCTTGCCTCTCCAAGGTCCTTCATTTCAAATTCAGTCTTCAGTAGCTCCTTTACTTCACTTATACCAGCTTGAGTTTCACAAGCAATCAACATGTCATCCACATAAAGAAGTAAAAATATCCTTGATGACTGAGAGTTGGTCTTGAGATATACACAACTATCATACTTGCTTCTCTTGAAACCAATCCTCAACATGAACTCATCAAACCTCATGTACCATTGTCTAGGACTCTGTTTGAGCCCATATAAAGACTTCTTCAGTAGACAGGCTTTCTTGTCTGGTTCTGGGACATGAACTCCTTCTGGAATTTTCATATAGATTTCTTCTTCAAGCTTTCCATGAAGAAAGGCTGTAGTCACATCCATCTGATGTAGATAAAGGTTATACTGAGCTACCAAAGCAAGTAAGATTCTTATGGAGCAGTGCTTTACAACAGGTGAGAAAATCTCAGTGTAATCTGTCCCTTCTTTCTGAGTGAACCCTTTTGCAACTAATCTGGCCTTATATCTGAGCTTTGTTGGTTTTGAGGACTCTATCTTCTTCTTAAAGATCCATTTGCACCCCACAAGTTTCTGTGATTTAGGTTTATCCACTACTTTCCAGGTGGAGTTCTTATCCAAGGATAACAGCTCTTCTTGTATAGCCACTGTCCACTTATCACTTTCAGAGCTCCTCATTGCTTCTTGATATGATTCTGGTTCAGAGCTTTCAACTTCTAGAGCAGTATATAAAGCATAAGACACTATATCAGCTTGCCCATATCTCTGAGGTGCATGTATTTGCCTTCTCTGTCTATCTCTCACTAGCTGGTATGATCTTATTGTATCCACTTCTTCATCCTCTAGAGTGTCAGCTTCTGTATTTACATCAGGCTCCAATTGTGGTTTTGTATTATCAAGCTCCACCTCAAGCTGATCTTGATAGGAGTTTGAGTTGTTAGTCTCTCTGTTGTTCTCCTTCAGAAGTGGCATCTTTGATTCTTCAAATATGACATCTCTACTGATCAAGCACTTCTGATTCCCTGGTTCAATACACCATAGTTTAAACCCTTTCACTCCTTGAGGGTATCCCAGGAAGATACATTTTAGAGCTCTTGGCTCTAATTTGTCTTGTTTTGTGTGTGCATAAGCTAGGCAACCAAACACCTTCAACTCTGAATAACTAGCTGGTTTCCCACTCCACATTTCTTCAGGGGTTTTGAAAGACAGAGCAGTGGAGGGGGATCTGTTTATTAGAAAAGCAGCAGTTGTGACAGCTTCCCCCCAGAAGCTTTTGCTTACTCCAGCACTGATCATCATACACCTTACTCTTTCTAGGAGAGTCCTGTTCATTCTTTCCACCAACCCATTTTGCTGTGGAGTGCCTGCAACAGTTTTATGTCTCTTGATACCCTTTCCTCTGCAAAACTCATTAAACTCTTCAGAAACAAACTCTAGACCATTGTCTGTTCTGAGGTGTTTTATTTGTTTCCCTGTTTGGTTTTCCACCTCAATAACCCAGTCTTTAAACTTCTGTAGAGTGTCAATTTTGGTTTTCAGAATGTATACCCAGACTTTCCTTGAGTAGTCATCTATGATTGACAGAAAATATCTTTCTCCACTGAGTGTTTGCACCTTGGATGGACCCCAGAGATCTGCATGTATGTAGTCCAGCTTGTCATTTGTTGTGTGCTCTGATTTGTTAAACTTCAGTCTCTTTGCTTTGCCATATACACATGACTCACATAAGTCCATGTGAGTGATTTTATCCCCACACAGTACATTCTGCTTACTCAGCTCCTCCAGGCCCTTTTCACTTATGTGAGCTAGTCTTTTATGCCAAAGAAGAGTGTTATCTCTTTCTTTAGCCATGGAAACTTCTCCCAGGACTGTATTTCCCTGAAGGAAGTACAGTTCATTTCTTTTCACAGCTTTGATCACCTCCAAAGACCCCTTTGACACTGTTAGGACTCCACCTTCAGATTGAAACTTATACCCTAATGAATCCAACATACCAAGGGATATAAGATTCCTCTTAAGTTGAGGTACAAACCTCACATGTTCCAAGATTCTAACAGCTCCATCAAACATCTTGATCATAACAGATCCAATTCCTTTCACCCTGCATTCAACATCATTTCCTAATAGCACAGATCCTCCATCTATATACTTTATAGTTTTGAACCACTCTTTTATAGGACAGATGTGAAAAGAACATCCTGAATCTAACACCCATTCAGTGGATACAGGGTTTGAGGAGATAGTTAATACCTCAGCATAGTCTGTATCACCTTTGGCTTCAGTCATGTCTGCAGTAGGTTTGGCCGGTTGATGCTTCTGATGTTGATTCTGAGGTTTCTTGGGTTGATTCTTTGCCTTGGTGGGGCAATCTTTTGCCAGGTGTCCCACATTATGACACTTGAAACACTTTCTGGTTTCTTTGTCAGTTTCCTGAGATTGAGCCCCTTTCTTCCAATTCTGCTGGTTCTTTTGATTGGCTTGTTTCTTGTGAAAAGCCTTCTTGATAATCAATCCTTCAGCTTGCCTTTCACTTTGATGATTATCAACTCCCTTTTGCAGCTCTTTAGATCTAAGAGCTCCTTCTACTTCCAGCAGAGTCAGTCTAGTTTTACTCCCAAATAGGAGAGCATCCTTCAGGTTTTCATATGACTTGGGCAAAGAACTCAATAGGATCAGGGCCTTGTCTTCATCTTCCATATTGACTTCAATGTTTTCCAAATCATCCAGGATTTTCTTGAATTCATCTATCTGATCTGTGATAGACTTTTCTTCAAACATCTTGTAAGCAAACAACTTCTGCTTCATGTAAAGTCTGTTTGCTACAGATTTCACCATATAAACTTGATCCAATTTCTCCCAAACACCTTTTGCAGTAGTTTCTTTGGATACTTCCCTTAAGGCCTTATCTCCAAGGCTTAAGATGATAGTGCTGTGAGCTCTTTCCAGCACTGATTGCTTCTCTTCAGGTTTCATTGCAATAGGAAGATCATCTTCCCCCTTTAGAGCAACTGCAAGGCCCTGCTGCACCAGGAGTGCCTTCATCTTGACTTTCCATAATCCAAAATCTGAATTCCCGTTGAATTTCTCCACATCAAATCGAGCTGTAGTCATGGCTTTCCCACAGACGGCGCCACTTGTTGTAATTTGGATCAAAAACACTCACAAGAACACCCTAACTACTCAAGAATCACACACACTCAATAATGATGATATGAATTCAAACTAAATGAATTGTAAAGAACAAGAAGAATTACGTGGTTCGGATTCAATGAGAATCCTACATCCACGGCACCAAACTCTCACACCTTTATTGATTCCAAGAAGAACAATTACAAGAGGCTTAAACAAGATCAAAACCAGAAAAGAACACACACAAGCTACAATGCACTTTCTTCTCTTTTTGTATCTCACCCTCTCATTCTTCTCCCTATGTCAATTCTGTGTTGTGAGCTGCTGCATCCACGGTTTTCCACTTATACCAAGTAACCGTCATCCACCTAACCAATCAAGACCCTTGGCAACCGTCAAATACTTCCAAAACAGCCTAACAGAAACAGAAACGGTTATCTGCAATTCTCGGCCACTAATAACCGTTATTGGACCGAACAATACTAAACCAATTCGGCCAGAACTGGTTCGAGGACTGAACCGGAATTCGGCTAGTAATGGGCCGAACACTGCATGAAACCTTCTTTTATGTTGAACCTGATTTAGATGACTTCCAATGATCCTTTTGATTGTGTTTTATCATATTAAACTTCTTTTAAGTGAAGCTTAATAACTCCAAATGATTATTTGAGCTTAACTCTTCACAATCCCTATCAATTAATGCAGCCAATTATACCATATATAAGGCTTAACCAATTAATGCAGCTAATATTGAAGTTTACCAGAATTAGTAATGTTGTTTTGGGCGGGAAAATGTTGATATTACTATTCTTGGCGGATTTTGTTATATTATATGGTATAGATAGTAACACTTTTGGAAACACTTTTACATATATAACACTTTTTACGTAACACTTATAAATAAATAACACTTTCACGTAACACTTATAAATAAGCAACACTTTCAATAAAATTATGTATTTCTTTTATTCTAAACTAACAATATACTTTCGGATTTATTTTTCTCATATGACTCTTGAATAATTAAAATCTTTCAATCGTTTATATTTTAAAAATGATTTTTTAGGCCAAGTTTTATATACGTGTTAAATCTTAACTATCGCAATAGAACATTTGTAACATGAGATGATGAAAACAATCGACTAAAATAACAATTTTTTAGAGCATTTGAGAATTTACTTATTAGTCATATAGCATAAATTTTATTATGCTTTTTGTGTGTATGTATGTGTGTATAAATATACACACATTATATTTTACTAACAACGAGAAAGGATCTTTATATCTTAAAATTTGAATATATTTTAGTATAAAACGTTGAACTTGAAATATTTTGTCATGTTTTTCATGTTCGTAAGTTTATTTTTGTATTTAATTTTATATTATATATAACACAAGAAATTAATCAAGTACTAATTTTTCAAGGTGTCTTGAAATTATCTACTTATTGCAATTGAAATTAATGATAATGCCTTAATATTTTATAAAATAATTTGATGTAACAAATTAGTGAGATATTGAATAAATTATAAATGTGTGTGTGTGTGAGTGGACGAAATTAGAGAAAAAACAATTAAAGAAAATTTGTATCAAATTATATACTAGGATATGTTAAATAAAATTAAGTTATATAGTTGTAGTTTGGTAAAAATTTAATCATGAGAATAGTTTTTTAATTGTTAGAGCAAAAAAATCATGTATATATAGCCTTTCTTATAAAATAAAACAATAGAGTTATAGCCTAGTGGTTTGACATTTACAGTCAAAGAACATGCAAACATGCAACCTGGGTTCGAAACCCAACAATGACAAATATTCAACATTTTTTATTTTTAAAATAAGTGCTGCATAATGACTTATATGTAATATTTTCTTAGTGTTACAATTTAAAATCTAATGTAACATTTATGAGAAGTGTTACTAAAGATCATCTAAGGTGTTAATTTAGACTTTAGGCAGCATTGACAAATGTATCGTCAATAAAGTGTTACAATAGACAAAAGTGTTACCTAAAGTCTATTGTAACACTTTTTGGTATATATGTAACACTTTTTAGGTGTTACATAAACTCATTTATGTTGTAGTGATGCGGTCTAGGTGCGACCTAGGCGCTAGGCGTTTCCAACCCACCTCCGGTTATGTCGAATTGACCCCTTAAGCGTTTTTTGAGCTAGGCACCGCCAGCTGCTAGGAGGTCCTAGGTATTTTTTTAAATTTTTATTATTTTTTTTTATTTTTTATTGAAAACATCATCGTTTTTTGAACTTGAGATAGTCAATCTTAAAAGTTAAAACCCTCACTCTCCTCATTCCAGCGCAGAAAAATGAAACAAAAGCTAAAACCCTCTCCTGCACACTTCAAGTTCCCCCGTCACCCCTTGTTTTCATTCCATCTTGTATAATTAATTAACAATATGAACCTTTGTACTGAAGTTTGGCTCACTACAAGTATAAACCTATAATGTAGACATTTATTTTTATTTTTTTTTTAAATGAGGAATTATCTAGGCGCAGCCTAGGCGGCGATTAGGCGCTCTAGGTGATAGGCGGCCCCAAACCATTCCGCCTCCGATTTTCGCCTTCTGCAACCATGTCTATTTGACATATATCACACATTTAAAATAAGTTACATTAAGAATTAAAAATAGTTTTGGATTATTTAGGTTATATTTGTACACGTAGTATGAGTTGGATTATCTGAATTTACTTTGAGTTGTTGATAAAAAAACTAATTAATTATTTTACACTAAAAAAAATTATTAATATTTATTAGATATATTTTAGATATATTTTAAAAATAATGCTCAATTTAATTTATTTTTGAAAATCTTAATTTTATTCTATACAGAAATCCATATAATTTTATCATTAATATTATATTTTAGAAATAGTAAAAATCAATTATTTTACGCTTCCAAAATTAGAGATAATATTTTTTTTTATGAAGAACAAAACAACTAAAAACTCTCATGTGAGGGATGCGAAAATTTAGAGATTTATTTCATTTTTTTTCTTTGTGGCTTTGTCTATCTCAATGAGAAACTTTAGAGATTTATTTCTTTCTTTTTTGTAGCTCTGCCCATCTCCTTTCTATCTCTTTGAAAAGTAGTTTCTCCAACATCTTAAAGGCACGAATAATTTTTTTATGGATTAATTTTTTTATTTAAATAGTTGATAATCAATTATCCTTTCTCAATATTTATTCTAATACTCATATTGATATTAAATGTAAAATAAGCAATGATTTATTGGTTTGTTATTGGACTTAAAATAGACCACTTGTTGTGGATTAAATTATTTATATTAAATTTGAGTTAGAAATAAAATAAATAAATATTTTTTCTAATGAAACAAATATATTTTAAATCGTGCATCGCACGATGAAAATTCTAGTATTTATAAAAGAATTATTGGATTAATTTATTTTTTAGCCTATTCAATATAAATAGTCCAACACGCAATAATCCAAAAGATTCAATTGATACTTATTTAATTTGCAAGAAAAAATCAAAAATCAAATATCAACAAATTAACCCATAGTAACTACTCTTATCTAGCACAAATAATCACAAACAAACAATTGCTTATTTTAAAACTAATATTTTATTTTGATATATGCGACATGGGTGTTTAATAAAATGTGAAAATATGACTAATTTGATGTGTTATTTGTAAAAAGCAAATTAGAAATGAAAAAAACAAATTGCATTTAAAATATACTTTTTATTTTAAAAGAAAGGTTGCTTTTCCAATTAAATTTTCTTAAATTTTAATCTTCCAATTATCACATAATATATTAGTAGGAAAACTCTTTTAATTTTTGTTACGAGAAGTTTTACTTTTATTATATAGTATGATAGAATGATTTCACAATTTTGTTTTTCATGCCAACGCTTTCTTATTGATTATGTACCAATTTCATCTTATGATGATACATCTATTTCACATTAAGATGACTTATGAATATTGAATGCTCATGAAACATTTTATTGAAGCTCAAGGAGGTGAGCTATGAGAGAGGAAGAAGGAGCTTAGAGAGAAATTGTAACTGCCTTCATTAATTAATAAAATCAGTGTATTGTCTCCTATTTATACATGCAGTAAATGAAAAAATTAAGTAGGCTAATTAATTACATAATGAAACTAACTAACTGATTTATAGTTATATATTTACTACATTTACTAATTATTATTTATATATACTCAATGCCCCCCCTCAAAATGTGAATGTATGTTGATCATTCCTATTTTGATCTTGAAATTCTGAAATAAGGCTGGAGACAAGGGCTTGGTCATAGTATCAGCAAGGTTGGCCTCCGTTGGGACGTGTATGAGTTTGACCAAGCCTTCCTTGATCTTTATTCGTGTATAATGGTAGTCTATTTGAATGTGTTTGATTTTCTAATGGAGAACTAGGTTGTGAGCTATTGAGAAGGCCGTTTTACTGTCAGTATAGAGTATGGCTGGCCAGGGATGATGAATTTGAAGATCTTGATGGATGTATTTGATCTATTGAAGTTCTGCTGAAGTGTATCCTGTGGCTCTATATTCAGCTTCTGCTTAACTCTTGCTGACTGTGGTTTGCTTCTTTAACTTCCATGAGATTAAGGATTGGCCAAGATGTATAGCTATTACGCTTCTTCTGGCTTGGGGACATCTTGCCCAATCTGAGTCACAAAAACCCTGCAGCTTGAAATTGTTGTTAGCAGAATAGAAAAGACCTAGTTCTGGTCTTACTACTCTATGTGCTGCGGATAGGTGGATTTGTAAGGGATTGCTCGTGTATTATGTTAAGGTCTGTATAGAAAATGTTAGATCAGGCCTTGTAATAGTGAGGTACAACATCTTTCCCACTAATTTTCTGTGTTCTGCTGGATTTGTTAAGGAAGGACTATCTTTTGGATTGAATATTTGTTTTTCATCCATTGGTGTGGAGCAACGCTTGCTAGCCAAGTACCCTACAGTTTCTAATGGATCAAGTGTATATTTTCTTTGACATAAGTGCATACCAGTTTTATTTCTAGCAACCTCTATGCCAAGAATATATTTTAACACACCTAAGTCTTTTATAGTAAATTGGTTATGTAAATGGTCTTTAACAAGCTGAATTTCAGACATATTATCTCCAGTTATGATCATATCATCTACATAACGTAAGATATGGTAATAAACCCATTTTTCTGCTTAGTAAATAATAAAGAATCAGCTTTAGACTGTTTGTAACCAATGTTGTAAAGAGAATCAGAAAGCTTGTGAAACCATTGCCTAGATGCTTGTTTTAAACCATATATACTTTTATTCAGTTTGCATACTCTTTTATCATCTGTTTTACAATAACCAGGTGGAGGTATCATATATACTTCCTCAATCAAATCACCATGTAAAAAAGCATTGTTAACATCACATTGGTGAATGAACCAATTTCTTGTAAAAACAACAGATAACAATATTATGACAGAAGTGATCTTTGCTACAGGAGAAAATATATCAAAATAATCTATGCCTTCTTGTTGAGTATAACCTTTGGCCACTAACCTAGCTTTATACCTTTCAATAGTACCATCTGACTTATGTTTTATTTTATATACCCATTTACAGCCTATACAATGTTTTCCTGCTGGAAGATCAACTAAAGTCCAAGTATTAGTTCTTTCTAAAGCTGCAAGTTCAGAATTCATCGCAGTTATCCAGTTGTTATCATCTTTTACTTATTTATAGGACTTGGGCTCAGTAGTTTTAGTAATAGCTGTTCTAAAGCACTTATGATTATCAGAAAGCTTTGAAGTATGCAGGTAATCTAAAATGGGGTACCTAACCTATCTAGCATGAGCCATGTTACTAGAAGCTTTATGATTCAAAGATGGGGGCAAGTTAGTATTATCACATCAAGATACGCAGGTACCTGTTTATGTCTTGATGACCTTCTTACCTCACTATCAGTGCTAACAGATATACCTGTAGGATGACCATTTTTCAAATCATTCTGGTGAGCATCATCATCAACATGCTGTTGATCTATTGTTAGCTCATTCAGCTCTTCTTGAAGATCTTGATGCACTATCTCATCTTCACCAAGTAAAATAGAGTCTGGCTGCATAGTGTTAGTTTATGAAATTATGACCTCAGCAGGTTGCTATGAGGATTCATCTGTATTATCAAAGTAAAATAGCTTCTCAATGGTGGAAGGATCATAGTCTTTTGACAAAGGATATACATTTTCATGGAATCTAACATCTCTTGAGATGAAAACTCTTTTAGTTGTTATGTCAAGAAGTGTGTAACCTTTTGTTCCAAAAGGATATCCAATAAGAATACATTTTACAGCTCTAGGCTGAAATTTATGCCTATGTTCATTGATTGTGCTAGCAAAACACAAACACCCAAAACTTCTTAGATAAAAAAGATCAGGTTATTTGTTGTGTAACTTTTTAAAAGGTGTTTTATTTTGTAAAACAATAGAAGGTGTTCTATTTATTAGATGGGTTGCTGTTTGTATACAAGCTGACCAATATTTCAAAGGTAGGGAGGACTGAAAAAGTAAAGCCCTTGCAACTTGTAACAAATGCTGATGTTTTCTTTCCACCACCCCATTATGTTGGGGGGTTTCAACACAAGAAGTTTGGTGTAAAATTCTAAGTTTATGATAAAAATCAGAAAGTATGAATTCAATGCCATTATCACTCCTTAAGGTTTTAATTCTGGTATTAAACTGAGTGAAAACCATATTGTAAACATTTTCAAGAGAAGCTTTAACATTAGACTTTGACTTAAGTAAATACACCCAAGTACATCTACTATAGTCATCAACAATAGTTAAAAATTATTTATAACCATTGTATGATTCTATAGAGAATAGGCCCCAAACATCACAGTGAATTAATTCAAAAGGGGCAGAAGATACATAATTACTTAGTGGATATGAAAGTCTCTTTTGTTTTGCCAAGGGACAAATATCACAAATCTTATTCATTGTGTGAGGCTTTACAATGATATTTTTCAAGTAAACAAGTTACTTGGTGGCAATATGCCCTAGCCTAGTATGCCAAGTGCTACAATCAACAGAATTATCAACACTGGAACAAACAGAATTAACAAACAGATTGGTTTTAAACAAATATAAACCTCCTACTAGCTCAGCAAAACCAATCACCCTCTTGGTTGTGTTGTCCTGTAACTCACAATATGAATCATCAAAATTAGCAGTAACCTTAGAATGATTTGTTAAATGTGAGATGGACAACAAATTGAAAGAAAAATCAGGGACAAAAAGAACATTATATAAAGTGATATAAGCATTAACTTTAATATTTCCCATAAAAGTAGATGTTACTACATTATTACTTGGCAAATTTATCTTAATGTTGGAAGGAACATGATCAGTAGTAAATAAATTCATGTCACAACACATATGATATGTGGCCCCAGTATCCAATATCCAATTATTAGTTACTGGCTTAGCATGAAACAAAAAATGAGTACTTGATTCAGCAGGTTGTGCAAAAGCACCAACAACAGCATGTTCGTTAGACTTCTGTTCAGAAGCTTTCTGAAGCTTGGTAAAAGCCAAGAACTGCTCAAATAAATCTTGATTGGGTTAGTAGACACAGCAGTCTCTGGAACATTAGAGGAATCATTGACATTATTATCTGCAGAAGAATCAGACCTGCCCTTTTGAACTTTTGGTACTTTCCAGCCAGGAGGGTATCCTATCAATTGATAACATCTATCTATGGTATGACCAGGAAGATCATAATGAGAACATTTAAGAGGCCTTTTCTTGTCCTTAAAAAATTTTGCACCCTGCCTTGCAAGCATAGCAACAAACTCATTTGAAATAGAAACAAGATTATGCAAAGATCTTTGACTTTCTTCCTGTAACAGTAATGAATAAACCTTGGAGAGAGTAGGAAGGGGGGTCTGAAGCAAAATTTGACTGCGAATAGCAGCATAAGACTCATCTAATCCCACAAGAAACTTCATAACCATATCACGCTCTTCATTGGTGGCAACTAATTGAGGCAGATTGCAACTACACTTAGCACAACAAGTGCACTTAAGAATAGGCCTATAACTCAAATATTCATCCCATAGGCTTTTGAAGTGATTGTAATATGTAACCAGAGAATCAGAACCCTTCGAAACTAAACTTAAAAAATGCTCAAGATGATACATACGAGGACCATCAGATTTAGAGTACCTGGCATGCAGCTCATCCCATATATACCTATCGAGCAGAAGTAAAGAATTTAAGTGTTCTCTGAATGTCTGGGCTAATTAATTTCAAAATCCAATTCAAAACTAAGTCATTCGCCCGTACCCACGCACCATACACCACAAGATCTTCATCCACCGTAGGAAGAACCAGAGATCCATAAATCAATAGGATCTTGTTCTTGACACTGAGAGCACGCTTAATAGAATGGCTATAGGAAACAAAATTGGTGCCATTAAGCGGCTCCAAAACTATAGAAACGGCTGGATTGTCTTGAGGATGGAAGGCAAGAGGGAAAAATGGATTGAGAGTTGGATTCAAGGAAGTAGCATCAGGAGCCATGTCTTGTCAGATACAATTTAGGGCAGATCGCGATTCAGAAAAAAAACTTGAACCAAGAAGAAAATTGATACAAGAACGCGGAAGCAAGATCAAAACTGAAAATAAATCCAACGCCGATCACTGGAAGTCTAGCATAGCGGAATCAACTGATACCATATTGAAGCTCAAGGAGGTGAGCTGTGAGATAGGAAGAACGAGCTTAGAGAGAGAGGGAGAGAAATTGTAACTGCCTTCATTAATTAATAAAATCAGTGTATTGTCTCCTATAAATACATGCAAAAAATGACAAAATTAAGTAGGCTAATTAATCACTTAATGAAACTAACTAAGTGATTTGTAGTTATATATTTACTATATTTACTAATTATTATTTATATATACTCAATACATTTCAAAAATATTTTTTTAGAAAAAACTGATTAATGTTTATTGGTTGTTCAACCCACTATAGACGCGAAAGAAAAAAAAAAACACACATATAATACAAATGATCTAATCCAGAATGGAAAAACTTATATCTATTCAAATAATTAACTAATAAATTATTGCACGTTTTGAGTCAAATTTATTGTTTCAAATTTTTAGTGCATTCAACATGAATGTCAAATAAAGAATCGTGAATATATAATTAATTTAATATATTTATCTATATAAAACCAAAAAGGTATTCCAATTTTAAGAATTTGGAAAAGAAGTTTTTAATAAGAAAATCAAAGAGAAAGTATTCAACCAATATAGTGTGCAATGTTTTCTTCTAACTCAATGCCTTATTCCAAGGTTGTGTGGTTGAACTGTCCATTAACAGGGCGCGTGCTTGACATGCGGGGTCTATCAAATATTTTTTCTTTTCTAACAAAATACTGTCCATTCCATTCTTGGCTGATTTTTTGGGCGGTAAAGTCCCATAATTACTATTTTTCGGCGTTTTTATTTTATTATATAGTAAGACTAGTAGTATTCCCGTGCGATGCACGGTTTGTAATGCAAATGAATAAATTAATATTTTTTTATATTTTTATATAATTTTAATATAATAAAATATTACAATCAATAAATAATAAGATATGAAAAATTATATGTTAATGGAAACGGGTGCAGTGAAAAGTATTAAAGGCTAAAATATATATTAGAATGAATATTTATTTTTCTTAATGTATGAATATCTTTAGCATCCTTACATAGAAGTCATGTTGATGATTGGGGCTGAAATTGCAATATGCGGTTGACAGATGATATATTTGTAATGTTAAAAATTAGTTACCGTCTTCATAAATAATTTTTCATTAATAATAGTCAATAAATTTATAAAAAGAAAATAATTTTAAGAAAATATGTTTTTTCCGGCCCAGACAAAATTAGCCCAAATAACTTTATCATATTTATTTAGGCAATATATGACAAGTTATTGCCAATAATTATGTTTTATATTGGGTTGAATTTTATATACCAAAAATTGTAATTTCCAGAGTTGGTAATAGATTTTGGGCGGGAAAACTTCAAAGATTTCAGTGGATTTTGTTATTATATTAAGTATAAATAGTTGCTTCCAAATTCTAACCATAAGACCTCCAAATATGACGACATTGAAGTTGGAGAAGAATGCAGCTTTGGGTCACCCAGCGCATTACACGGCCCATGCGATATGAGTCGAGTCTTACATGCGTTTTTCCTAATTTTTTTAGGATTTTCACCCTTCAACTCATATCTTAATTCTCCAACTATAAAGGGGGGACCTAAAGATAAATTTTATACATCTTCTGTCATAATTTAGAGAGTCAAGCAAGAGATTCAAGGAAGAGTTCAAGAATTCAAGAGCAAGAAACATTCAGTTATATATTTTTACTTGTTTTGTTCTGAGCTACTTATGATATTTTTTAGGATTAATTTTTTTACTACCGAGAGGTTTATTATTAAACTCCGACACTCAAAACTACACACATTGAAATACAATGGTTCCTGGAGAAAAATCAATAGTTCCTCAATATATAAACACATTCCTGGAGAAAAATCAATTGGGCTTCATTACCGAGCCCAAAATATGAATACTTATCAATCACAATCTTTAATAATTATAATATGATATAGTGCCTTGATTTTGAGTTGAAAATGTTATGTTGCGAGATTTGTGTAAATCAATTGTAACTTATTACCAACTTTAAATACAATTCCGGAATTAAATGGTCTGAATGCTTTAACACATATAAGGTAATATCCATTAATGCAGCCAATTATACCATATATAAGGCTTAACCAATTAATGCAACTAATATTGAAATTTTCTAGAATTAGCAGTGTTGTTTTGGGCGGGAAAATATTAATATTACTATTCTTGGCGGATTTTGTTATATTATATAGTATAGATGTGATTGACTCATTTTATGCAATGATTGTGTGGTACAACTACGCGGGAATCTTTCATAAATCAGGTGTCAATTTATGGTATTGTTTGATCATGTAACATTTTTACTTAAATTTAGATTTTTTCCCTATTGCCATATTATGTCATATGGAAATTGGTCATTCTTTCCATATTGAACGCACCAATTTTTAATACTAATTGCAGTCTATTTAATAAATTCACCACATATATGGTTGATAGATAAATCAGAATCAATACCTTCCTTATGTTATTATAATTGGGGATAAAATTACGTACCATTTATTACAAATTATATATGCCAAAAATAATTATTTCCAGAAATGGGGTTGGGATATTGAGCGGGAAAATTTTAAGATTTCTATATTGGGACGGTTTTGTATTTATATGTAAGAAGATTATGTTTATGTACCCATTCTTCTTTTATTCTATTTTATTTTCACTTAATGTGTCCTTTAGTTTGTGTATTATCCATTATGTGTATAAAAAAATTATGGTCAAGTATATTTTTACCTAGCAAGAGAAAACAAATAAATAAAGAAAAAATCAAAATAAAAAAAATAGATTTAATACGATTTTGTCAAATAAACCCCTAATGGTCTTTTTAATATTTAATATTAATTTGCATTTTGTTTCATTCTTTTATTAATTATTTTCCTCATTAATTTTTTTAAACATATAAAAAAATAAAAATTAAATTATATTGTAAATATTTTATAATTTCAATAATTTATTTTTTTCCTTAAAAAATAATCTAATTTTTTGAATTAAAGATAACTTTTTTTTTTTTTTTTTCATTTCTAATGTAATTTTTCTGTATAATAAAGTAAATTAATCATCTATTATTGATCTATAGTTCATCATATTAATTTTATGTATATTAAGATAAAATATTAGATTAAAGACAAATAACTGTTTGTTGGTTGGTTATGTAGGTTAATTTTTAGTGTGTTTGTGCTACAAATAAAAATAATAAAATTGGAATGTAGTGTTATTGGTACTTACTAAAAGCTTTAAAAAAATTCTTGAACATTATAACTGAAAAAATAAAAAATTTAGATACTTTGGATAAATATAAACATTTATCATAAAATTGTAAATATACATATACACTCATTCTTTGCACAAGATTATCAACATGACCTCAATGTAAGGATGCTAGAGATATTCATACATAAGATAAACAAATATGAATATTCTATAACTTACTCAAATTTATATATTTTGTATGTTCAAGGCTTTTCATCGACTCTTCTTTCATTAACATATGACTTTTCATCTCTTATTATATATTGATTGTAATATTTTATTACATTAAAATAATAAACATATAAAATTCTTATTGTTATATATTCATTTACATTTACAAATTGTGCATCGTACGAGTATACTACTAGTATAATTTTATAAATAATTTTATAAATAAATTTATGTAAATTGCACCTGAGTAATACTGATAAGTCTAAATACTAAAATAATGCTCCATATAATTTAACTAGTGACAACAAGTTATAATTTAATTAATTATGAAAAATAATGAGAGTATATAGTATAATAATAGAAAATCACCCTTGAATCTATATATAAATTAAATCATGTGACGATATCTGCCAGTTTTATTAATTTAACAAGATAACATATTTACATGTCTATACAGAAAAAGTTAAAAAAAAGACGAGATTCGATGAAATATAAGACAAATAAGAAGTAAGACAATGTATATAAATGAGGTGGTGGACTGGACGTACGGGACCACAAGATAATGATTTGTAGCAGTCGAGTTAGACTACTGCCAAACTCCCTCAACTTCGCTGCTCTGTAACAGCCATGGCTGGGGGATTTCTAATTTCAACTCAACTATCACCCTACAATGCCAAAATCACATCTTTTGTTGTGCTATCTTGTATGATGGCTGCTATGGGAGGAGTTATTTTTGGCTATGATATTGGAATTTCAGGTTACTTCATATTCCTTCCACCTACAATTAATCATATGTGATGCCCAGACCTTCGTAGTCTATCGGCGTCGTCTCACCAATTTATAGTTGAGTTCAGAGGTTCGAAACTCATTTCCCCATCCCCTCAAAAAAAAAAGAAGACGAATTAATGATATGTGATTTAATAGCTTGAAACTGCCTTTTGTATCCTATTGTCATAGATATTGTTCCCAGTGTTGTATATAATCCACTGCTCCTTGGACAGTTTTTTCACGTGTTTTTCCTTTTTAGTTACTTATAGAAAAAAAATGTATTTAGTCGCACTTTATTAAATTTTACTATCTTTTATTTAATTCAGTTAATTACTTTCACCCTTGAGTGCGTACTGCATGTAGTCTAGCTCATATGAATAAAATTTTGGCCGTATGACTCGTCTTACACTATCCCATATTGCTAATGATCAAAGGGATAATTGGAGATATTGGCTAAAAAAAGTATAGAACTTTACTAGTGAATACACATTAAAGATTTTTTTTCTTCCTAAAAGAGGTTAAATAGTGAGGTTTTCAAAACTTAAATTTTTGTTTTAAAGTATTGATTTTAAGAGTGGGTGATACTTACTTTAGGTGGAGTAACATCAATGGAGCCATTCTTGAAGATGTTTTTCCCAGAAGTGTACACCAGGATGAAGGAGGACAACAAAATTAGTAACTATTGCAAATTTGATAGCCAATTGTTAACATTATTCACATCCTCACTCTATTTGGCTGGCCTCATTGCTTCATTCCTTGCATCGTTCACCACCAGAGCCTATGGCCGGAAACCGTCAATCATCATTGGAGGAGCTTCGTTTCTAGCCGGAGCTGCACTTAATGGTGCAGCTGTTACTATACATATGCTGATTCTTGGCAGAGTTCTGCTTGGTGTTGGTGTTGGTTTCGCAAACCAGGTCTGACATTTTGTAACACAATTGGTTATTTATTTTCTATGTTTGCATTATTCATGAAAATAGTTATTAATCTTTCACTTTTGTTCATAATGCCTTGTACCTTTAAAAAATAGGTGAAAATGCCATTGACTTGCTATTCCTAGCAAACTAACCGGTATGGTGATGACACCTAAAGTCTGATGTGGTACCATGTAGCGTTCCTTTTGTGATGCGTTTTTCATATTTAAATTTTTAACTTATAATTTACATTGTAAAAAAGGAATATTTGAAAATAAAATTAGTATCAAATATATGTAAAAATTCTTATTAAAAAAAGTTGTTTATGTTACGAAATTTGTAATTTACACATGATTTATAAAATCTCAAATTAATTTCAAACATTTCTAATTAGTTAATTTTGTAACGGATTTATGTCAGGTCTTCACTTACCAGTTTTTACTTTTTGTGGTTTGCAGCAACTATCAAAATTACATTTGTTATTATTTAGCCAATTCTGGGTTGTATAAATGAACGACATCGAGATGTTAATTCTACAGGAATATAGATAAATCATGAACTCAAACATAGAAAATATGGCAAGGAGTCAAATTTGCACCTCAGTTTTGGATTAAATTGAAAGACGAGCGATCTTTTTGTGTAGCTAGTTCTCTAAATTATTTGAGTTGTATCTCCAAAATTGACATAATATGAGTAATTAATTTCAGGCTGTACCCTTATATCTATCTGAAATGGCACCTCCCAAGTTCAGAGGAGCCTTCAACAACGGATTTCAGTTCAGTGTAGGTATCGGTGCCTTATCCGCAAACCTCATAAACTACGGTACTCAAAAGATCAAAGCTGGATTTGGGTGGAGAATTTCTCTAGCCATGGCTGCCTTTCCAGCTTTCATTCTCACTCTAGGCTCTCTCTTTCTCCCCGAAACACCCAACAGCCTAATTCAGCGCACTACTGACACCCAAACAGCTAAACAAATGCTGCAAAAAGTCAGAGGTATCAACGACGTACAAGCAGAACTAGACGATCTCATCAAAGCCAACGACCACTCCAACAACACCATTGAACACCCCTACAAAAGCATCACCCGCAGAAACTACAGGCCTCAGTTGGTCATGTCCGTGGCAATCCCCTTCTTCCAACAGGTGACGGGAATCAACGTCATTGCATTCTACGCTCCAATAGTGTTCCGGACAATTGGATTTGGCGAAAGCGCATCTCTCATGTCTTCGGTCATGACGGGAGTTGTGGGCATCGTGACTACATTCGTATCAATGATGTTAGTCGACAGGGTAGGGCGAAGGCCTCTATTGATCACGGGAGGAATACTGATGTTGGCTTCACAAGTGCTGGTTGGAGCTTTAATGGCGGCTAAACTAGGGGATCATGGTGGACTAAGCAAAGGGTATGGGGATGTGATTTTGGTTTTAATTGGGGTTTATGTTGCTGGTTTTGGAGTGTCGTGGGGCCCGCTGGGTTGGTTGATTCCGAGTGAAATATTTCCTCTGGAAATAAGGGCAGCAGGGCAGAGTATATCTGTTGCCGTAAATTTTCTCTTCACTTTCCTTGTCGGACAAACTTTTTTGTCGATGTTGTGTCACTTCAAGTCTGGGATTTTCTTCTTCTTCGGAGGGTGGGTGGCGGTGATGACGGTGTTTGTTTACGCATTATTGCCGGAGACGAAGAATGTGCCTATTGAACAAATGGAAAGGGTATGGAGACACCATTGGTTTTGGAAGAAAGTGGTAGCGACGTGCAGGATGACTAGCGATCGCTGCATAAAATTGTGACTTAATCGATATGAAATATTCGAATATTTGGCATTGGAAATTCCATTTTCAAGCATGGTACAGTATTTAATTTTCTTCTACTGAAAATTGCAACTTAAATCTTGTGTTTCTTCTAAAATAAAATATGATGGGGTTCGTAAAAAGGTGCAACTATTATACTAAATAATGAAAAAATATTTAAATAGTGTTATTTTATCAACCTCTACACTTTTCTCCTGAAAGATCTTAGGGTTAATTACATTAGAATTTACGAACTTTGCTTTAATTTTCATTTACAACATAAACTTTAAAACTTAAAAAAATAATTCGTCAATTTAATTTTCCTTACAAATTGATACACTGAGTTCGAAATCGGACTCCAATTGCTGATATGGAGTCCGATCTTACAACTTGGCATACCACGTGTAATAATTCTTTTTTTTTTTCAAATACTTCATATACATATAATCAAGTGACATGGTCTATCAAACTTGAGCAAAAGTAAAAGAAAAAATAAAAATTAAGAGAGAAATTAAGCAAAACAAAAACTTATAAAAATATCAACCAAATTCATTGATATATTTTGTTGCTAAGAAACCTAGTTTATGAGGAGATCTTTGATCATCAGGGAGCCTCACTACAACAAAAAGGTTCATTAGTGACACTTATATAGTGACAAATTTTAAGAGCGTCAGGAGAAATTAGTACTTAATGACGCTTTTTAAAAAGTGTATCTAATTTAGTGACACATACAATAAAGCGTTAGCATATTCAATAAATTCATGACACTCTCATGAAAGCGTCATCAATTTTATAAAAATTATTGACTCTTTTTATAAGCGTCGTAACATTTGCAGATATTACTGACACTATTTTTAATTGTGTCATTAAGATTAAAAATTACTGTTATTATTATTATTATTATTATTATTATTATTATTATTATTATTATTATTATTATTATTATTATTATTATTATTATTATTATTATTATTTATATCCAATTATTGGGTTTCCACCAGCTCACACTCACCCACTAATAACAAAACGCTACATATATTTCTTATTCATTCCTGAGTCTTACTCCAGAAAATCAATTTTTTTTTTCCACTAATAAAAACATGTTGCATACATGTTTTATTTTTTCCACGAATTTTTTCCTCGTATCTTATTCTAGAAAATTAATTTTTTCTAATATGTCGAATTTTTTTCCAAAATTATTTTACCTGTTTCTTTCGCTTCTCTCATCTCTACCAAAATCTTCATATTAAATTATACCAAAATTTTTATATTAAATTATCATAAATTTTGAATAGATAAAATTGATTCATAATAGTAAATAAAGAGAAGATACATAATCTATAATCCAATATCATTTAATAGGATTGAGAAACAAAAAATTTCTTGAGGATTATTCTTATACAAAATATTTTATTAATTTACCTACAAAATACCCTCTATTAAAAATAAATTTTAAGAAAGATATGGAAAATACCATTTTTATTTAGGATGAATTGAATATGCATAGTCCATATGATAAGCTCATTGATATAAATAGAGTTCTTAAAGCTCATAAACTCCAAAAATAATTAAACTCTCTAGTCCATCTTATTTTTTAAAATTTTATAAGTTACATTGAAATTCACATATTACACTACACACATAGCACACTTCTTCTACATGAACTTCACACACGCCACACACACTTTATACACTCATCAAAATTTGTGTTTTACAGTGACTTTCAAACTAGTTCCAAAATTTACAACAAACTACTACATTTAATTGCAAGCTTATAAGTTATTTTATCTTAATACTTTATTAACTTATAAGCTCTTGAGAAATAACATCTTATAAACTCTGCAAGATGTTGGAGTTTACAAGATGTTGAAAAAAGTTTAGCCAAATACCCTCTTTGTTGCACATATATGATACAATGAACGATTTATTCTTTTATATACACTTAACAATTTGACTTGGCGGAAAAGGTAGCCGAGACGGAGGGAGTATTATATTTCACGCTTATTTTTTTGTAAAAGAAAAAAATGAATACAAGTTTTGAATTATACTTAATTATGTACTTGACAAAATTTTAGCCTATAACTAAACTTAAATTGCACATCATTATAATTTTAGGAGAAATTACATTTAATGTATGCCGATTGAATCCAAAATTGAAATATAATATAAGTATACATTATCGATTAAAAAATCTATTAACGAATATAACTAAATAATTCTCAAACTAAATCAAACACAATAAAACAATAAAAATGTGAATATATTGGTAGTAGAATTAGTAGTAAGTGGAATATATTATTATAATAAAAAATATTAAAAATATTAATATAGATAATATATCGGAGGCAAGTTAGGGCGGGTTTAACAAAACCCACAACCCAATTCAAACTCGACAATACCCTTTTGACTGGGTTTAAACCCGTCCCATACGAAGCGGGTTTAGTGTGAATTCGGGTTTGAACCCAATTCATTGCCACCCTAAATAAAATTATAGTATAAAAAATTCAGTGCATTCTTAAAGGCCTCAAGCCCCCAAATCTATAATACCTAAACCCCCCACCCCAAATTTCGATTCTCCACTGATACATGAAACCCCAATTGATGGAATGCTTTCAAGAGTTATTTCCCCATCCATCTCCCTTCACATATGTTTACCATATTGCTCTGGTGATGATTTGTTGTTGGATACTTTTGCTTCTTCCAATATCCAGTCATATTCGAGTCCCTCCACATCCAAACACAGCCCTAATCTCTAAAGGCCCATGAATTTTTGGATTGCGCCAATTTTCTTTTTCACAAATTATGATTTAGCGCTTCTGCACGTTCAATTGCGCACGACTCGTGTATTCCTCTACTCCCTCCCTCCTCTTTATTCTCTCCATTCATACTGATGCATAGAAGGTACATCTGTGCTCTCACCGTTGACATCACAAAAACTTTCTTCAAGGAAAGTAAGTTTTTTTTTTTTTTTTTGTGAATACTTTCGTCTCTTTTCTTCTAATTATTGTGTTATTGTTTTCCGGTAAATTTGTACACTTCTAGTTTAATGTGTCCGTGAAATTTTTTATTTGATGATTGGTACATTGTCTCATTTGATTTAATTGTGCTGGTAATTGAGTGATTTTCTTTTATTGATTGTAAGAACTCTTGTGTTAATCTTTATTTGATGATTGGTACATTGTCTCACTTGATTCAATTGTGCTGGTAATTGAGTGATTTTCTTTTATTGATTGTAAGAACTCTTCTTTTAACATTGGATAATACTATTACGCTACTTTCAGTTAAAGTATATTCATCTATACTCTAACAATCTACAATGTAAATTGACTATTTCTCGCCTAGACACATAAAAATTGTTTGCTGATCGATGAATATGTTTTCTTGTTAATGGGTATGCTTAAATGTTAAATCGTGCTGATCGATGAATATGTTTTCTTGTTAATGGGTATGCTTAAATGTTAAATCGTTGAGTAAGGCGATTAGGTATCAAGGATGTACAAGCAACTCCAATAATTAGCAATTAGGTATTAAGGATGTACAAGCAACTCCAGCTTTATTATGTATCATACAATCTTTACAAAATCAATAACGCATACTATGAAATGCGTAATATCTGCAAATATTCAGAAATAGAAAATCGGTGCTATCTTGATGGGTGAATTTTAGGCATATTATCAATATAGGTATTAGCTACTTTCATCCTAATTATACTCTTGTACCAATTAAAGTTTGTATTATGTTGTTTTTAAATCAATCTTTAACACATCGATGATGGGTATATTGTCTTTATTTATGATTCAGAACTTGCACTCAAATCTTCTTTATGTAAATTTTTAGAGATTTACTAGTTTTGATCTTCGGATTTAGATTAATGGCAAGAACAAAACGGGCAAGGGACCCTCATTTTACCGATTACGCCCTAACATGTGATACTAACCAAGAAGTTTCGGATGATGAAACTCAACCACCTGACAGCATAGACTCTGACACTGGAGCTCAAGATAACAATGATGCCAACAATGTTGAACAAGTCTACGAAGATATTGAAATAAGAGGTACTACTGGGATGATCACAGTTTTGCACGTCTAGGACTGATTTATTGTGTGATATGGCCTATTTTATTTGTCTAATCTGGTGAATTTCTTTCCTCAATGGTTACATTTATTCTATGAATAATTTCTATTTACTAGCAATCATAATCTTCTTCACCTTTGTGATACACTTGTTTTTTAACCCGTTGATTAGTTGAGATTTGACATTCCAAAAGTCTATTCCACCTACTGTTCATGATTTGTAATTATGCATGCCACAATTCATCAAAATCTAAGTAAAGGGTAGTTTGAGGTCTCCTTTCTATTTTTCAATGAGAATATATGATTTATAATCAATAAAGTAGACTCTTTCTATTTTCCAATGATAAAATATTGTCTTTATAGACAATAAAGTAGACTGTAATTATTGAATTCTATAATTAGATGTTCAAGGCAATGTGCATAAAAAACGAGGATCTACCCGTGCGAAAGATGTGTGGACTCTACCAAAAGACTCAAAGGTTGCGGTCCAATGCAATAATATGGGACAACCAATAAAAAAAGGTGGTGGAATTTTGGGTAATTGGTTTGGTATTGTTGCTAGAAAAAAGGAGTATTGTTCGATTGAATGGACAGATTGGAGAAAAATGTCTCGTCAAGATAAAGAAAATATATGGAAGCTGACTAATTCGGGTTTGTTTAGTGTGGATTCGGGTTTGATTAATTCTTTCCACTTTGTACGTAGTTGAGTAGTTGAGTTTGTGACTTATGGCTTAAAATGTCTTCCACATTAGAGTGTAGCAGCAGAACTTTATAATTCCCAGTAGCTTGCATGTGTTAAATTTCATTTTTAAGTTAAGCATGTGTGTTAGTCTCACCTGTTGCATTTGATGACTATCATAAGGCTTCCTTTTGTTGTTATGGAGTATAGTCAAGATAAACTCCACATTGTAAGCTACATATGTATGCTAAAGTAGAGGATATAATTTCTTCATTAATTAACTAATTTTTTAACATAACATACAAAATTGACATGCTCTTGTTTTTTTCTTAATATTCAAAAAAGTTCAGTTTTAATGAAATCATTCTGAAATCTCACGGAATTACATAATGTGCATGTTTGTTGGTTGTCGTGTCTAACTTTCACTTTTACTTAATTATTATAAATGCTAATTACTTCTTGTTGAATTGAAACAGGAAACTCGTTGATCGACTTACAAAATGATAACGGAAGCATATGATGTATCCCATCTACCGTGCATCCTTGTGTTGAAGACTTTCTTTTTTTATTTTAGTTAGTGCTTTGTATATGATAGTCTAGTATGAACTTACCTAATTATTTTTAGATTAACTCTTTAATTTGTAACCAGATTTCTATTATAATACGTTTATTGTTGATTAATTTAAGCTTTCTATATTAGTTTTTACATTAATTTTGTATTTTCTGAACAAAAGTTTTAGCACCCAAAATCTAAATACTGATAAATTTGTTATTAATTTCATGACACTTATTTGTGGCACAATGGATAAAAAAAAAAAGTGTCATTAATTTTAGGACGCTTAGTCATGACACAATAGACAAAAAAAAAATGTCATTAATTTGGTGACGCTAATTAATTAA
This sequence comes from Ajuga chamaepitys, assembly GCA_958295605.1. NCBI lineage: Eukaryota > Viridiplantae > Streptophyta > Magnoliopsida > Lamiales > Lamiaceae > Ajuga > Ajuga chamaepitys. The sequence continues at coordinate 73,174,316 of OY282495.1, forward strand.
TATGTCATTAATATCTAGACGCTTATTTGTGACACAATAGATTAAAAAAAGGTCATTAAAGATGCCTATTAATAAATGTGGATTTTAGTAATTATGACACTAATTTGTGTCACCATAATAATATTCACGACACTTACCATAAAAGCGTCGCTAGATAAAATTTACCGACGCATCATTTTGTGTCATAAATATTTTCGTGACGGTAAATTTAGTGACACAATTTATGACACTTTTAGAAGCGTCGGTACTTATTTTATGACACTTTTTAGCGTCCCTAAGCAAAATAAATAGTGTCACTAGGCGACCTTTTTGTTGTAGTGCCTCATTCTCCTGAAAAATATTAGTCTTTTCCACTCCATTAAGCCCTATTGAGTTTGAATTTTGCAAGACATTCTCGCTGTTTGACCGATTTGGTAACGAGAGAAATCCGAAGTTTCATTTTTTAGAATTACTACAGAGTTTTCTGCGACGCTTAAGGGATGACGATTGTAGTGAAGCAAATTAAAGATTGGAGGATATTGAGCAGTGAGTCTAGATAGCAGATGGCGAGGTTGAATCAGGTGAAGCATCCTAATGTGTTGCTCTTGCTCTTGGAGATATTCCAAAATACTATTGTTTTGCTTGAGGGATGAGCATTATGAACCAGAAACGTTGTTTACATTCTGGATTTTGGCGAAATAATTGTAAATTGGGCCTAGATTGCTAGGAAGCGTATGGAGAGGAGAGGGTGATTTTGATAGTTTTTTGTATGTAGCAATATCTGATGTTGTGCCAGGAAATGAAATTAAGCCCATGACAGAGTGGAAAGTTACTCCGTACATCCGAATTGACAGGATTCCAAGGTTATTGTGGCCAAATCTCAGTTCTATCTTATGTGACAAATCAACAGTTGGTTCTTATTATCAAGCAAAGCCACCACAGAGAAATATCAGATAACTGGTCTTCAAAAGTACCAAAAGGAACCGATAAATTATTGGATAAAGAAAAAACGAAAACCAGTTCACCAAACTTCAATCCCTTGTAGGAAATTGTAACTCTTGAAATAGTAGGAGCATAAATTCCCAATACACTTTAGAATTCGACTGAGGAGCAGAGCACCAAACCAACATCGGAGGATATGAAAGCCATGCAAGAATACTTAAATACACCGACAAAAGTGAGTAGCAAGTTTATGTTTGGTTTTGTTGGGTTGAATGTTGTGCTTTTTCCTATGAGTCTCACCTTGAATCAACTGATGTTGTCTTAGGAAATGAGTAGTTTAAGTGGAAATATTTGATTGGGCAAATGTTGTAAGGTGTTTCATTTTATTGTTGTATTGAACCAAGGTTTTACTCTGTAATTATATTGTATCTTTCGCTCTATGAAATGGGATATTTTGTGGTTGTCATCTTGTTATGTTTTGGTATGGATGAATCAACAACTTCTGGATTTGAATAGAAAGTCTGCAATTTTAATTAATTTACCTCTATCAAAGGAATTGTCTTTCAAATTATGGATAAGTCATGTTAAATTTTTAGTCCTTAAAACTCAAATTACTGAATATTAGCCTATACAATAGTGGGCATCAATGACCACTGTGCCCCGTAACAGACACCAACTAATATCGAACCAGCATAAAGCGCACCAGGAAAACCGAGAGCAATCATAACACGGCCAATATTCATGGCTTCTAGAGTTACGATGAACAATGGTGTTAGACAATGCTTGACGTGCAAGAAGATTCGGATACTTAACCGGCTCCAAAATGGCCAAAGAAATTCCAAATGCTTCAAAGAGAAACTAAAGTGTTAATCTCCAAGCTTGTGCGGCCAAGTGATTCCCTTTTTCACTTATGTTGTTGACCATGGCAAGTCTCGATCCTGTAGCACACAAAATTATGACGAACAAGAACCATAAACTAACGGTTCCCATTGCTTCTAAAAGATTCAGATCGTCTCTCCACTGTAGAATGTTGTTACTCGTATCACTAGCTTGTTCTGCACCATTTCAGACCTCATGATATTCAACATCTTAACTAAAATTTAGATCATCATTTTCCAGCAGGTCAATCTCATCTGACTTCGGTTGTGCTCAAGAAGAGACTTTACCAACATATAAGACTTATCCCTCTCCGCTTTAATCGATATGCAAAGAGGAGAAACGAGCAACATGACAAGTATGAACAAATTTAAGGACACGAATGGACAATATTAACTTGAAAATGTTCTGGATGATTATGACAGCTGCAAGATAGGCAGCTAGTACAACGGCAAAAAATGAGAGACCGTTCAAGTGGTTCTTTTCATCTTCTTCACTAGTTTTAAGGATGTCTTAAATAACATGTACAATGAAATTATCAATATATACTACATCTATTCTTCAAACAAACCTTAAAAAGACTTATAAAATTTTAATATTGTCATCTGGGGAAATTATTAGTAACCTACATTTATTCTTCATATAAACAAACTATAGCAAGACTTACAAAACTATAGAAAGACATACAAAAGTTCAATATTATATGTATACTAGATCTATTCTTCTAACAAACTATAACAAGACTTGCAAATGTTTTTATTTAACAATAACAATAAGATTCCAAGAAATGTTGAAGTAACAAACTTAGGACTGTTGCAGAATTTTTCAAATAGTGCAAACCGTTGAGCATCAACATGGTTTATGTACAACATAAAGCTGAGATTCAGTATCTTAAACTCTTTATTTAATGCAAAATTTCCATTCCTATGATCAAGGCTGTTTTTGGGAAGGTAGATTAGGTAAAAATGACAAAACTAACACCAAAAGTTATATAAAAGAAAACCTTGGGAATATTTCCATTCAACTAAATTTAAGGAGTTTGCAATACATCCCACAAGACAAAAATTGCTAGCAATTTAAAAGTTAAAAATAAGATACTCCCTCCGTTCCTTATTAAGTGACCCATTTTATCAAAAATCCCGTTCCATAATATGTGTCCCATTTCAATTATTGAAGTCACTTTACCATCTTCAACCATAATAAATGAACAAAATTTGATAAAATTGAGGTTCACAAATTTTATAATTATAAACTCATTAATATTATGACCTTGACTATATTAATTCATTTTTCATTATTATCAAGACTAATGAGTGCAGATTCATGCAATCCATTTGCAGCGAGCCATATATAAATCATTGAGAATTGGAAGTGTTTGTTGCTCCGTAGTCATTTCAATTCGTAGGCTGAAAGCACCATGATACGATTTGTACAAACTCTAATTTGTAGTTGGAAATTGGAGGGAATATTTTTTTTGATTGAAATTTTGACGGAGTAATTTTGAAAACACGTGAAATTATGGTGGGTACTTCATGATGCTGGTTGTTTAGAAGGTGAAGGAATTTTACAGAAAAAAAAAAAAAAAAAAAAGTAGCGAGAAAGAGAAATAAAGGAACCTGTCAATATTTGGCTTCCTCTAAAATCAATGAATTCCTAATTTGATAAAATAAATGTGTCCCTATAATTAAGGGAGTAGTTAAAATGCAGGAGATGTGTTTTTTACCTCTCAATAAATGAAAATATTGTTATGTGTGCATGGATAAAATGGGTCACTTGATAAGGAACGGAGGTAGTAGTTTAGAACTACCAAGCATCCAATGATCCATAAGTTTTAGGAACACGGTTTCTCTATTAACTATGCTACTTGTTTCTTGTGAGTTGTTGATTTGTAACAATGCTACTTGATGGCATTGCATGATCATGGTTAGATGAGGGTGCACTTGGAGAAGGCACTGATCTGATTGATATTGGAGCTGTTTTTGCTGCTGCTCTAGCTCCGCTTACACATTTAATCCTCTTGGCACCAGACATCTACACATTAAAGACACAAAAAACAAGTGATCAACTATGTGCTGAAGGCAACAAGCCATGAGGAATATGAGAGCAATAGTAAAATACCCTTAGGTAAACTCTTCCAGATTCACAGTGCAATAAGCCGTGGCCTGACCTAGCCTAAATGCAAAAAAAAATGGATATGCTCAATATAAGAAAAATACTCACTTGGTTAAAATAATTAATATTTGGAGCAAAAATTTCTACCTGTCTGAGTTCAGTTACTTGAGTCACATTATCTCCACCTTTCCTACTAACCCTGCTTCCATCTCTTCAACCAACTCTGACTCCACCTCTCCCACCATTTCTTCCCCCACCCCTCCCAGCAGTCCTACCTCGACCTCTCCTAATATTTAATGATGTCCCTTCAATTATTTGTTTCTTTGGCCTCCCTCTTTTAGCCTGTAGATTGCAATTCACCATGAAATATACATACAAAAGGACTCAAAATAGTTCCAAAAAATAGAAACTACACGGTAAATATGCTTACATGTGGTTTAGGTGGTTTTGGAACATTGGTACAACTTCTCATATTATGGTCAACTCCACCACACCTACTGCATGTCATTCTCACCCCATGTTTCGTAAGCTTTTGGGATTATTTTGGACTCTTCAAGCTATTTTCTTCTTTTCTTTTTGGGCCTGCCTGACATGACTCTATGTTGAGGTAGCTTAATAGGATTTCCTTCAGCTCGTGACCATAATTTCCTCCCATTTGTTGGCTCTAATGGGATAGTATATGCTCACAATATTTATTTTAAAATAAGATTCAAACAAATGCACTGTGTAATTTGCAGTAGAGATAGTAGAAAAGTGAACTTGCCTTTGTTGATCTGAGATGAACCAACGAAGTCCATCACTAGTATTTAGTTCTTGAAAAACCAAATCCATAAACCAAGTCCAATAACGTTCATTCTCAGCCGCCACTACCGCCCAACAAATTGGAAACATTTGATTATTACCATCCTTCCCAACTTCAGCTAACAATGCACCTCCCAGGAATGTCTTCAAGAAACACCCATCAAAACCAACTACCAATATACACCCTTTTAGAAATCCTTGAACTAAAGAACTAAAACCAATAAAAACTCCTTTCAAACAGCCAACATCGTTTAACCAAATCTCAGATGTTATCCTTATGTCCACTCTCATCAATTCAGCTTGGTAATTTCTTAATTCTGCATAATGTTCTTCAACCAAGCCCCTCAATAAGGATAAGGCCTTCTATTTTTCCCTATTACACTTTATCTTAGGCATTTCCAAAGCGTAAGTTGTCATAAGATCCTGTGCTAAATCATCAACCAACCACTTCGGGGTTGATCTAAATTTCTCTAAATATGCAAAAGCAATCCAATCAGAAGTTGCTAGCTTGTTTGTTATTTTTCTGTAACATGTGTGAGTTATATATAATGTCTTCACCAAAAAAGTCTTCTCACCCCTAATCTCAGAGCCATACATCTTCCACTCACACCCATTTGCATTATGCACCTCAATCTATGTATTACTACATCTGACGAAGTGAATGCGCAAACCTTGGCTTATGTCATACTTTTGAACGGCCTCTCTGCATTGTTTTGCATTATCAAATTTCATTCCAAGTTCAAAATTTAACTTGGTATGATCACACTTTGGATCATACCTTATTCAATTGCCTTTGCTTTTGGCTGCACCTCGCACCAGTTTCACAATTTTCACAAGTAGAGTTTCTACAATCAACATCCTCAGCTAAATTTTTTTCTTGAACTTCGCAAGGTTTTTCCTTGCAGCTATGTACTCATCATCATCATCAGATCAATCTCGCAATCATCTAACCCATCATCACTGTCATCCTCACTCTCTGGCTCTGGCTCATATTCAGGATCAGTACCTTTGAATTCATCATTGCTTTATCATCTGCGCCACCAACAACATTTCCCTCATCCCTATCTCTTTCACCTTCATCTCTATCCGTTTCAATATAATTGTATCATCATTTTTGTCATCCGCATATGTTTCACCATGAGCTATATCCCCTTTTATACCACCATCTACATATATAATAATCAGCCCATGCCCTTCATGAACATACTCGAGAATTTTCATTACACCACTGTCATTGATCACAAATATAACCTCTCCATCAGACCGTGGAATAGCATATCTAATTCGGTCATATGAAAAGTATCCTAATTTTTCTACTTCATCTACTAGATCAAAATACCCAAACCTATCGGGTGTAATGGTAGCCCCAATATATCGTAAACTTCCATCCTCTTCAACAAACTTTCCACCATGGTTGAAGTATAAAGAAAATACCATCCTATATTAACAAATACACCACTTAACTCACGATCCAAATAAATTTTATTTACAAGCATAATGATTTTAATTATGGTAACACTTTATGTCCTTAAGAAACAAAAAGAAAAATTGATTTCACTCCCAAAGAAACAAAGATATAATAATGAATAATCTTATAGGGACCAAAAAACATAAAGAAAACAGTAAACACCATACCTCTCAGCTGTTAACAGTTTCGTATTGTTTCCGGACCACTTTCTTTGTCGTTTTCCCTTAGCCACGTCACACCTTTTCTACCACAAGATTGTCTTCTTAGCCTAACTTTCTCCAGGATATTAATTTTACTGTTCTTCAATTTGGTCAATTAAGATCAATGAATGTTACGTGATATGTAGGTTAATAGATTTAGCTTAGTGCAAATTTATTTTCTTTATAGATTAGCAATACATGTTTCTTTTCTTTTATTTTTAATTTATGGGAATATTTTGAAAGATCACGTCATTGTTGATGATGTGTTTTAATTTTTTAATTTTTATTACTTGTAGTATGCCAAGTTGTAAGATCGGGCTCCAAGTCAGCAATTTGGAGCCCGATATCGAACCCAATGTATAAATTTGTAAAAAAAAAAAAAATTGACAAATTGTTTTGTTACGTTTTAAAGTTCATGTTGTAAATGAAAATTAAGGCAAAGTTTGTGAATTTTAACGTAATTAAACCTATATTTTGGCAATTGTTGTTCTTACAATGGAAGGAAATTCTTGGATGAATTGGTATAATAATTCTTCTAAGACGCTTATTGCTTGTAATCTCGATTCCGAGTTGTATTCATCTTTCTCGTTTATAAAATTTCATCATTTTAATAATATTATGTAAGAAAATTAATATTAAATTCCGCACAATGTTATCTCTATTATCAAATTAAAAAATATATATATATTTTCCAGCAAAATATAATAATTTAAATATTTTTATTAATATTTATTGAATTAATTGTATAGGTGAAAATTTTAAACAAGATTTTAATAAATTAAAGATGTGAAAATAAAATGGGTGGTTTGAATGTAGGATCCCAAAAAAGTATAATTTGTACCTTGAATGATTAGGGAGAAATATGTAGAAATGTTGGGTTATTAACTTTTGATGGGGCAGTGATGTGACAACAATTATACCCAATCCACTAAGAGATTCTAATTTTAAATCTCAACCCAAATGCAAACCTAGTTAGAATGATATGTTCTCCATTCAAACGTACAAATCTATAAACAAAACACACCCATAAGCTCTTCGGAGAACCAAGGATCTTGATCATGATAACGATGTATCCTAAAACAACTCGTGAGAATAGAGGCAATCTGAATATTGATTTCTTGGAAAAAAAACAGTATTAAGGAATATGAACTGTTGAAATGCAAATATGAAATATCTAGCGCCTATGCAAATAATTAACTATACGAGGAAGTCTCTAGGTGCCCGTTTGGTTGCCCAACCTCTCAATCAAGTTATTAAAACCAAATGGGCTTTTGTAATCCTTTGACTAAATTGAGATTTTATTTTTATATTATTTAATTTAATTTATATAAGTTATTTAACCAAAAAGATAATTTGTTTATCGGAAAAATATAATTTTGTAATTTTTTTATTTTTTTCCTCTTTGTTGTGGCATATTCGTTATAGTATGACTTGTCTTACTAAATAATATAATTTGTTTATTGAAACATTATGATTTAAAACCAAATGGGCTTTTTAGTTGATATGATAACCTGGTTGAAAATTAATAATTTGCTTGGATGGATGGTTTTACTGGGTTAGGAATACAACAAATGAGTTAAACACATATTTGGTTCAGAGTAAACATAAGGGATGAATTTTCTAAAAAACATGGGGGTAATTGAGTGATTTTTTTGGCTTGAGATTCATCCCCATGTTTTAAGTCTTGAACTATTTGCTCCTTTTCGTCTGGACCAGAGGGCATCCCGACGTAGTCTTCATTGTAAGGTTATGTTTTCCAACCCTCCTCCCCGATCTTACTTTTTGGAGTCGAACTGGAATTCGCCCTTTTTTCGCCTTACCTAATTGTATTGGCTTCTTCTTCATTATTCATGTATTAGTAGGTGTAGAACCAAATGATCTGCGATGAGAAATAATATTAAATGGAGAAAATTGCAATCCTCAGAAAGATTTGGCATAGCAGAAGGAGAACAGTCAGCTGAACCAAGATGTCTTATTAGGTAATTCCTTGATGATTTGCACGAAAATTGATTCTAGGGTTTCAAGTAGTTGATCTATGAATATCACACTTCTTTTGGTGAAATTCACTTCCTATAATCAACAGTTAATTGTAATTTGGGTTAACCTATCTTTTGTATACAAGGATGAATTTTATGTATTTTCGGTGGAGGAAAATGCAATAATAAAATAATGATGGTATCTACCATATGTAATTTGATATCCGAATTAATGATAAATTTTTATTTTTGGTATAACTTTAAAAATTATTCTTTTTTATAGTTCTTTGTAATCAAACATGCATGTTGGTTAAATTTAGTCAAATTGTTCTTTGCTTCCATTGCGCATGGAACAACATTAATTCTTTATTTGCAAGACGACATTCTAAATATCACTCAATTTTCCAATGATAGAACATCAGTCGGGGCACATCGAGCAAGTCTTCAGGTGTAAAGAGTTAAGATCGTTATAACTCAAATGTACTTCTGATGTTTTTTGTTTGTATACTATCTTATTGAGAAAATCAGCTCCTAGTGGATGTAATTATTTAGGTACTCGCAACACAAGGAACACCGACAAAGATAACCATGATATTTTTATGTGTTACTGTGGTTTAGAGGCTAAGGTTTATGAGTCTCGAACCCTTGAGAACCCGGGTCGTAGATTTGCGTAGTGTGATAAAATAGGGATGAGTCCCTCTACCTACCAATTTTTTGTTTTCCCTATTAAATAATTATATTTCCTACATTTTTGTGAAGTTGTTATACTGAATTTCATAAGACACAAAGTGTACTTTTTGGGAATGGATCGAAGCTAACAAAAAGTAGGCAGGTACAACCAGGAGCAGCGTAAATCATGCGAACTGTACAGCAAACGGGATAGAGGATATTGGGACAAACGTGCCCATTATTCTTGGTACAATGGAGGTAATTCGTGTTGAGTTGAGAATTCCCTGTTTAGCAGTTGAAGTCATTGCTAAATTAGCTTGAATTTTTTTTTTTGTCGAGTGCCTGGTTGTATTTATATCGGTGGTTGCCATCTTTATGAATCTCATTTAAAATTTTAACAACATGGACTTGATTTCATGCTTGTAATCATGGAAGATTGATTTAGTTGCTGCATGTTGCCCGTTTGTCGTAATAATTTCGGCTACACTATGTTTGATTTTCTGGTTGATTTGTGACATCTAGATGAAAGTTATATTTTTGCATCAAGTAGTTAATTTTATGATAATTCTAATATTTCCATTTGGTTAGTAATATGAGTTTTGTATGATCTTCCTTGTTTACATTAAGCTGCAAAAAGTCGAATAACAGTAATTAGTAATCCCCTAAATTTATTCAATCGAAGTTGTCTGGTAGTCACATAGTATGTGCTATTCATGATTGAGAACCCAGTAACTTTCACCCTACCGAAATCTCTATAATTATAAATATATATTTAATTTTTAGACATAAAAGTGACCATTCATCTCTTTAATTATCTTGAGTGTAGCTTGGTGTTTTGCTCTTTTTTTTTTAGACCTTACTGAGGAAGAAAAACATTTTGAAATTATGTTCATTTAAATGTGATCAATTAAGTGGCACTTAGTAAAAAAAAAATTGTCTCACCCCCCAATAAAATCAGATTTTGTGGGTTTGTAAATTTTACCAAACTAGAAACATATTCATAGCTCTTTTTTCTATCCTAAGGTTGCTACCCAAATCTATCAAGCAGATTGTAGGAATATATTCTCTTGCAGGGAATCCCACAATTTCCAAATGTTACCTCACCGGTCTTTTCTTTGATGTCTTCTGTTTTTTTGTCACATCTATCCAAAGGTCTTTTTGTCTATATAGAGACATAATTTCACTACACATAACACAGTCGAGCGAAAGTGGTATAATATTTTTCAAAGCACTATTGCTCATATTCCTGTTGATTAAGACAATGTTTTCTATTCGGCTGTCTGGACCCGGTATACTGAGGACGAGTTCGTTTCCCAGCTTGTTGATATTTGCCTCCTTCGAACTTGGAACCAAAATGGGGGGAATGCAAATGCCATCCAGAGTGCAATGTGACAGGTAAATCTTAAGTTTGAACAAACTTTGATTTCAATAACTGCAGGGTATGGTAAGATGGAAAACCGATACATCGTGTTAAATTGGATTACCCATTTGAGTGGTATGGCTCATGATGGGGCCACCGACAAGATAAGATGCAACTATGATGTGTGGGATTTTATTTGTGAGGTACTTGTTATTTTCTGCAGAAAATTTTACTTACTTTTCTGTTTTCATATCATTTTACGTAAATAATTTGTATCCTTTTATTTTGTAGAGAGAAAGGCTTGCAAGGTGCTATATCCTGAACGGAGAGCCCTAATTTGAGAGCTTGACTTGTCTTTTGAAAATGGAGGAGACAAACAATGACGATGAGCCTTGTGAAGTTATCAATGTGGAGAGTGACGAAGAAGAGAAAGATTTTGAAATTTCCATGTTCATTAAAGATGACGCTGAGAACAAAGCCGCCCATTTTTGGGAAGATGTTGCCGAAGGATTCAACGAGGAATCTGAAGACGGTGTTTAGACTTCAGCAATGTCTTCGACGACTTTGGTCTTATCTAAGCTGAATAAACCCACCTCTAGTACATCAAGCCGAATCTGAATCACGCAACCACTTCGACTGAACCCACCGCATATTTCTCACCTTATAAGAAGCTTTGAACTCTACAGATTTGGAACCAGAGAAGATAGGCTTTTGTGGAATGTTCTGATGTCTGATACTAGTGCTATGAACAAGGGTTTCTATTTGGGTTAGGTTATTTTTATTGTCAAGTTTAATGTAGGTTTTCCATTTTCATTGAATTGTTATTAACTTATCTGGTCAAGACAATGTCGTAGGGTTTCTATTTCGTTGAATATTAATTGAAGGCTAGTCCAGCCAGTATTGTAGTGTGTCCATGCCCACTTATATATTTTTTGAAATCAACTTTTATGCTTATCGATATGATGGTTTATGATACTATATGTTATTTGGTTTATGGGATGTATTATTTGCTTGCGTCTACAAGGAATTCCATTTCTGGATTTTATTATTATTGGATTCAAATTGGTTTTTGGTTCTAATGCAAGCAATTAAATGTAAAGCATTAGCATAAGCACAATCTTGGTATTAATTTAACCAGATAACATAATAAAATTAAACCGTATCTTGAATGGGGCAAAATGAAGTGGTAAATTCTCATTTCATTATTTGTAGCCACTTTTACCCTGTTTGAGTCTACTTCAATTGTTTTTGGTTTGAGAAAATAGTCCCATCAACAAACTAGTTCTGTACCAGCTAGGAAAAATATCAAATTAATGAAGGGGTGTAAAATGAGTGTATCTATTGTAACACCCTACCAATGTCACTAGTGGGTGGACACCAATTAATTATGTCAGCTACCACACAATTACCACACATGCACAACCATCTAAATGGGCAACCAAGGTCATTAATTCCCAACCTGCTCGACAATAAACTTTCAAATCTACCATGATTCTAATGTATTACTTACTGACACATTAATGCAAGTTGCTGCTCATTATTTATGTAACTTACTGCAACATAATGATGTAAAAAGTGGCCTATTTATGTCATCAAGACATCCTACTTAACGATCATGAACAAATAAGGAATTAAAATGCACAATGCAATTAACTCCGCATATACCAATAAACTAATGGATTCAAGCCTACCAAATCGACTATTAAATTAGAAAAATAGAATAGCTTCATCCGCTTTCAACCTTAACATTGTACTGTCTTAACGGAACTCAATCAGCCTGCTAAAATTTTAAATTATTTCGCATTCTATTAACTAGAAATTAAGATGTAATCCTTATTTGCAATTCTTCCTCGCCTCATAAATACAAATTATTAAATCACAAATCCACAAAATCAAGTTTTAACAAAAACTAATCATCTTGCAGGGAAAAAGTTCAAAAGAGATCTGCATAAGAAAAATGGTCTCTTTTCGGCTGTTACAAGTGGCTCGCGAGCTTCGCCTCAACATGAGGGGGTAAACTGAAGAACAACTCCAAATCCTCTGTGTCTTTAACAAGCAACTTGGACACCAACAACTTCTCATGGAGGTTCAAGCCTTCCATACTGTCCACAAACGCCCAAACCTCCTTCCAAGTCTAAGAGATATCAACTTCATATCCACTGTGCATAGCTATTTCTCCCAATTAGGCACACGGTGGTTTCGCTGAATTTGCCAAGGAGATTGCAAACTGTATCAAAATTTCCAAAGACCTTTTCTTTTCCTCCCCCCTTCATCTTGCCCGATGCGCTGTTGGTCAACTGTGACTCAGAAGTGCTAGGTTGCTTCCCCTTCTTCTTATTTGAAGCTTTGAGCGAGAGGTCACCCTCACAGACAGTCTCGGCGGTCTCCCCAACACCGTCAAAGAATTTTTCAAACCCTTCAAAGATATCATTCTCATCCTATTTTGGTTGATTTGTAATGGGGACAGGATGGCATTAGCATATTCATGATTGAAAAGTACTCAAATTCATAATCAACAATGACTTCTTACAAGCAGGAATCAAAGTAATCATTTTCACAAGGTATTCAGCTGATTATATTCTGCCATACTATTACATGCATTTGAGGGTCATTCAAGACATGGTTAACGGCGTCAACAAAGCTTTAAGAGTTCTCTTATGTGGCTCTATCCTTCCCGACGATCTCACACCAATCTTTGTAATATGGCCAAGACTTAACGTGGATCACCTTTGCTGCAGGATCAACCTGTTATGCCATCAAGCTGTCTTAATTAATACAAAAAAAAATTATATATAAAAAAATACATTTAATTATCTACTATAAAATGACAAAAAAATCATGTTTGTAAAAGATATTCCTACCTTCATGTATTCGCCCCACACCTCTTTTGTGGCCTTAATCATATTAGTCATGTGATTGTAGCCGATTCCACTCTTAGTGAGCATTAAGAAAAGGCTTCCATGGCTTTTCTTCCAGCCATGAATCTAGCTTGTTGATAATGTGCGGGTTCCCCTTTAAGTCGGTACCCGAGAAAGCCTTTGTCATGAAGGTTTTAAGAGCGCCCAAGTACTAGAGGTGAAAACATTTTTCTAATTTCCATCCCCTTAGAATTAGTTCCTTTAACCCAACTATCAAGATTTCCTCCTCTTGCTTACTCCAACAGCGGCACCCTTATTCATTCCAGACACGAGCAAGTCGTACATTTTTGGGCATTTCTCCCATCTATCCATTACCGATATATTATAAGGACTGACCATATTATAATATATGACGGTCCAATAAAAACATGATGTGAAAGAATTGCATCCTATATTGCGAAGAATAAATTGCTAATCTATGACTCAAGAATATATATTCAAATCTGCCAACATGTAGCCCGAATATCCAAAGAATCTCAGCGATGGAGTAGCATCAATTAGATGAGTGTAATCAACTAAATATAATACGCCGTTTTCATATTAGTTGCACCATCGACCTTGTTTAATAACCTTGCATCAGAAGACAACATCATAAAATAACCACAAACAGAAAACCAAATATCAGAAAATAATCACAAACAGAAAACTAAACATCTGAAATAACCACAATTACGACCAAATATTAATCTGCCCAATCCATATGCGCATTCAACAGAGAAATTACACAAACTATTAAGTAAAAACATAATTCCCGCCACAGACTATTATCAAGCAGATAACAAAACATACTTAACCTCGCAAACTTTTTAGCAATTGTGTTGCGACAACGCGATACAAAACTAGGTTTAGGTTATTAAACAGCAATAAAATACATCGAACACCGAAGACTAACTAATTTATTCCTCAGTACATATATTTAAACGACCTATGAACTACCACGAGACCTTCTCCACTCATTGTACATTGACCTAGCTATAGTTTCTCTCTATTTTGACCAACCAACACTTGGCTCTACGGAGTCTATGTAAAGTCTATGCTCGTCCTCTTCATGCAACAACTCTATGTCGTCTAGGTCATCGGCAAGTGGATCTACGAGCATCTCATTGCGAATAAAGTTATGCAAAATGGTGCAGCCCATTATAATCTTGTTTGTGCTTTAAGTTTGTAAAACAATGGACTTCGAAGGATAGCCATCGTTTCCTAAGCAACCCAAAAGTACGTTCAATCACATTTCAAGACATGGAATGACACATATTCAAATACTCTTGGTAGGTTTGTGGTGCCCTCACCCCACTCCTCTAGGTGATATTGAATCTCTTATAAGGAGTTAGAAAACCTTCTGCATTTATGTAGCCATTATCACATAGGTAGTAGTGACCCGAGGATAACCAAAAAAAGAAAAGAAAAATGATTTAAACCCCCGTCCCCCCAAACAACAACTCTCTAGTTCTAAAAGCAAGAAGGATTAGTTAATTAGATTATAACCTTGTGGTACTTTAAACCCATTTTGTCCACTGAGCGCATCGCATTAAACCCTACAATCTGCTGCTGAACCTTCCTAACCAGTAAGCACATAGACAAACTTCATATTCCGTTCGCACACCCCAAGGACATTAACTGATATGTCCCCCTTTCGTGTCCTATATCTTCCCTTCTCTGAATCAAGGATAGTCACTTCATTTCAAACTCATTCTATCTAAATCAACAAGGAATAAACAATTAGCAAGTTTACAAAAAATACACAGTAAAAAATTAACACCCTATTGGCAACAAAATTACCACCGATACATATACTGTTAGTTTGTTCGGACAATTTCAATAAAAAAGATACAAGTTTTGTCAACAAAAACCACGATGTACAAAGAACATCACTAACAAAATGATTTGTACGACCACAAATAATCATGAGGTATTCAACCAACATATTTTATTCCCACTAAAGTGACATGACCAAACGATTGCTCACCAACCAAAAATTGTTTCGTCGGAATAAATGGCATACTTGTTAACCACAAAAAGATAGGAAGCATACCTGGTATAGTGTGCGCGTGAGAATAGTTGACAACTTTGATTCTTGATACAATTTAGAACAAGTGAAATAAAAACAAAAAACATAAAAAAGAAATTAGAAATTAAAATGTAACCTAAAAATCACGAATCAACATTGCCCTACACGCCCCAACCAAACAATATAGGTAGGTTTTATTATTTATTAAGGGTTATAAACCTCAAGCAAACATGCAGTAGGAGTATGACACATGTCCATTTGTACTTGGATACACGGTAACCGAGGTAATAATTAATAAATTTATTTTGACAAATAATATACCAAAATGATATGTGGGCATGCATAATCTTTTCTTTTAGTTAAATTTAAACCAACTCTTGTGTGGTCGAAGTATATTTTTCATTTGAATTTGAATTGCGGATTTGAATTTGGCTCTTTGTTAATAGTAGTTTATAGGGAAAAGGTACAAATAGGCCCTTCAACTTTTAGCTCAGGCTCAAATTAACACCTAAACTACTTTTTTGTCCAATAAAACACTTGAACTTTTTAATTTGGACAAATCAACACCTAAACTTTTTTTATTTAGTACAAATAGACACTTCCATTTAATTTAAAATACCTTTTGTCGATTGTCTTTCAAATACACGTGTATTGATAGTTTCATTTCACATTAGTGGGTTAATGAGGTGATATTTTATGTAACTTTTTCGTCTCAACTCTATTTTTTATGAGAATAATACCAAATTATTCATTTTTTAATGATGTTCGCTTCAAATTCATAATGTATGTATGTATGTATATATATAATTAATTTTTTTAAAGTGTAACATATTTTTGTTCTTACTTTGAAACAAATATGACGGTCGTTAACAAAAATATGTTACATTTTAAAAAAAATAATTATATATATACATACATACATTATGAATTTGAAGCGAACATCATTAAAAAATGAATAATTTGGTATTATTCTCATAAAAAATAGAGTTGAGACGAAAAAGTTACATAAAATATCACCTCATTAACCCACTAATGTGAAATGAAACTATCAATACACGTGTATTTGAAAGACAATTGACAAAAAGTATTTTAAATTAAATAAAAGTGTCTATTTGTACTAAATAAAAAAGTTTAGGTGTTGATTTGTCCAAATTAAAAAGTTCAAGTGTTTTATTGAACAAAAAAGTAGTTTAGGTGTTAATTTGAGTCTGAGCTAAAAGTTAAAGGGCCTATTTATACCTTTTCCCGTAGTTTATATTTTTGCAAGAAAGTAGGTAGGTTGTAATTTTAAGGTATGAGTTTCTCTCTTTATTTCTTTAGAGCCCTTTTGGTGGAGTTAATAAGCCATGTTAAATAATATAACTAGGTTATAACATTATTTGATTACATGGTCGGTTGTCCTGGTTCATTAACAAGTCTGTGTAGAAAAAACCTCTCGGTCCGGTTGATTGGGCCCCAAGGAGGGTGAGTTGTTATAACCAAATTTTTTACCCATCCTTAACCCATTGCCTTTTGGACATTTTTGCCGCTAAAGTAATAACATAGTGGTCATTATTTAAGGTAACTTCTGAACCAAGCAGATGTTTTACTCGTTCATTGTATTACTAACCCACCACAACCACCCATCCAAACAAATTAATAGAAATCACCCAGATATATTATCAACCCAAAAATCCATTTAGTTTTAATAACCTGATTGTGAGGTTGGGCAACCAAACGGACTCTTACGGTTGACTATACATTTATTTAGGTAAAATATTTCAAATATTCAAATTAATTTTATTATTTATTATTGATGGAAGATAATTGAGTTATTTAAGGAAAATATCAATTTTCTTCTTATTCTAAGCATTATTTTGTAAAGGGTGAGAATGTTCTTATATAGTAGGACTTATGTTACCCATATGTGTGGATTTTCTTATGTACAACGATTTGACCCGTCTAACTAAATTAATTTTTGCTAGAAAAAAAAAGTTAAGTGATCCTTTTTGCCAGAAAAATGTGATACTTCATGTGTTATTTGTACAAAAACATACATTTTCTTTAAAAAAGTCACTAGTCATTGGAAAATGGATGACAAATGAATGTGATCCTTTTTAATTTTTTTATTTAACACCTTTTTTGGAGTCCGTGATCTTTAATGTTTTTATATTTATTTGATTAAGCGCCTTTTCTGAGGTCTACTCAATTAGGCGGCAAAAAAGTATATCTTCCTTTTTTTTTTTATGAAATTTATCAATTTTATTGATATTTTATTGATAGTTCCATAAAAAAAAAAAAAAAAAAGGTTCAACCAATTAAGCGATACTTTTTTCATATAAAAGTGATACTTCTACAATTAGTTTGACCCATAGTATATAAAATGATTCATGCATATGATGTATATAAGTCTTTGCCTTTATTTTAATAAGTTTCTTAAATATCAAAATTAATAATGAAAATTATGTTAGAGAAACATAAAAATAATTTATATGATTGGCACATGGGACGCTGATATTGTTATGGCAATTTCGGCGAATTCTTCTCGCTACGCAGTTCACCACCTCTAAACCGTAATTTTCCATGTTGATTATTCCTTGTTCGTCATGAACTCAGACTATCGCCAACATGTATTTCATAATCTTCTTAAAGATTTCCCATGGGTTCATGAGTTTATTACGTCCAGATTCTTCTCCTTACCCCGCATCAATCATGGCATGTCGTCGTCCACTTTACAAGAGTCGTTTTCCCTTGAGTACCATAATACTCCGACCATCGTCATGTCGCCTGGGGAACATTTTCAAGCCCTCTCACCGCCATCTCCGTCGCCTAGGTTTTTTACACTTGCATTAACACCTTTTCAAGCTGATCGCTCTCATCTCTTCTAGTTAAAAAGAAAGTGGAAGGTGTAGTAGCATTTAGTAGCAAGCAATCCTATAAAGTCTAGTGAAGATGAACATGATCAAAGTACTATAGTGATTTTAGTACTCAAATATCTAGGGGGAGCGAATAGATGATTTGTTGGTTTGTCATCCTACTTACTAAGTTTCTAGACCCTATGACAATAACAAGAGAGTAACTGAATGAAGATTAACTAATATTAAGGGCTATCATAGGATATAGATTTCAGAATTAATTATAACTGCGTATATATAACTATAATTGTCATGTTTTCTTGATCACTCCATATTTCATGTGATTTTTAGGCGCAGATTCATATATAAATATGTGCATTATTGCGTAAATTAGTACTTCTTAACCTACATTTTCATATGTTTGGCAGATTTCACTTGTTTATCGATTTTGTATCATTTTATGTACAAAATAGCGCATATTTGGAGTTAATGGTTAAATCACAAGTTCAAATGGATAAAAGAATCATAAAAAGAAGGAACTGAAGAATCGAGTCCAAATTAGCCTTTCGGTAGCCCAAGATGGAGTGGAGAAGCCCAAAAGACAATAAAAAGGAGAAGAGAGAAAGAAGCCATATTGACGACCGAACGGCCTTGGTTTATTGGGTCTAGCTTCCTACACTAACCATGAAACATGCACAAATGCTTAGCATTTGCTAGACCGAATACATATGCTTCATTCGATCTAGTAAAATGTTGAGTTTTCTCAACAAAGGCATTTTTATGGGATTTTATCCAATTGAAGCTCAATCTGAATCTATTATTGTGTACTTCTATAAATACCTAGCCTCAAAGATTGTTTTAGACATCGTATTATATAAGGTTTAGATATCAGTTTTATCGTAATTAAAACTTAATTAACAGCAGTAACTAGGGCAGTTTTCTGCAGTCTTAGGAGAGCCGGAGAAGATGTCGGAGATTCTTCCGTGAAGCTGATTTTTAGTATTCTGTTTTTCTTTTATTTTTTAGTTTATTATCACTGAACAATGTTTCGATCTAATATATTGGTTTTCATTTTAGTATTATAGAAGTGTGTTATATCTTAGGATTAGGAAAGTAGATTTTAATTACGAGTGTAGATTGTTCTATGCATGCTATAATTTTATGTTCTAGATGTTATTTAATGTGTTGAGATATGATTGTTGTTATGATAGATTGATTAGCTAAGCCTAAAACATACAATCACACACCCAAAATAGGACCGGAAGGTGTATTGTTTGATAAACAACACATGACATAATATATACCAATATAGGACCAGAAGGTGAGGATATATTATGGGGGGTATGTCCTAGGCACTTTACGGAGATATAAACATGTCAACTTATGGTTGTCTGTGGCTATAATAAACACTTTAGAGGCTTTGATATGAGGTTTAAGAATGCATACTCGCGAAGCCCCATAACAAATAGACATAATAATTATAGTTAGTCATATAACGTTTGCATGTGCGGTTGTCTGTGATTGCATAGTAATCGATTCTGGAATCTATATCTTAAGATAATCTTTTAATATTTGTTAATCTTCGATAATTTGTTCATCATGAGATATTAGTTAATTTAGTTATTCTCTTACTTATGTCTTAGAGTCTTGATACTTAGTAAGCAAGGTAACAAACCAACCAATCAATCGTATAATCGATCCGCCTAGATATTTAATGATCACTAAGTATTATAGTAATTTAATTAGATTTTATCTTCACTAGTCTCTGTAGGATACAACCTTGCTTGCCACTTGCTATTAAATACAACGTACACTTGCAATTTAGCTGGTAGAGATTAGAGTGACCAAGTTTTTGTCTTTTTTTCTGGGAGTGGTGTTTAGGTGCTAATTAGATATTATAGTCTTAGTTAAAAGTAGCATATGTTTTTAATTACCTTTAATTCCTTATAATTTTTGTTTTTAAAAAAATCGAAAAAAAATATTTTTATCTATTGTTGTCATACAGTTATGAGAATATTCATTATCAGTTGCATAAATTGTTTTGTTTTCTAACTGTTATTTGGTGTTATGGAGTTTTTGTGTGCAATGCATGAAAACCAGATCTAGGGAAGGAGATATCAAACCTATAGACTTGGTAATAGAAACTACTCTCAGAAAGAGACAATCTAATTAACCTAGACTGAGACTAGGTGTTCTGATATGTGTATAGTAGATGAGTAGCCTTCCGAGGATAGGCTATATGGAGCTAAGTTAGACTTAGACTTCAGCATAGCTAAGTTTGTATTGTGTGAATAACTTAGTGAATTTTCCCTGTGTGAGAGAATGGTGGACATTGAAGGATTACCCCCACCTCGAACTACTTTAATATTTGTGTCTATTTTTATATTGTCTTTTACTTATGGTTGCTGGCATACTACTTACATACTGCACTGATTTGCAAGAATATAGATTTACAATATTTCGCTGCATAAAACTCTACTGAGCATTGCTTACTATAAGTAACCTAAGACTAGTCTGCTTCGTGCCTACTACCTTCAGTTAGCTTACTGTATCAGCTTTGCTATAAGAACGAGTTTCTTGCAACAAGCAGCAAAATATTTGAAAAAGAAAAATCGAGCTAAAGGTTTATTCACCCCTCTTCCTCTTTAAACCTCTACCATTTGGGACAAACACTTTTGGAACAAAAAATAGTCCTAAAACAAGGGGAGACTGTCATATAATGGAGCAGATCATCGATCTAGATGAAGATTCTAATGAAGAGAATGAACTCACTGTCCTAAAACTAACATATGATTAATATGTTCATTCTACATATGGCAATGAGTTGTTGGATAGGTATGATGGGAAAGAAGCGAAGCAAGTGCTCGAGAAAGAAAAAGAGATACTGTCAAAAGAGGTACTCCAATAGGGAGTAATTCTAGAAAATTTTGAACAAAGACAAAATTGGGATAGCCTAATCGAGGTAGAACACCATCCGACTTAATATGCCGATGATGAAGCCATGAGGAAAATGGAAATCTATGATGATGTATGGGCGATGTTCCATCGCTGTGGATGGGGCAAAACAACGCAAGGAAGATGACCGACATATCCGAGGGCGATAATCGAGATAATGAGCACTTTTGAAATGTTATGAAAAAAGGTAACAAATAAGCCTATGAGAATCAGGTTCCATCTGAATAATCAGGATTACGAATTAACAAACACTGATCTAAGACAAAATTTATGAGGTAAAGTGTTTGGGGTCTTATTTAGAGCCACTCGAGTATGATAAGCAAGAGTTTTGGACTAGGTTAGTATACATAATAGACGAAGTGATGGACCCTTACGAGAGAGAGGACATATATTATGAGATTCGGAACCATGTATTCCGATATATCCAGCGAGTCTTAGCCCACACAGTATGCGCTAGAAATCACAATATCAAGGTAAGTGATAATGAATTGTTCATCATGTGGTGTATGGCAAAGACTGTAACTTGCAATCTAAGAGCACACCTAATAAACCAGTTGGAAGTAGTATCACAGAGAGAACGAGAAAAGATAAAGATAGGGGTTGGTTCACCTCATAGCAAAGTGGTCGTGAATAAACCTCTTCGATTGGGATGAATGTTAACCTCACTTTCTCAGCATAACACAAATGATGGGAAATAATTTCTTAAGAGTCGACCGAACTGGAAAGTTGTACTTGACGCTCTCGAAGGTGCAGATTTAGCGTTCGTGGGAACCTGGAAAAGGAGAATAGGGGCTGAAAGTTCTGAAACCCCATAATGATCATCAAGGCTTACTGAAAAGGTCCTTGATGTTTCTGATAGTAGACTATCTAAGAAGAAGAAGAAGAAGAAGAAGAAGAAGAAGAAGAAGAAGAAGAAGAAGAAGAAGAAGAAGAAGAAGAAGAAGAAGAAGAAGAAGAAGAAGAAGAAGAAGACAATTGGTGCTTCATCTTGGGAACCTCCTTAGGCGAAAAAGCAGCAAAACCCCTCAGCGTTTGCGCCTGGTTGACGAGCCCACTGATAGTGATGATGATGGGGTGTTTAGAATGGTGGATGAACACACTGAAGAGGTTGAGAAGGAGGTCCCCCAATCCTTCCTCTCAATAGAACTTGATGACAAGAGCGATGCAGATTTTCAATGTTGACAAGGAGCCCATTCCAGAAGAAAATCCAAGTTCTGAAGAAGAATAACCCTTCTTTTAGCCCTCAAGTCCCATCAATGTTTGCTAGTATTTAAGAAAGATTCGGAAGTAGAAAGAGAAAGCAAAAGTTGGTTCCAAGGTTGGCTCCACCTCCCGGTCAACCCACTCAAAGAAGCAAGCCCAAGCACAAGAACCAGCAGGAGATGGATCTTTTGATATCAGGTTTGATCTTGCCAATGCTTACAATAAGAACTTTTATTTTTATTCTCGTGCAAAAATTTAGGCTAAATATGAAAGGAGAAAGATTCGACCGGAGATGATGATAAATATAAGTTAGTTGAGGCAGCATGGAATTTATCAACTGCTTGAGAAGCGTGCCTTGCAACCCACAATAACTCTACCAGTCCGTATTATGAGGAGAGCATGAGGTATTTCTATGCCAACCTTATGTAAGTGGTTGCGGAGCCGTGATAACACGTTACTTATGCATGTATTTAGGTCGATTTAGGATCATATTTTATATCATTTACGTGCATATTTGACCGGCAATTATTTATATTAATAATATTTGGGTCATTTGACGTGTTTCGACTTGTTTTAAGGTATTTTGAGCATTTTCAGGCTACCGGACGAGGAAACAAGTTGGAAAAGAGTGAAAACCGTCCAAGAACCGGTCCAAACCGGTCCGAACCGGCCCGAACCGGTCCAGGAGCAAAACGGGGCAAGAATCGACACGGCCGCGTCACAAAGCAACACGGCCGTGTCAAAAGTGGCCTGCAACGTGCTGTTGGTTCTGGAATAGAACACGGCCGTATCACAAAGCAACACGGCCGTGTCAAATTGTTGCTGGAAAAGGGAAATTCACAAAGCAACACGGCCGTGTCACTTAAGCAACACGGCCGTGTCAGAAGGGTTTTTCTGCGAAGATTTCCTATTTTTATTAGGATTTTGATCATATCTTCCCCAAGATTCGTCCCCAACTCTATAAAAAGGACCCCAAGCTCTAGGAAAAAGGGATGAATCCTCAAGAACATCAATTACATTATTCCACCTAGAAGAAATTTTGGAGGACAAAGAAGACGAAGATCATCGAGACGGAGTTATCCGGGTTTAATTATTCTTTTCTTAGTTTTAATTCTTTACAATGTTTTTATTCGAATTTTGTATTGGATTAGTACTAGGCATGAGTAGCTAAGCTATTCGTGTCCTAGGGTTAGAAAGTAGGGATTTTTATGACAATGTTTTGATTTATGGTTTAATCTATTAATTCCATTATTTATGTGTTTTATCTCTATGTTTGTGCTTAAAACTGAATTTAGCTTGATCACCTAGATTTAGTAATTTAGTTTAGCAATTCCGCTTCGAGAGGAGGGAATCGTTATCAGACTTAGAACATAGAGCGCAGTTGTCTATGACTGTGTAGGCCGTGGCTTAGGATCGTTTGGGAGTTATTAGGTTTAATTGACTCGAGAGGGTAATTAGCTTAATTAATCAACGGTTTAATCGCTTCGAGAGAAGGATTAGATTATTTTCGTGCCGCCTAATAAACACTAGAATTGGTAAATTAATAGGTTAATCATATTCAACATTGAATTAATATCCTGAAATCGAAGCCCTAGGATACCTTTCTCATCGATTGATAGTTCTCTTTGTTTGTCAAGTATTAGTTAAATTCCTTAAGTCGTGTTAAAATCAACCTTTGCAACTTAGTATCTAGTTAGGACATTCCTAGAGTATTAAGGTACCAAACTACCTAAAACTATTCCTTGTGGGATCGACCTTGACAATAGTACTACACCTACATCCGTACACTTGCGGAACACTAGGTTAGAAACCGACGTGTCAAGCCGCAGATCCCTTTTTATGAAAAATTGTATGTCGAGGAGAGGGTGTGCTGATTTGCTCCTCAAATCATTAATATGATAACATTGATGAGTTTGCTAGGATCATCACCGAAGGAAATATGAAGAAATGGCCAGAACTCATTAAGATCTCCGTGTTGTCACAATTGTACACAATCATCCCCAAATTAGTCGTGCACAACTAGTGCCCGTCTACTGGTACACGTGTTCCGTGCACGCACTTTAGGGCACTTTTAGTGTCATTTTAGTGTCAATAATGTGCATAATTATATGTATTTAGTGCTTTTATATTCTAATGGGCAAAATAATGCGTTTGTGCTATTTTTGTATTAAGACAGGTGAAAAAAGGGTCGAAAATGAACATCAAACGACCGCGGAGTCGAGGGATTGATCGAGGCAGCAAAAGGAAGGGCCAACTGAAGATCTCGGCCGAGATTGGATGAAAATCTCGGCCGAGATGAATCTCCAGGGGATTTCATGAAGAATTGCAAGATTGAAGATCTCGGCCGAGATACAATCCAATCTCGGCCGAGATGAGTCTCCAGGGATTTCTTGAAGAATCTTAAAGATGAAGATCTCGGCCGAGACGCAATCCAATCTCGGCCGAGATGAGTCAAATCCCAAAAAGCCCTAATTTCTTCTTTTCACGTCTCGGCCGAGATGCAACCCAATCTCGGCCGAGATCAGCCTTCGACCCAAAATTCCTGAAAACCCTTTTTCACGTCTCGGCCGAGACACACTTCCGTCTCGGCCGAGATTCACTACCCTGTTTTGAAATCCTGAATACGTTTTTGCCTATTTTTTATTAGCACTTTATCTCCTTATATATATATCATCCCATTCGAATTTAACCTAACTTTTAGATAACTTTTGATACTTTTTGATACTTGGAGAGCACTATTTAGCCACCAAGGAAGGAGATTGGACTAGAGATTGAAAGATCATCTTCTCCAATTGATATCTTTGGATTCATCCATATCAGTATCATGTTTCTTTATTTTTCTATCTATTTTCTGATTGTACTAGTTAATATGGGTGGCTAGCACCCTTAGTTCATCCTTGATCATTGTGGAACCTTGAGTCGAGACATTGATGTGATTATTACGGTTAATGTTACCGAGATTATTGTGTATTTAAGTGTTTTGTGTTATTTGCTCTGATTGACTCACATTTATGAATTTATTATTGGTTTGATCACCCTTTAAGGGATTTGTGAATGTGTTGCTAGAATAGGAGATTACTATCCGTAATTGTAGGATTTTCGATTCCCGTGTAGCAAACAATAGTTATGTATTGGGGATAACACAAAGTTCAACCACCAAAACCGAGCTTTTGAGTTTTATGTTGAATTTATCTCGTTGTCCTAGTGTTTAATGCTTTTGGTGATTGAATCTAAGAGAGCTTGTTCGAGGATTCGGTTAAACTGAATAGGGTTAGTCGAAGAGCTTATTTTGATTAACTAAGATTAAGGGACAACAAGGCTATTAGAGCTTGTTAATAGTCTTGAGATAAGGGCTTGAATCACAATTTAATCGGGCATTAACAATAGTTGCATCAATTGTCTAAGACCAAGGGGAAGCATGATCAAGGGTGACTTGTTTTACTATTTGAAAACTAAAACCGAAAAAGATCTCTTCTATTGTTTTTGAGTACTTGTTTCTTTTAATTGTGTTTAGTTGTTCTTAATTATCACTAGTAGATTGTTAGTTCTTTATCAATCCCCCCATCGTTATTGCTTTCTTAAATATTTATTTCTTGCGTACTTAATCATAAACTGCTCGACATCAAAATCAAAACTGTTAGGCCGTTCCCTGTGGGATCGACCCTTATTTACCATTCTACTCAGTAGGATAGTTAGTAAGGTTTAAGTGTATTCTTCATACACATTTAATTTGGTAGTAAGAAATGACGCTACCAACATAATGAAGATCACAATGGACCAAAGACGTTCTAATTTACAAGATTGGGATGGGGTGTTATGTAGGCTTTTTAATTAAAATATAGTAATTTTAACTTTCAATTGTCAAAATATGGCAACTTTTCAACCTTTTACCAAAATATGGTTGTTTTCTTATTACATGCATTCATACATATAAAAATGTCTATTTTGTCCTTAAAATCTATTAAGAACATATATATTTGTTTATTTTAAGCAATCAAGCTTTCTATCTTCTTTTGTTTTTCTTTCATGCAGTTTTTGTATTTTATTATTATTTGGTTTCGAGTAATAATCTTTCTACCAATCTTTGCATAATCATTATGTCCATAGTTCATTAAGAGTATATATTCTAGATCGTTTTGATCTTGAATTATTTCTCTTGTTAATTCATTGATTATTTTGATAAGAACCGTCATTCTTGTTATCTTTTTTCCCAAACTATTTTATTTGCTTGAAATCTGAGCCATATATTATGAGCTTTTATTCTTTCTCGTAGAACTTTAATTTTTCCTAAGGCTTTTTCAATCCTAAGTTCTTTTTCAAGTTCTATAGTTTGTTCAAGATTACACTGAGCATAATATTTAAGCAAAGATTGTTCCTGTTTTGTAGATTTATTCATCTAATGAATATCTTCTGCCGTTACAGATCTACTGTTCAGGCTCTGATACCATTTTATGGGTGGATAGAGATCTATTAAACTCTTTCTTCATAGTTTATTTTAGTTAGGTTTTTATGGGTGGATAGAGATCTATTAAACTCTTTCTTCATAGTTTATTTTAGTTAGGTTAAACTCTTTCTTCATAGTTTATTTTAGTTAGGTCTTTTGATTCTTTTTTCAAAAGATTCAACTATTTTTAAGGTTTTCTCGTATCTTTCTTTTACTGCCCAGAGATTATCACTATAGTGATTATCTTTAGTAGCAAATCTTTGATGTTCATCAAGATCTACCTTATAAATAACAGCAAGTTGTTTTAGTTTAGCTAGAATACTAGATTCTAGTTCATTTTTAACTAAATAACCTAAATGGTTATAGTTATGTTCTATGTCTGACCTTATAGGTAGATTATTTGCTAAAGATTTAGCTTTGCTATATATCAAATCCATAATCTAGACTCGATTATTATCAGACATCAAGGATGTATGGCTCATTTTTACTAAAATTTATCCAGTTTAGAGTTTTATACCTTCTCTTGTGGGTTGATGGGTCCACTTTGCTTCCGTCTTGATTTTGAGTAGAGTGATCCTACTTCTTAATCCTGTCCGGACTAGCCTTCTTCTGCTTCAGTTCGTCTTACTGCCCCTCCTGGGTCTTACTACGAACAACAGAGTCACTGCTGCCTTCATGATCAAGTATCAAATGGATATTAGTCTGCTTCTTTTTATCTTGGTTGTGATCCTAAAGGATTTTTCTTTACTCCAGGATGGAGTTTTAGTACCGGAGTACTATGTTTGATTTGTAAGGACCTTTGTAAGAGATACTGGGGAATTGTCCCGAAGGACTTTTTATAACTTGAAAGATTACAATACTAAGTCTATTACAAGAGAGGAGATGGGGAAGAGAGATATCCCTTAAATGAAAGATACAAGGCCTTTTATAGAGGTTGCCAGGCTCTATCAACTATCCTAGATCTACATCTGGACGGTTGATTTTTGGATCTAAGTTTGAGCCCTTAGATCTTCTTTTTCATTGTATATCACTTTCTTTATGGGACCATTCAGTACACATCTAGTGGATTGGAGCGGATGCTGGTGGCTGAGTCATTACTTACTTCGTCTTCTTCTGATGACAGGGAATCTTCCTTTTTGTTAGTGGATTTTTCTCTATTTTCTTCTGTCGGCAGTGTTTCTTTGTTGCTGCATCCGTCACTATCATATGCATCTTTGGTTGATTCTTTGAAAGGTGTCTTAACCTGTTCCTCTCTACCAATTTTTTCACTTTGGTATTCTATTCTTTTCTTTGTGAGCTTGCTCACATCTATTTTTCCATCATCAAACTTGTTACACCATTTTTTGATGATTTGCTTGTCATGGGGGTTTAATTCCCTATTGTAGTGGCTAACCATCAGTACCTTTTCTGTGCTGTAATTAACTTTAATTTTGGGTTCTGTGATGATCTCAAATATTTCATTTTGTACATCACATAATCCTTGGATTCTTAATGCCACAGTTTCTTCTTCAGTGGGGAGAGTTTGGGGCATTGTTGCATCTTTGGGAATTGGCACTTTGGGATTGCAAATTCCTAATTTGACAAAAGTGTATCCTGGGATATACTTTCCTTTTTCTTGTTCCCAATCAGGTACTGAACTGGTGATTTTTAGGAACACCTTCTTGTCTTTCCCAAGCTTAACCTTCTGTTGGAAGTTTGAGACTGATTTCTGGAGCTTTGGCATCCTGTTTAGATTACAAAGTTCCCTATCTGTATAGATTAGGCATACTAATCCTGCTTCTACTGTTTTCCTGACTAATTCAGGATTAGCAGTTTCTAATATGATCAATTTTGGAAGATTATAGTAATTAGTAATTACATAGTCTTCTTTTGGAATTTTGATTTGATTTTGTAAGTTCACCCATTCTTCAAAATCAAAGCCTTCTTTGATGAGAGCCTCACTAGAATGCCTTAGGCTTCTGAGTTTCAAAATGCTTTGCTTTACGCCATTCCTTTTTTGCTCTTCTTGTTGCCAAATGAGCTTTGCTTCATAGTCAGACTGTGCCTGAACATAGCTGTCTGGTGGTAAGTCTGCGACTGTAGTAAAAGATTTGTGAATCCCTTGTCTGATACCTTTAAGAACTACATATCTGTATGTTCTTCTGTCATCTTCTTCTTTTATTGACTTTGTCTGGATAGTCTTTACAGACTGTTCAACTTGCTGGCCAACCTGTACTTCATCGTTTTGCTGTAAGAATGAATTTTCTTCAGCTTTTAGTATTTCAATCTCCTTCTGGAGGATTTCTTCTTTGAGCTTCATGAGTTCAAGCTCTTTTTTCATTATTTCAACACTTGTCATGGTGCGAATTCTCTTGTCAGACAATCTGCCAGACTGTTCTTCGTTCCTGCAATGTGTTCCACATCAAAGTCATAATAATTGAACCATTGTTGCCAACGGACCATTCTTCCTTGTTTATAATCACCTGTTATTTTAGTTCTTAGGAAATAAGTAAAATTTTTATTGTCAGTTCTTACTAAGAATCTTTTACTTAATAAGTAAATTCTAAATTTAGTAATTCCTCTTTTTATTGCCAAGATTTCTTTCTCGTTAGAGTGATATCTCGTTTCGGCTTCTTGAAAAGTACCAGATGAGTATCTACATAGTTTTTCAACTTGATCGGTACTATCTCTAGCTTTTAAGACTGCACCCCAATATAGATTAGATGCATCTGTTTCTAAGATCATTAGGTCTTCATCTTTAGGATGATAGAGTTCTGGTAGATCCTTATATTTCTTTTTTAGCTTAGATACATAATCAGTATCAGCTTTCGTCCAGTTCCAAGGAACTTCTTTCTTTAATTTAGCTTGTAATGGTTTCCTGATTTCTGCTAAATTATTAATGTATCCTTCAAGATAGTTGAGAATTCCTAAAAATCTTTGGAGTTGTGTTTTGTCACTGATCTCACTAGGGAATTCAGAGAGTTTTACAAGAACGTGTTCTTGCATCTTTATCTTTCCATTGGATATTTCTAATCCTAGGAATTTTATTTCTTTTTGAGCTATTATAGCCTTTTCTTTTGAAAGGATTATTCCTTCCTTAGTACATTTCTCTAGAAGCATAAATACTTCTTTGTAATGTTGTTTTTCAGTTTCTGAGAAGATAATGATATCATCTACATATACTGTACAACATTTGCTTAGTGGAGATTGTGGATTTTTCAAGTCTAATGCTTGGTCTATCCTTCTTTGGAAAATACCAGGGGCTTGTTTAAGGCCAAATGGTACTACGTTCCATTCATATTGACCGTTAGGACAGCTAAAAGCTGTTAATGGTCTGCTTTCTTCTTTTAATGGTACTTGCCAGAATCCTGATTTACAGTCAAAGGTGCTAAACCAGTTTTTTCCTCTTATCATGTGAAAGAGTTCTTCTTTTTTAGGGAGGAAATATCCATCATCAAATGTGTGTTTATTTAATTCCTTATAGTTTATGACCATTCTTTTCTTTCCTCGCTTTTTTTCTGAGTGTTTTTCAACTAGAAATGCAGGGGAACTATGAGGACTTTTACTTCTTTTAATTACTTTGAGTTTAAGTAATTCTTCTATTTGTTGTCTAAATATACTCCTATCACTAGGCGTATAATTCATCGGTTTGACTCTTATGACTTTATTAGGGTCTTTGAGTCTTATTTCTGCATGTGTTTCCTTATTGTCTAAGGATTTATTAATCTTAGGATCTAAGGGGTTGTCACTTGTTATTTTATCAAGTTCACTTAGAATGTCATCAATTACTGATTTCATCTTTGTGAGTTTTTTATATTCTTTCATTTCTTGCAAAAATTCAGAGGAATCTTCTTCTTTAGTTTCTGCAATATTTCTTTTTGGTATTATCTCACCACATTTCCGCGGTTTTGATAAGTCTGTCATTAGGTTTGGTGAAGCAATAGAAAATGCTTTCACTACTTTAGGTATGTAGACCCTATCCTTGTTTTGACCAATATGTAAAACAATGTGGTCTATGTCTTGTATGAAGGGTCCATATAGATTTAAGAAATTATTTCCAATTATTAAATCTACTCCAGACTCTTGTTGGTATATAGTTGGTACAAGAAATTGTTCTCCACTTATAGTGAATACTATTTCCCTGGCAACTAATTCTAATGTTTTTATGGATCCATCTGCAATTTGAACCCTTGTAGGATTTATTGCCTTGGTCCATTTTTCTTGTGGTATTATCCACTTATTTGCAACACAAATACTTGCGCCTGTATCTACATATCCATGAATATGGTAATGTCGATATCTTTTGAATTTCATTTGTATTTTAATATATGTGCTGTTTGGATTAGTTATATTACTTAACCTTTCCAATCCTTTTATAGGTAATGGTTGTGTAAACCAATTACTCATCCAATTCCCAGTCACTTCCAGGATTGGAAGTGAACTCTTCCTCTTCTTCTGTAAATGAAATTTCATATTCTGATTCTTCAGAAGAATCTTCATCCTCAATGGGTTCTAGATTCAATTTTAAAATTGATTCTAATTTTTTATTATTAACCTTATGCTTTTGTTTGTTAGGGCATTCGTTAGCATAATGACCTTCTTCTTTGCATAACCAACATTTACACGTAGATTTGTCTTTTGGACAATATTTCTTATTATTTTCTGTTTTTCGTCTATACCTTGGTTTAGACTTTCTCTCTTCTTTCCTAAATCTCCTTTTTTGGTATTTAGGTTTCCATCTTTTATATCTGTATTTCTTTTTGAAATATTTTTTATATGGTTTGACTTTCCTAGGTAATGGATCACATCCCCATTTTATAGGTATGTCAATTAAATCAGGATCACAACAAGGTTTGTTGTTCATTCTTTTGACTTCCTTTTGGATTGCAGTTTTAGTACATTCTTCTTCAATAAGTTCTTTTATAAATCTCATCCTTCCTGCCAGATTATCAGTAAGGTGTGTTGGTTTATTCTTCCATCCATTAGTTGCTTTATCAGCCCATAATGGTGGTAGTTTGTGAAAGAATCTATCATTCCAAGCTTCTTGTTCTTCAAACGGAAGCTTGTAATACCAGTATTCATATTCACAGCTAAAGTTTTTAAACAAACATATATCACATACTTTTATATTTTCCATGATATATCTTGCTTTTTTGGCTTCAGCTTCTATGACTGCCTGAATGTTATTTAATTCAGTTAATCCAACAAATTCGTTAATTAACAATTTTTCAATTAGTTGGACATATATTTGCATAGGATGTCCTGATCTATTAGCCTCAGCTTTTATATGTTCCTTAAAAAGTGTTGCTCTGGTTCTCCACCATTTCTTTGTATTTCCTTTCATTTTAAAGTTAAGGAAAGTTTCTACTGCGTCAACTGTTTCAAAGTTGTTTGTAACAACAATAAGTTGCATGACCTTAGACCAATTTTCAATATTAGTACTAGGGTCTTTTGAGCAGTCTATATCCAGTATTTCACTATCTGGATCATTTTCTTCTTTTGGAGTATACTTAGTTGGTATTTTTCCAAATTTCTTTTTCTTATTTTGACTACTCTTTCTGGTAGGATTTAATCTTGGAAAGGTAGGCATTTGTGGCATTTCACCTGGATAATATTCACCATCGGATGTTCCGAAGTAAATATCTGCTGCTGGATTTTCTCCAGGGTCATTTCTTGGAGAGATGACTTGATCTGACATTTCATCATCAGACTTAGTTCCACTCACTTCTTCTTTTTCCATATGATTTTTATCATATGTTTCTTCTGATGAAGAATAGTTTCCTATATATTCATCTTCTTGTATAGTCATGAACTTCTTAAACTTTTTATCTAAGAGATTCATTTCTTAATTAGAGGAAGTGTTTGTTTATCCTTATAAATATCAATATTTTTATCTTGATATTCATCATAATCAGTAGAATTTGGAGGTGGTAATGGCTTTATTAGGCCTGACCAATTCCTTTTACTGGTTTCTTTTTTAGTTATTCTTTTTATTTCATCACAACATTCATGTTGTATTTTTAGTAAATTTGCAATATCATCTTGTATTTCTGATATTTTCTTCTTTTGTTCATCTAAGACTTGTGTGTAATCTTTAGATTTTTCGTTTATTTCTTGACATTCTTTAATCAGTATTTGTACATGACTGATTAGGTCGTCAGTTCTTTCAATAACAGACATTGTCTATTATCCTATTCTTTTTTGTAGTGATTGGATTCCTTTTTCAATACTACCTACTTGTCTATCAATTTGATCCAATTTTAGATCAGTTTCTGATTTCTCTTTTATTAACCTAGGTGGGTTAGTACTGAATCTTAAGCTTCCACATTTTTCAAGATGTGTGGCTTCTTTCAATACTTTTAATTTTGTGCTTGTTTCTCTAAAGAGATCATCTATAGAGATTTTATCTTTATATTTATATTCAATGCTATGATGTGAGTTGCTAAGAGCATATCCAATAGCATAAGTTATACTAAAGGGCATATCACCCTTTTCCATTAATTCTTTTCTCTTAAACTGGTAGCTTATTCCTATTGAGTTACTAATGTTTTTAGTAGCTAATGGAATAGCATATTGTAAGGAAACATCAAATTTGACAACTGAGTATCCTAAGTTGCCTTCAATCATTCCAATTATCCTATCTGTAGGATGTTGGATTCTATTATCAATAACTACTATTTTGATTGGAGAATCTATCCCCTTCAAATAAGTAGACCTGATTAAGATTTGTATAGTGCTTATGTGAATATAAGCAATATTTTTCCTATCGGTGGATTTTATTCTACTGATTTTTTCTTGGATCTGTTTCTCATCTATCAGACTTAATGAAACATTTCCTGTTACTGTCTCTATACTCATGGGTACTTCACAAATGAATCTTCCAGTGTATAGAATATTTTTTCTAGTAATTTGGTCTAGTAATTTTACTAGGGTTCCTTTTTTCTTGATATCCTGTCCTTCTTTGAGGGTCAGGTTACCATGTTTTTCTAACTCAAGGATTTTGGATCTTTCAATCAAATGATCCGCAGAGTAGTATTCTTGTGTTTCTGTTTGATCAATAAATTCAAACAGGTCTGTTTTATCCATGTTTCAGAACTTTTGAATTAGTTTTATTTCTAAAAATCAGAATTCATATAATGGAGGGCATAACTGTCTTTTATGACATTAATGAATGATATGTATGGATGTATGTTCATGGAATTGCCATAGAAAGGTAAAAGCTTAAAAAGCTACCTTATTTTGTTAAATGATTTTTTATTTTGCATTATTTTAACAAAAGAGCCTGTTATGTAAACTTTGGGGACATTTTTTTAAATATATAATGTCATATGTGGAGTAGAAGCAAGAATATGATTTACCCTTTCCATTCCTCATCTTCGACATTCTGACCTTACAAGGTTTACCGAATGTAAGGAGTTCGATCTCATCATACCTCCAATCCTGGATTCTCATTCCACCATCAAGTCTGATCAACGATTCATGGATCTTTGCTACATTGATAAAGATGTTGAGCTGCTCGCTAATGTTGACCATAATATTGGGTCATCTGAGGTAATCTTGAACAAGGCATTCATGCTCTATTAAGTTCGCTTGCTCATTGCCCATATTGAAACCCTCACCAAGATTCATGGTAACCTTCTTACCTTCATTTCTCCATAAAAAAGGGGGAGGTAATGATATAGCCGCGACCAATGTCGAGGTTCAAGCCGACCCGGAAGCCAACCATGTTGAAAGTGATCCACTTTGGAGAAAATTCGAGATCCTTGTTCGAACTCAGGGGGAGGCTGGTCCGAGCAATCCAGTAGATGATGCAATCCGGAGAGGGAAAGCTGATTATGACATCATTGGGGAGTATTATTTCTCAGATGAAAATCTTGCCGATGAAGGAGATGAAGGAGATGAAGAAGAGGAAGGAAGAGGAGGATGGAGAAAAGACTGAAGAGAACGAAAAGGAAGACTAAGAATGTTTGTTTTGCAGGGCCTATAATTTGGCTGTTTTTGTTTGGTTCAAAATAATTTTTAGTTGTTTTTTATTAGTTTATGGTTTATTGTTTTGATTTTATTTTCATTGGATTGTTTTGAAGTTTGCTTTAAGACTACATTTATCAACAACCTCTCACAACTCAACCTACTAATAAAATATTAATTTCTTTCTCATCCATATACATCACCAACTTCAATCTTTTTGTACTTTATCAACAACCCAACATTTTAATAAATATTAATTTTTTTCATCGACATGCACAACCTATTTCTCAACCAAGCCAATATTTTTTAGCTGATATTTAATAATTTCATATTAATTGGGGAGTTTTTTTAATATATTTATAGGAAAACAAATTAATTCTGCAATTATAATAAGGTGATACTTTTACCAGGCACTTAAAATAACATACCAACACAAAAATGATAGAAATTAATTAATCGAGAAAAAAAATATGTCAACTTTAGGCTTTATTTACAGAGAAAAAAATAGAAATGTTGATAAAGTTTTTCAAATTTTTTACATTAGTATTATCTCATTTATTATTATTCAAACTATATACAATAAAAAAATTAATAAAACCAATCAGAAAATGATATGTGGTAGGTTGTAGGGATGATTTGGGTTATGGAGTGGGTTGGTCAACCATACCAACACCATAACAGGTTGTGAGAGGTTGTAAAAATTCTTTTCTTTTCTATTTTCTTTTTTGATTTCTTTTTTATCTTTTTTCCATGACCCAAGTCATGGGGTCATGGATAAAGGAGGTCTAATGAATTTGTTGGTTTTGCCTTGCATATTGTTGAGTATCCTCTTATTTTTCATATTATTTTTTTTAAAGGAGAGTTATTGGGATATCTTGAATTTAGGGGGAGTTTGATTTGTTTGGCTTATTTCAGTTGTACATTGATTTTGTGTAGAAAAGGAAAAAAAATGGGGGAGATTGTTGGAGTTTGGTTGATCAAACTATTATAATACAAATTTCCTATTTCTTTACTTTTGCCTTTTATACACTTAATTAATTTTTAATTACTTTTTGGTCGAAAATGTATAAAGATTGTTAAGCAGGGATCTTGGACTAATTATGGAAGTATTATTAAGACCTTGTCAAATAGGTCAGAAGAATGTCGAGAGAATGAATGAAGAGTTTGATGAGAGACCGAGTCTCTCTCATGAATACCAAGTCCTCAACCGGATACCCAAGTTTCGGGCTATTTTAACTATCAACTAAATAGAGCTTCAACCATAAACGGAAGAAATGAATATTGGAGTGAGAAGTGTCTGTATGCAAAATAGTGTGTGTTGTCTAGAGTATTGAGTAGTTCTTCTATCCAACCCAGTGTGTCCATTTTGTACTAAATTCAGATTCCTCACGAATCTGAATTCCTTTTCTTAGGATACTTTTAGGATAGTTTTGTTAGGATATTTTGTACTCTAGACTGTGTTTAATCGAGTGCCTAAGATGTTAGGGTTCATGTGTTGTGGATCAAAGTCTGTCTCGATTCACTATTTGAATTTTTTTATAAATCACCAAGTTATAGTGAATTATTTCGCCTTGAAGGCACCCACAAGTTATTCAGAACTTGTGAAATTTTTTACATTGAGTGGGACTTGGATGCATAAGATGTACAATAGGGCTTATTGTACACCACCCTTATTTAAAAGAGGGTGTAAAATGTTCACTAAATTCTGCTTAACTTAAAGTTCGCGTCCGCGCCCCTTTGACCCGAAAAAGTTTGCGGGTCACTCGAGTCTAGTTTTATTTTATTTTCTCATTTTCTCGTTGTTAAATATATATAAACAAAACGAACCATAGGATAACGGAATGAGACTGATAGTGTAATGGCCACTCCTTAACGGGAAAGACCACGAAAGTGTGGAGTCCCGTGTTCGAAACCAGCGTTGGTTTCTTTTTTTTACGCCTAACGATTTATTAAAGTAAAAAATGCAACTAATGCACAAAGTAGTGGATTTTTTTGCTTGGTAGAAATTTGATTGTGATGTGTAGTGTCTCAGGTTCGAATCTTAATGACACCTTTTTAATGTATTTCTATTTTTTATTTAATGTAATTAATTATCTTATTTATATATTAATTTATATAAATTAATAATATTAATTAGTATATAAATATTAATTAATTAATAAATAATTAAATAAATAGTTTATCTTAAAGAAATTATAACTAATACATAAATATTAATAAATTAAATAATAACTGTTTAATTCAATATTTTAATTGTTTCTTTTGTCTTAGTTTTTCTAATTTACCGAATTTTATGTATTCATATTTTATTAATGATTTTACTTATGTATTAATTTATAAAATTAATAATAAACATTACTCCCTCCATCCCACTCGGTTTTGCATGTAGGAGGGACAGACACATATATTAAGAAAAAACTACTTTTTACTTTTTGGTTGACTTTTTTAAAGGTGGGGATTGAAGATGGAGATTTTGAGGATGGAGATTGTAAGAGAAATTTCTTTTTTAAAGGTGTGCTAAACTGAATGGAACGGACCAAAACGAAAAGTGTGCAAAACTGAGCGGGATGGAGGGAGTAGTAAATATTTTTTTAAATTAATAATAAAAATAATTCATAATTTTAAGAAAGATAATATGTAATTTTAACAGAACAATAATTATACTGTAAGTTGGAAAAATAAATATAAAGTAGTATACAATAAAGAACAATTTATAGTGTAACTAATAAACTCATACTATTAGGAAACATAATATACATTATAAGTGTTATCATATAAATGAATTGTATTAATCTAAATATATTAGGAGGTTAGTTAGTTAGCTAAAGCTTAGTTAGGAAAGTTAGTTAGTTAGTTTAGCTAATAAAACCAGTTAGTTAGTTTAGCTTATTAAACCGGTTTCCATGCATGCGGTCACGTGAGCTCATGCATGTGATCAACTCTTCTATATAAACTTGTATCAAACTCATCTTGTAATTAGTTTTCAATATTCAATATACACGTTCTGATTGTATAACATGTACAAATCGTCATTCCATGGTCACCAGGTCAAAGAAAGGGTTGCTTAAACCCAAAGCTTTTTCCACTGTCTCAAATCTAGACAACACTGAACCACTAAATGTCACTCAAGCTCTTCAATCTTCAAAGTGGAAGCAAGCAATGGATGAGGAGTATAATGCCCTCATGGAAAATGGGACATGGAAGTTAGTTCCATATGCTGACAACATGAACCTACTCACAGCTAAGTGGGTATTTAGAATCAAATATAAAGCAGATGGAACAATAGACAGGTTCAAAGCAAGGTTAGTTGCTAGAGGGTTCCAACAAACTGTAGGTGTTGATTCTTTGCAACTTACAGTCCTGTCATCAAACCTGTTACAATCAGGATTGTCATGACACTTGCAGTCAGCAAAGGCTGGCCTATACACCAGGTAGATATTAACAAATCATTTCTCAAAGGTGATCTCAAAGAAAAAGTGTACATGGTTCAGCCAGAAGGTTATACATCTAAAACTCAACCTCAATATGTTTGTCAACTCATTAAGTCACTCTATGGACTTAAGCAAGCCCCAAAGGCATGGTATGACAAACTAGGAGCTTTTCTTATTTCAATAGGATTCAAAAATTCTGTAGCTGATTCATTGTTGTTTTATAAAAATTCTGGAAAAACTGTCTTACTACTTCTTATCTATGTAGATGATATTTTAGATACTGGAAACAATAATTCTGAGATTGCCAATGTAATTAACTTACTTGACAAGGAATTCTCCCTAAAAAACATTGGTCAAGTAAACTATTTTCTTGGTATAGAGGTATAAAGAAGTAATCGGGGCATTTTTCTTAAACAAACAAAGTACATATCAGATTTGCTAAAAGAGGTAGATATGGTATCGTGCAAACCTGTTCCTTGATACGTCGGTTTCTAACCTATTATTCCGCAAATGTACGGATGTAGGTGTAGTAGCGATAATCAAGGTTGATCCCACAAGGAATAGTTTTAGGTAGTTCGATACCCCAATATTCTAGGAATGTCCTAACCAGATACTAAATTGCAAAAGATTGATTTTACTAATTAAAATACTCAATTAAAGATGAATTCAAACTTGGTAAACACAAAGAATTAACAATCAAGGATAAAAGGAATCCTAAGGTGTCGATTTCAGGATATTTATTTCAATGATGATTAGAATTAACTTATTGATTTTTAAACCGATCCAGTGTTTATTAAGCGGCGCAATATTAACCTAACCCTCCTCTCGAAGTAGTTAAACCATTGATTAACTAAGACAATTACCCTCTCGAGTCAATTAATCGTAGTAACTACAAAAAGCTCATGAACCTATGCCTACGCAGTCATAGATAACTGTGCCCTATATCGTACGTCTAATAACAAAACCCTCCTCTCGAAGCGGATTTGTTAAACGAGATTACTAAACCTAGATGGCCAGTCTAAATTTAGTTATTAAAACAAATATAAAGATAAACACATGGAAGAACGGAAATCAATAAGTTAAAATATAAATAAAAACATTGTCATAAAAAATCCCTACTTTCTAACCCTAGGACACGAATAGCTTAGCTACTCATGCCTAGGTTCAATCCAATACAATATTCTTAACAAAATATCATAAAGAATCAAAACTAAGAAGAATCGCTAAACCCGAGTAAATCGTTCCATTGATTGAATCTTCGTCGTTGTCCAAGTCGAAAATCACATCAAAACTCGGATATTATGTGTCTCCTCCCAAAAACGAACTTGGACCCCTTTTTATAGAGCTTAGATAAGCCCGGTTCAATTAGGAATCAAATCCCCTTTGAAACAGGATTTCTTTTAACGGAGGGCCTTTTGACACGACTGTGTTGCTTATGTGACAAGGCCGTGTCGGTTCTTGCCCTGTTTTGCTCCTGGACCGGTTCAGGCCGGTCTGGACCGGTTTGGACCGGTTCTTGGACGGTTCGGACCGATTTTCACTGGTTTTCACTATTTTGGACCGGTTTTCACTCTGTTCCAACTTGTTTTCTTGTCCGGTAGTCGTAAATCACGACTTTTAATCCTGAAAATGCTCAAAAACACCTTAAAACAAGCCAAATACGTTAATTGGTCACTCATATCACATTTCATCCAATTCTTAACAATTTATGCACATAATTCCTATAAAATAGTATCGTAAATTGACCTAATTACATGCATAATTAACGTGCATCAAAACCCCCCACTTAAATTGTTGTTCGTCCCGAACAACATAAAAAAACAATTCATGTACTTAGGGCGATTAGATGATAAATTAGTTTCAGAATTATTTTTTTCCAAAAGCTAGGCACCACAGTATAAATGAGCATATGTGATAGTGCAAAAATTAACTAATTTCGAGACTTAAGCTTTCGAAGCATTTGATCCTCACCAGGTAAGTGTTTCTCTCATCTCTCAAGTGTTTATGGTTAAAAATTGTCATTTCGCTCAGATTGGACTATATGCTCAGTTTTACCATAGGCTTGCCAATTGTCTAAGTTGAATTCAGTACAGTGGCCTAAGTGACAAAGAATCAAGTAGGACTTTTATTAGGTTGTAATATTTCGCTTAAGGTAAGGTGGGACATATTTGGATATAAGTGACTATGTATTGGACTAATCAAGGTATTCCTAACCCAACTACCCCTCAATACAATCACTCAATCTCACTCTTCCCTTCTCAGCAA
This sequence comes from Ajuga chamaepitys, assembly GCA_958295605.1. Lineage (NCBI taxonomy): Eukaryota > Viridiplantae > Streptophyta > Magnoliopsida > Lamiales > Lamiaceae > Ajuga > Ajuga chamaepitys. The sequence goes on from OY282495.1 coordinate 73,214,704, forward strand.
ATCACCCCTCAAGGTGACTTCTTCATCTTACCAACAGTGCTCTTCAACCAAGTATTTTTTTTTATCTTTATTATTTGGGTACCACATCATGGGACTACCCATTTTTCAGCTCATTCTACCACTTCTTCTTCTAACCTCTCCTTATTATATCTAAACAATAGAACCTTTATTTACAGCTGGCTCTTTCTTTTGCCTTTTTCCCCATTTTTTTTTTTTTTTTTTTGACAAAAATAGTCAGGAAATTAAAAAATTTCCAAGGAGAGGTTATATTTTTTCTTTTCACTTCATACACTTTTTACCCTTTTATTTATCCATACTGCCGCCCATTTTGTTCCCAGAATCCGATCTACCTTCCAATCCACCTCCCTCTTTACTCAATTAGTCCAATATAGGGCCAAAGGCTAAAACTAAAAGGTATATGGCTTGTAACATATAAGGTTATAAACAAAAAGTTAAAAGCTCAATTGGGCTTACTACGGATATTTTGCACAAAAATTCTTGGTAAAAAGGTTAATTCTTAGTAGGCTCACTAATCGGGTACAAAACAAGAATTGCTTATATCACTTTCTAAGTCACATTACACTTTTGACATATTCTCAACACAGTCTCAAGGCAAGTTCTAGAAACCAAGACATTTATCCAATCAAAATCACACCGAAAGAAAATATATTACTCCATAAATAGGAGTCACCTTTTTAGGCTCAATTTCTCACACGGGTCATTTTGATCAAAGTTCGAAGTTTAACTCAATTTCGTCTCAAATTGCCTATCATGCTCTACTCTGTGTCAATTTTTTCTTTAAGGTCATGCATAAAATCGTATCATCATTAACACTTCATCATCCATCGGTTCCCTAAATTTGCAACAATTACAAGTCGGGTTTGCATTCTTTTTCCTTTTTACTCTAACAATTTAACCAAAAATAAGACTCTAGACTCTAGACTCCCAAAACTCAATCATGGACACACAAAACAATAAAATTGGGTTCACAAACCCACCAACACCAATTAAACAGATACTTGGGCTCACAGACCCAATACTCTAAATCAATAGCAAAATAATTGAGCACAATGGGCACACAGACCCAACAATTAAAGTAACAATTATGCAAAGGGCTCACAGACCCGACAATTGAACTTGAGTACAAGCCAACCGACACTCAAACGATCAATTACAAAACCGAATAACCAACATGACCACAAAGTCGAAATAGCAACAAAACAATAAACATAACAGCCAAGACGTCCCACGATTCACCCCCTCCCCCAAACTTGGCTAGAAGCCAATGTTTGGAGGAAAAGAGTGGTACGCCTTGCTGCTAACTTACAGATCACTGAGGTGGAGGCGGGGGTTGGAACCCATATTGGCTCCAAAATTGTGTCATCGGCTCCCATTGAGTCTGTTGCTACTGTCTCCACAGGCGGTCTTCATCACTGCTTTGAAGAAGTGTGTTAAGTACTCCTCTTTGAGCATTTAATTCGGAATGAATTGTTTGAAGAGATCCCCGGACCTCTGTTCGGTGTCTCTCCATCAACATTTGAAAAGTCTGCATCGACTCATTATGGAGATGAACATCATCCCGTAAAGAGTTAATGGTACCGACCATGTCTTCATTGAACTCCGATTGGTAAGCAACTGCCGCAACTGCTCGTTTCTTCCTGGGTTGTCTCGGGGTGTGGCTGCTTTGTTCAGCTGGTGGCCCGGACTGGAACACCTCGGAGTCCGGTGGCTGGGATAGCTGGAGATGGTCTTCAGTAGAAAGCGACAGATTCGCTGTATCGTGTACACCTGTGACCGCTGTCCCAATCTCATACGGCAGGCGAAGATAGGGGCCAACATTTTGGTACACATATGGGACGGTCACATCATCACCTAGAACCACAACCTGCATCAATTCAAGCAAGTCCCACGTAAATTGGACTTTACCTCTTACCGGCTCCATATCAGTAAGGTCAATGTCATCAAAAGCTACTGCAATTGGAGTGATCAGTCCTCCAATCATAATGTTGTCCTTCTGCTTCCGGATGACATTCTCAATGTGCTCCATCAATATCTTTGCATAATCCACTTTATAGCCATGTAGGATGTTCCACAACACGTGAAGTTCACTCTGTCTCACAGCTCCCACTTCACGTCGGGCAAAAAGAGTGTAGGCAAGCAGCTTCTGTATGTAGCAAATGACTGGATTACGGATCCATGATGCTTTAACTGCCTTGGAGATATATTATTGGGCTGCTACAATTGGTGGTGCAGCTGTCAACAATGCCCAAAAGGTATGTGGGTCATATACCTCCGGGGGTTTCTCTCTCGAAAATTTCGAAAAGCAATATATCCTATCCAGCTCACTGTAGGTCAATGATCTAGCTTTCCCCATTAATTGGAAAGTGATTCCGTCCGGTCGGGTGGAGTGAAGAGAACTGGCTGCAATGATGCTAAATGTGCTCAGGAACTCGATCGTAATTCACTTGTATGTCTGTTGCACTCTCATGAACTGAAGTAGCCCGACTCGATTGAGAAGAGTACGTACATTATCATGAATGCCCATTGCCCGAGTCAGATTGTCACTACTAAATCTCGTTGGGATTACAGTGCAATGACGAAGCTCCTCAAATCGAGCCTTATGTTCAGCCTCTGTCAAAGAGAACCCGAGAAGAGTCTGACTGTCATTTAGGTTGACAGCCAGGGTTTCTTCAACCATGACTTGCTTTCTTCTGCTACGACTAGAGCTCCCTTTTGGTGGTGCCATTTTAGTGTCCTGTACACACACTCAACACCACACAAATTAGTAGTTACACAATCCTTAGTTCAGCCCAAGTACTGACGAAAAATGAACTATTCCAAATAATACAACGAGACATTCATATGCTAGTAACACCCGAGCCATTCGTGCATTATATACCCCCTATCTCATGCTCAACTCCTAAACGCTTCATTTTAAAGTTCGTTAAATATTGAAACATCGAATTTTATCAACTTAAAACATACTCCCTACGTCCCAAGCTAATTGTCCTATCTTGGCCTGGCACGGAGACTAAGAAAAAGCATATTTTCTAGAATCTTTGATTTTTTCAAAGGTGAAGATTGAATGTGGAGATTTTGATGGTGGAGATTGTGGAAGAATTTGCCATTTATGGGGTAGGACAATTAGCTTGGGACAAACAAATAAGGCAAGTAGGACAATTAGACCGGGACGGAGGGAGTACATCTTAATTCAATTAATTCGTGTATCATGTAGAATTGCTATAAGGGATATAAATCAAGTCACATGGTACACTATAAATCATGCACATAACATGTTTGATAATATGCCTCAATGATACAAGCACATGAAATTCAATCTCGGTGTTCTCGTTCCATTCTAACCACAGCATTTTCGTCTAATACAACAACAATCACCATAACCCATACTCATGTAGTAAAACCCATTCACTATTCTTACAAATTCATACGCAATATAGAATCATTTAGCAAATAAGCACTAAAATAATCGCATTAATCATGAAATTAAATCTTCCCCAATACCAATTAAGCATAAGAAATAATTGGAAGCAAACAAATAAGGGTTAGCTTCACTTACTGGAGAAGTTTAGACGAAGAAATAGCAATTCGGATTGTGCCCTAATTCCTCGGATTTGAGTCGAAAATTTCGACTTTGGTTGAGTAATGAGTGAATTAGAGTGTGTGATTGTGTTTGAGTTGGATTGTGTGTGAATTTGAGTGTGTTGGAGCTTGAATTGGTGGATGGTGTGTGAATTTGAGTGTTTTCGTGCGTGAAGTGCAAAAGAGAGAGAAGGGGAATAAATTGAACCTGTTCGCGTGTTTTAACCTGTTGGAGGCGTGACACGGCCGTGTTAGTTTTGAACCAAAACTAGTTTTCTGGGCCTCTTTTGACACGGCCGCGTCCAGTATGTGACACGGCCGTGTTGGTCTCACAGAGCTTTTTGCCGTTTTGCAACATCTTTTGACCCAAACCGTGTCATTTTTTTGACGCGGCCGTGTCCGTTTTGTGACGCGGCCGTGTTGCTCTGATTGTCCTTCTAAGCGATATTTTCGTCGTTTCGACCCCCGTTTCTTGCACTACTCGTCCATATTGATTCCTAAAAATACGAAAAAACTAAAAACACCATAAAAAAAATATTATACTTAAAAGAATTTAAATAAAGTACATAAAACACTACACATCGGGTTACCTCCCGACAAGCGCTTTGTTTTACGTCTCAAGCTTGGCGACCTTTGGTTCTAATTTGATTCTTTCAACCGCACTTCATGTACGGTTTAAATTTGGTCGGACTTGTAATATTTCTTAATTCGTTGTCCATTCACGAGAAATGTGCTCCCTCTTGATTCAACAGCTCAACTACACCAGATGCTCTAACAGTTTTGATTGTGAATGGGCCCGGCCATCGAGATTTCAACTTGCCCGGAAAAAGTCTTAGACGGGAATTGAACAAGAGAACTTGTTCACAGGCTTCAAATGTGCGATTCTTGATCATTCGGTCGTGGAACCTCTTGACCCGGTCTTTGTATAAACTGGAGTTCTCGAATGCTTGTTGTCTAAATTCCTCCAATTCGTTGAGCTTTAAGAGTCGCTCTTTTTCAGCAGCTTCGAAGTTGAAATTCATCTTCTTAACTGCCCAATATGCTCTATGCTCTAATTCAACCGGTAGATGACATGCCTTTCCAAACACTAATTGATAAGGCGAAAGCCCCAACGGAGTTTTATATGTCGTCCTATAAGCGCAAAGTGCATCCTCTAATTTCATCGCCCAATCTTTCCGGTTCCCATTTACCGACTTCTCTAGTATTTGCTTGATTTCTCGATTTGCTAGTTCCACTTGTCCATTGGCTTGAGGATGATATGGAGTGGTCACACGATGTTTTACCCCATACTTAGCCAATAATGCTGCCATCCATCTATTACAAAAATGGGAGCCCCCATCACTAATCAAGGCTCTCGGAGTGCCATACCGTGTCAAGATATTCTTTTGGAGAAATTTGAGTACCACCTTGGCGTCATTTGTTTTGGTCGGAACAACTTCCACCCATCTCGAAACATACTCCATGGCCACCAAGATGTATTGGAACCCATTTGAGGATGGAAAGGGTCCCATAAAATCTATACCCCATACGTCAAACAACTCAACCTCAAGAATTGTGGTGAGAGGCATCTCGTGCTTCCGTGTGATTCCTCCTGTTCTTTGGAACTTATCACATTGCAGAATGAATGCATGACAGTCTTTGTGAATGGATGGCCAATAAAAGCCACTTTGAAGCACCTTCACTGCTGTTCGTGCTGATGCAAAATGTCCCCCAGTTGGGGATGAGTGACAATGAGTTATGATATCCTTTACTTCCTCTTGAGGAACACACCGTCTACTAATTGTATCTGCGCATCTCCTATAGAGATAGGGATCATCCCATGTGTAGAACTTTACATCATGGAAAAATTTCTTCTTCTTATGATGAGGAAAGTCCGGAACAATCCCACTCGCTATAAAATTTGCGATGTCACTATACCATGGGCCATTCTCCACAACCATCACATGCTTGTCTGGAAAGATATCGCTAATGGCTTTTTGTTGGCCCTTTGCATCCGCCTCATTCTCAATTCGAGACAAGTGGTCAGCTACTACATTTTCGCAGCCCTTCCTATCTTTGATTTCCAAGTCAAATTCTTGTAAAAGAAGTATCCATCTAATTAGTCTGGGCTTGGAATCCTATTTAGCAAACAAATACTTAAGAGCAGTATGATCAGTATAAACTATTGTTTTAGCCTGTATAAGATATGAACGAAATTTATCACAAGCATAAACAACAGCTAAAAGTTCCTTCTCTGTGGTGGTATAATTTGCTTGAGCTGGGTCGAGGGTCTTGCTGGCATAGTATATGACTCTAAAAATCTTTTCCCGCTTTTGACCCAATGCAGCTCCCACAACCATGTTGCTCGCGTCACACATAACCTCGAATGGTTGTGAATCGGGTGTAATCAGTACTGGAGCGGTGATCAATGCCTTCTTTAGTGTCTCAAAGGCCTGTATGCATGCATCATCGAAAACAAAAGGAGTATCTTTTTCTAACAAATGAGATAAAGGTTTAGCAATTATAGAGAAATCTTTTATGAACCTTCTATAAAACCCCGCATGTCCTAAAAAGCTTCTAACCCCTTTCTCATTCTTAGGAGGTGGTAATTTCTCTATTGCCACTACCTTAGCCCTATCAACTTCTAATCCTTGTGATGAAATTCTATGCCCTAAGACTATCCCATCTTTTACCATGAAATGACATTTTTCCTAGTTAAGGACTAGATTGGTTTCTTCACACATTTTAAGCACCTGAGCTAAGTTATCTAGACAATTATCAAAGGACGAACCGAACACAGAAAAATCGTCCATAAATACCTTCATTATATTTTCTATCAAACCCCCCAAAAATTGTCATCATACACCGTTGAAAAGTAGCAGGCGCATTACAAAGCCCAAATGGCATTCTACGAAAAGCAAAGACACCATAAGGACACACAAAAGCAGTTTTTTCTTGATCCTCCGGAGCAATTACAATTTGATTGTACCCCGAATAGCCATCGAGAAAATAATAATACTCATATACTGCTAACCTATCAAGCATCTGATCTAGAAAGGGAAGGGGAAAATGGTCTTTACGAGTAGCTGCATTAAGTTTCCTATAATCTATACATACACGCCAGCCCGTAATCAACCTAGTGGCTATGACCTCATCAAGATCACCCTTTACTACAGTCATCCCTCCTTTCTTTGGCACTACCTGAGTTGGACTTACCCACTTACTATCAGAAATAAGAAAGACTATCCCAGCATCTATCCACTTAAGCACTTCTTTCCTAACTAATTCTTGCATCATTGGGTTAAGCCTACGTTGATTTTGAATAGAGGGTTTATATTCATCTTCCATCAGAATTTTATGTATGCAAATAGTAGGACTAATTCCTTTCAAGTCAGCAATCGACCATCCTATAGAAGATTTATACTTCCTCAATACACGCAACAACTTATCAGTTTTAGAATCAGCAAGGGAAGAAGAGATTATTACCGGATATCTATTTTCATTATCTAAAAATGCATACCGCAGATGATCAGGTAATGGTTTCAGCTCTGGGCATCCATCGCCCCCTTTTTGCCCTTCTTCAACCGCTTTCTTGTTGATGTTTTCTTGAGTGGAGCTCTCTTTAGGAGCCTCCTGCAAAGCATTTAATGCACTAACACTTTCGGCTAGATCAAGGTCAGTAGGGTCATGGAGATTAACATTATAAATAGAATTTGTGATGCATGTTTCAAGGGGATCACTATCACTCAGTGAGGTTAGTTTCCTACAAAATGCAGCTTCAATAGAATGAATAAAACTACATGTTTGTATTGAGATACATCCTCCCTATCATGATGTTGTAGAGCTTTATAGATTGAAAAAGTAACTTGCTCTTTATCTACCCTTAACATCAACTCTCCCTTTTGAACATCTATTAATGCTTTTCCCGTTGCTAGAAACGGGCGACCTAAAATCAAAGGGACATCTTTGTCTTCTACCATATCTAAGACCACAAAATCAACAGGTATTATAAACTTCCCAACTTTTAACAAAACATCCTCTACAAGTCCCCCTTGGCCAAGTCATAGACCGATCAGCCATCTGTAAAGAAATTGTAGTGGGTTTCAAGTTACCTGGATTCAATTTCTCAAAAATAGATAGTGGCATCAAGTTAATACTAGCCCCTAGATCACACAGTGCTTTATCAAATGTAACATTACCTATTTGACATGCAATAGTAAAACTACCTGGATCTTTTCGCTTGAGCGGTAGCTTCCTTTGGATTGAAGCACTGCACTCTTCAGTCAAGTTGACTGTCTCGTATTCTTCCCACTTCTTCTTCTTTGAGATCACTTCCTTCAAAAATTTAGCATAGTTCGGCATTTGTTGTAGTGCTTCAACAAAGGGGATGTTAATTTGGATCCTCTTTAGCACATCCAAAAACTTCGCGAACTGCTCATCAATCTTTTTCTTCCTTAAGGCTTGTGGGAATGGGACAGCCGGGAAATAAGGTGGGATATCTGCTTTGATTTCCTTTCCTTCGCTTTGCTTCACTGACTTCTTTTTGCCCGTCTGATCGTGCTTCTCTTCCATTTGCTCCTTTTCCACTACTTTCTCTTTATCAACTGGCAATTGGGGTCCCTCGTACTCAGTACCGCTCCTCAGCTCAATGGCTTGACATTGCTCTCTTGGATTCACCACCGTATCACTCGGATATTGGCCCTGCTTGTGTTGGGCCCCAACAATCTTAATCAATTGGCTCATATTGGAAGACAACTCACCAATGTTTGCTTGAGTCTGAACCATCGTGTTCTCAAGCCTCTTGATGTCTGCCCCTTGCCCAGTAATATTCTTGTTTAGCTCGATAAATTTCCCTTCTACTTTCTTCTACAACTGAGCTAACTAATCATCATACTTTTCAAATTGTGACTGGGCAATCTCTTCTTGTGATGGCTTCTTACCGTCATGGATCATACCATTTGTAACAGCAAACCCAGGCGGTGGATTGAGTGTATTCTTGGAATTCCCATATGAGAAATTTTGGTGATTCCGATTCTGTGGGTACTGACTGTTCCTAGGCTGGTTGTTTTGGAAGTTGTTGAAGTTCCTTTGATTTAGAAAATTAACCTCTTCAACTTCTTCCTGACCCCCTGTCTGTTGTGCTAACGTCAGACTAATTAGCAGATTTACCTGACTCGTCAGGGCTGTCAGCTGTGATGTGAGTTTTTCAAGCGGCTCATTGCTGACCGTCTCCACTTCCATAACATTTGCTACCCTCCGCGGCTGGTTTCTCTCATTTGGCCACTGATAACTCGTTCTAGCCATAGCATCCAAAATCGAGAATGCTGCCTTTACTGATGTCTCCGTCAAACTACCACCTGCAGCTGCTTCCACTTGGTTTCTTGTCGGGGCAAGTAAGTCATTATAAAGCTTACATATCTGCTGCTTTTTCGTAAAACCATGTTGAGGGCAACTCCGGATAAGATCCCGGAATCGCTCCCAAGCTTCTCAAAACGGCTCCTGATCCATTTGCTTGAACTGATTAATCTGATTCTGTAAGTCGAGCATCTTGCTCGGTGGAAAGTACTTCAACAGAAACGAGGTACTCAAGTCTTCCCAGCTTGTGATATCTTCCAATGAATTGAACCATTGGAGGGCTCTATCTTTCAACGAAAAGGGAAACAGCCTCAGTTTAACCTGCTCATGTGGCACATGGTTTATTTTGATGGTTTCTGCCAGTCTTCGGAACTTTATCAGGTGAGCGTTCGGGTCCTCTAACGCACTTCCCCCATACTGGTTTTGCTGCACTATGTTGATTAGTGTCGGCTTCAGCTCGAAACTGTTAGCATTAAGTGATGGGGGTCGTACTCCTCCTGGCTGTTGATTTGGATTAGGCTTTAAACAGTCACTAATGGGAGTATCATCTTCATCTCCTGCATCTGGTTCTATCTGAATTGGTCCGTGCTGTTGTGGCAACTGTGGCTGCTGTAAAGGTATCTGCTGCTGTATGTTAGTAACTCGATCATCCAAACGTGCCAAAGTTGTTAGCATTCTGTTTAAAGCTTCATCTGGATTCGGATGCTATGGTGGGTTCTCCATCTCAGACGCGAAATTCTTTCGAGTTCGGTGTCTACGAGCTGTCGCTTCAATTTCTGGATCAAAAGGAAGTAGAGTTTCTTTCCCTTTTGATCTGGTGTGCATACGAAGTCTAATAACACCAAAAACAGCAAATACCGTGTAACACTAAAATTAAATAAGAATTAAAAACGAAAATTAAATAATAACTACGAAAAAAATAAAATCTAGTCTAGTTTCCTCCTATTTTTCAAGATAAAAACTAAGCGCTAAATCTTATTCCCCGGCAACGGCGCCAAAAACTTGTCACGTCGGTTTCTAATCTATTATTCCGCAAGTGTACGGATGTAGGTGTAGTAGCGATAATCAAGGTCGATCCCACAAGGAATAGTTTTAGGTAGTTCGATACCTCAATATTCTAGGAATGTCCTAACTAGATATTAAATTGCAAAAGATTGATTTTACTAATTAAAATACTCAATTAAATATGAATTCAAACTTGGTAAACACAAAGAATTAACAATCAAGGATAAAAGGAATCCTAAGGTGTTGATTTCAGGATATTTATTTCAATGATGATTAGAATTAACTTATTGATTTTTAAACCGATCTAGTGTTTATTAAACGGCGCAATATTAACCTAACCCTCCTCTCGAAGTAGTTAAACCGTTGATTAACTAAGACAATTATCCTCTCGAGTTAATTAATCCTAGTAACTCCAAAAAGCTCATGAACCTATGCCTACGCAGTCATAGACAACTGTGCCCTATATCATGCGTCTAATAACAAAACCCTCCTCTCGAAGCGGATTTGTTAAACGAGATTACTAAACCTAGATGGCGGGTCTAAATTTAGTTATTAAAACAAATATAAAGATAAACACATGGAAGAACGGAAATCAATAAGTTAAAACGTAAATAAAAACATTGTCATAGAAAATCCCTACTTTCTAACCCTAGGACACGAATAGCTTAGCTACTCATGCCTAGGTTCAATCCAATACAATATTCTAAACAAAATATCATAAAGAATCAAAACTAAGAAGAATCGCTAAACCCGAGTAAATCGTTCTGTTGATTGAATCTTCGTCGTTGTCCAAGTCGTCTATCACCTCAAAACTCGGATATTATGTGTCTCCCCCCAAAAACAAACTTGGACCCCTTTTTATAGAGCTTAGACAAGCCCGGTTAAATTAGGAATCAAATCCCAGACATGGCTGTGTTACTCCTCCAGAGCCAAATTGATGTTTGCGCAACACTTTTGACACGGCCGTGTTGCTTATGTGACACGGTCGTGTCGGTTCGTGAACTGTTTTGCTCCTGGATCGGTTTGGACCGGTTCTTGGATGGTTTGGACCGATTTTCACTGGTTTTCAATATTTTGGACCGGTTTTCACTCTGTTCTAACTTGTTTTCTTGTTCGGTAGTCGTAAATCACAACTTTTAATCCTGAAAATGCTCAAAAACACCTTAAAACAAGCCGAGTACGTTAATTGGTCACTTATATCACATTTCATCCAATTCTTAACCATTTATGCACATAATTCCTATAAAATAGTATCGTAAATTGACCTAATTACATGCACAATTAACGTGCATCATTCCTGCACCTAGTTGTACAAATGTTAAGCTACATAACAACGATAGCAACACATTTGATCAACCAACTTTGTACAAGAAAGTAGTTGGATCTCTTCAATATCTTCAACTCACTAGACCTGAAATAGGTTTTTCTGTTAACAAGCTTAGTCAGTTCTTGCAGGCTCCAACCATTAATCAATGGAAGGCCTGTAAGAGAGTGCTTAGGTACCTAAGTGGTACCATATATCGAGGGATCTTTATTAAGCCTATACATAGTACTCACGCTCCATGATTTTGCAGATAGTGATTGGGCAAGCTGCCCTGATGATAGAAAGAGTACTACGGGATATTGCATTTTCCTTGGCAACAATCCTATTGTTTGGAGTTCTAAGAAGCAAAGTCTTGTAGCTAGGAGTAGTACAGAAGCTGAGTATAGAGCATTGGCTCTTGTCACCACAGAAGTCATGTGGATACACAGTTTGTTGCAAGAAATTGGGGTATCGTCTGTCAAGCCTACTGTGTTGTGGTCTGACAACGCTGGAGCCATTTCCCTAGCCTCGCATCCTGCTATGCATTCAAGAACAAAGCATATCGAGTTAGACATCCATTTCATACGAGAAAATATCACAAATAGGGAGATTCAAGTGTGTTACGTTCCCACAGAATCACAAACTGTTGATACATTGACAAAAAGTCTTTCTGCAAACTGATTCCAGTTCCTTGCTCAACGACTGTGCTGCGATTTCCAGTCGGGTCTCATTTGAATGGGAGCATGTTATCATATAAATGAATTGAATTAATCTAAATATATTAGGAGGTTAGTTAGTTAGCTAAAGCTTAGTTAGTTAGTTTAGCTAATAAAAACAGTTAGTTAGTTTAGCTTATTAAACCGGTTTCCATGCATGTGGTCACGTGAGCTCATGCATGTGATCAACTCTTCTATATAAACTTGTATCAAACTCATCTTGTAATTAGTTTTCAATATTCAATATGCACGTTTTTATTGTATAACAATAAGCAAACAGTTACTGCTAAATATGCTCATATACACTTTAAGGGAACAATAATTATATTGTAGCTGAAAAAAATAAATATACGGTTGTATACAAAAAAATATATATTGTAACTAATAAACTTATACTATTAGGGCTCGTTTTATTTATATGATTAGGCTTTAATAGATGGTGTATCCCTCCTAATCCCATGTTTGCTTTGCAATACTTCAAGCCCAGTAAAATAGATGGCCCGGTTCCCATTATCCTCTTTAACCTTCATTAGGAATACCTCCTACGAGGTGATCCAATTTTCTACCATCTAATACCATTAGGATTAGGTACTCAAATCCCAAAATACCCCTTGTTTCTTTTTTTTTCAACCAACATTGTTCACCAATACAGGTAAAGGATTTTATCCTATTTTAATGTTTAAATTGTTTTTTTAATATCATGCTTTATTTTAATTTATCTTTTAAATTTTACCGATAAATTTGATCAGTCTCAATCATCAATTTAAATTGTCTTTAAGTTTTAACGTGTATATTATGAATAATTTAATTTATCATGTACAATTTAAAATAAATTATAAAATTAGAGAGCCATAAAAAGTAAAGAATCTCACTTTTATGAACTCAAGAAAATACTCGATGCGAAAAAAATTAAATCATGAATTCATGATATACTATAATGCATAGAATTATTTTGCATTGATAGAATTATAGTAACAATTATTTTTCATAATTTTCAATTTCTCCGCATTTATTGTGTATATTCAAATAAAACTTAATAATACAATCAATCTTCGAGAATTTTAAATGATATTTATATATATGAATAGTATTCGTATAATCCCCGCAAATTGTGAGACTATCTTTGTACTTCTAATTATTTTTCATTTATATTTTTGTAATTTTCACTTTCATAGCAATATATTTAAAAAATTCATGAAATTATAGAAAATAACTTAGAATGATAAATTTGTCAAATAAAATAAATTTTAATTAAATTTTAAAGTGTACATTTAAGACAATCATCATTAATACATATACATTAATAGAAAATTATACAATTTATGGACTCAAAATATTTTTTAAAAAGAAAAAAGAAACATAATTAGTAAGTAATATAAATGATTATCTAATAAGAATTCAGTCTAAAGACATTCTAATAATCTTCTGTAATATAAAAACACAGCCGTCCAAAAGTTGAAAGTTCCATTTTTTCCCGCCCAATGAACTTACCACTTCTGAAACCCTAAACCCTATATCTGGATACATCAATTGCCGTGCGTTGCACTCTAAAAAAACTAATTCATGTAATTCACTCTAAAACAAATATTTTTTCCTAATATATGCAGAAAAAACTAATACACACATCCTCTGCTGCCTTAATCACCATAAAACAAATATTTGTTTTTCCATTTTTTTTTCCACTAATTCAACAACATAAAATTGGTCACTGATATTTGAGCTAATTAGGAGAAATATAATAACGATTATAGTGATTGAAGGGATTTAATTAGATAGATATCGACATAGTACCTGTTATTTTACTAGATCCGAATCAAAATAAAGCAAATGGTAGGGTTTATCCATCGAGCATAATTGATCGCAATATTGAACCTTGGTTAAATTGGAATCATCGAAGTGATTGTTCGAGGTAGGAGGGAATCTGAAGTCGAATGTCGCAACTGATATTTTGGGACAGATCCGGTAATCGACGACTTCACATTCGATTCCGACTGCTTTTGGGCACATTTTATGTTGGAAAGATCCTGAATCGGTGAAGAGTCAGACGGTTGAGATTTTGGGACGCTCCGGAGAAAAGGCGACTTTGCATGCGATTCCGACTGCTTTTGGATTTTTAGAATTCAGATAGATCCGACTTCGGCGAAGAGTCCCCCGACTGAGATTTTGGGACAGATATGGGTTCAGCAACTTCACATGCGTGTCGAAAACATCGAACCGATTGTTCAGGGGAGAAGGGAATCTGAAGTCAAAGAGTCCCAGATATTTTGGGACAGATCCAGCAATCGGCGACTTCGCATTCAATTCCAACTGCTTTTGGACATATTTTATTTTGGAAAGATCTAGATTCGTCGAAGAGTCAGGCAGCCGAGATTTTTGGACAGCTCCGGCGAAAGGAGACTTTGCATGCGATTCCGATTGGAGAAGATATGGGTAAAATGAGAGGAAATGGGTGATGTTGACGAAGTAGTTTTGAACTGGAGAAGGAGAAGAGAAATAAAGAGGCTTATTAATTAATTGTGATAGATAACAGAGAGATAGGGAGTAAATGGTTGGAAATGGTTAATGGGCTTTTGCTGGTGAAATGATTTAATAATGTATAATGCCATTAGAATAGTATATAATATGCTATAATCATATTATTAAAAAATATTGAGAATAAACAATAGTTAATATACTAATGAACTTACAAGTCACCGAAAATGAGTACAAAATTCAAACCATAAACTTTATTACCAAAAAATAAGGTAATTTACTTTTTTTTTAAAAGTAAATAATTTATAGTTTTAAAATCTAACAAAATAATTTCTTTGGAACAAGAGTAAACATTTATGTTAAACCAAAAATAATATTTAATAATAATAACCCATCCCTGACAATAATATAAATCATGAATTAAATACAATTCTCTACACACAATTTAATCAATAATGATTAATTCTCTAACTAATTATTAGGGGCTGTTTGCGATTGCATTTACATTTAAAAAAATGATTAAAATAAAATATTCTATAAAAATCTCTTGTGTAAAAAGTAGGTAGTGTTTGAAAAAAAAATTACTGTTTTCTAACAAAAGTAGAAGTTAGGAGTGTTTGGTATAAAATCACTTATATCTTTTAAAAAATATCATATTATTTACAGAAATGTCATTGAGTAAAGAAAAACATTAAAAATTCTCTTTTAGCTTTTACATTGGAAGCACTTTGTTAAAATAGAATTTGGTTTTGCAAAGACTACAAAATTTCAATCGTTTTCATGTCATAAACTGGAAATCACTTAGAAAAACAAATGCAAACACCCCCCCTTACACAAATCATATCACATTGCTCATGTCAAACCCAAAAAAAAAAAAAAAAAAAAAAAAAATTATTTAACTAAACCTACTAAATCCACTTTATTCCTTTAAGCCTAAAAAACTCCATCCACTTTAGCCATTAATAAACATACTGTTATGTTACTATATTCTTTTTTTTCTTTTATGGATGAGTATTCATTTGTGTTGTAGTTTATTAAAGTTGTTTTGAATTTTGAACAAACACTCATTTATTTAACTAAACCTACTAAATTCACTTTATTCCCTAGAACCTAAAAAACACCATCCACGTTGGTCATAAATAAACACACCCTTATGGTTACTATATTCGTTTAATTTTTTTATATGAATGAGTATTCATTTGTTTTGTTGTTTATTAAAATTGTTTTGGATATTGATTTAAATGAAATTATACCAAAAAATAATTGTGTATATATAACTAAACCTACTAAATCTAATTTATTCCCTACAACCTAAAAAACTTCATCCAATTTAGCTATAAATAAACATACCCTTATGTTTACTATATATATATATATGTGTGTGTATATATATATTTTTTATGGATGAGTATTCATTTGTTTTGTTGTTTATTAAAGTTGTTTTGGATTTTGATTTAAATGAAATTATAATAATAAAAAAAAATTATCCGAATATCTAATACTCCCTCCATCCCACCCAGATTTGCACACTTTCTTTTTTCGGTACGTTCCGCACCAATTTGCACACCTTTAAAAATGAAATTTCTCTTACAATCTCCACTCTCAAAATCTGCTCCTTCAAATCCCACCTTTGAAAAAGTCAACAGACAATCAAAAAATAGTTTTTTTCTTAATATACGTGTCCGACCCTTCGTGCAAATCTGAATGGGACAGAAGGAGTAAAAGTTTAATTGGATGAAACCCTAGTTCTGACTATATTTTTTTCACTTAAATGTAATAATTACTTAATTTAGATGCACATTTCGTATTGACAAATTTAAAATTATTGATGTTTGTTCACAGTAGATGAACATTTATTCACTTGATTGATAATTATTATTTGCT
Source organism: Ajuga chamaepitys (assembly GCA_958295605.1). Classification (NCBI taxonomy): domain Eukaryota; kingdom Viridiplantae; phylum Streptophyta; class Magnoliopsida; order Lamiales; family Lamiaceae; genus Ajuga; species Ajuga chamaepitys. The sequence goes on from OY282495.1 coordinate 73,231,018, forward strand.
CACAATAAGTTTTTTTAAATCTGATGAACATTTATTCACTTGATTAATAATTATTATTTGCTCACAATAAGTTTTTTTAAATCTTTTGTCATGTTTGACATGTTTTATTTCCAAACTTCAAATTACTTCAATACCATATGAAAAAAACATCTTTGTCTAAGTATTTCTTTTTTTAAATATATTCGAAATTGAACACGTGGAATTAAAATGTAACTTATTTCTATAAACATTTTTACGCATATATTTTCCAATATGTTCGTGTAATTAAACAAAAAAATTATCGAATGAGTAATTAAGATGAATATTTTCCCCTTTTTCAGAAAAGAACAAGTTTTCAAGAGTAGACTATAAGACGAAAGTTCAGCATGTATTCTCCAGCAAAGTTATACAATGTGATCACACCAACCGATTTATGAGTCATTTAAGTGATATCATAAATGGTAAGATATATTATTAAGTTTTTTTTTTTTTTTTTATTACCGTGTAATGTTAATGACTTCTAATGGTGGCCTTTAATTAAAATATTCATGTTATTTAATGATCTTAACGTAGTTGTTGGACAATCATGGAACACCACCCAGAATGAATCCAACGCAACTCCTGCAAGTAGTAATGTTAGGACGATATCTTCATCCATTAATATAGATTTATCAGAAGTTATTGACTTGACTGAGGATGACCTTCCACTACAAATATACACATGAGGGATGATAATTTTTTTTTAATTGGATGTACTGCAAATGATACATATCGTTCCTTTCGTAAATATATAATTTGACCGCGTTATCATTTACATTAAGCTATTTATTTTATTTTTTTGTTTAGTCAATGGGCAATCAATGCATACTTCATTGGATCCTTATATAGCTGGACCTTCGAATATAAATATTCAACAACGATCGTCCTCCGTTTATATCGATTTATCAAGTACCTATTCAAATATGTTAACAAAGTACATGATCGTGTCATTGCATCGTTCTATCAAAGCTCACGTGATGAGCATACATGACATGTGGTGGATGAAATTGGAATGTATTACGATTGTAGATACGTGTCTCCATGTGAAGCTATTTGGAGAATATTTGGATATGAAATACAATTCAAAACTCCATCGGTTGAGCTTTTGAGTTTTCATCTGCCAAATCAACAGTTTGTTGTTTTTTAAGACGACGACGACATTGATTCCGTTCTTCAATGTCCCTCTGTAAAGGAGAGCATGATCTTGGGGTGGTTTGAAGCAAATAAAGAACTCAACGATGCAGAAAATCTATTATTTGTGGAGTTTTCACAACATTTTGTATGGAATCGAAAGCAAAGAAAGTGGAAGCAAAGAGAGAAGGGTTTTGCAGTTGCACGCTTAAATTCTATACCTCCTGGATGTGGGGACATTTATTACCTTAGATTACTTCTTAATGAGGTACGCGGTGCCATATGTTATAAGGATCTTATGTATTTTGATAAAGTTCAGTACAATATCTTCCGAGATACATGCTATGCGAGGGGATTATTGGAGGATGACAAAGAGTACATTGATCCATTTGAGGAGGCGACTCGGTGGTCAACCGCTCAATCAATGAGAATGCTTTCTGTAGCTTTATTATAGGGGAATTGTATGAGTCGTCCTGAAGTTGTGTGGGATAAGTGTTGGCAATATTTGGCAGAAGATGTTTTGTATAGACAACGATCCCTTACTCAAATTGAAGGTAGCATAATTTATTTCGATAGTACTTTAAAAATAAAAAAATAGACAATTTAAGTACATAATGCTTATATTGATTTTGACAATCTCAATTAAATTGTCTTACATATTTGCAACTTTCTGAAGACGAAATAATTTTTTTTGCACTGATAGAGATTGAGAAAATGCTTCGCAGCCTAGGCAAAACCCTAACCAATTACGAGGAAATGCCAACCCCTAGGATGGATTCATCGAGTATGCAAGTGAATAGATTGATAGCTAAAGAAATGAGCTATAACAGACACGAGTTGGTCAAAGATCTACAACAATTTCTTCCAAATTTGAATGCTGAGCAGCATAGTGTTTATGACACGATAATGACTTTTGTTGATTCTGGTAAAGGTGGAGTATTTTTTGTTTACGAATACAGGGGTACAGGTAAGACTTATTTGTGGAAAACTCTTTCTGCATCTATAAGATCAAGAGGGGATATTGTCTTAAACGTTGCATCAAGTGGCATTGCATCACTTTTGTTGCCCGGTGGAAGAACTGCACATTCTCGGTTTGCTATACCGATACGTGTGAAAGAGAACACTACGTGCAATATATATCAATGAACTGAACTTGCTGAGTTAATTCTCAAATGCAAGCTCATAATCTGAGATGAAACTCCTATGATGCATAGGCATTGTTTTGAAGTACTGGACAAGTCTTTGAAAGACATCATGCAGTTAAAGGATCGTTCAAATAAAACTGTTCCATTTGGGGGGAAGACTGTAGTGTTTGGAGGTGATTTTAGACAGATATTGTCAGTTGTACCGAAAGGTACCAGGCAAGATGTAGTTCTTGCAACAATTAACTCTTAAAATATATGGGACCATTGCACTGTTCTTAGACTGACTAAGAATATGAGACTTCTCAATCGAGAATCTGGAAACGTGGACGAAGAGCTTAAACAATTCTCCGATTGGGTTGCAAGTATAGGCGATGGGATAATTTGGAGGGACACGTCATTGATGTTCGGACATTGAAATACCTGATGATCTTTTGCTGAAATTTCGTGATGACCGGGTTGAGGAGATTGTACGTTGTATATACCTAGATTTCTGCAGTAGATTAGATGATGAAATGTATTTGCAAGAGCGAGCCATTCTTTGCCCAACCCTGGATTTAGTCAGCACTGTAAATAATTACATGGTTGGAAAAAAACACAAACGATGAACGAATTTATTACAGCTCCGACAGTGCTTGCAAGTCCGACTTAAATGGGGATGTAATAGGTGAAGTCCACACACCAGAACTCTTAAACAAAATAAGATTTTCTGGTACTCCAAATCATGAATTGACTTTGAAAGTTGGAACCACCGTGATGCTCCTAAGAGACATTGATCCTTTGAATGGTCTTTGTAATAATACAAGATTGGTCATTACAAAACTTGGATTTCATGTTCTCGAAGGAAAAGTCCTGACAGGAAGCAATGCCGGTCATTTGGTATTAATACCAAGAATGTCGTTGACACCGTCAGACACAACATTACCATTCAAATTCCAACGTAGGTAATTTCCTTTAATTGTGTCATATGCAATGACAATTAACAAAAGTCAAGGCCAATCACTGTCCAAAGTTGGATTATTCCTAAAAAAAACCCGTGTTCAGTCATGGTTAGTTATACGCTGCAGTTTCACGCGTCACGAATCGAGAAAGACTCAAAATTTTGATACGTGATGGTGAGAACAAGAGTTGTTGCAAAACCCCAAATGTTGTGTACAAAGAAGTTTTTAGGAATGTTTAGATATTTTTAATGTTGCTTAAATAAGATGTTATTGGACCATTGTTATATGCATTTTATTTTTATTTTTTTTTTAAAATCTTTTATTGTTCTCTCTCTCTCTCTCTCTCTCTCTCTCTCTATATATATATATATATATATATATATATATATTTCTTACATATAATTAAATAACACTTAAAATGCGTAGCTCTAAAATTTAAATTCCTTAAATTTAATTATATGAAAAAAATTAAAATTAAATTAAAGAAATATTATAACCGTGTAACGCACGGGTGATTTACTAGTAAACTACAACACTTCTTAAGATTCCTAATTATGAGATAGTTCCATTAAATCAACTAAAAAATAGTATAAAATCACAGTAATTAAATAGCATTTAAATTTATCAAATTTAAAAGAATTAATGATAAATAATAATAAAACATAAGATGATTAATAAAAATAAGAAGGATAATCTAAGATTTTGAAAATTTTATCAAATCCAATATATTCCCGAATAATTCACTGATTTTAGTTGATCGAACGCTATTTTTCTAATTTTACCTATTTTATTCTTTAATAAAATTTGAATTGTGAAAAAATCTCATTGCTAAATTATACCCGCACCAAACATAAGTCTCAAAATAAAGGACGGTGCATGAGTGATACATTAGTTTAACTTTATCAAAATATATTGTTGGTAAAAAAAAATTAAGGGTAAAGCAGCCAATGTATCATTTTACACAATATTAATATGTTGAAGCAAACATTATATTACATATCAATATGGATTATTAGTACTTGCAATTTAGCATTACAAACATGAGATTGATATGTAATACTGGATAATATATCCTAGTTTTGTGTATTCTCGCTTATCCTATCAAGTGAAACAAATCAACCCTTAGGTAATATAATATATACTATGAGTAAATGGTTAACACTCCCTCCGTTCCATATTAATTGACGTTTTAGAATGAAATAGAAGAATTAAGAATTGAATATTTTGACAGATATACCCTTAGTTAAAGATTTGACCAAATCAAAATATCTCTAATAAATTGAAAAATAGAGATATTTTAGGATTGAGTCTAGGGAGAAAATTGGTAGAATTGGTGAAAAATATGTAAAATGTCAATTAATTGAAAAAAAGAAGAACATCCTAAAACATCAATTAATATGGAACGGAGGGAGTATATTGTAACCTGAAAAAATAATTATAGAGGCACATACAAAAAATAAATAGTTCTACTATAATTTGTAAACAATGTATTACTATATGAACTTATACTTTTAAGTAAGATAATCTCTTATATACTAAAAGAGAAACCATTTTCCAAGTGTCATCCTCTCAGCCATTTTGTCAATAGTCATTCTCTCAGAGTTTTGAGAATATAAAATATATTTTGATATTTAATATTTAAAAATTCTATTTTTATTTCCCCTGGATAAGGTAGATATAACTATTCCAACTAATGGCAGTTTTTCTTAGTTCTGTATAGTTGTGATTTGAAATTTTAAAATATTTAAATATTTAGAATTTTATTTTTTTATTTCCCCTGAATAAGTTCATTAAATAATTACACATAATTATAATTAATGCTCTTGGTAGTGTTATTAAAGATCAAGAGTATGTGCTTTCAAATTACGCTATATAAGCATTTCAATAAATCTATAAAATTCTTAAAAAAAAAATTAAGGGAATCAAATTTTAAATTATGATATATTGGTAGGATTATTAAAAACTCATATATTAGTTCTTTATTATTATTATTTTAAGATTTAACAAAAATAGTATACTGTATATTTTAAACAATGTAATACGTAGTTTAATGTACACACGTGTATATTTAATATTTTTGGATTTTTCTTTAAAATTTATTTGTTTAAAATATAACTCAATCTAGCCAACCCAAGTTACGACTAACAACCATCGAGATTATGTTTCCTTACACAGTTAGACCATACATAATGTTCGTTGTAATTTTTTTGTTATACAATTGATTCATGATTTGTATTCTACTTTTGACTCCATGAGTATAGTTAAATTAAACTTCATCATTATAATTACTCATACAATTCTCTGATTTTTTTTCAATAATAAAAATTAAGTTTATGACTATAATAAAAAGAACAAATAAATATATACATAAAGTAAATACTTTTTCAATGTGAAAACAAAAATCAAATAGACCCCTGAATATTATTCATGGGTTCTGAACTAGTATATAATTTAAGGGAACAATAAGTCTACAATAAACTGGAAAAATAAATATAGAGTAGTATAAAAAAAAATATTGGAACTAATAAATTTATACTATTAGGCAACAGTATATACATTATAAGCAAACAATATATATATATATATATATATATATATATATATATATTGTAACCTGGAAAAATAATTATAGAGTACTATACAAAGAATAAATAGTTATACTGTAAATTGTAAACAATTTACTACAAAATGAACTTATACTTTTAAGCAAGCTAATGAATACTAAAAGGGAACAATAAATATACAGTAAGCTGGAAAAATTATATAGAGTAGTAAACAAAAAAAAAAAAATATATATATATATATATATATATATATATACTATAACTAATAAATGTATAATATCAGGCAACATAATATATACTAGTAATTAACTGAAGTATTAATAAAATTGATACAATAAATAAAATGAAAAAATGAATAAATAAAAAAATTAAAAAAATCAATAATAAAAAGTTTAAAACTGCAATTAATTATTAATTTATTTTTCACTAATATTAATTTAAAATTTATAATTAAATTAATTTTTCATTTTTTTATTCAATAAAAATGCTCCACCGGAAATTCCCTCTGCCCCTACCGTACCGTAAAATCGATTTTCGACGGATTGAAAAAGACATAGCTAGTTCTCCCCGAAATGCGTTGAGGCGCAGGAAATTTTTTCAATTAGAAAGATTTTTAAATTAAAAAATCACTTTTATTATTTATTAAAGAATTAATAAAATATAATAGAAAAATACCTTTTTTTTTAAATACAGATTAGTGGGGCTTGAGCCTGAGACCTTACAACTTATGAAACAAAGTACTACCGCTAGGCCAACTACATGAGTTTTTCAATAAAAGCACTATAATTATTTAAAAAATTTAACAGTAAAAGAGAAAAAAGGGAAAAAAAAAAAAATGAAGCAAAATAATAGGCAAGTAGGGTTCGAATCCGTACCCACGCATATATACCACTTTGCAGCTTACCAATGGGACAATCTACTTTGTTGATAAAATGCGACCTTAAAAATTATAACTACTGCGCTGTATAAAAGATAAAGAAAAAAATATGAAAAAAAATGTTGGTGCATGTAATCGAACCAACAACATAATAATAGTAGCGCCGGATTCCAACCAGGTAAGCTACTAACGACCTAGTGTCAAAATTGACACCCGTTATATATATATAATATGCATTCTGAGAAGCAAAAAGAAAATTAAAAATTGCGAACCGTGCGGGGGGTGTAGGTCACAGAGAGCGGGGCGCGCGAAATTAATGGATCTACGTGTACAATAAGTACTATTGTGCATCTTATGCACTAAAGTTTTTGCCTTTTACATTATATGTTAATACGTAGTTCAAGTACGAAGAAATTATATCCATTGGTTGAGTTCTAAACAGATGTCATGTAATAAAACGAAAATGAAAGAGATGAAATACCATGGTTCGTGGAACCGGATTGGACCGACCGGTTCAATCGAGAATCGGGCCTGAAATCAGTTCGATAGCGTTAAAAAATCGAAAATGATATAAAACCGGTCAAAACCGGTGAAAACCGGTTCGACCGCCAAACCGTCGAACCGGTAGAACCGGCCTTTTATTCAATTTTTTTAAAAATAAAGTTGTGTTTGGGCCTGTTTTAAGTAAAAAAAGGGGATTTTCGCCTTTATCTTCATTTGCCCTTATTTTTCCCCTCCTATTTTAAATTTGCCACTAGGTTGTTATTAAAAAAACTAGTTGTCCTCCCGTGTCTTTTTATTGAATTATTAATTAAATAGTATAAAGTAAATATATATATATTAATGAAAATCGAAATAAGTAATTGATAAGATATTATAAAGGACTTATGGAATGTTGTACTACATTGGATAAAAGTTCGATATGATAAAGACAAATCTATTTAGCCTAAACTATAAAATTACAAACTAAAGGAAAAAATTAAACACTATTTTGAAACATCTCTTTGTACACAATATTGAATATTGAATTGTCTTTTGTTTATCTTCATTGCATATAAAGATCTTTAAGCTACATCGATTTGTATTTAAAATAAAATTTTAAATAGCATATCAGAATTTGTCTAAGTTATCTCTATAGTATTTCAGCAGTGTATTGCACGGGTTGTAATATTTATAATAGTATATTAATATGTAATTGCATATAAATATAAGGATAAGACAATGTCATTTTTTATAATTATTGTTGTTTGAAGTGACATATCTTAAATTTAGTAATATTAACATGAGAAGTCACAGTCGCATTACTTTATTAAGCATATGTGTGGATGATAACTTATATTATCGTGTGTATTTAAATAAAATACAATCGGCTTATTATTTTGATAGTTAACATATTTTTTTCACGAATAAAGAAAGAAAAAACAAACTAATTCAATGATCAATCAATAAATCACTTTAACCAATATATTTAAAATTTTCAATTGTAAAGTGTAAACCTAAAGTAAAAAAATAAAATGAAAATAATCTTCTAAAAAATTTATTTTGAAATTTTCTAACATCTTAATTTTATATACAAAAAATTTATAAATCAAAATATACCATAATAATAAAAAAAAAAAACTAATTTACACCTAAAATTAATGCTTTAATTATATATGTGCAAAATAGATGTCAAATCGAAGATCGTGAAAAGAAGTTTAATTCGGGATTATTTTCGTAAAAAATAGAGTTGAGATGAAAAAGTTATAAGACTTTTAAATATTAAGAGAAAGAGTAAAAACAAAAGAAAAAGGAAAAAATCTCATTGGTGTAACTTCCTCATTTGTAGAGACTTCAACCACCCAATCATTATTTTCCGTAATAAGTGAGAGAAAGTCATAATTTATAAATTAAAATAATTTAAAAATACCACAAAAAAACACATCATCAAGAAAGACTTTATCTTTATTTTATATTTAAGGTAGATTAAAATTAGAAGTATTTTTGGGTTAATTGATATTGATATATGTTGAATTTTTTTTACAAGTTAAACTCTAGTATCAAATTATATTGTATTACACATAAGGAATTATTAAAATCCAAAAGTCAATAAGTTATCTTTGATCAATTGAATCGGTGGTGGAACCGATCGAACCTTGAACCGATAATTTGTCCGATTCGATCACCGATCCGGTCCCCAAAACACTTGAAATACTACAAGTGGTTTATCTTCAACATCAGTAGCTATCCGAATTTGCCGAAAGCAGCATTATTTTTAATTATTTCAAAGTTGACGGCTAAGACTTTGGAGTGGGCATATATAACCAATCAAACAATAAATGTGACCGATATTTTATTGTTGCTACTCATATTTCGTAGTCACACTTTTGACTTGTGCTACCATTTCCTATACCCATTGCATGGATTAAAATATTTTTGATATTCATTGATATTTTTATTGAAATATATTTTTTTAGGCGATCACGAAATTATATTCAGATGTAATAAATTTTTGTTAATTTTTTTTCAAAATATCTCCGAAATTTCAAAATATCTCCGAAATTTCCAAATATTTCGATTTGGGCTATCTCCAGGTATAATTTGTTGAAATTTTACAGAAATTTCGATGAATTTCGGTGAATATCGGTTAATTTTGGTGAATCTCAGTTAATTTCGGTGAAATTTTGGTTAATTTCAGTGAAATTTTGGGAAATTTTCGGATATTTTTTATTTTTTTAAAATGGTTGACATGATATGAAATTGGTTCTTATTTGAGCTAAACCGAAATCTCCAAAAATTTCGATTTTGGGCTATCTCCAGATATAATTTATTGAAATTTTACAGAAATTTCGCTGAATATCGTTTAATTTCGGTGAATATCAGTTAATTTCGGTGAAATTTCGGTTAATTACGGTGAATTTTTCGGATATTTTCGATTTTTTTTTAAATGGTCTACATGATATGCAATTAGTTCTTATTTGAGTTAAAAACATTATTGAACACAGAAAAAGAAGAAATCCTGACGAAAAGCAACAGTTTGTCAACATTTTTAATATGTATCATATTGTCAGACATCTTTTATATTGTCTAATATTTATAAATTAGTTGTAAATGTTATTATTTGTATTCGAACCTAGTATATGTTGAATGAAGCTCCAAACTTTAACTACCAGACCAAGTCAAGAACTTGTTATGATTTCTACCTTTCTTAATTTTATTTAGTCTTAGCTTTTAAATATCACTCATTTATTTGGGCTTAGCTTTTAATTACTGTTACTCTTGAATAAAAAATGTTATAGGCCAAGCAAGAAAAACTTTATATATTGTAAATATTTTCAATGCTTTAACTTACATAATGTTGAAATAATTTTAATAAAGATTGTAATATATTTGAATTTACCAACTAGTTGTATATGTGTAAATTTAGCTCAATTTTTAGATTATATATTTGAATTTAAGTAGGTTTATAACAATATATAAAATGTCGTGATAAATTATATGTTCTAATACATTTTTCGGCATTTTTCAAAAAAATACACCGAAATTTCGATATTAATCGAGATATCACCGAAATTTCTCTAAATTGAAACACCGATATTTCTGTAATCATCGATATTTTCGTCCTTGATGGGCTATGAGCCTTATTAGTCAAGTTCTGCAGGCAAAGAAACCAACATAGTTGTTTTACTACATAAACAATAAATTAAACTGGAGAGATTAATATTTTTTTCATTACAAGATGTTGTTGACAGTTAATCCGTACAGGAGATTGATAATGTTGTACACATAAAACTTATTCAAAAGCACACCACATACAGGGTCAATCCTAATGTTACAGTGACTTGAGTCGAGTAAAAATTTGGGGCCCCTACTTTCTCATACATTAAAGTAAGTATGAAAAAATAAAACACAATATTCGAAAAAATTCCATTGTATTTAAAATAACATGACAAATCAAATAAGTTACTTAAAAACAATACGTCTTACAGTTTTAGCAGCAAAAGTACTAATTAAATATGTACAATCAAGTTCTTCAATAATTTCTTTCTCAATTGATAACATAGCTAGTCCATTCAATTTTTCTTGTGACATGGTACATCGGAGAAAAGTTTTGATAAGCTTCAACTTTGAAAAACTTCTTTCTGCACTTGCTACTGTAACCGGTATTGTCAACAAGATTTTGTAAGCAATGTAAGCATTTGGGAAACAACCATCCATTTTCTTCAAATAATCCACCACATCAATTGCAGATTTTGTTTCACTTGGTAAAGAATACTTCAAGAATGCCAACTCTGAAAATAAATCATCACCATTGATATCGGAACAACCATTATGTGTCAAAGAATTTTGGAGCTTTATGCAAGACCTCCGCAAGCTTTCATCGTCAAGCTGTTGTAGCCTCGCTAAACTGAACATAAACCCAAAGGTTTCTTCATACTTCTTAAACTATTCAAATCTGGAATCTATCGAAGAACGAGCTTTATCAACTATGTCGAGAAAATATTCATGTTTGAAAGATTCCTCAGCTGACCGTGTTACTTCTTCACTAGTGCTTTCATCAAATTGTCTCTCTTTCTTCGAATAATACGTTTTTCTTGAAATACAGCTCTAATGCCCATCTTACGTGCCATTTCCTTAGCTTCACTCATGGCCCTATCAAAACCAAATTCTCTGAATTCTTCAATAAATGAGATAATTCCTTCCAATAGTTTGATAGCAGCATCAATGTCCATGTTTTCAGATTGAAGAAATTTACTCACAATATTGATCGCGTGCAACAACTTGTACCAAACCACCACACCAAGCAAGAACTCAAAATTCCGAAATTCATATAATGCAAGAGATTCTGCTTCACTCTTTGTCTTAGGATCACTTGTATCATCTGTCAGGTCAAGCAAAGTATCTCTTATTTCCACAATTTGCTCTTTTATAGCTTTTCCACTCTCAACATGACTTTTCCAACGTGTTTGACGTGTTTGTGACAACGGCTTAACTATCAAACCCGTCACGTGTTCTTTAAAAATACTCCACCTTTCGGTAGAAGATGAGAACAACGTATAAATACGCTGAATCGCTCCAAAAAAAGACATAGCTTTAGTACAAGAGTTAGCTATGTCACACCATGTCAAATTAAGACTATGACAACCACAAGGAGTATAAAAAGCTCTAGGATTCACCTCAAGCAACCGATTTTGTACACCTTTGTTCTTCCCTTTCATATTGGATCCATTATCACCCCTGACCTCATATATCATCAATTTCAAGCTCAAGATTAATCAAAGCATTTTTAAGATAGGTGAAAAGCCCAAGTCCCGAAGTGTCATCTACTTCTAAAAATTGTACCCAATATTCCTCTACTTTCACCGAGTTTTCTGAATCATCCAAACATCGTAAGATAAGAGATATTTGCTCCTTGTGACTAACATCAGGAGTACAATCTAGAATGACTGAAAAATATTTTGCACGTTTAACCTTTGCAAGTATTTTTTTTCTTACCTCATCAGCCAACATCTGTATCAATTCATTTTGGATTCTACTGCCGAGATATGTAACATGGGTCTCATGGTCTTGGATACGCCGAAAATGCTTTTTCATTATTGGATCAAACTTTGCAATCATTTCAACCATTTGTAGAAAAATGCCATTATTTTCTGCATAAAGTTTCTCATTACTCCCTCGAAAAGCCAAGTTATTTTTTGCTAAAGTTTGCACGACAACAATAATTCTCTGTAGCACTTGTTTCCAATGTTCTCTTTCTTTGTTGAGTTGTTCTTGTACACTTGCATCAATTATCTTATTTTTTGCTAATCTTCTTTCCAGTTCAAGCCAATCAGTCATACACTCCATATGATCCTTACTTGCCTCATGGGTCATTAGACGACAACCCAAATTATGCTAATCATTGTATCCATCATTAGCTAGCTGATTAAATTTGACTTCTTTCTTGAACAACTTGCAACAAAAGCAAAAGATCTTATCCAAAGAGACTGAATATGATAGCCATCTTCTATCTATTTCATCCCCATTCGGTAGGATTCTTTTGAAATGTAATCTATTGAAATACATTTTGACATTATCTTTAGGAAACAAGTAATCGTCATCCCTCTTCGGACCTCTTTCCACTAAAAAGTCCCTTTTTTCAGATCAATATTGTTCCACCTTCCTGGATCGTCCAAGCAATCTAAACTTTCATCTTGCAAAACCTCATCATTTTTCTCATCACCATCGACTTCATCTACATTTGTAGGTTGAATCTCTTCCTCTTTATTGTCCAATTCATCCTCATTGACAATAACTTCAGGTTCAAGCACTTTATCATTTTCTTTAGAGACTTCACCCATAAAATTTGAATCTCCACCCGTCAAATTTACACTTCCCCCACCTGTTTTTAGGCTAGGAAAATATTTATTTATATCCCCGGCTTGACTCTGGATCAATTTTTTCTCTTTTAATTTCCTTTTTCATTTCTGATTACCCGACTTATATTTACGAGACAAACTCTAAAAAAAATATATATATAAATTATCAATCAAATAAAAAATTGATTGGGTACAAACAATAATGAAAAAAATACACATAGATGAATAAGCATAATTGAGGGTTGGGTTACAAAATTTCTTGAATTAACATAATAACACGATAAAGAATAATATCGACAATAAATTACCTCTTTTTATGATGGTATTGATATAGCTAGGGTTCTAGCAAAATTGAACTCCTCAAATTATGGAGTATTAAGAAACTTCTAACAAAAAGTTATAAAAGAAGATGATTAGATGACCACTCACCACTCCAAAAATTAATTTTCAATTCTACATCTCCTACTCTTTTTTCACCTTTGCCCTCTTTCTTTTTCTCTATTTATGTTCCCTTGCTCTGTTCTTTAGTCATTCAGCAGTAGCCGTTCTGCTTCTATTAAAACTGATATGCGCTACTAGCCTACTATCAGCAGAATAAAGAGAATTAGAAAAAAAAAAAAAAAAAAAAAAAGGAATTGGGCTGTAAATTGTAATTTGAATTGTGCTATAAATTGTAATTTTCGAACTTGATATGGTCTTAGCTGTGGCCCATTTGCGCCTGTTCTGGCCCATTTGCGCAGAAGGATGCTCATTACTTATTTTAAAAAAAAGATATAAAGTTTGCACAACTAGGTGTTGAACCCGTTACCTGTTAGTGCAGCAATTGGTTTCCTACCAGTGACCCACACCATCATTCTAAAATAATTATATATATATATATATATATAGTATATCAGATAATTTAGGGGGCCCTAAATTCCTCCTTTTTTTCGGGGCCTGAGGCGACCGACTCTTCCGACTCACGGGAAGAGCGACCTTGACCACCTAGATATATAATGAGGGAGAACTGATCTGTATAATCATATAATTAGCAGATTCACATATTTAAGTAGGTCGATAGGAACTTGGAAGAAAGATATTGGATTCGAATCCTCCCAATGCATGGTGCATTTGGAGCTAGACAAAAATGCTCACCCAACATATGATAAAAAAATATAAAATGTGAACCCTACATTAGACTACATTTATTGGTGCTTCTCTCTAGCAGGTCATGGGAACACGACAAAAGTTTATTAGAAAAAAATTAGAAAAGCCAATAAAGTTGACTGCTTGATTGTGGTTTGGATAGGTCAACCAACCCATTGGACAATCGGCCACATGTCAATTTCCAATTGATTGTATTAAATTATTTATTGGATATAGTTTTAATTATAAATAAATGATATGATTTTTATTTTTAAAAAATTATCAAAATTCTTATTTTTTTTCCTTTACAAGTAGAGCCTAATGTTGACATACCATAGCAAAATATTAGTTTAAATGAAAAATAAGTTATGCATGTGGATAAAATAAATTAATATTTATTAAAATGTTGGGTTGTGTATGTGGATGAGAAAAAAAGAATATTTTATTGATAGGTTGAATTGTGATGAGTTGTTGATAAATATGGTATAAAATGTTGGGTAGGTAGGAAATTAAAGAAGAGAGTGAGTCTGTATTGATTGGTAGAAGTAAGAGAGCGTTTAGTGTGATATGGGTGTGGGGATTGCGATTGCAAATGAAGGGGGGCAAAGGCAATACAATGGCGGAATTACATCCTATCTGGTGTTATCTTGTCTCGCCGCTGCCATGGGAGCTTTCATATTCGGTTATGATATCGGCGTTTCAGGTTTTCTTCATTTCTTCTCTACAACAACAACAACTACTACTTCTCATCTCCTCCGACTGTATTTTACTATTACGTATATATCCCTCTAATTCTTACTATATCAAAATTTTATCTCAATTCTTATTCTGTTTCCTTACTTTGTTTGATTTGTATATGATTTCACTGCTTCTCTTATAGTTTTAATCTCATTATTGAACTTAATATTTTCTAATAAAGTTTTTTAGCTTAATAAATAATAATTAATATGTAGAATACTTGGCTCTTCGCAAACCATTATTCCTACACTTGTGAAATAAATTCTCCAAATTTATGGATGGTTTAAGTAGAATTTTGTGGTAAACGTAATTTTCTAGTTTATGTGAAATAATATACTGAATATTGTCGGATTTTACTGACGTGAGATTCCTACACTACAACATAAATGAGGTTATATATAAAAATGTTATAATAGACTTTAGATAACACTTTATTGGCAATACATTTGCCTGCCTAAAATCTAAAGGGCAAAAACTTGTGTGCACCCAACACACAATAGGCTTATTGTACACTCCCCTATTTAATTTGGAATTAAAGATAAATATAAGAGTCTTGTTTGGATAGATTTACAACAACAACATGAGGTGTAGCGGTGAGCCACATGCATGTTAGGTTCAGGCACGCGGGTTTGAACTTTGCTTTTGTTCTATTTTTTTACCTCTTTTTATGCTATTCAATAGTATATGTTATATTGCGTAATACTATATTACATTATTCAATAGTATATGTTAAATCGCTGCTTTCGTTCTATTTTTACCTCTTTTTATGTTATTCAATAATATATATTATATTACATAATAGTATATGTTATATCGCGTAATAGTATATATTATAGTTACATATATAATTTTTTAATAATATATTCTTTTTATGTTATTCAATAATATATGTTATATCGCTGCTTTCGTTCTATTTTTATCTCTTTTTATGTTATTCAATAGTATATGTTATATTGCATAATAGTATATGTTTATATCGCGTAATAGTATATATTATAGTTACATGTATAATTTTTTTAATAATATACTATGTTGTTTAATAGTATATGTTATATTGTGTAATGGTATATGTTATATTGCGTAATAGTATATGTTATGTTACAGGTATAGACAGTTTTTTTAATAATATAAATTTTTTTAATAATATATAATTTTTTTAAATAATATATTACATTGTCTAAAATAATATAAAAAGTGCACATATATAGAAAAAAGTTAGAGAAGATGGAATTTGAACTAGTACCCTAATAACCAATAATTTGGAATTTTACCACCTAGGCTAGTGTCTCTTATGTGCCAACAAACATGCTTTTATATACATACATACATATATATATATATATATATATATATATATTATTATTAATTTGAATTAAAAGAAAAATAAATAAAGTTGCGCACTTGACCACTGGGCCACCAGCGTTTTTCAGAATCCAAACGCATCCCTTAATATATATCTAATTCTCAAATTAAAATGGGAAGTGCACATTAAGCTTATTGTGTTTTGGGTGCACCCAATACCTACTTAATCTAAAGTAACACTTTGTATGATCTTTAGCAACAATTTTGATAAGTGTTACATTATATTTTAGATTGTAACACTTCATGTTAACACTAAAAAGTGTACTAAAAATGTTACATACAACCTTTTATGTAACACTTTTTTTTTAAAAACAAAAAATGTTAAATATTTATCATTGTTAAGTTTTGAACCCAGGTTGTAAGCCTGCATGATCTTTAACTATAAATATCAAACCACTAGGCTATAATAAATGTATTGTTTTATGTTATACGAAGGGCTATATATACACGATTTTTTGCTCTAACATCAATAAATTATTCTCATGATTATTTTTTTACCAAATTACAACATATATAACTTAATTTTATTTAACATATCCTATTATATAATTTGATACAAAATTTTCATTATTTAATTATTTTACCAATTTCGTCCATGAAAAAAAATTACTTTTGATCTCATAACTATTTACTTTTTCACTTTTAGTCACACAATTATTTGTTTTTCCAATTTAGTCCCACATCTCGAAAAATTGTCCAATTTTGACCGGAGGTTGCCAAAATTGACCGAAAATTGGCACGTGACTTGCACATGCCGGTCAATTTTGAGACTTTCCGGCCACTTGACTGACGTGACGCCGGAAATGAGAGGTGGCTTTTAAGGATATCTCTAAAATCTTCAAATTTTAGAGATATCCTTAAAATCTTCAATGTCCCCATAGAAAATGTAAGAAATGTTTCGTAGCTATTGTAACATAAGCTCTTAATATATTGATATTGGACCAAATAATATTTTATGTGTAGAACTTAAAGATTTGTATGTACCCTAATTATTGGTAGTTTCACATATAAGAAAATTCAATAATTATTTGCACAATGTATGTAATAACTCAATTCCAATTTCGATTACGACTTTTGTCCCCGCTCTTTATGATTTAAATCTCCTAAAAACTATCAAAAAGGAAAAAGAGCTGACACATAATTTATCATGCATCTTTTATTATCTATTGATTTACTATTTGATTATATTATACTATATCATAATATCAACTTTTAGTATATATTTATACTATATTTGCAAATCATGCATCGCACGGGAGCATTACTAATACACTTATATATAAATAATTTATATTCAAAATCATACCCAATTATTTTGTTTTAAATTCATCTATTAACTATTTATTAAATTTTATATTAATAAAAAAACCCTTGTATGTTGATTCAATTACTAATATCTTTATTTTTCCCCTTTAAACCCTATAGTAAGTTGTTTATCTGTTGAACTATAACAACTTGTGAATGTATATAATTTTTCACCCGTTAGCCCACCCAACCCCACAAGGCCACAACTATGATGCTTGATGTGCGTCTGTGTTGTTCTACTCTGTCTGTTCCATGGTGTATGTCTTCGTTGTTAGTCACTCCATTTCACCCCGTGCGAGATACCATATCAGCCATTCAGCCTAGTCCGTAATATGAGACAGGGCTAATAAATCATTACATCTGCCCGCCATAGGAGCAAATTAGCAGGGACAAATACAAATTAGTTCCCAATTTATATTTGTTAAGTTGTTTATCCTATTATCTCTTAAAGTAATTAGTGTGATATTTTAAAAATTATAGGGGGGGTGACCTCAATGGATCCTTTCCTGGAGAAGTTCTTCTCGAAAATTTACACCCGAATGAAAGAGGACACAAGGATAAGCAACTACTGCAAATTTGACAGTCAATTGTTGACATTATTCACATCTTCTCTCTACTTAGCCGGACTGGTGGCTTCATACTTTGCGTCCTTAGTTACTCAATCCTTCGGCCGGAAACCATCGTTGATTGCTGGCGGAGCTTCGTTTCTTGTGGGAGCGCTCTTTAATGGAGCTGCTCTCAATATTTACATGCTCATTTTTGGCAGAGTATTCCTTGGCATTGGTGTTGGTTTCACCAACCAGGTTAATTTTCTTTCATTTCACCCGACTACTCAACCACACTTGTTTTCTCCTGATAACATCATTTACAGTATTCCTTCGTATTGATTGATCATTACCTTGTTGTAGGCTGTCCCTTTGTATCTGTCAGAAATGGCGTTGCCTAAATATAGAGGAGCAATTAGCAACGGGTTTCAGTTAAGCATAAGCATTGGTTTCCTAATTGCAAACCTTGTTAACTACGGCACCCAAAAGATCACAGCAGGTTGGGGATGGCGAATCTCACTAGCCATGGTTGCAGTACCAGCCTCAATCTTAACTCTGGGTGCACTATTTCTCCCAGAAACACCAAACAGTTTCATTCAACGAAGTGACGATCGCGAAAAAGCCCGACAGATTCTGCAAAGAATTCGAGGCACATATGATGTCCAACTTGAACTAGACGATCTCATTAAAGCCAGTGAGATTTCACAGACCATGAGAAACCCGTACAAAAACATCGTACAACGAAGATATTTGCCCCAACTAGTCATGGCAGTGGCCATGCCACTCTTCCAGATTTTGACAGGAATCAATGTCATTGCTTTCTACTCCCCTATACTCTTCCGAACCATTGGTTTAGGCGAAAGCGCATCTCTTCTGTCCACACTTTTCACTGGTGTTATAGGAAGTATTGCAACACTCGTAGCAATTTTAGTAGTCGACAAAGTTGGGAGAAGGTTTCTTCTACTAACAGGTGGTGTATTGATGTTTCTTTGTCAAGTAGCCATTGGAGGAATAATGGCTGCTAAATTAGGGGATCATGGTGGAGTAAGCAAAGTGTATGGTTATGTAATGTTGACGTTGATCAGTATTTACATTGCTGGATTCGCGGTGTCGTGGGGTCCGCTTGGGTGGTTAATACCGAGCGAAATTTTTCCAATGGAGGTACGATCAGCAGGACAAAGTATTACAGTAGGAGTGAATTTTCTGTTTACCTTCTTGGTGGGACAGAGTTTTCTGTCAATGCTTTGTCATTTTAAGGCTGGCATTTTCTTGTTCTTCAGCGGGTGGGTAGCGTTCATGACAGTATTCGCCTACTTCTTGATACCGGAGACGAAAAATATTCCGATTGAACAAATGGATAGGATATGGAGAGAGCATCGGTTTTGGAAGAAAATTTATAGGGTGGAAGAGAAGGAAGTTTTATAGCAAGACATCTGAAGCTTAGTAATAACAGATATAGTTTGATCGGTTCTAAACTAGCCAATCGATAAACTTCTAATCCCAACCTAAACCGAACCGTGGGTATCACTGTTACGGTTTGTATGTGATTACAAACCAGTGGTGGCTTTAGCTGCAGGTTTCCACCTTTCCTTGTGTGCAATAGTTTAAGCAAAAAAATGTTTAAGTTTTCCGATTCACAGTTGTAATTAAAGTACCAACGGTGTTGAAAACTTTAAATGTTATAAGTGTTTAATTGATGTGATTTTGAAATACCTGAAGTTGATCGTGCAGTTTTAGACTTTAAAGAAACAGGGGACTATTTTTTGTCACACATTCATAAAGAAGGTAATAAAGTTGCTGATTTCCTTGCTATGAAGCCATTCGAAGAAGACAGAGTGCAAACTTCAAGAGCTTATTTAATTGTAAAAATGTTAGAGGATTTGTTTGTATAGATGCATTAGGATATCCAAACTTCATATTTAAAGAATGGATGTATAGAAACATGTGCAGATTTTGTTGATATCAATACACGGATTGAGAATATGCCTTAATACCCCCATCTAAGGATGGTTTGAAAAAACAAAAATAGAATCACAATTACAAATTTAGAAAAAAACATTGCAAATAAAATTGATTTAAATAAATAAGGAAACAATGAATTTATTCACATCAATCATCATTAAAATTTTATAAAACTTATAAAACAATGTTACAAACTAACTAAAAAGGCTACTTATAAAAGTGTACAATTTAACTTAAATTTTAAATTTACAAAATTATAAATAACGAAAAAAAATCAATTATAAAATTTTATTTTAAGTTAAAATTAGAACTAACATTTAACTTAGAAAGAAATTGTCCATGTATTATTAATCTCACGCTGAAGGAATCAAAGACCACGTAATTATGTTATCTTAACTTACATTTTGGAATTGGCTATTTGCAATACCCACTCGTCCCTTCGTTGAGAATCTGAGATGGAGGTGCTGGAATCATAGACAATTTGTTCGCCCTCTTCATCTTTATCAGAATGATTTTTTTTTTTTTTTTTGGCATTTGTCTAATTTTCGAGCAATAGATGAATTTCTAGATTTTAACCGTCAATCTAGTAATTCATGCGTCTAAAGTGTAGCCTCCAATGCTAAAGGCTTGTTCTCTGGAAACAATTGAGGTGGGACAAAAAATAGCTCCTTTGCAATTATAAACAACACTGGAAAAGAAGTAGTCTTCCCGACCACCAATTTAAAAGGTCGGTTGGAGTTTGAAATTTGATTTCCTACAATATTATTGATAAAAATTTAACTTTCTCGTAAGGGTTAGTGGAACCTGTAACAACAAGTTTTGTGTAAAAATAAATAAACACAAAATAATTAGTATAAATTGAAAATATCAAATCAAAATAATATTGCGGTACAATCTCTAAAATTCCTCTGATTCCTCTCTTCAATTGTTTTATGCCTTCAAATGCAGATCCAAACGATCTTCTCCGATTTTGAGCTTTGACTTGAGCAACTTTGACCCAAAGACTTGGAAGCTTGATTTTGGATCAAACGATCTTCTTGAATAAATGTTCGAAGAACAGCTTCGAAGATTGTGATGAATGTCGACGAACACCTTCTAATATCTATCTTCGAAACGTCGATTGGAGGGGCTCAGTATATTAATCTTGAATTGAAGGTCACTTCTTGATGGACTTCTTGAAGGATGCCGAAAAACGCTTGAAGTTGCTTGAAGAATGCCGAAGAACTTTGCTCTGGAATTCTTCACTTGCTTCTTGACTTGTGTTGTTGATGATTTTGGTGGAAAATGAGGCCCTATTTATAGTTGTAAGATGGAGAAACCCTAATGGGCTCGAGTCTGAATGAAATGATATGATTGATCCTCCACAATATCATTATCTACAAGATAATTATTAAATTAATTTAATTTAATTTAATACTATCTGCATCATCTTGACACGTGCCGGCTTCCCATTGATTAATAAAATATATAGTAAATCACCAATTAAATTGGTTATTTAACTTAGGAATTTTACCTAATATTAAATTAATCAATATAAAATTAATTTTCAACTCATATTTTATTACGTGACACATTTTAACTGAATACAAATTTTACGTATCAACAAATGGCCCCTCGAGACTTGTTCACAGATAATGTGTCTTGAAGTGGATGAGTCTCGAATTTGACTTTTAGAATTTGTTTGGAACATATTGACATTTTATACTCTTGTCAATGTGTTCTTGAACTTGGATTTGATTTGTAGACCTTTTAAAGTCGTGTCAAGGAACCTCCAATTTGAATTTGAAATTTGATGATAATTTATACTCGTATCAAAGAGTATCTGGATATAAACTTTGATCCACGAAGAAGTTGAAATTGGGCCAGGAATCAATAATTTTGGGCAGCCCAATTACTAACGGGAAAGGCCATATATACCGAGAAACTCGCAGGCAATGGAATGGATATCATTAGCTCAAATATTTAGATTTTTCATTCCAGAATCCTGAATATCCAATAGTCTTGCATTCATCTTTATCAACTTCTGAGCTCCTTGTTTACCATATCAGATTTCTATATCTTCAAGATAATAAGCTGTATCAATCTCCTTGGCACATTGGGAATCCTAATTCATGTAGGCTAATGATTCACTTGCATGTATCAGATATGCTTCTATGGTGATCTAGATCTTTACTCTTCTAAACATACGACTTTTCCCAGAGATACGGACAATTCGGCCAGAAGCCAATCCTAATCAAGATCTTCATCAGATTTCCGATTCCAACAACACGAAGAACCTGTGCTCCAGTATTATTCCTTTGTATCTTCAGATACGTTTGGTGCTCCTCAAGTGAGATTGAGTACTATAAATACCCTTCTCCATTGAGTTTTTTTTACCAGTTCTCATTGAACAAGAACTGATCCTTTGGGAAGTACTAAGCCGGTGCCTCGATTCGTTGCTGCGAAGGTGCTACTTGATCTACGACGTTCACTCGATCTTCGACAAGCTCGGCAGCATCTCAAACTTGGTTGTCGGCATCGTTCGGAGCAACTTTCCTCAGGTACAAAAGCAACAGGTATGTCTTTTTATTTTCTTATATATCTTGACGTCAATATTGGACACTTCACCATCCGTAGTTTGCATCTGTCTAAGTTATGTTGCCAGATATAATCTCTTATTTATTAGTTAAGGCATTGCAATTTCCCAGCCTTTTTTTTCCTTCTGCCAAGCATGTTATGGATCTTATGAGTAGAGTCTAGCAGTTAAGGAACGATCTACTATAAAATAGGATTTATAATACTAAAACTTGCTTCAAATAAACTTCAGTGTTTGAAAATATATTTATTCCATATTATCCACCGTAATACATAGATTGCTTCAACTAATTTCTTTGCCCAGATCATCATCATCGCCACACATATTGCTTCAGGTGCTTTCGTAGTCTGATCATCATCACACAATAGATACAAACTGCTCAGTCTTGCTTGTTTCTGTCTTTTTTTTCATCATCTTACTGAAATTCTCATCCGTTTATGTTGATCCTTTGTAGATTACAAGTCCGAAGGTGAACTGGGGTATCACAGTTTGTACTCGGTAATTCGAATCTCGCTACCATCCCTTCTATTTCGTTTGTTTCTTCCGAATTTGGACTTGCTGGTTTTGCCTGACATGCAGAATTTTAGAACCTCCTAGTACATTTTTTTTTTTCTTTTTTGCAAAGCTTTCCTTCAAGGTACATACATGCATGGGACATGTAGCTTCTGACGACCTGCCGAAATTCGTAAAGATTTGTACTTATATGAGGCAATATAATTGTCTCAAAAGTAATATGTCTTGATAAAAATACATGATGATTTTTCGCTTCATTTGTTTATGTTTGCTATTCAATGTGCTTAATTACTCATGGCCTATGTTTGAAATTCATGTCTCGCCTTTATTTTATTTTTCTTCGCTCATATTGGACAAAACATGATTCTTCTCTTTATTTTCTTGATAGTGATCATAACGGTTTATCTCAAAGATGTCGGGTCTTCTTCCGGGACGCAACACTTGGTGATTCTTGCTGACAAAGATCAACCTGAAGAGAAGGGCACCATCTTGACAGTTCAAGAATCCCTTATTGGTGTCTATGTGAAGACATGGCCAAACCTGACAACTCCGTTTTACATGCCTCATTGGTCCCAAGAAGTCACATTAAGCAAAACGTCAACAACATGGGCTTTGAACGCAACTCACCATCAACATCAACAAACAGCAGACTCAGAACCACTTCCCACTTTCGGGCGATGTATCATTGAATGCAAAGCCAAATGGAGCAACTCTATTGAGTTTCTTGGGAAATTCCATTACATCCGAGGTTATTGGGAGTGGACTGAAGACATTCTTTCTCGTTGTAATTGCAAGTTGAACACCGCGGGGATATACGATGTTGTCTATGCCTCACTCTTTACATATGAATGCAACATTGAAGTCCTCAAGGTGTTCTGCGAAGCTGGTGCCTTTCCACCGATACAATGCTGACTTCCTATGGAGAGATGTCGATATCGTTGTGGGACATTCATTCTTTGCCGGGCCTCCCGATGAGCGGATACCTTTACGACGAGATAATTCCGGATTCAAAAGAGCTTATTGGTGCCATCGACAGATCTACGAGCCTATACTTGCCTCCGAGTTGCAAGTACTTGTTCCAAGCTTATCACTTCCTTCGGGGACATACTGATAGATCTCGCATCTCTCCCATGTCCATCGAAACATGGTTTAAGTTTTGGTCAAGGAAAGCACATAAATATGATCCACCTCCTCGTCGTGACAAACAAGCACTAACCAAAGGAGCAAAGAGTCGCCCTAAAGAAACTCACAATCCTTTTGAAAATTTAATCAAACTTGAAGAATGGACGACGGCAGAAAAAGATGCATTTGAAAGACTTGGGATCCGAGAGGTAAATCTGGCAGCACACCTATGTTGTTGGTTATGCCCATTTGTCCTTCCCAATGGCAAAATTGATTGCATACGTCCCGGCACCTTCAAGATAGCAAGTATGATGGTCGTTAGAAAGCGAGTGGGTCTTGCTACTCCTGTTCTAGCAAACATTTATAGAGGCCTCTAAACAAGATCGCAAGTTTTCCACGACCGCCTCGAGTTCGATCAACTTTTCCAGTGTATTTCGTCTATGGTTGGCTAGCTTGCTACTTCAATATTCACTTTCCGCTCAAGCAAGGGATGCGCTTACCCCACTATGACACTTTACTCCGGGGAAGAATGAGCGAAGTATTTTGAACCAGAAGAAACGCGTGTAAGCATACACAAAGGAGATTTAGCTGCTTAGACTTATAATATTCTTGATAAGGCTGTAGGTCGTAGATTCGTTGATGATGATTGCGCCCAAGGACGTGTTTGGAATTATTTTACAGCCATTCGTTTGAGTTATCTTACTTAGCGACAAGTAGATGTGGCAATTTGGGCGGCCCGTCCCGGCCCAGCCCTGCCTAGTCGGGCCAAGGTGTAGTTCGGGCCGGGCTCGATTTATTTTGGGCCTAGAAATGCTAGGTCCGGCCCGGCGGACCTCGGGCCATCGGGCCAAAAAAGCCCATCAATGAGTTTTTTCCTTTTCTTATTTGTTACTTTAACCATGAAGTAGAATTATATATTGAGGTGAACTTCAGTTTAATTTTTCTTAAGAAAAACCTGATGAGAAGATAATGTATTACTATTCGTTGCAATATGGAATCATATCTATAGGCATGTCTCAAACCCCAGATATAACAATAATAATAATAATAATAATAATAATAATAATAATAATAATAATAATAATAATAATAATAATAATAATAATAATAATAATAATAATAATAATAATAATAATAATAATAATAATAATAATAATAATAATAATATACTACACGTCACAAGTTATTTAATTTTTGTGTACGTACTATGCTACATGTTAATCAATTCTCCATTTCTCGACACATAATAATTAATGAGCATGCTTGCATCCAATTTATTTTTCATCTTCGGCTAATAAAATTAAAGAAATAGAGTATTAAATTAGTCAAATGTTTTAATTTCTCGGTAAATAGATACATTTATACTCTGCTAGATAAAGAAAAAAGAAAAACTTGTTTCAAATAATACACAAGATATTACCTAATTCCTAAAATTTTCTTACTCAATTAGTGAGGGAAAAAAAATTCAATTCCATCGGGCTGTCCCGCAGGCCTTCGGGCTGGGCCGGGCCCACCAAAAGAAAAGCCCGTTCGGGCCCCCAAATTTTTTCGGGCCTCTAATATTCCGGCCCAGCTCGCTCTATATTTCGGGCTAAATGGGCCGGCCCATCGGGCCGGGCCAGTTTTGCTAGCTCTAGCGACAAGGTAACAGTTTCATTGTTGAGCCATATAGTCCCCATAGATTCAGCCGGCAATTTGGCTTCTATCAATTGGAGCTCGGGTCACTTATCAGAGACATATGCAAAGCTTCTTTGGAAGAGGAAATCAAACTCTGGCGTCTAAGCTTGCTGCATAAGTCTATGTCAGAAGTGTATCTACCACGTGCTCAATATGTTGGAGTTGCATTCATGGAGATTACTCCGAGAAGGACATTGCAAAACTAGTGAGACCTCAACATAGTAAGCAACCATTGAAGACCAACCAAAGGAAGGAATCTCCAAGACCCTCAAAAGAAAAGAGTAGCAGTGAAGAGGAAAGACCTTGGAAAAGACGCAAAGCCCTTGAACCATTGAAGCCTGCCAAAAATGATGCGAAGTATGACTCGCAACAAGAGTTAGCACGAGAGGTATTTCCTTTATTTCTTCATCTTCTTTTCCTTGCACTATGTACTGTAACATTTTCTTTTCCTACTTTCTGTGGCTTCTCTCAGTTGGAGAAGGAATTATTTGGTGTTGATGAAGAAGAGTCGAAAGGGAGTGTGGAATCTGTTGCAGTGCCTAATCCACCCGTCAATATTTCTTCTTCTCACCAAGAGGTTCAAAAGGAGATTATGGCCATTCCAGCACCCAACAATGCTGTCGTGGCCTCCGTATTTGTTGGAAATAACATTGTTCTTAATTGCAAAAGAAGGTATCTTTAATTACTGTAGGATGGTCTTCGCGAGGTGATAGTAAAGAGACCTTTGGATTGCCTCTCAGCTATGCAAGGTGAAGTTTCACCTATAATCAATGACATGAAGGAGTACAAAGGGTTTGACATTTCCCATATTGAAGAAGCTTTGAAGGTATTATTCGAGAAGACTATTGCATATGATAATGCTCGATCCACATCTTCGAAGAGAGTATCTGGTACACGCGTTTATTTATGCACTTTAAGTATGTTAAAGTGATGATTTGTGATGTTTGCGTGTATAATGGATTGTATTTAACTTGTTTTGATGTCTTTAGATTATTTTTGTGGTTTCATTTTGAGCTAAATAGGTGATTTAAGGCTAAGTATTTATACTCGGCCGGATGTACAACGAAGGAACGAAGTCCAGATATCAAAAGGGTGGAAAAAATGCAAACAAAGTACCTCGACCGCGGTAAATGAGCGCGGTCGCGGCCAAAGTGAAGGAAAGATTACCGCGGCCGCGGCGTGTTGCTAGACCAAGAGCGGGCGCGGTCGCGGCCCATCTGCGCGATCGCGGCCCAATAAGGCGGTCAATTAATTCTTGGGCCACAAGAATTCCGATTTTGAGCCCAAAAACAACCCAATTTAACTTCTTCTATAAAAGGGGATCCTTATGCTCGGAAATAGAGACTTGGACATTACGAGAGAGCAAGATTGGGAGATTCCGAAGGGGACGAGCAATCAAGATCGACAGTATTCGGGTTTTCTAGTCCTTATTTATTTAAATTATGTATTTCCATTTTAATTTGTCTTTTGTCACCGCCATGAGCGGCTAGTAGGTTATTTCAGTCCTTAGTCGAGTTGAACCCTAGTTTTACTATCTTGTGATATTTACAGTGATTATTAATTGGTTGATTCCTTAAAACGTTGTTATGCTATTTGTTTATCCTTCAATGCTTGTGTGTTTATGTGCTAGATTAATCACCTAGGATTATAATTGCATAAGTAACGCTAGGTTATAATCGTAATCCGTAATTGTTGCGAACCTATAGCCAATTAGTAGCGAATAGTGAGTGATATCACTAGGGTAGTATACAGCTCGGTCTGAATGGCTCCGAGCTTACGAGGTCCACACCGTGTCTATCCCGTTATCCTAGTACTTTAGGCATCCGGTTAATAAGATCCAGAGAGCTTATTCTGAGGTCACTCAACTGGATAGACTAACCAAAGAGCTTGTTTTGGTTAGTTAAACATAAGGGATAACGAGGTTAGCAGAGCTTGTTGCTAATCTCGGGGTAGGAGTTTTAAGGTTAAAATTGATTAATAATTGCATCTATCACAGGGTAGTAATAACTAGGGGGTGATAAGATTAAGGGCTGGGATTCGTTAATTCATAAGTAGAATACTTTCTTAGTTAAGTGCCTAGTTCTGTTTTATCTCATTAGTTAATTAAAAATCAAATTACAAACCCCCATTATTTATATATACATATATTGCTAGTAGTATTTATTTTAAACACTATAGTCTTCCTGCTCCCTGTGGGATCGACCCTACTTACCACTTCTACAAGCTAGAAAGGTAGCTAGGTTTAACTAATTTTACCGCATCGCGACAGTGCTGTCAGTATCAAAAGAACATCTGGCACAACAATTAAGTGAAGATAAAGATCGTCTTTTGAATGCCACAATAGAACAGAGTGAAGCAACCAACTTAGTCGCATCTACCAAGTCTGAGTTGAAGCGTCTTCAGAAGAAAGTGATGAACGTTAAAATTACCGTTTTTCTTGCACTTTTCACGTTCATATTTTGTAAGGAATTAAATGTAATTGATATGTTCATGTGTGATTTTTTAACTTTAGTGCATTTACGAGTTGAATTCCATTTTTAATATGATTTGATGCGCTTTCGGGTATTTTTTAGTCTTATATTGAAGGTTAAGAAGCTCGGAGGAATTTGAAGAGTGTTCCAGTCCATTTTTGCACTCCGGCCCAAATCCCAAGGCCCTAAAGAGCCCAAAATAGGTTGGGGACAGACCCAACTTAAAGATCATCAAGCTAAGAAGAAAGTTTGTGAAGAACTCGGGCCGAGAAAATGGATAGAAAAGCCTCAAATCGATGAAGGAAGAATACAAAGGGCAACCGCACATGCTCCGTGTTCAAGCCCACAAACTGAGGCCTAAACAGGCCTGAATCAGACCCAAAAAAATCTCAAATTGAAGTTCGTCAAGTCATGTACAAAAGCCGTGAAGGGGTGTGGTCGAGAAAACGTGAGGAAGGGTCCGAAACGGCGACGGAAGACAGAGGTGTAAAATAGGAGAAAATGGACACTACGGGGCCACTACCGGACCAACAGGACCACCAGTAGTCGGTCCAGTGTGCCACTCAAACAACAGCCACTGTCACGACCGGCCCGGCTGCCGGACCGACAGTTGGCCCGGTAGTCCGCGGTCGGTCCCCTATTTCGTGTCATGTTCGTTTTTCAGTGGTAACTTCTTCGTTCGAGCTCCAATTCAAGTGATTCAAGCGGTCACATGTAGCCAATACAAAGATCTACAACTTTTGTGTTTTGACTGAGCGCCAATTCTAGGCCAATTCTTCCCAAAATTCACGTAAAGTTCAAGTCGAGCGCACGAAGGAGGGTTCGACCAACAACTTACAATCCCTTGTGTTCCAATTTTCTTTTGACTATTTTACCCTTACTTTTAGGGGACTTTTCAGATGATTTCTTACCCTTGTATGTTTGGAGAGTGGATGTCTATAATACTCCCTCCCCTTTTTATTCTAAACACTTAGTCAATTTTCATTTACACTCTAGAATTCTCTCTACTTGTATTTTCAGAATTTCAATTAGCGTTTCTTCTCTCTTAAAGAGGGGAACTAGGGTTCTTGAGGAAATTGTAAGGATGCTCCAAGGGGGTGAAAACCTTGAAGTTTTATCGAAGATTTCTCAATTTTTATCATCAATAAGCTTTTCTTATCCTTATCTCTCTCTATTTTACTTTATTTTATTTCCTTGCTTGATGATGATATTTATTATGTTATTGTTGATAACTCGTGAGTATTTCTTCTTGTTTCTCAAATCAAGGGAGTATCCCGAGCTTCGGGGTTGGTGTCCATGTTATTTTGATGGTTGATTTGATTTGGGATTGGTAACATAGGGTTTGGATTTAATTGATTTGTATGATTTTTATATGAATTAGGCTTTATTATAGGTTTGACTCGGTGGCTTGAGCTCTCGATAATTTAACCTTCTTTCATATAATTGTGCACTTAGGAAATGATGATTTGGACCTTAGGCTATCTATTGATAGAAGAGATTATGTGCCAAACTCTTGTCACTTTCTCCCTAATAATTGCCCTTTTAGGTAGAGCCAAAACTAGAAAAAGAAAACATGGTTCATTAATCGAGAGGTATTCTATGATTGACCGAATGCCTACCCAAATCAAATACCTTAGCCGAATGACAACAGTGAGTGATGCTGACTGTGTTATTAACCTTCGGATGAACCGAAATGCATTTGGTAGGCTCTGTTTACTAATGAGGAAACTAGTAGGGTTAACAGATGGAAAATATGTTAGTGTTGAAGAACAAGTTGTAATGTTTTTTGCTGTATTGGCTAATCACAAAAACAATGGTGTAGTTCGATTTGATTTTTGGCGGTCTGGACAAACAGTTTCCTATTATATTCACATCTTGTTAAAGGCAATCTTGAAGCTACACGAGATTCTCCTAGAACAGCCCGAATCTGTATCGGAAGATTCAACTGATCCGAGAGGAAATGGTTCAAGGTACACCAACCTTGTTGAACTAATCGAGCTACAACTTATTTCTATTTTTCTTGTTGCATTCACAAACTACTAAATCAACATATGCTAATGAATTCTGTCATATGTCTTGGATTTTTTCATATAGGGTTGTCTAGGCGCCTTAGATGGGACATACATTAACGTAATGGTATGAAACGTTGACAAGCCTAGATATAGGACTCGGAAAGGCAACATTTCCACAAACGTGTTAATTGTATGTGATCAAAACTTGAAGTTCATGTACGTCTTACCGGGTTGGGAAGGGTCAGCAGTCGATAGTAGGGTGTTACGGGATGCCATTAACAGGGTGCATGGCTTAAAGGTTCCAAAGGGTACATTTAATTCCCAATTTTATATTATGCTGGATTTATATTTGTGATTGAGAAGTCTCCGTATGTGAATCTTGGGGAATACTATGAGGTTGATAAGTTGTGAAACTTATTCCAGTTTACTAGTTAAGCAAAATTTATATGCTAGAATGAGATGTTTCACATTGATTGAAGATGGAATCTCTATATGCATGTATTTGTCTCTAGAAGTCTTCAAATATCATCATGGGAAACAATATTCGAACTCACCAAGTATCCCTCAAAGTTTTGGTGCGGTTTGGGTTGAAGTAACTAGATAAAGGAAATAGTTCTTTTGGACAAGATAAAGGAAATAGTTCTTTTGGACAAGATAAAGGATGTGAATTCATAGTTCTTTTGGACAAGATAAAGGAAATAGTTTCCTAGTTTATCAAGTCCAGAGTTCTACACCGAACATACTCAATTGAATTTATAAAATAAAAAATTCTTACTTGTTAGATTCAGTGGAGATATAAAAATATTCAACATAGTACATATACTGATAAACGAGTAGAAGAATTTGATAGAGCAGTGGAAGTATAATAATAAATTCTAGTCAATTAGGAAATTTTCATAGCTAAGATGAAGTGAGATTTTTTGACTTATTTCATGTGGGGGGTCCTTGGATCCTCATCACTAAATAAGGAAGTTTCTTAGTGGGCATTGATATAGGACCTATGGGCTCCTCTTCCTCGCCTATCCTTAATGGGTTAATTACTAGCGGGGGCACCTCTTTCGACAGCTTGAACTCTTCATCCTCATTGTCGTTCCCAACCTCGTCCTCCGGCTCAATAGAAATATGTCGTTCGTCGTCAGCAGTAACGGGGTCTAGCTGGGGCACCTCGAATGTCCTCATTGGCGTGATGTAACCAGATCATGTTCTGGTTACGCGCTCAGTCGTGCTATGTGGTTCGACCTCAGATGCAAGATGCCGGCGTCCAATGCTACTCGGACCAGCACTGTGACTTGTAGGATCCCCCGCTCGGGTTGTGGTAGTCTCTTCTACCTGGAGGGCGGCAGGAGTCGCTACAACCTACGATCCCGTAAACACATCAGTTCAATTTTACCACAGAGCACGTGATTTATAACGCAATAATTATGGGCTAGAATTGTCTAATGTCATAAATGGTATACTTACAGTTGACGGGTTAAACCCTCCTGCGGCAGGCGTGTTAGTTGGTAGGGGTGTTCGACTGCGCGACTCATACTCAGGAACCCCTCTTTGTACAGACAGAACATGTATAAGTTAAGACATGTATGTGACAGTGATATCTTTAATGACAAGATTTGTAATAAAAAAAAACGTACAAAAATCGTTCGGACAAAACTTACCCAGCCGGCAATATCTGCATTTTGGACATCGAAAATTCTAGCCAGTTCTGCCCTTACAATACCAAGTACCTCATTCCTAAATGTCTCCATTAATTGCTATCGCATCATACCTGGTACAATCTCCCCAACCACATTCCGCATCACCTGTCCCAATTCTCGCGCGATCTCATATACCCACCCGACATCACTAGAGCCGGTCCTTGGGGCTGTTTGTCTTCGTCCACTTTCCGAGTCATCAGAACTTTCATCGTCGTCAGTAGAAGTTGTTGTATCTTCCACCAAATCCATGGATTCATTAATGTCCTCGTCGTCTACACGGTACCCCTCGTCAGCGTTCGAGGCCACTACCCGTCTGACGCGGGAGCTACGTTGTACCCCTACGGCG
Organism: Ajuga chamaepitys; assembly: GCA_958295605.1. Classification (NCBI taxonomy): domain Eukaryota; kingdom Viridiplantae; phylum Streptophyta; class Magnoliopsida; order Lamiales; family Lamiaceae; genus Ajuga; species Ajuga chamaepitys. Next base: position 73,263,476 of record OY282495.1, read on the forward strand.
GGGGCTGCTCGTGCAAGACACTGTCTCCCTGAGGAAGCTCCACGTGCTCCGCCACGACTCGGCGCATCCGTCCCCACCGTGTCTTCCAACACATGATCACTTAAATTTTTCGGGACAGGGTCAGGAATTAAATATGGCACGACTGGAAGAACAAAAATGGGAACAACCTCCGGTCCAACGCTTAGCCAATAAGCAGTACATGCCTCAGCCGCAGTTGGGACGAGTGTTGTAAAACACAATTGCTGCACAACAGGAAAAAATAAATCAAATGGGTAAATTTTACCGTTAATCTGTTAATGAGTGTATTTGGACAAACAAAATCGCATTAGTTGTACTGCATATTAGGAATAACATCGTACATCTCATTGATGGGAACTTGGATACTAGGAAATCTATTACAGGGTATGTCTTTACTTTATATGGGACAGCTGTAAGTTGGAAGAGTGGGCAACAGTCTGTGGTTGCATTGTCAACAACTGAGGCAGAATACATTGCCTTAACTGAGGCAATCAAAGAAGCTCTGTGGCTCAAGGGAATCCTAAAGGACTTGGGGATAAGACAAGAATGTGTTACTATTCAGTGTGATAACCAAAGTGCTCTTCACTTGGTGAAACATCAAGCTTTTCATGAGAGGTCTAAGCATATTGATGTTAGACTTCATTTTTCAAGGGATGTAATTGAAGCTGGGTCTGTTGAGGTGAAGAAAGTGCATACTATGGACAATGCGGCAGATTTCCTGACTAAGGCAGTTCCTAGGAGTAAGATGGTTCATTGCTCAAGCCTGATAAGGCTTGAACAATGCAATTAAAACCTGGAGGTGACAAGGCAGTTTGAGGTGATGAAGTGCACTTGAATTCATTGAGGTGGAGATTTGTAGGTGTCAATTCAATTTCATCAAGTGGTCATGTCTTGTAGTACAGGATGAGAGGAATCAAGAACCGGGTTTAAGTTGGGAAGAATCGGGCCGAAGAGTCGGGTTTAAATCAGTTCAGTTTTGGAGGTTATTGAAGAACCGGGGTCATGACGGTTATAACAGAACTATGCAACGGTTTTGAACCGTTGCATGTGAAACCGTTGTCAAAGGCGCGCATACCAGTTTTGAAGCAGTTGAACAGAATTGATTCCAACGTCTAGAGCTTCTTGATTCGAGCTTAGTTCTTTATATAAATTTGTTCCACTTGTAGAGACGAGTTGATACACGTTATTTTCCCTCTGTAAACACTACACAATCATTAGAATTAGAAAGCTAGGGTTCTTAAGCTCAATTCGGGGTGTGAATTGGGGCTTCTGGTTTTCTGGATTATTTCTTGTAATTGATTGTTCAGTGGAGTGAATTGAGGTGTATAGAGCCTCCGTGGATGTAGATCACATTGATCGAACCACGTAAAAGCTTTGTGTTCTTCATTTTGTTTCTAGTTTTGCGTTTGGTTCTTAGTTGGCCGATTTTCAGTTTGTTTTTCATTCTTTTCTGGATTGAGTTTATTTGTGTGTGTTGTAAGTGATTCAAATATTAACAAGTGGCGCCGTCTGTGGGAAGCACTACACACACATTCAAAAAAGGAGGAAGAATGGCTGGGGTAAAGATGGATGTGGAGAAGTTTTCAGGTAAGAATGACTTCTCACTTTGGAAGATCAAAATGAACGCAGTACTTATTCAAAATGGTCTAGACTCTGCACTTCTTCCTGTTGATCAATGGTCTGATGCTAAGAAATCCAAGTGTCCAGAATTGGATAAGAAGGCTTTGAGTCTTATATTCCTATGTCTGGGTGATAAACCTTTGAGGGAGGTATCAAGGTGCAAGAATGCAGTGGAGGCATGGGGAAAACTGGAGAAACTCTACCAATCAAAGTCTATATCAAACAAACTATTTCTGAAGCATAAATTGATGTCTTTCAAAATCACTGATGATAAGGTCATTTCTGATCAACTTGATGAGTTTGTCAAGATGATTGAAGAATTAGAAGATCTGGGGGTGAACTTGGAGGATGATGATAAGGCCTGATGGTGCTGAATGTTCTTCCAAAGTCCATGGAAAGTTTCAAAGATGCATTGATGTTTGGAAGGGATGGAAAAATCAACTATGAATCCATCCTGTCAGCATTGAAGACAAAGTGTTTTCAAAATCAGGGAGAAAAAGGCTCTGCACAGGCTAGAGAAGGTTTGAACATTAAGTTCAAAAAGAATTTTCAAAAGAAGAAGTTCCAGGGATTCAAAGATAACAAATCTGGAACTCAGAATGCAAAGAAACAACCTGATTGGCTTTGTACTCTTTTTCAAAAGAATTTTCAAAAGAATAAGGCATACTCTTTTTCGCCGAACCTGATTGGCTTTGTACCAACCTGAAACCACATCTCAGGTGTACCCATGATACCTTTCTTCACTATCTCGAACGATATGACGGCATCCATTGCTACGCTGGGGATTCTCATCTCATCACCGTCGAATTCAAGAAGGGGCCCAATCACTGATGACCTGTATGCCTCGACTGCAGCCGGTCCTATCTCGCTCAAATTTCGCTTGATTAATGTAGCAACCCTAAATTGACAGTAACCGTTGATCCTGTGCCGTCTGCGCCGAGAAAAAAAGGGAGTCTTGCATCAATAAATTCGTATGTGTATCAGTACAACCAACACCACTGCTAAACAGTGGAGATGAGATTTTTATTCTAACATACAACATAATGCAATAAGTTGAATGCCATGTAAGACCAGGGGTCATTGGCAATATCATTATATTAGAAAAAAAGGGTCCACTGAATGGCGTAGATATCAGAGTCATGATAAAATCAACAAATTAATCAGAGCACCAACCTGTCACCTATGATACCAGAAATACATAATTTACATTGTCCGTCATTGAAAAAACAGAACAATAGCTGGCCACAATGACGACTAATGCATGCTCCAGTAAGCGGAAACATATGCACGAATGCTCTCTCACACATTATTATCACCAACATAATGTCATATGTATATGAGAAGACACACAAACGCTAGCATTCTAAATTCAAGGCATTCGTTTTTTGCCAAGCCAATGTATATTGATGGGCACAGTAACATGTAATACCCAGACATATGCACGAATAGGGTATTATGCATTATTACACATTATTATGCCATACGTATGCCATATAAAGCATTCCATCCAAAATTGTACTAATTGATTAAGGCAAATTCAGTGTCAGTCGGAGGCACGAAATTGTGATTACACTGCATACTGAACAGAAAGTAAACAAAACTCATTAGATAGAGTAAAATTGTTGTCTTTCTGATAATGTTACGCGATTGAGATTGAGGCACGAAAACAGGACAACAGCTAACTGGGTAATATAAGGTATAATTACCAGCTTATTAAGAGGATACAGGTTACAATCACATTTGACCAGACCTAGAAACACATACACCCCAGACAAGTCTACACAACCACGCACATCAATAACCAGGCACGGATTACAGCCACCCAAAACCAGCACAACAACCTTTACAGATAATCGGTGTTTTTACAAACAAAATTACTGAATGCCACCACATTTACAATATCTACGGGAAGAATTTTGCTCCACATAACAAACGAATATAACATATCATCGGACAAGTCAGAGAATGCACAATAGAGCAGACGAAAAATCAAAGATTTTTTAAAAATAAACTGGGAAAACAATTCAAGAATCAATCTTGCAGTAATAACGAACACACAGAATGAACAAATGGTTACCTCGCCGTTGTCTTCTCCCTCCTCCAGCCCAGATGAAGAGGGGCTACCTCCTTCTGAAACATGACCAGGGGAGCGTGTGCTTGAAGGACCAGTGGCCTGAGTGGGTTGCTGGATGCACGAAGATGTCTATGCATGCCTAATCTGTGTCCCGGTCGTCCCAATTTCTCTTGCAGCGCGCGGCTCTTGTACGAACTCCAGGGCTCACTGCCAGAGGAGGCGCCGGAGCAGATTCGTTCCTCGACGATTCGGGGACTGGATTTCGCCTACGAGGCGACCGACCAACTGCACCCCCCTCAGCCGGTACTTGTCGCCCGGCACCGGCGACTACTTGGGGCTCGACGAAAAGAACTCGACCCCGTAAGACGGACACCATTTTAACTTGCTCTTGGAGATGACACAACAAGCTCTACGCGATTTGGGTCGACAATCGATGAGTTACGCGGAGAAATCTCAAAGCGGTGAATTTTTCGAATTTTGGAAGGGAAAGGTTTCGACAGAGGTGAATTTTCAAATGAGGGTGAGAAGAAACAGTTAAAATGGATGAAGATGAACAGGCGCGCTTTTTATATGAGAGAGATAGAGTGAGAGAGAGGGACGTGTATCAGGAAGTTGGGGTGACTGTGATGGGGGTTAGGATGGTTGGGGCTGAGAGGAGGGAGGGAAGGGGGAGATTGTAGTCAAAATGATAGTTTTGATAATATATTAGAAGTTGGTTAAATTTAATATGTACTTCACAGTGATAAATAAAACAATTTCCCTATAGTATATGCAAGTGGGCCAGACCGTCCTTCCCGCACCAAACACCAATGCGGGAAAAAGAGCTCTACGTGATCGATTGTAGTTTTGACTTGACTCGTGTGCCCGAATGAAGCCAAACCGTTCGGGACCCTTCGACTACACTAACCACTGTTCAACAAATCAATGGTGTTACTTAAGTTCACCAAATTTCACTCTCACCACCGCCTTCTACATAATTCTTTTCCGTGGGGCTGCTATTCTCTCAATCACCAGCCATCATCTCGTATCAAAAGCTTTCCTTCGGCGCTTCAACTTCAAAATACAGCAGTTAGGAGGCGAAAATCTTCATCCGCGGTTGTAGAATCAAAGATGGTCAAAGCTATAAGGGTTCATGAGTGCGGAGGCCCTGAGGTATTCTTTTGACATAATTAGAAAACTTCTTGAACTGGACTTCGATTTTTTCACTTAAACTAGTGTTTGTGGTTTTCCGTATTCTGTTTTGGGATCGTCTTACTGGGGGAATTGATGGATCGTGAGATATTTAATCTGTCTGTGACAGCACTGCGCAAATTAGTAACTGCTAATTTGCAGCGGGTGTTATTTAGGATTTTTGTATATAATCGATGACATTCTACCCCTTTGATTAGCTACATATCTGAAATTTCTTGCCTTTCACTTTATTTAATGTGGTAAAATTGAATACTCTCGACGGTGAGCAATGTTGTATAGATTAGTTGTCTGTTTGTTTGAAGGTGAAGTATGAAGATATAAATTATAGTTAACTATCCAATTTTGCCAATTATATTTGAAGGTCTAAGTTTCTATACTGCTTAAAAGAATTAGTAATGCATCAGATTGAATTATCGATTTATTTAGGTTGTGCATATTTTATAGGTTTTGAAATGGGAAGACGTGGAAATAGGGGAGCCAAAAGATGGAGAAGTCAAAGTGAAAAATAAGGCCATTGGTTTGAACTTTATTGATGTTTATTTCCGAAAAGGGATTTACAAGGCTTCAACGATACCCTTCATACCAGGTACAAGTCCTTTTTGTTTTCTTGTATCGAGATCTCTGATAGAATAGTGTTTAGTCGCGCAGCCCTGCTGTAATCCATTCATATGGTGTTTGGCATATTAATGATCGAGCACATACACTGCAAGCAATCATGTATTAAAAATTTGCTTTATGAAAATTGCTCTCTCATTCCCGTTTGCTCATACAATCGCACCTTCATTTAGAAAATAAATTGCATTAGGAGAACTCCAATTATCACAAGATGATATGAGTGACTGAGAGTGTTTCTGTTGTGAAGAATTCTTAATCTTGTCTTGCGTTTCTTGGTGGGCTTATTCAACCTAACGCAACACTTTCTGTTTACTGATTTTTTTTTTTTTTAATTTTGGTTTTCCTATTGGCAGATATAGTGCATAGGCCTAAATTAAAATCTAATTACCAAGTTTCCCAATGATAGGTATGGAAGCAGTTGGTGTGGTAACTGCTGTTGGTCCTGGACTTACAGGAAGACAAGTCGGAGATGTTGTTGCATATGCTGGTGGTGCAATGGGTGCATACGCAGAAGAGCAGATCCTCCCTGCTGAAAAAGTGGTTCCTGTGCCTCCTTCTATTGATCCCGTTAGTGCAGCATCCATCATGCTCAAGGGGATGACGGCTCAGTATCTACTTCGTCAGTGCTTCAAAGTATATTTCTGTTTACCCATACAAAGGTTTTCATGTTTTAATGGGTCATGGGGCAAGAGGAGCGTATGAGCATAATTGCTTGATGTACCAGTATCAAACATCTTATGGTAGCTAACATAAATACGGTGCCTTGTGCTTAAAAAACCTTTTTTCTTTTTTTTCTTTTTTTTTGTGGGGGGTTGTTCGCTGTTTAGGCCTTTGGACTTTTTCCCCTTCTAATCAATATGCTCTTTGTTGCTTATGCCGTGCAAGCTTAAGTTCAGTAATTATGTGACTAAAGCTGGTCTTTTTGTTTAATCATGTTCTCTCAAAGGTTTTATGGTTCACTAAAGAATTTGATTAGATAGAGGTTTCTGAATCTTTTCTTATTACATTTCAGAAGATCTATTGTTGAACCAACACATGTAAAGTAACTACTGCATTCCTTTCTGTAAAGATTTTACCTGTCAGATTGAAATATGAAGGCACATGCGTATCTTACTAAAAGCTTTTATAAATGAATTATATTATTTTTTAGGTTGAACAAGGGCATACTGTCCTTATTCATGCAGCAGCTGGTGGAACTGGTTCTCTAATGTGCCAATGGGCAAGCGCCCTTGGGGCCACGGTTATTGGGACAGTCTCAACTAAAGAGAAGGCGGCTCAAGCCAAGGATGACGGGTGTCACCATGTTATTTTGTACAAGGAGGAGGATTTTGTTAGCCGTGTCAACGAGATAACGTCTGGTAAAGGAGTTGAGGTTGTATATGATTCCGTTGGGAAGGACACTTTTGAGGTACTAGGCATTGCTCTTAAAATCACTCAAGACATATTCCTATTGAACCCTATTAAGTGGAGGGGGGGGGGGGGTGGCACAATGTGGTTTATGAGCATAATTTGCAATTACAATGTTCTCCGGAAGGAACACATCAACCTTGAAATTGTTACAACGGCAAAGAAACGTTTGGCCTAATGATCAATTTGACCCTGATAATTTTTAGATTACCTAAACTTATCATAATATCTAGATTAGCTCTATTTAAATTGTGTATTTTCAAATGAAATTTAGTTGAATTTTAAATTGTAATACTTTCCTTTATAAATGAAGTAATTTAGCATAACTTGTATAGTGTTCCGTAAGTTCCTAAAATGGACGAGGATAAATTTGGGTTTTTAAAGGGGTGTTTTTCTTTGTTTTAGCTTTGATTAAGTTATATAATGTAGAGATTGTAGTAAGATTGCTTTTAATAAAAAATAGGTAGTGTTTGAGAATAAAAGTGTTTTTGGCAAACCTAGGTGTTCGGTATTTAAGTAGCTTGTATCTTAAAAGAGAGAAGAAAAATTTAAAGTTTAAAAAAGTAGGTAAAAAGCATGTCCAAACTGCTTTCTACTTTTGAGGAGAATCTGCTTGTTTTTAAGCAGAAGCAGCAGGAGCAAACACCTTTTATTACTTTTACTTTTGAAAAGCCAAAAGTTAGTATAGTTAAGCAATGAAAAACACCTTCTTATTTTGGGGTAAAATATTTGACTAAATCGTTTTAGGCATAACTGTACCTATCCCCCACCTCCCTCTATATGCAATTATGCATATGAATATGAAATTGATTAATCATCCAAGCTTATGGGATGCTGCTCCATAATGTGTGTATAGCCATTTCTTGTCAACAGACAGGTACAGTAAGGTTTAATATGTTTTTCTATATTCTTTTATTTTTTATCAGGGATCATTAGCATGCTTGAAAAATCGTGGATACATGGTGAGTTTTGGACAATCGTCTGGGACTGTAGAGTCAGTCCCTTTGTCAGCTATTTCCCCGAAATCTCTGTTCTTGACAAGACCTACCCTGATGCACTACACTTCAACTAGGGATGAATTGCTTCTTTGTGCCTCTGAGGTGTTTACTAATCTTCAGGCAGGTGTCCTTCGGGCTCGTGTGAATCATACGTACCCTTTGTCTCAGGCTGCACAGGCCCATTCCGATCTGGAGAACAGGATAACATCGGGATCTGTTGTGCTCATACCTGATGGGTGTTGAAGTTATAACATTTCAAGGAGTAGACAATGCTGACTTGGAAATTAAGTTCTTGCGAATGTTTTTAGCAGACCAGCTTCAAGTTCTCGTTGCGGATATATATATGTTTTGGTCTATGTTTCTGTAATTTTATTATGTTATCTTTCTGTTCATTCGAATTTTGTTCTCTCTGTTTTGGACTCCTTCATCGTAGGATAAGATGTATAGAATAAAGACATGAATCCAACTTGGGAGGGAATAAAAAGTAACGATGGAGATACTGCAATGTTCCAAAGTTTGGTCGAGTTTCTATATGGAGCTATATATATTTAAATCATTTAGGGTATACTTGTTAGGGTTAATTCCAGCAACCCTAACTACTATCAATATTTTCGCGCATAAATAATTAAATTTTATTTTGTGGTACCGATATTTATATATTGTATGGATTTTGATTGAATTAACCACTAAATTTATTTTTCGATCATTTTTCTTTATCAAAATATGGCATGTGTCTTGCGCTGTGATAAACTTTAAGGGCTTATTTTTATCCAAACAATCTTTTAAGTATGTCAAAAGTGTAAATTTTTATTACACCTTTCTTTTCCAGAACAATTTATTTATTTGAATCGGCAATGATTCTCTTCCCCAATATCTAGAATTTCTATTGTTGAAGATGAGCAGCTCCTTTGTCAACTAAAAGTATATTTGGACAGAAAAACCTAAAATTTTATCACGCACAGGTTACATGCGGAATTCCGGCAAAAAAATAATCAAAAAATAAGTTTGGAGATTTATCTGTCAAAATCCGTATAGTTTATATATATCGGTGCCGCAAAAAAAAGTTTAGTGATTTATCTGTAAAAACAATGATAGTTTTGTGGGATTGATGTAATTAACCCTATTTGTTAATGTATAGAGTTGTGTATGGAATTTGAATTCCGGATGAACAAATTCATACACAAATATAATTACTACTCCCTCCGTCTCGGCCTAACTTGCGTACTATGATCGTCATGGAGGGTAAGGAAAAACAGATTTTGTGGAATCTTTAACTTTTTAAAAGGTGGAGATTGATGGTGGAAATTTTAAGGGTGGAGATTGTGAGAGAAATTTGTCATTTATGACTGACAAGTTAAGTTAGGACTAACAAAAAAAAAAAGTAGACAAATTAGGCCGGAATCTTTATATATATAAAAACAATTAAGTCTAAATCTGGAAAAAACATATATTTTCCCGCCCACATAACGACCCCCTTTTAGTAAGCTCTAATTTTGGTATCAGAACTGTTAGTTAGGTAAAAAAAATCATATTCAATAAATGTCATAATTGTGTGCAACTTAATAATGGAATATGATGCAATCTTCTTATTCCATAAATGAGAACTTATTAAGTTAGAATATAACATTATTATATCGTATATATTTAACCTCCGATACCGAATCCATAGCATAATTAAGTATATATGGAATATCTTAGGAATTAATTAAGGTGACCGAATCCATAACATAACTAATCTTGAATTTTATACTATCTTCTTATATATAACAACAATTCAGTTTATATTCGAAAAAAAAAATATTTATTTCACGCCCACGTAACAATTCACTTTTAGCAAGACACCTTTTAGTATTACAAATGTTGATTAAGTAGGATAAATCATATTCAATAAATGCCACGATTGTGTGTATTTAATACTACACTGTTATTTTTAAAAATGTATTATATTTAATAAATGCCATGATTGTATGCAATCTTACAATGTATAAAAGTGAAACCCTCTAAATCAGGAAAGTTTTTTTCGTTTTCCCGCATTTTTACAGTTGCTAAAAATAAATTGTGGTTTCTAATTAATTAAGGTAACTACAATAATTTATGGAGAAAATTTGTTCCCACTTAAATTCTCTTTATATTTCTCTTTTAATGTCAATAATTATAACAATCTATGGAAAAGATTTATAGTCACAATATTATGTCATTTATTACCTTTAATTTTGTAATTCTTCACATGAAAAATAAAAACTAAAACTGTTAAATTACATAATACAAGTATGGACTGATATAAAAAAAAATCATATAATTTGCAAATATCTTTATCATTATCCCTTTCATATTCGTCACACATCATAAGCAGAAGATAAAAAATCTATAATGATTAATATACAACAAAATATCAAATTTATGGTGTAGTTAATAAATAACAAAATCAAAGTTTTTCAGTATATAGTTTCTTCAAATCGTGTAATTACAAGTGTAAATATGCTATATGAAAATTAAATTCAAATATTGACATATTCAAATAAGTAAATCAAGTAATTGCGTATGAAAGTTAAATTCAATTAAATTCATTTTTGCATATGGACGTAATTGTATTAGAACAAACAATTAATTCATTACATATGGAAACAAGTAAATCAAGTAATTGTCTTTAATTTATAATTTTTAATATAAAATTGATATCACAAAACTATTTTCAATATTCTTTTGATATATATCTTACTATATAAAAGAAGGTAATCCTCTATAAGAGGAAATTAGGGGTGCGACGCTCATTTTAACTGCTAAAAATAGGTAAGTTTAATTATTACAATATAATAAGAGATATGTATATACTATATAGTAAAATAATGCAAAAAGTCTTGCTATATAATAAAAGACAATCATCTATAAGAGGAATTTAGGGTGTTTGTCGTTCATTTTACCTGCTAAAAGTATGTAATTATTATAAATATAATAAGAGATGTGTATATATAGTAAAATAATGCAAAAAAATTAGTTTCAAAATTGAAATTTTTATCAAGTTGTCATATTAAATAATTTGTAGGTGGAATTTATGATTTACTTATTATAACACGAATACAATTTTCATTTATTTCCATTTTAATTTATATATAACTAGTAGTATCCCCGTGCGATGCACGGTGTGTACGTGCAAGTGAATAAATTAATATTTTTTTATATTTTTATATAATTTTAATATAATAAAATATTACAATCAATAAATAATAAGATATGAAAAATTATATGTTAATGGAAAAAGAGTGCAGTGGAAAGTATTAAAGACTAAAATATATATTAGAATGAATATTTATTTTTCTTAATGTATGAATATCTCTAGCATCCTTCCATAGAAGTCATGTTGATGATTGAGGCTGGAATTGCAATATGCGGTTGACATAGGATATATTTGTAATGTTAAAAATTAGTTACCGTCTTCATAAATAATTTTTCATTAATAATAGTCAATAAATTTATAAAAAGAAAATAATTTTAAGAAAATATGTTTTTTTCGGCCCAGACAAAATCAGCCCAAATAGCTTTATCATATTTGTTTAGGCTAATATATGGCAAGTTATTGCCAATAATTGTGTTTTATATTGGGTTAAATTTTATATCCCAAAAATTGTGATTTCCAGAATTGGTAATAGATTTTGGGCGGAAAAACTTCAAAGTTACTAATTCAGTGGATTTTGTTATTATATTAAGTATAGATAGTTGTTTCCAAATTCTAACCATAAGACCTCCAAATATGACGACATTGAAGTTGGAGAAAAATGCAGCTTTGGGTTACCCAGCCCATTACACGGCCCATGCGACATGAGTCGAGTCTTACACGCATTTTTTCCTAATTTTTTGAGGATTTTCACCCTTCAACTCATATATCTTAATTCTTCAACTATAAAGGGGGACCTAAAGATAAAATTTTATACATCTTTTGTCATAATTTGGAGTGTCAAGCAAGGGATTCAAGGAAGAGTTCAAGAATTCAAGAGTAAGAAACATTCAGTTATATCTTTTTAATTGGTTTGTTCTTAGCTACTTATGATATTTTTTAGGATTCATTTTTTACTACCGAGAGGTTTATTATTAAACTCTGACACTCAAAACTACACAAATTGAAATACAATGGTTCCTGGAGAAAAATCAATAGTTCCTCAATATATAAACACCTTCCTGGAGAAAAATCAATTGGGCTTCATTACCGAGCCCAGAATATGAATACTTATCAATCATAATCTTTGAAAATTATAATATGATATACTGCCTTGAGTTCGAGTTGAAAAGATTATGTTGCGAGATTTGTGTAATCAATTCTAACTTATTACCAACTTTAAATATAATTCCGGAATTAAATGGTTTGAATGTTTTAACATATATAAGATAATATCAATTAATGCAGCCAATTATACCATATATATGGCTTAACCAATTAATGTAGCTAATATTAAAGTTTTCCAAAATTAGCAGTGTTGTTTTGGGCGGGAAAATGTTGATATTACTATTCTTGGCGGATTTTGTTATATTATATAGTATAGATGTATCAAAGTAATTTTTTTTTTCCTTTCAGGGATTTAGTTTCACATCTATATACATATTTTAAGAGAAGCTACATTATGAAAAATATAATTGTTTGTGGATTGTCTAGGTTAGACTGTGTATGTAGTGTCTTTGTAAGACGTCCAAAAAAAATGAACTATCTTTCTAAGACAGATGAAGTATGAATAAGCAATTTTTTGTTGGTTGATCATTGAGGTTATATTTAAATATCATTGTGAGACGGATAAAGTATAAAATATTAAATCTGAAACAAAAACTTATTTGTTGATCAATCACTGAGGTTAGATTTGAATATGTATTTATGGGTTGAATATTTGGGATGTAAATAAAATAAAATAAAATTTGTTTTAATAAAACAAAAAATTATTTATCTTCTTTTTATTCAATTTTTTTATTTCATTATTTATTTCTATTTTTTTTTATAAATAAATATGTTCAAATCGTACATCGTACGATGGATAATTCTAGTCTTGCAGAGATAGTAGCCGTAGATAATATTTTGTGGAATATAAAAACCCATTTCCTAATATGGACATGTTAAGAAATTAGTTTTACCTCTTGTTTCTCTTCTTACTTGGACTTTCTTAATCACAGTGAGAAATCATATTACATGGGATGCATTTGGAAATTAGGATAGCCATTCTTATAGGGTGTTTGCAAATTAAATAAAAGAACACAAAATTATTTTTATAATGGAAAAATAATTCTTAAAGTGTTTTGAAACTCCAAATTCTAGTTTTAAAAATCATATTATATGAATGCTTGCATTATATTGCACAACATGATAATTGAAAATGGAGGAAATGTAGCATCCAATTGGTCCGACGATCCCATTTACGCCACCCCACCTCCACAAGTAAGTCAATTGTCGAGGTCCAACTTCGACGGGGCAATAACCTAAAGAATGTGGAGGGGGACAGTGACCAGCGTGCTCTTGATGAGAGCAAGCCTCCCTCCATAGTTCAGCTAGCTGTGCGACCAACCAGTGATGGCGCTCAGGAGGCGCTAAATAATCGGCTGAAAGAGAGTCAAGCTCTTGCACCCTCTGAAGAGTGGGATGCCAAGATAGATGACCAACAGTTAGCTAATCTGAAATCCGATTTCCTGATGAACCATGTCCTGCCACTGTAACTGAAACTCAGATCGAGAAAGAAGTTTCTCTTCTGAGCATTAATCGTCTGACCCGAGATGATGGAATAGTGCTGAAGGAGTTCAACAAGCTCCCTTGTCTCCCCCTTCTAAGTACGAGTGAATATGACAATATCGTCAGCATAAGTCAAGTGGGAGACAGACGGGGCAGATCTAGAGGTCCTGTAAATCATCTTGGGCCTAATACGAATGAACGCGCCTAGCTTCCGGTAGAGTAGTCCGCCGCAAGGACAAACAGAGCAGGGGAGAGAGGGTCCCTCTGATGGATGCCCCGACTAGAGTGGAAGAAGCCGGCTGGGGACCCATTTACAAGAATTGAGAACCAGCAATTCTCCATGCAATTGCAAATGAAGTCAATCCATCGGGTAGGGAAGCCCATTTTCTGAACAGCATGGCATAAGAAGGGTCATTGCACTCGATCGTAGGCCTTAGCCATATCTAGCTTCAACATAAGGTTTAGGACAAGGGCGTCATGATTTAGCTCATGAACAAGCTCCTGGGCCAACAACACATTGTCCGAGATCAATCTACCTTGAAGGAGGCCACTCTGGTTAGACATTATGAGGAGAAACCGTCCGGGCATGAGGCACTCGTCTGGGTAATGTTAAAACCAGCCTCCTAATCTCCTCCCAGATGGTATTCCATAGAGAGAAGCAAGGTTGGTATCCTCGGGGAGCATCGTAAGAAAAATTATCGGAAAGAGCCTCAAAATCTCCCTCCTCTGCCGACAGAAGGATCTGGAAATAAGCAACATCTGAGTCCTGAATGCTAGCCTGATCGCCGAAGTAGGCACCATCAACCTTGATGGTGTGAATATAGGACTGACATCGCCTCTGCTTCACAAACCCTTGAAAGAATGGAAGTTCCTCTCACCCTCCACAGTCCAGCGCATGGTCGTCTTTTGCCTCCAGAAGTCCTCCTCCATCCGGAGGCATAACAAATTACTTGGCGTGGAGACGCCGCATCTCTGTGCGTCTGGCAGGAGTGGAGTCATTGTCACGGGCGGGCTCGACGGCAACGTGGGCACTCTTGGCCTCCTGAATCCAGTGGAAGATATTACCAAAGACCGACTAATTCCACTGCTTCAGATGCTTCTTGACTCGGGTGAGCTTCAGCTGAAGGTTCACCATACCCACATGACCAGTCGGAGCAGCCCAATCCCCTCGAATAGTGTCCAAAAAAGTGTGGTATAGGACCCGCATGCTCTTAAGCGAAAGGAAGATCCCTGACTATGCTCGGTGAATCTACACTCGAGAAGGAGTGAGGCATGGTCGGATCGAGTAAGAGAAAGGTGCGAGATCTTTTGTGACGTCGACCACCCACCATTCGCGAGCACGCGATCCAGTCTCTTGAGCAAGCCTTCCCTGTCCTGGAAGGTGAAGTCCGAACCTGTGTAACACAAATCGAGTAGCTCACAATCGGCAATTGCCTTGCCAAAGTCGAGCATCTCACCCACTCTATCAGTGGTGCTGCCATGACGCTCGTGGTCGTAGAGGAAGATGTTAAAATCGCCTCAAACAAGCTAGGCCTGCCTCACATGGACTCATTAATCTCATGCAAAGTGTCCCAGAGCAGATAACGAATGTGCTGTTGAGTCTTAGCATACACAATGATGAGGAAAATCGGCTGGGGCAGGATCGGGGTAGACAGACGAATGTGGAGTGCCTGCTCAGTGTCGATGATGACATATTGACATCAATGTGATAATGCAAGGCAAAAAAAATCCAAATCTGATCGGAGACATTACTGACCCCACTATGAAAGCCAAGACGGCGAGTGATGAACGGAACGAACCATCGCCTCTGGGCTCTAAAATAGCACAAAAGGAAAGATGGTGTGTCCTAAAAAAGCTGACGAATATGAGTCTAGATGGGAGTATTCTGAAGTACACGGGCGTTCCATATCATAAATGGAACCAATATAATCAAACAACCGGGGGAGGGGAGGATCTACGCCCCTTAAACAGGCGCTCACGACTATTGCATGCGGCGGAAACACTGCGTGTGGATGGGGTCTTATGCCTAGCCAACTACTCGATGGTGCAACCTAGCCTGCTAAAACTTCTAGGCCACATACCAAACCCATGTGACCTCTCAGACGAGGTTGACTCGGCCTTCTCGGTCATAAACAGCTGGATCTTTCGTCCCTGCCCCGAACCGAAACTGGGGCCATGTCTCTGAATGGGAGGACTCACTTGATAGCTCCTTCTGAGCCATGTTTAGGGGACATGGCATCTAGGATGCAGAGACTAGAGGGCCTCAGAAGGGGGGAGGATGGGAATGGGGGCCTTATAAGGGAAAGGGCACAAAGATGGAAGAAGGAGTGGTGAAAAATTTGAAGGCCCATCCTCAAGAAAATTGAGCCCCGAGTTAAAAGGGCCCAAATAAGTTTGGGGGGGGGGGGGGGGGAGGGGCGAATTACAAGGGTTAGCTCCTTGTGAGAAGAGCGAAGATGCGAAGCACGTTGGGTTAGGAAACCCTACAGATGGATGCGCCGCAAAGTATGTGGTCACCGGCAAGTGGCGTGACGGCGGGGCCAAACCCAGCGAAGAAGTTAGGTAATTCGGTGTGTGTGAGAAGAGAGTAAGGTTGGCGATCGAAAATAGATTGATGGTGGTCGGAGAAGTACCGAAATGAGGGATTCGATAGCTGAACTGGACAAAGTTGGGATGGAAATGATTGAATCTCCGGTGTAAGGATCATAGGGCTAGTCGATGAGGGTGAGGGAATGTCGATTAACGCCATCGGCGTTGTTTGAGCCAAGGTGGTGATGGCAGAACGGTGGGGGCAGAAATGAGGGGGGCCGCCACTGTGAGGGTGGCAGATGGATGATAGGAGGCCAGGGTTGTGGTTTACCAGTGGACTTCGGTGGTGGTCATGGCCGGCGGCCTAGGTTGTTGGAAGGTGAACTCGCTGGAAAAAACAAACAAAGTCGTAACTAGCCTGTAGCAGGCGGTCGGCGGTGGTGGCAAGCAGCAATGTCGACGATCGATTGTGGTTAGAGATGGCAAAAAAAGCCCGGCCTGATGGGCCAGACCATAAAGCCCGAAATATATAACGGGCTGGGCTTAAATAATAGAGGCCTCGCCCGATCGGGCCTTTTTTTTTCAGGCCGGGCTCGGGCTTGGCCCGTGGGCCGTGGGGGGCTCGATAATTATGCGATGTTTTTTTTTGAATTGCTGATTCAGAATACAGATTAGCAGTAGGGAGGGAAATGGCCCACTGTATAACCAATTAACCATTAAGCCAGTAAGGTAGTAACCCTGAATCTGATTCCTTGAACAATTGAACCCAAGCGCCGCCGTCTACCTTCCCCACTGCCGCTGCTCGCGCCTCCTGCTGCTGCCGCTCGCGCCGTCCGCTGCTGCCTCCACTCGCGCCGCTCGTGCCGTCCGCCGCTCGTGCTGCCTCCGCTCGCGATGTCGCCCGCGCTGCCGTTGCTCAGACTGCCTGATAGTCCTAGCAATTCAATACTAAATGCATTCCAAAATTTCTTCAATTAAAGGTAATACTACAATCAGAAAATATATATTGCACATTGAAGTCAGCACATTCATTATCCTGAGAATACTTCTTGTTTATAAATGGTGATTAATATTTTCCATGTAATTCAAGAGGTTGTTGCGATTTTGGTAGAGGCCTCAATTTTGATAAAGAGCTAAATTGAAAAAAATCTCAATCATTTTGATAAAGTCATCCTTTATCCCACAAAAAGGTTCGAGTTATATTCACTATAGTTTATAGAGAACAATACACACAACATCAAGGCAATGTGTAAGCAGGAGCGGATCCAGAACTTGATGATGGGGTGTGCTAGAACGTGAAACTTCAAATACATTAAAAAAATAAGAAGTTGAGTCTTATTATTTTAAAAAAATATATATATTAGTAATAAAATATACGAAAAAATTAATTTTTCTATTAAAAACTTACTAAAACAATTGATACATTAATTTGCAACGAAATAATTAGATATACTTTTGTTTTGTGATATTTATTTATTAGTGTGATAGAGACAAGAATGTGAAAAAAATGGCGTGGGCTTGCTACAAAATATTAATTAGAACAATTAAAATTATAGTACACAAAATTTATTCAATGAATCTAGATCCGCCCATGGCTGAGCGTATTTCATCTTTACAAAAATAATAATTAATAATAACAAATTATTATTATTATTATTATTATTTAAGGAAACTAATTAATATAATACCGTAATACTGATTTTGGCTTTGGAAGTGATCTTAGGTTGGAAGTTGAAGACATAAATTAAAGGGTGTTTGCAAACATTACACATCAACTTAAAATTACTTTTGGCAATTCAAAAGTGATTTTAGAGTGTTTGAGAACTTTTAAAATTGGCTGTCAGAATCACTTAAAATCTGATTTTGAGAAGCTGTTATCACTCAGTTTATACTAGTTGTTGGCTTTAAAATCACTTAATTTCTAAACATTGTCAAATTTTAAATTTTCTACAAAAAACCATTCAAACCACTTTTTAAAAGCACAATCATTTGCAAACACCTGCTAAATATCACAAAAGCCTCCAACTAGCTTGTTAAATAAATAGTGAGAATAATAGAAATTGTACGAGGTAGGTTAATTTGATTAGGGTGGGCTTGATTTTGGCCAGCAAGGCCAATAAAACAATAACAAACAAATGTATAACAGTAATAATGACGGAGAGGGGTGGGCTTGAGCCCAGGGTGAGCCTGGCCTAGCTCCGCCTCTGTGTGTAAGCAGGTGAAAAGTATAAATCCAAAGACTGAGTTGCATGAAAAAACTATGCAATTTAGTAAGTGATGTCACACTAAAATATAACCGTTAAATTCTTTCGAGAAAAAATTGATGCATAGGAAGCATGGAAGGCTCTCAAACCTACGAAGAGATTGTTATATTAGGTCGTGTGTGCATTTTTTCGGGTACAATAGGCCAATAGCATTGTTATATAACTAATTTAACACTGAAAAAAATGGTGGAAATGTGAATTTTTCTTTAACAGGTCTCTATTATAATCTCTTCTTTTTATTTAGTAAGTGTCTTGAAATTGATATTATTTAATTGTTTATACTATTTTGGTTTCATTGGATTGATGCGATGCTTCCTTATTTTTAGATTAGCAAGAATGAAAGACGTTGGAATAAATCTAGCAAATATCGATGAAGATTTGGAACTGCTCGATGATGAAGATGACTTTGTAATGTTGGATTCTCCTCCTGCCACCCCTTGTGCTAAGAGTATTGCAGGTACTTCTTCTTATACTGTTGGTGCAAAGCGTAAGACTAGGGTTAAAAAGGGACAAGTAAATACTAAGACTAGTGGTGAAAATGTTATAGATGATGATACTGCTAATGTTAAAGAAAAAAAGTATGTGGTGTGGCAACATTTTGAAAAACTTAAGGAGTTGGTTGATGGGGTAGAAAAGTTCAAATGCAAGGGTTGTGAGAAACTTCTTAGTTGTGCATCTACTGGGGGTACTACGCATCTTAAGCGTCATTCTGATAAATGTCTTAAACTTCTCCGTTACCATGATGTGAGAGATATGATAGATAATCAAGCTGCATGCACAAAGAGATGGACATTTGATAGCAATGCCTATCGAGAAGCACTTGCTAAAAGTATCATTTTGCATGATCTTCCATTTAGTTATGCTGACTATGAAGGTGTTTGGGAGGTGAACAAAATATTGAATCCTGATTTTAAACCCGTTTCTCGAAATACCGCAAAAAAGGATTGTTGGAATGTGTACTTAGGTGAAAGGGCAAAGCTAAAGGGTGAGTTAGCTTCCATTCCTGGTAGAATTTGTCTGACTTCTGATGTATGGACTGTTGTAACTGTACAAGGTTATATGGCTCTCACAGCTCATTATGTTGATAATGATTTTAGGTTGAATAGCAAATTACTTGCATTTGTTGAGTTGGATTGTCAACATACTGGGGTTGAACTAGCAAGTAAGGCTTATGGAGTACTTAAAGATTGGGGGATAGACTCCAAAATATTTTCTCTCACATTAGATAATGCATCTTCTAACGACGTCATGCAAAAGGTTTTAAAGGAGAGAATAAATTTGCAAAATGGTTTGTTAAGAAAAGGTGAATTTTTTCATGTGAGGTGTTGTGCACATATTTTGAATCTTATTGTTCATGACGGGTTGAAAGAGGTGAGTAAAGCTTTACATAAGATTAGAGAAAGTGTTAAGTATGTGAAGGCTACGGAGGGGAGATTAAGACAATTTCAAAAATGTGTTGAAGAAGTGCACTTGAATGATGTTGGTGGTGGCTTTTTGAGATTAGATGTAGCAACAAGATGGAACTCCACTTACATGATGCTTAAAAGTGCAATTAAGTATCGTCGTGCATTCACTAGCTTGAGTTTTAATGATGATAAATACCCACATTGTCCAACAAGTGAAGAGTGGGAAAGAGCGGAGAAGATAAGAGTTTTTTTGGCTCCATTTTACCACATCACTAATCTGATATCTGGGTCGTCTTATCCTACATCAAACTTATATTTCATGCAAATTGCAAGCATAGAAATTAAGTTGAATGAATATTTGTACAATGAGGATGTGAAACTCAAAGATATGGCATCAAGGATGAAAACCAAAGTCGATAAGTATTGGAGTGAATATTCTATCATTCTTGCACTTGGATGTGTTCTCGATCCGAAGGCAAAGTTGAACTTCTTGAGTTTTTGCTATAAGAAGCTCTATCCTTTTGATCATGAAGAAAAAGTGAATACGGTAAAGGAGGCCTTGTATAAGCTCTTTGGTGAATATGGTGCTTCATCAAACTCATCTCGAGCTAGCTCATCAAGCGATCTCCAATCTTGTAGACAAGGACATCCAAAGAAAAGTGGAGCAAGCTCTTCATTTATGCCATCCATGCTTGAAGTAAGTATAGGATCATTTTTAGCTTTCAATAAATTCCTTGTATTTGTTGTGTATAAAGTTTTATATTGTTTGTGTTTTAACACTTATTTTTTGTCTAATTGTTATTTTAGGAGTATCATCAACAAATAACACAAAACTCCTCGAATGATGGCAAGTCGCAACTTGATGTGTACTTGGATGAAGCATGTGCGGTTGGAAGTGATGTGGATGTGCTTGATTATTGGAATGTGAATAAGCACCGATTTCCTCAATTGACAATCATGGCTTGTGATATTTTGAGTATCCCAATCACAATGGTGGCTTCCGAATCCTCATTTAGCATTGGTGGACGCATCTTACAAAAGTATAGAAGCCATTTACTTGGGAAAAATGTGCAAGCCCTTATTTGTACTCGAAATTGGTTGCACGGGTTCACAGAAGTTGGACCCTCTGGTAATATTGATTTATTTATTTTCATTCTTTCTATTGAGTATTTGACTATTTGTTTTCTTAGCTATTGACCTCCTTATTATCGATTTTATAGATACACCAGAGGTGGAGGAGATAAGATTTTCGAGTCAAGATTCTAATGTTATCCTTGATTGTGAGGCAATGTTCAATATCATCAAGTGAGCTATATTTTGAAATAGGATGTGTCTAGAATGTGGAACCGGGATCAGGGGGTGAAGAACCGGTTGGATAAACCGGGTTTTAACGTGAAGAAGCAAGTCTGTACAGGAAAACCGGGTTCGGGGTTGTTGAGCATAACCGTCAGTTGTGACGAGGTGGTTTCAGCTTTGTGACGGAATAAACCGTCACATTTGTCCGGTAGCAGCAGTCGTCTTCAATCAGTTAGAACTTCCTGGGTAGTTACATTCGAGCTACAAGACCTATATCATTGGAACGCTCTCTTCCTGAAGAACAACACTACGTCGAGCAATTTCCAGTTTTCTTAGATTACAGAGAGAATTTGAGAGTGATAGTATTTCTGCCCTAATTTGTTCCAGAATTGGGCATATTCATTTCTGAGTGTGATTTCTGTAATTGACTGATTATCTTAGTGAATTGAGGTGTGCCTGGCCTCCGTGGATGTAGTTCATCTTGAACGAACCACGTAAAACGATTGTGTGATTCATTTTATTTTCAGTTCTGCGCAAAGTACTCTTCGGCCACAACTCTGGCTGAACTGTTGTGTGTTTTTCAAACTGGTTGTCTTCGAACTCATTCCAGATTCTTGGTGTTGTGTGTTTGGGAGTTGATTTGTCTAACAAGTGGCGCCGTCTGTGGGAAACAACTCGCACAAGTCAAAGAAGAGGAGGAATGGCTGGTATGAAGATGGATTTTGAGAAGTTTACTGGAAGAAATGACTTCACATTGTGGAAGATCAAGATGAATGCAGTCCTGGTTCACAATGGCCTTGATCTTGCATTGTTACCTCTGGAATCATGGGAAGAAACTGAGAAACCTAAGTTTGCAGCAGTGGATAAGAAGGCCCTAAGTCTTATCTTCTTGTGCTTAGGTGATAAACCGTTGAGGGAGGTTTCAAGATGCAAGAGTTCCTTAGAAGCATGGAGGAGATTGGAAGAACTGTATCAATCCAAGTCAGTATCTAACAAACTGTTCCTGAAGCAGAAGATGTTAGCCTTCAAAATCACAGAAGACAAGGTAATATCTGATCAACTTGATGAGTTCATTAAGATGATTGAAGAATTGGAGGATCTGGATGTGAAGCTGGAGGAGGATGACAAGGCATTGATGGTATTAAATATTCTTCCAAAATCGATGGAAAGCTTTAAGGATGCCTTGATGTATGGGAGGGATGAGCAGCTGCCCTATGATGGAATAGTGAAGGCTCTGAGATCAAAATGCTTCCAGACTCAAGGAGACAAAGGCATGGTGCAATCTGGAGAAGGTTTGAATGTTAAATTCAAGAAACCGTGGCAAGGCAAGAAGGGTCGGAATGCTAAGGATCCAAAGTCAGGGGATTCAAATCCTAAGAAGGGGAATGACTGGGTTGAAAAGAGGAAATGCTTCAAGTGTAAACAACCAGGTCACCTGAAGAAGGATTGTCCTAAGAAGATTAAGAAAGCTGGAAGTCAAGGGGCAGAAGCTGCTGCCATTGATCATCAACAAGACCCTCCAGAAGTGTTAAATGTTACTGATTCAAGAATGGTGAAGGAATGGGTCCTGGACACAGGGTGTTCCTTTCATATGTGTCCTCATCAGTCATGGTTTAATGAACTGAAGAAAGAAGATGGTGGAAATGTTCTCCTGGGGAATGACCAATCATGTAAGGTCAAAGGAGTTGGATCAGTGAGCATAAGAATGTTTGATGGAGTGATCAGAATCATCTCAAATGTTAGGTATGTTCCTGGCCTTAAAAGGAATCTTCTATCTCTTGGCTCATTGGTAACCAGTGGATGTCAGTTTAGCTCAGTAGAGGGATTCTTGCATATCATAAAACATGGAAAAATGGTGATAAAAGGAAGACAGCATAATGGACTATTTATCCTGATTGGTTCACCTATTGTTGGAAGTGTAGATGTGGTCTTGAACAACTCTGAGATTGCTAAATGGCATAAGAGACTTGGGCACATAGGAGTAAAGGGACTGAAAGAATTGGAAAGGAGTGGAGTTATTGGAAAGCTGGGAAATCAAGAACTGGAGTTCTGTGATCAGTGTGCCCTGGGCAAGTCCAAGAAGCTGCCCTATGGAAAGGGAGTTCATACAACTCAAGAACCATTAGATTATGTTCACTCTGACATATGGGGTCCTGCCAGAACAGAATCTCATGGTGGTGCCAGATATTTCATGTCCTTGATTGATGACTACAGCAGAAAGGTATGGATCATGTTGCTGAAGAACAAGAGTGATGCCTTTCATAAGTTCAAAACATGGTTGATCCAACTGGAAAATGTCAAAGGGAAGAAGCTGAAGCACTTGAGGACTGATAATGGACTGGAGTACCTCTCTACAGAGTTTACAAACTTCTGTGAAGAAAGAGGAATCAAGAGACATAGGACTGTGCCAATGAATCCTCAACAGAATGGAGTTGCAGAAAGGTTTAACAGGACTCTTCTTGAAAGAGTAAGGTGTATGCTGTTGGATGCTGGGTTGCCAAAGGTGTTTTGGGGAGAAACTATTGCTACAGCATGCTATCTTATTAACAGATCACCCTCATCAGTGATTGGGTTCAAAACACCTGAAGAGGTGTGGAGTGGACAGAAACCAAGTTATGAAGGATTAAGGGTGTTTGGGTGTCTTGCTTATGCCCACATCAAGCAAGACAAATTAGATGCAAGGGCTCTCAGATGTGTGTTTCTTGGATATCCGGATGGGATTAAGGGTTACAGATTGTGGTGCCTGGAACAAGGAAATCAGAAGATAATCACAAGTAGAGATGTGAAGTTTAATGAGAATGTGATGGCCTATACTTCTACAGGCTCTAAGGAAGAATTTGATGCTGCAAAAGAAGCAGAGGAGATATCAATTCAGGTGGAGCAACCTGCAGAGGACAATCACACACCTCAACCACACACAGAAGTACAAGACAGTGATTCATCATCTGAAGAAGAAACACAAACTGGACCAGCTCAAAATATCAGGGAATACAGCATTGGAAGGGATAGGCCTAGAAGACAAATCAACAGACCTGATTTCTATGGCCAAGCAGGGAGTGTATATTATGCCTTAAGTGTTGCTGAAGACCTGGAATCACAAGAGCCTAGCAGCTTTCAAGAAGCATTAGATTGTGAGGAAGGTGAACACTGGATACAGGCAATGACTGAAGAAATGGAGTCTCTGGAAAAGAATAAGACCTGGATACTGGTGGAGAAACCAAAAGGTCAGAAACTTGTGAGCTCCAAGTGGATATACAAGAAGAAACTAGAAACTGCAGGGTCCAAACAGGTGAGGTTTAAAGCAAGGTTGGTAGCCAGGGGCTTTACACAAAGAGAAGGAATTGATTACAATGAGGTCTTCTCCCCTGTGGTAAAGCATTGCTCAATCAGATTGCTTCTATCAAAAGTCACACAGGAGGACATGGAACTACAACAACTGGATGTAAAGACAGCATTCTTACATGGAGAACTCAATGAGGAAATCTATATGAAACAGCCAGAAGGCTTTGTCATTCCTGGGAAAGAAGACAAAGTGTGTTTGTTAAAGAAGTCACTATATGGACTTAAACAAAGTCCTAGACAATGGAACAAGAGGTTCAATGACTTCATGATCAGTGCTGGTTTTGTGAGAAGCCTTTATGACAGTTGTGTTTACTTCAACAAAGTTTCAAAGCAAGATAAAGTTTTTCTTCTATTGTATGTGGATGACATGCTAATTGCTAGCAGAAACAAGGAGAGAGTACAATGGTTGAAGGATAGACTTAATGCTGAGTTTGACATGAAGGACCTGGGAGAGGCAAAGAAGATATTGGGAATGAACATTCTAAGAGACAGAGAAGCTGGAGTGCTGTGGTTATCTCAGAGACAATACCTTCAGAAAGTGTTGGAGAGGTTTCATATGCATGAAGCTAAACCCCTCTCTACTCCAGTCAACTTACAGAAGAAACTTTCCAAAGATCAATGTCCAAATACTGAAGAGGAGATTATACAGATGAGCAATATCCCATATGCAAGTGGGGTTGGAAGTCTTATGTATGGAATGATCTGCAGCAGGCCTGATTTGGCATATGCTGTATCTTTGGTAAGTAGATTCATGTCAAATCCAGGAGCTGAACACTAGGAAGCCTTGAAACATGTGATGAGGTATCTAAAAGGATCAGTGAACCTGTCACTGAAATTTGAGAAGAAAGCAGATGGGGGTACTGTTGCATTGGAGGGGTTTGCTGATTCTGACTTTGCAGCAAACGTAGACACAAGGAAGTCAATTTCTGGATTTGTGTTTACCTTATATGGGACAGCCATTAGCTGGAGGAGTGCACAACAATCTGTTGTGGCACTATCAACTACAGAAGCAGAATATATCTCTTTAACTGAAGCTATCAAGGAGTCAATCTGGTTGAAAGGGGTGTTAAGAGACTTGGACATCAAGCAGAAGTGTGTAGTAATCTACTGTGATAATCAAAGTGCATTACACCTTGTGAAACATCAAGCATTTCATGAAAGGTCAAAACACATTGATGTGAGGTTACATTTTGCTAGAGATGTCATAGATTCTGGGTCTGTGGAGGTGAAGAAGGTGCATACTTTGCATAATCCTGCTGATTTTCTTACAAAGGGTGTACCTGGTAACAAAGTGGAGCATTGCTCGAGCTTGCTGCAGCTTGAGCAGTGTCATGAAGAGCAATAACTGAAGTGCAGTGATGAGGCAGAAAACAGGTGTACTTGATTCATTGAGGTGGAGATTTGTGAGGCAATGTTCAATATCATCAAGTGAGCTATATTTTGAAATAGGATGTGTCTAGAATGTGGAACCGGGATCAGGGGGTGAAGAACCGGTTGGATAAACCGGGTTTTAACGTGAAGAAGCAAGTCTGTACAGGAAAACCGGGTTCGGGGTTGTTGAGCATAACCGTCAGTTGTGACGAGGTGGTTTCAGCTTTGTGACGGAATAAACCGTCACATTTGTCCGGTAGCAGCAGTCGTCTTCAATCAGTTAGAACTTCCTGGGTAGTTACATTCAAGCTACAAGACCTATATCATTGGAACGCTCTCTTCCTGAAGAACAACACTACGTCAAGCAATTTCCAGTTTTCTTAGATTACATAGAGAATTTGAGAGTGATAGTATTTCTGCCCTAATTTGTTCCAGAATTGGGCATATTCATTTCTGAGTGTGATTTCTGTAATTGACTGATTATCTTAGTGAATTGAGGTGTGCCTGGCCTCCGTGGATGTAGTTCATCTTGAACGAACCACGTAAAACGATTGTGTGATTCATTTTATTTTCAGTTCTGCGCAAAGTACTCTTCGGCCACAACTCTGGCCGAACTGTTGTGTGTTTTTCAAACTGGTTGTCTTCGAACTCATTCCAGATTCTTGGTGTTGTGTGTTTGGGAGTTGATTTGTCTAACATTGATGGTGACTTGACCGAGGAGTGACGTTTTATTTGATTTTTTGTGTATGTTATGGTGGATTCTTGAACGTGTAAGACTTTATGTTTTTTTTCATGTGAATGTTTTTAGCATTTTGAATTTTGAGGTTGTTTATTCTACTGGAAGTCTGGAATGTCAAATGTGATGTCATTATTGCAATGAAGAATCTACTGGAATGTGAATATGCGATGTTATTATTTAAACGTTCCCTCGAATGACAGAATTTACGTTCCAAAAAATATTGTCATTTAGACGGTTGTTTTGGCCCGATGGCCCGAGGTGTGTTGGGCTTGGGCCTAATATTTCTAGGCCCAAATTTTTTGGGCCTGGCCCGGCCCGGCCTGACATTACACTTTGGCCCGATTGGGCCCCGCCCGAGCCCGACGGGCTGCCCGAATTGCCACCTCTAATTGTGGTGCTGCCGCCGTCGGAACAGTGGCAGAGGTCGGTGGTGGTGCAGGTCGGGAGGTGGTCGGAACAGATGGCGGTGGATGGCGGTGGTGCGATGGTGGTGTTGGCTGGTGGAGGTGGTCGGAAAAGAAGCTGAGATGCCTGGTGTGTGTGTGTGCGTAGAGGTGGGCAGACGGTTTCTGGAACCGGGGAATCGACCGGTTCGAACCGACGGTCAACGGTTCCAAAACCGTCGTTCGGAACCGGAACCGGTGAACCCACGGTTCGGTTACGGTTCTGCCATTTCTGGAACCGGGAACTGCCGGTTCCCATAACGGTTGTAACCGGCGGTTTCTCAGATTTAATTTTTTTTTTTAAAATTCAAAAATGCCACGTGTCACGATCTGGTGGAGTGTCCGTTGGAAACGGACGGCTCAGATTCCTTAAGCCGGAAGATCGAGGATACGTAGGCAATTTGGTACTAAGTTAAAAATTAGTAAAACTAATTTTTAACTTAGAATCAAACTCAAGCCCTTTAATCTTTTTCCCTTTTCCTTCCCAATATTATTAGTTAAACTTGTATTGAACTTTGCAAGTTGATTGTTTTTATAATTAGTGTTATTGTATTAAATTTTACTTTGTAATTTAAGAAATTATAAGTGGTATTATAACATTTAAGTTGTAATTTATATTTGTACTTTTTAATTGTAGATTAGTTGTTCACTTTGTAATTTAAGAAATTATAAGTTGTATATTTTATTGTAACATTTAAGTTGTAAGTTAAATTTGACTTATTAATTTTGGATTTATATTAATAGATTTTTTTTCATTTTTCTATATCAATTCTTATTTTACAATTTTTCCCACTATTTTATTTCAAACAAGCAAAAATATACAAAAACAAAAAACACAATAAAAAAAATATATATATATAAAAAAAAAACGTATGGAACCGGCGGTTAAAATCGAACCGGCGTTTTATGCGGGTTCGGAACCGTAACCGTAACCGAGAACACCACGGTTCGGTTTCGGTTCTCATGGTGGTGGTTCCGGGAACCGGCGGTTCGGAACCGGAACCGAGAACCATCTGCCCATGTTTCAGTGTGCGCTTGTGTGTCCTTTCGGGGTTTTTTCGGATTTTTTAGGATTTTTAAGGGATTTTCGGGCTTTCTAGAGGAATTTTAGGATTTAGGATTTTAGGATTTAAAGTTTAGAAAATTTCGGATTTTGTACGATTATTTTAAGATTTTAATTTTTAGAGTGCAAAATAATTGCACTTAGATGTACCCAAATCTTCATTCACTCATAAAAAGAAGAAAGGATTCCTTTTCTTCCCTCTCATCTCTAACGTCTCAACTCCATCGTGTTTGTAGAGGGGAACATGACAAGCTACCGTAATCTTTCAAAATCGTGCAACCGACCAGGAGAGATAAAATTGTTTCTTATGTCTATTATAAAGCGAATATGTAAGCTCCCTTGAGAAATAATTGTTAACCAAATACAAGACGGAAATGCACACTTTCACCACTTTTTCTATTTGCAATTTCATGACTTAATATTTAATGTATCACTATGCTTCAGTTGTGTTTCGACAATTTTAATTCTCTCCAAACCTCGGGCCGAGCTTGCTTTTGATTGCGTGCTTCGAATTTCTGGGGATGGTCTGGTGGTGGTGGCGGATAGCAGCCACTGATTGCAGCATTGGATTCTCGTTCTTAATTTTTTTTTAAAATATTCAGTTTAATTACGTAAAGTCGGTTTCTTCAAATGTTAACATCAGGAATACCATGAACTTTAAAGGGATTTGAAATTGTGCTCTTGCCGGAGCCTATGTCTCCGACCAATCCAATTAACCTGATTTGGAACTTTGTCGTCAGAGAATGGAAATCCAATTGGATTTGCCGGCGAATGGCGATAAGAATCAGCTTCACTCTGAATTTCCGGAAAAGACGGTTTCTGATTTGATCCCTGTTTTGACATTGCTCTCTAAATGGAGGCCTCCACCACCAGCTGCCACTACCACCGCGCCAGAAGTTCAGAACTACAGTATTTTATGGTAAAAGCTTTTGATATTTGGAAGATAGCTTGTCTGATATTATCTGTAATCTCCTTTAGCAACACTTGTTTTGATTGTCATTAAAAAAATATCCTCAGAAGAAATTCGCACGGAGCGGAGCAGCATGTCGGTTTTCTTCGAACTTCTGTTTTAAGCTTTGAAGGGGGAGAGGCGGCCAAATGTTGTTGGACACTAACCTATGTCGCTTCTGTCAATAAATGAATAAATAAAGCACCATCACTATGACGCATTGCATAGTGGCCATCGCCTTAATATAAAGGACTCTTCTTTACTCAATCCTCTCCAAACTCCTCTTTATTTGACGAAGCATTTCTTTTTCCAATATGGTGAAAGCTATAAGGATCCATCAATTTGGTGGCCCTGAGGTACCACTCTCGCTACCTTCCTAAATTCTTCTTCTTGGTGATTTATTTTATTTTTGCGTTCCTTTGTGATTTTGTTTGCCTTGCACTCGCGTTTACAGTTTGATAGATTTGATTTTGAGTTAGTTTCTCTGAGAGTTAAAGACCTCTGGAATTATGTTATGTGCAAAACATCATTGTGATTTGGAGGGTGCTCTGTGCAGTTTGTATCAGTGTTAATTTGTATTGAGTTGTTTTGATTGGATTGGATAAAGTGATTCAGTTTTATACCCTTCACATCATGTCCCTGTTATTTGCTGCATTTTGTCACAGGTACTAAAATGGGAGGATGTAGAAATAGGGGAGCCAAAGGATGGAGAGATCAAAGTGGAAAATAAGGTCATTGGCTTGAACTTCATTGATATACATTTCCGGAAAGGGGTTTACAAGACTTCCACATTACCCTTTACACCAGGTTCAATTCCTTTTTTCTCTTTAGCTTATATTATATGATTATTGATATCCCATTAGCAGGCCTTCTATTTGCTTGTATCGTGTATGTGAAAGCATGAGAACTATAATGTTTTGTGAGAATATTCTTCTTTTGATAGTTACTTTCAGTTGGTGATCTTACACTATGCATTTGTCCCATGTTTCTTACTGTCAGCTATTATTATTCGTGTCGTATTGCTCTATGTTTAAAAGTCTCCGTCTAGCTCTGATAGGCCCGGCCTAGGAGCTAGACTATCATCAACCGCCTACCTTCTTCCCCGCCTAGATCCCGCTTGAGCCCCATTTAGATGCTAGACCCAGTCTACCGCCTGACTAACGTCTTTTAGAACATTGCTATTGATATATATATATCATTGTCAATTATATGTTCTTAAGGACAGGTGTGGAAGCTGTTGGTTTGGTAACTGCTGTGGGTCCGGGACATAGTGGAATAAAAATTGGAGATCTCGTTGCTTATGCTGGTCACCCAATGGGTGCATATGCTGAAGAGCATATCATTCCTGCTACAGTAGCAGTTCCTGTCCCGCCTTCTATCGATCCCATTCTTGCAGCATCCATCATGGTCAAGGGAATGACGGCTCGGTATCTAGTTCACCAATGCTTCAAAGTAGGTTCCTTGTTATGCTATCAATCCTAATAAAATTCCTGTTTTATTGGTGTCTTAGGGAAAGAAAAGGCCTTTAAATATTTTTACGTTTCCTTACCTTGTAGAGTTGTAGTTATTAAAATGGTCAGCACCAAATATTGATAAATTAAGGGAAAGAAGCTTTACATAGGCTTGCCTATGTCTGTGGAGTGTGGACTCAGTTGCATTCTATTCAATAATCTTTTTCTAATCAATAGGGTTCATCTATTTTCTCTCTTTTTGGTTATGTAAAGTTTAGAAATTTATATTGAATAGATAAGAAGAGTTTAGTTGGATCAATTCTTGCTCCACAGTACTTTTTTTTAAATGGAGAAGGTCGCTTGCAGCTCCTTATCATGATACTCCCTCCGTCCCGAATGAACTTGCACCACGAAGGGTGCACACATATTAAGAAAATCTGCTTTTTGCTTTTATGTTGACTTTTCTAAGGTGGATTGAGGGTGGAGATTGACGGTGGAGATTGTGTTATAACTTTCCTTTTTAAGGGGTGGGCAAATTTGATTGGGACGGAAAAGGAAAGTGTGCAAGTTCATTCGGGACGGAGGGAGTGTTATCCCACTCTATAATATCAACTTAATATTTCTGTTCTTTCTCAGTTTCATGCTCTCATTTTAAGTTGCACCTTTGAAGCTCAAGTTCACTATCTCAGTGATGAGAACTGTTTATGTATCCTTGTTACAGTTCATCTGGGATATAAAGATAGCAAAGAAAACAAAAACCCTGAAAAAGAAAATATTAAAAACAAAAGAAATGGGAATTAATGGGCTGCTTCACTTTTGATCAGCTGGATTCTCTGTAGAATTTTATGGGTTCGTAAATGTTTTCTTCCCACACTAGTTCTATGGTCCTTTTGCCTTTTCCCCTGTCTTTCCTTTTTCAGCATTTTCTTTTCTGAATTGTATTATTTTGCAGGTTGAACCAGGGCAAACTGTCCTTATTCATGCAGCTGCGGGGGGGACTGGTTCCCTGTTGTGCCAATGGGCAAATGCGCTTGGTGCCACGGTTATTGGAGTTGTCTCAACTAAAAAGAAAGCAGCTGAAGCCAAAGAAGATGGGTGTCACTATGTTATAGTGTACACAGAAGATTTTGTTAGCCGCGTCAAACAGATAACATCTGGTGAAGGAGTTGAAGTTGTCTATGATTCTGTTGGGAAAGACACTTTTGAGGTAATAAATGCTATGATCTCAAAATAATTACCACGAACGAAGCTGGGGGTGAATTTGATTTGATTATGAATTTAAAATCCTGGTGGCGCAGCCATTGGTGATTATTTGGATTGATATGGATATGAGATCCATGATCCATAACTTTTGATTCGACCTACTTTCTGAGTGGTTTCAGTGGATGGGAATCCCACTCTAATTAGAGTGGATTCCAACTTCACACTTTGAATCCCTTAATCCGTGCGCAGCATTAGGATTATGTTGGGTGGTGGAGAAGCACATCAACTTAGAGCCAATGTATTGATACATCACTTTTAAATATATATGAAATTGGTTTATCATTTAAGACCAACACTCCCATAATGGCCCATCAAAGATTTGTGTTTTACAAAATTTGGATCCATTCTGTGTTGGAATTCATACTGTGTGCTTTACCAAATCCATTCTCGGGATTTTCTTCTAGTCTTTATCTGGTGATAAAATGTGAACAGGGATCATTGGCGTGCTTGAAAGCTTGTGGATACATGGTGAGTTTTGGGCAGTCCTCTGGGAATCCAGACCCGATTCCTTTGTCAGCTCTTGCTGCTAAATCTCTCTTCTTGACGAGGCCGTCGTTCAAGGATTACACTGTGACTAGAGATGAACTGCTCGAAGCTGCATCTGACGTATTCAAGAAAGTTGCGGAGGGTGTGTTGCGGGTCCGTGTGAATCATACTTACCCATTGTCTCAAGCCGCACAGGCACATTCTGACCTTGAGAACAGAAGGACATCAGGATCCATTGTGCTCATACCAGATGGAGGAAGTCAAGCAAATTGATACCGAGTATTGGTTGGTTATCATTTTAGTATATGATGATGCTATGATCTTTTGTATAACTTTTCTATATTTCTTTCCCTTGTCTGATTATTATTTACTTTTTCTGTTTTCACAATTATAAAAGCCTAATAACGGTGTGATAAATATGTGCTGCAAATCTCATAAACAGAAAATGTGCACTGATGCAGAGATTTTAGTCTTTCATATTCAACAGAAGTTATAATCTAAGGGCCGCTTGGTTGCAATCATCAATGGCAATGATAATGGGTATGAATGAGGAATTAATCATATCATGGAATGAAATGAGGGAAATTGTTAATAAAAGAAGATATTGATTAACTTATTTATTATGTACCAATCTCATTCCTTAACCCTAGACCCCCAACCAAGCGGACCCTAAATTTTATTTGTTTCATTATTTATTTTTAAGCCTTGAAAAACCAAACTGCATTCAAATACAAACAGATGGGGCAGTCCACAATCGAATAATATGCATTAAAGTAATCCTTAACCATCGCCAATGCTGCTTCTCTTCGGTGCAAATGGCGATTGTGGAAGTGAATAATATAAATTGACGATGATATATAAGAAGTTTTATATTAAATATAGCTTGCTTGATTTATGTAAGTATTGTTTTTATTATTATGTAATTATAGATAGATTACGGTGATTTTATAATATATCCGGTGTATCAATACACCTATTCTTTTGATCCGCTATAACAAGTAATTTTTTTCTTTTAAATTTAATAAAGTAGGTTTCCCTAATTAACTCCATCTCGTCTACATTTTTGATGGGGTAGGCCAAGAAATCTTACCTAAAGTATCATTGGACCCAACAGTTCGATCATAGTCCGGCTCATCCATTGTGGGCCACGGATCAGCTCAAAAGTCTTAGTATATTTAAGGGATTGGCCGGGCTTTGATCCCTTATTTTTTACTCGACAAAACTTTATACCAACCCACTAATTTAATAAATTGAAATATTATCATAAAATGACCGCAACAACCTTAATGATAACAAAGTATAAATAAAATGAAAAACTTAGAAATCTAATTTTTCTTATTCGTATATTTTTTCTACCAAACCGTAACTTCTTCGATCTTTCATCAATAAACAACCAACATCCGGGTACCGTATTCACCATGTTGCTCGTAACCTTTGAAAAAGACTCACTCTCTTCGGTCGTGGTAGTCGAATCGATTCATTTGATCATCATGTTGAAAAGATAGTTGCGGGTATTCAAATTTGCAGTTTGAAAGAAAAATTACAACTTTTACAGAATATGAAAATCAAATTTGTTTCTGCAGAAACATTCAATCTAACATTCTCCAAACAAAAGTGGATAGATGAGTTATCTAAAGCGTTTAATGGGATTCGGTGCTGCTATTTCCCTGTTGAAACCCCCCTTCACATGACCTTCGTGCGCCAGGGAGATGAAAAAAAGTAGCAGCAGAAGCGGAAGTTTTCGAAGCAGATTGAAAATCAGCGATGATGATGCATGACCAAAACCAAAGTATACATGGAAGATTGATAAATTTTCTCAAACTAATTAAATGGACCTTCGGAAAGTTGAGGCTACAAATGTATATGTCATGTCTGCAACAGAGTTTCAAGAATACGAGAATTAGATGTACAAACAAAAAGAGAGATTTCTTAGATGAATAAATGTGTTCATTCTTTTTCTTGTTTGCTTTTTTTATGGTTTAGTTATTTTAGTTTACTAATTACTCTTATACACGTCTCCTCCCACTTGAGAGAAAAAAAACCTATTGTTGAAAACTGTTTCTCAAACATATTTTCGAGTCTTATTACTTTGAAATTGTAACAGTTTCCATCAATCCTCCCCCACTCTCTCACCTTCAGATGTCGAATCCCTAAACTATTTCAATCGCTCCGCCGCTTATGCCCCACTCAACAAATTCTATGAAGCCCTCACCGATGCGCAGAAGACCGTCGAGCTCAAGCCTGATTGGGGTAAAGCACTCACCCGGTGGTTTCAATCAGCAACTGCCTAGAGACCATAAAAACAACGGTGATAACAAGGAAAATAAATTCGAGCAGGTGGCGCCGCCGGCGGGTGTCGGATACAAGTAGAAGGGGCCAGAGGCGACATCGCGGATTCCGACAGTGACGCCTCTGACGAAGTGCAAGCTGTGTCTCTTAAAGCTGGAGAGAATCAAGGACTATTTATTGATAGAAGAGGAGTTCGTCGCGAATCAAGAGAGATTGAAGCCGCATGAGAAGAAGTCGAAGGAGGATTGATCGAAGGTCGATGACTTGAGAGGGTCGCCGATGAGAGTTGGTAACTTGAAGGAGTTGATTGATGAGAATCATGCAATTGTTTCTTCATCGGTCGGCACCAAGTATTATGTTGGGATACTATCCTTTGTCAATAAGGGACAGTTGGACCCTAGATGTGCTATTCTTATGCATAATAAGGTAGTTTTCCTCTTTGATTTGTGATTTTTAATTTATGTATTGGTATTGATATTGGTACTTTGCTTATGGAAGCAGAGTAATGATTTTGTATGACCTGAACAAATTGGAGTTTTAATTCATCTTTTATTGTTTAATTTGGTAATGCAACAGAATGCTTGGGGATATGTTCTATGCTACCCAGAATCAATTTGCTCAGGGCCTCTGAATAAAAAAGGAGAATATCCACACACGCACATATATTCATGTTTAAATTGAAGAAAGTTCAGTAAATTTGCACAGGAAATACCGTTGGGGATGGGTTTCGGTCTCCATAACTACAACGACGTTGTTTCTACCTACAAAAGGGTCTCAAAGAGAAGGATGCTAAGTGAGCCAGACGGAACTCATCGGATGCTAAATTGATGATTTGTGATAAACGTCTTCTTTGCACTCTTAGGAGGTACGCAACTAATATTAATAATTTGATTGATCCCTTGATCTAAAATTGATGCAAGAATCTATTAAAGCACAAATCTGATAAAATCGTAGATTGCAATTTGATGAAATATGATACAATCTCTTACAAGAAAATGATTACATTGCAATGCTACAACAATGTTTCTATTATTCCAATGCATTAAACTTTTGTTTGGTAATTTATCAAGTTCTATAATCATTCTGTTAGTTTTTTTACTATATAAATGAATTCTCTTCTATGTTTCAATTTTCTTCATATTTTTGCTCTTTCATGATATACATATGTTGGGTTTGCATTTACATTTACTTTCCGGTATCTATGCATTTTTATTGGTGTTTCGAAATGATGCTAGGTGGTTAGGTTGGTTTACTAGGCATGGCGAGGCCACTGTTTTTGGATTGGAACCGGATTGCAGAAACCGCAAAGTGCAAACACATCCACCTCCAAGGGTATACTCTATGTATTGATAGGTAACATGCCCAAAGAGATTATTTTTCCTCTCATTTCTTAACCTTACTTTTTAGTTTTATGTGGAGGAGATGAAGTGTTAATTTCTTTCTCCATCAGAAGATGATGGTAGTACTAAGAAATTAAATTTTACGTTGCAGCGATACATCGGCTATTAAGGAGCATAACGTATATTGACTTGCTAAAATGTACGTGATAGATTGATCTAGAGCAAATCTCTATAAGCTGGAAGATACAAGAGGGCAGTGTTTGGTTGCTAAGGTACGTAACATAGTTGTCATTGAATTCATGTCCAAGTTAGATATTGTTGTATTGTAGTCTGTTAGATACATTATCTCTGGTGCATTGTAGTCTGAATAGTTATATATGAAGGATAAAATATGTGAATAGTCAAATATCTCATATTCTTATTTTATAATTGAGTTGTAAATATTGCATGTATTCTTTAATCTTTTATCTTCATTTCAGATTTCTTTCTACCACTTTATAGAGATACATTTCTGCTCCATTTTTATAGCATGTGTTGGCAGGAGCTAGAAAAATGATAGTTCCTGAGGTTTCTAAATGCTACAAGTCTTGCAAACTAAACAGGTAAATATTTGAATGGGTATGAAGATTTGGTTTATGAGTATTTATATCTAATTTATATATAATTGGTGAATTTGTTTGGTTATAAAATATGTGCGTCAAATTGTTGTGTTTGGTGCTCATAAAGCAGCCACCTGTCTCAATTATTTGGTCACGTATTCAAAAACGAGTTATACTAAACATTTATGTTCATCGCCACATTTCGTATTTTTATTGTCATTCAATTTGTCTTTCAATCCTCGCACTTGACTTTCAATTCTCGATTTTTTGCATGTTGTTCTGGCATAGGGTTATGCTGATCTTCTCAAGGGTGGTGAATTGGAATTGTTTGAAGATTCTTCTATGACATAAATAAAGAATATAATAGTCCAACTATATGTAGTATGTAATTTATAAGATTTGTTAGTTCATTTTATTTTATTTTGTAACTAGTTAGTTTGCACCATGACCGCTTGCTTTACTTTAAGTTTTAAGTTCTTTTGTTCCCAATACATTTTATAATCCTTTATAACAATAATATAATTTTATCAACTGATTACAATATAATATGTTTATCGCATATTATTAGTACTTATAAGATATATTATATCTCGTGCATCGCACGGGTGGACATCTAGTATTTTAAATATAAGTGAGACGAAGTTGGATAGCTCTAAATGGCAGAGCATCCACTTCCTAGATCTTTGGTTCTAAGATAATTTTTTAAATATAAGTGTACTAAATTAATAATTGAGTTACGCTAAGAAATTTAGTGGCCTGTGAATAGTAGCCGCCAATAACAATTGGTGGCAGCTATTTGCAGCCCACCAAATTTCTTCGCTACACGGTTCTTAATGGAGCCCATAATTATTCAAAAAATACATATGAATTTCTTAATACAACCCATTTCGAAAATTGTTTAGCCTTTCTTATTAAATTAAATTATTCAAAACAAAATGTTATATATAAAACATAATCATTAAAAAAAAAAAATGGAAAACCGATATGTAAATAAAGGAGATTCTTTGCATTTATATGCTCCACCATCGCCCCTCTCCCCAATCTTCCACCATGCTGGCTCTTGTGATAGGAGTGGAAAACTCACTCTTTCGAATCAAATCAAGCTATGTCAGATTGCTCGATTGCCTTCTTTTTGAAAATTTATATTCCGTCGAAGAATTTCGGGAGCTAAAAATTGTTATTGGACTTATTATCATTGGTTAAAGTTGGGTGAATCATACAATAATAAAATATTGTCTGGTTGATTGATTTTATATCAGAATTTAGTACTATTGTTATTGAAAGAAAAAAAGAGCGAGATATTACTTTGTCCATATTAACTCCATTGATAAATACTTGAAGAAATTAGAGTTTAGAGTTTTCGAGGAGAGACAGTGTTTGGTTGAAGACAAAGAATAACAACTAATCTTTTAGTGTTCTTTTTTAAGGAAAAAACTTGTATGTGACCGTCACACGGTGTGACGGGAAAAAGTATCACTTTTTGTGGTAAAAGTATCATCTTTATCTTTAAAAGTATCAATGTAGTAAAAGTATCACTTCTTTCTGTAAAAGTATCACTTTTTCTTGTAAAAGTATCAATATTTTCGGTAAAAATGTATCCGTCACACGTGTGACCGTTCACACACAAGACTCACTCCTTTTTTAAATCTTAATTTTATGTATTTATTGTTTTTAATTATTTTATTTTATCATAATTAAGGATAACGTTTTATAGTAATATTTTAACTTATTATATTAGTGGGCTACGTCTGAAAATTTTGTGGGCTGCGAATAGTCACCGCCATAATAATTTTATTTAGTGAATGACTAGACAGGTAACATGTTACAACATTGCTAATAGATTTAATGGTCAAAAGTAAAATGTATTAGTCCATAATTTAGGTGTATAAATACATCAAGTGTATCATAGAAGGACCCTATATATTATTATGTACTTTATGCTTCTATTTAAATTGTTCTGAATCCCCATAAAAATTGCATTATATAATAAACTTTATGTCCATCCGTATGATGCATGCGATGATGATTTTTTGTAGTGTTATCAAAATATGCAATGAATTATCTACCTATATTATTTGAGACTATAAAATCGAGAGTTAACATTTTTTTTGTCCAATTATCTTTCTTCTTCCTTTCATATCATTTTCCTCTTCTCTTTTTTACAATTAATATCTTTTATTGTCACAAATTGAAACTACCAATTAGTTTTTCATAAATTTTGCCTATTTGAATTTTAATATTTTTACTTTTAAGATCTTTCACTATCAAATACATTTTTATAAATTTTGTTAATTCATTTATTTAAATGCATGATTTGATGAAGCTGAATATTTTAAGTAAAATTTTAAATTACAAATTTGAAATATGTTTCATTTATCTCCATATCATTTCACCAATGTATTGCACATGTTGTAACAATTAAATATGCGTATAAGGACAAAACAATGTCAAATATTTTGAATAACTATCGTTTGAAAGCCACATATATAAAATAACATAATATTAGTATAAGAAGCCATAAAAATATTGGTTACCTAAATATATGAGTGGTAGAGTATATTATCATGTCATATTCAAATGAAAAATAGTTGACTTATTATTTTTGTAACTAACATAATTATGTTTTCACAAAATAGAAAAAAAATTAATAAGTGAATTAATTCAATCAACAAATCACTTTGGCAAATATATCAAAGTTTTTTCTATTGTAAAGTGTAAATCTAATAATGTTTTGGACTTTTTATAAAAAATTTAAACAAAATAATTTGAACTATCCTAATAATATTAAGATAAAAAAAGGTATTAAAATAAATAATTTTAATCTTCTAAAAAATAATTTTGATCCGTTCAAAAAAATTATTTTTGTAATTATATCAGATTTCTATTTTATATACAATTTTTTAAAAATCAAAATATATAATAATAATCATCCTATAAATGAACTTATGGATCCACATAAGCAGTCTGGGCCTTAATTTAGCGCGCATGTAACGAATTGAGAAAAATTAAAATGCGGTGTATTCCTACGTTACATTTAGAATATCATATTGTAAAGGCGGCGACTATACGCAGTCCACAAAATTTATTAACGTAACCCACTAATTTCATGAATTAAAATATTATTATAAAATGACTAGATTACCCTTCATGATAACAAAACATAAATAATCTAAATCATTAAATATATATAATTTATAATTTAAAAAAATAAAAACAATAAAAGATAATTTTTCTTCTTCCCTGTTATCTTCACGCAGACTTGTATCTATCCTAATCCATAAACCCTAATATTTTTTAAGGTTTCTTCAATGGAGGGTCTAATTAAAATAGGAAATTTGTTAATATGGATAAAGTAAACAGACTTATCATGGTCACCGTTTGATCACACGGAGCCAAATAAAGTGTATTGTGTCCGATTTCAACGAGCGAACGTATGTAAAATTACAGATATACGACTGCTATGTCGACTTTTCAATCGGCTTTGTAGTCACAGTTTTCTTCCTTTTAACGAAATTGATGTACTGATAAGTTCTCCACGAAAGCAAAATGGTGATCTGAAAGTTCAATAATCTTTGTTCAACTAACCCTTTCTTTTTTCTTTTTCATACTTTAATTATTTTATTTTTATTATTTATTTTAAATTATGTAATTTAATAAAGAAGGGTATAATTGATAATGAGTGGGTTTTATTAAGTGCTTTTTACTTATTTTAAAATGTAAGTGGACTGCATTAAGAAGTAAGATGCATTAAGAAATTTGGTGGCCTACAAATAGCCGCCGCCTATTGTAAAGATCGTGAACTATTACGTGAGTAACCCAATAAGAAACACCATTTAGAATATTTTATTTAATCCGAATGCAAAGGCTATAGACTAAAATCAGTGTTGTCAGAACTAGACCGGCTAGTTCAACCGGTTTTACCGGGAACTGATGCTCGGACTGGTCCGGATGGACCCATAAAACTATTTTTATGGTTCAACCTTTAAAAATTGGTTTGAACCGGATAAACCCAGTTCTTTCCATTTTTTTATGTATTTTTTTATTGGTAAGTTTCTTCTTTTATTTTCTTTTTCTGTACACATTTCACTTATAGATTTCATTTTTACTTTTTTATGAATTCATTAGATTTTATTAAGTTACTTATTAATTACAATATTTGTCATGTTTGGAAAAAATATTTTGAAGTTAAAAAAAAAAAAAAAAAATTATGGAATATAAATAATTAAATTTTATTAACGACATCCATGTTCATAAGTAGGAGTACACTAAATTATATTATATTTAATTGCTAATTTTCTATTTAAGTATTTACTTTTTGTGAATGGTAATATGTGTAATTACATAAGTAAAATAAATAAATAAAAATAATGACTACTAATTTTTCGATTGAACCGCCAATCTAATTGATCTGATTGGTTGAACCGTCAATCGGTGATGAGACCAGATCGATCGTCGGTCCGATTATAACAATACTGACTAAAATTATGTTGCTGAAAATAATAGAAGTTGAATTAAAGATAATTATATATGTGTGTGGGTGTTTGTATAAATATGATGAATAAGCAATATTCCGTTGCACGTCGTTCGTAATTGTACGTCTCACACAGTCACGCCACTAATCAGAATGAATCTTTTTACACAAAAACTTGTATATTGAATATGCATGCATGATAGAATTATCTTATATACAACGGGTCCAATTCATCTTTAAAAATATGTTAAATTCATGAAAATGCGCTCAAAGAAATGACATTCATTTTGCACATTCATAAACTCCAAAAGGAAAAGTAATACTTTTTTTAAAAAATGCATTAATTATTTTTGTAATTTTTTCCATTTAAAAGTGGATGACGACCTATCAATATAGAGTTATTTTATATGATCTTGACGGTGAAAACTTATATAAAACTTGATAAGAATACAAAACGTTTAGAAAATGCAAAAATTATTAAGTTTTATAAACAAATATTACGAAGAAAAAGTATTACTATTGGACGTAAAAGTAACAAATATTTTTCCATAAAATTATAATACCTTTTTCAGTAAAAATGTGTTACATTTCTTGAAAGTAATATTTGTC
Source organism: Ajuga chamaepitys (assembly GCA_958295605.1). NCBI lineage: Eukaryota > Viridiplantae > Streptophyta > Magnoliopsida > Lamiales > Lamiaceae > Ajuga > Ajuga chamaepitys. Next base: position 73,305,010 of record OY282495.1, read on the forward strand.
GAAATAATCCAACTAAATACAGTTCATGGATTTTAAATGCAGAATTTATATGATTTCGATATTGAGACTTATATAAATTGGACAAGAACACATAATTTATTTTTAAAAACATACCTTCTGAAAAAATTACTCCCTCTATCCTACTTAATTTTGCGGGCTGATCGGACACGGATGTTAAGGAAAACCACTTAACTGCTTTTCCTTTGACTTTTGAGGGCTTTTAATCAAATTTTTAAGGGAGGGATTAGTGTGTTAACACCTCCCTCCCTTTTCTCAAAATCTGTTCTGGAAAAACAATAAACAAATCATCAAAAATCAGAATTAGCCCAAAAAACAGCATTCAAATGTAATGAAATCTGGAAATTTACCGTCAAACATTTTTGGGGGAAATTTCCCATCAAAATTTTGATATCCTGAAATTACAACACTCCACTACCAACCATCAAATTACATTCAAAATTCCCTTCTAAGTTAGGTTACATTCAAATCTGTCCAAAATCACCTATAAATATAATTAAATATAACATTCAATGCATTTACACACTTGAAAATCAGATTTACACAAGAAAAACAGAAAATGACCAACACCCAGAAGGGGCCACATCTAACTCCATCAGATTGACTCCTTATAGCTTAAATTGGTCATAATTGACCAACTTAAGCAGCCATAACCAACATCCAATCATGCAGTATCTTAAATTAATAGTATCAGAAACATTATTTATTCGAACACAAACATTCAATTATGAACACATCATGCAGTTCAGCCACAACACAACAAATAATTTTTGAACTCAGCATGGCATAGAAGCCCAAGTAATTCGGCAACAACACAAAACTAGATTAAACCATCTCCAAATAGTGTTTATGGCAACATTAAAATGGTCATAATGGAACAATTTAAGCAGCCATAACCAACACCCAATCAATTTTATCTTAAATTTACTATATCACACACATTATTTGTTGGATAGCACAAACAGTCAGTTATGAACACATCATGCAGTTCGGCCACAACACAATAAATAATTTTCGAACTCAGAATCATACAGAAATACAAGTAATTTGGCAGCAACACAGAACTGGATTACACATACCTATCATCATGCACAAATGAATCAATATTAGAAATAGAGCATATTCCAAAAAAACTCATTAAATCAACAATAAACATGCATAATATAATAAGGATTCATAGAATCCAATTAACCCTAAAAATAAACAAATCATCGCAGACCCCAATGAAATCATCACAAAAATGAGGGTTTCAATGAATAGATATCACCTACAAACTAAACCAAAATTTCGAATTTGGAATGGAAACCTAACAAAAAACCTCATATCTATGTTTTTTTTTCCAGAACACTCAAATAAAATCGACTAAGGTCAGAATAGCTTAACCCTTTTTAGCGCCGGAAACCAAATCGACAGGCATGCAAAGAAAAAATCCCCCAGAACTGGATCTTGGCACCATCCACCTTCAACCAAGGGATAATCCCTCAAACCCAAGTCGGAAGCAGAACCCTTCAACGGGACAGCCTCTTGGGCCTCGTCATCTGGAACAGCCCCAAAATCCAACTCTTATTCAAGAAAAAATGATTCCTCAGAATCAAATACAAAGCCCTCATCGGAATCATCGAAAAGATCTTTCATAAAGGAAGATAAAATCGAACTGGGAGGGTTGGGAATTACAGATCTGAAAGAAATTTCAGATCTGAATGAATTTCAGCAGAGCGGCGCAGAGAGGAGTAAGAGAGAGAACAGATTAGGGTTTGAGTGTAGGGGGCAGGGGAGGTTGGGTTCTCGAAAATGAGAGATCATTCTTGATAGTGGGGGGGTTGAGGTTCAGTAAATGGGGAGGGGTTAAATTAGTTGGGGTTACTGGGGGGGTTAAACTAGTTTAGGGTTAATGAGTGACATTTTTGTAAATAGAACGAGGCTGATTTTGGTGACTGTAATTTCCATATATGGGTTGTGCAAAGTTAAGTGGGACGGACGAAAAAGGCAAGTGTGCAAATTTAAGTGGGACGGAGGGAGTACTATTTTATTATGAAAATATATCACTTTGTATGTTTGTTGTGACTACGAAAATTTTGTATTTCTACTTGAATAAAATTTTGAAATTCGGTTGAATTGAATCGATCCATTGTACAAACAAGTTCAGTTGAATGGATCCACGTGTTGTACATATCCAAATCTATGTACTACTCATCTTTCTAATACTCTCTCCATCCCACCCTATCTTACACAGGGGAGGTTGACACAAGTATTAAGAAAAAATATATTTTGAAATTTTTTTAACTTTCCAAAGGTTGATTGAGGATTGAGATTGAGAGGTGTTTGGCTAAGCTTATTTTAAACATCTTATAAGTTATTTCAAGAGCTTATAAGATGTAACTTTTAAGGAGCTTATAAGTTAATAAAGTGTTTGGCTAAAAGAGCTTATAAGTTTGCAATTGAATATAGTGACTTTACTATGAATTTGGGGTCTAATTTAAAAGTTAATTTTAAATATACATTTTTGTTAGTGTGTGAAATATGTGTAGTGTGTGAAATGTGAGTAGTGTGTGTAGTGTGTGAAATATGTGTGTAGTGTGTCAAATGTGTGTAGTGTTTGTTGTGTGTGGAGTGTGTGTAGTGTGTCAAATATGTGTAGTGTTTGTTGTGTGTGGAGTATGTGCAGTGTATGTAGTGTGTGTAGTGGGTGTTGTGTGTGAAGTGTGTGTAGTGTGTGTAGTGTGTGAAATGAGTGTAGTGTGTGAAATGTGTGTAGTGTGTGAATTGTGTGTAGTGTGTGTAGTGTGTGTAAGTGTGTGAAATTTAAGTGTAATAATTAAGGTCTTAAAAAATAAGATGGGGTATAGCAACTTATTTTTTTTAGATCTTATAAGCTCTTAGAGCTTATTTTTGTGTCTTATAAGCTCCTAAACATTTTTTTTTCGCTAAACATTTTGCAATAGCTTATAAGCTCACAAACATCTTATAAAATGTTTTTAGGAGCTTATAAGCTCGGTCAAACACCCTCTAAGGGTGGAGATTTTGAGAGTGAAGATTGTGTTAAAACTTTTCTTTTTTAAGGAGTTTGCAAGTTCGTCTGGAATGGATGAAAACGGAAAGTGTGCAAGATAAGGTGGGACAGAGGAAGTAGTTGGCATTGAAGTTATGTAAATATATATCTATTACTAATATAAAAGTATGAATTGTTTCCTCTTTTTTTTTTTCGTCTTTTCTTGTAATGCCTATAATATCCTTACTAAGTATTAAACTTAAGGGTAGTTAAGTAATTTAAATAATTTATGTTTTCCTTACTTGATTATAAAAAGTAAAATATCCTTACTAAGAATTAAATTTAAGGGTCATTAAGTAATTTAAAATAAGTTATGTTTTTCTTATTTGATTATGAAAAGTAAGATTCCTTTTTTTTAAAAACCCCTCCTAAAAAACTGCATGCTTAAATTATATTTCTTCTACTCTTTTAATAGTTTGAATTTTGAAATGAAATCAATTTCGTATTAAAGTAGATTTAAAGACATTTCCAATGATATGTTATTTGCATATATTTTAAACAATTGTACTAAGTAAGTACAATTATTTAAGCCATGGAATAAAGAAAAGTTGAATTTATTGATTTTTTTCAATCTTATCTATAACTATCATGTCTTTACTATTCACACTGTCAATTTTTTTAAATAATAAATTTTATGGAATAATCTTAAAACTTTTATAATACTTGCTTTTAATTTTTATTATTCAGATTTAATTTATACTATGATTTTTTTTACATTTCAAATTCATGTAATTGAGCTTAACAACTAACATAATTTAAGCTCTTATACTTGTATATAATGTGATTATATATTAAAATTATATGCTACTTCACTATAACTTGTAAATATCAAGTTATTATAGTTTTCTTAAAAACTAATTCATTAATGGTTGCTTGAATCAGTCAACACTGATTGACATAAAAATGGTGGGGACACACAATTCTTTTGGTGATATAAATTTTATTTTACATCCTATGCAATACCATTTTCGTCCATGGGAAGCGAGTAGATGTCTAAAATCAAATAGCAAAGACATACATGCATAGGCACAGTCCGCATCACCTATTGACGCGAATAAAATAATGCTAGAATCCCCAAGAATACAAAACTTGAGCACTCCAATATCAGTGGTAAGTCGAATCGCCTCACGAAGAGCAAGAACTATAGCATACTTCAGATCGTTGATATTTATAAATTGGCCATCCTTGGAGCAAGCATAAATACCAGCAAATTAGGAGTTACGGGAAAATGATGAACCCCCATCAAAGTATATATGAACAATGACATTTTGGGGAAGAACAATCAAGGAATCGAGGGTGCGATTTTGATGTTTAAGGGAAGAAATTAGCATCCCAAAAATATTGGAAGGTCTAAGTTGTTGTTGCAAGCAATACTCATGAGTATGTACGAACATCGGAGAAGATAATTTTATTTTGTTGAAACTAGATTAAGTGGGCAAGGACAACAAAATATTATGTTATATTTAAGTCATCGAGGAGCCCAACATATTGAAAATACAAGTTGCGTAGATGCTGTCAGAATCGGAAGATAATTTCATAAGTTTCAGTTGTTTGCCAAATTAATAAGGAAACGAGGAATGTGAAGTGATAAGCATAAAGAACATCGGGGCTCATAATGAAGATGACGGCGAGCTAAGTTGTTAGACGATGGCAAGAATTAGAGCAGCATCTCCAAAGAAAATGAGTGGGTGCCAATAATGTCTGATAAGCTTTCAAATTCTCCACCAAATGGGGTTCGGGCCATAGCTACTAACCGAAAAGGAGTGGGTGCCAATAAGGTCTTCGAAAAATCCATAATAAAATGATATATGGATCGGATCGAAAGGTTACTACAATGGGAATAATCTAACACTCAACGGTCCGGAGAATGGTGATTTTTCAAAGGAATGGTGAGAATCACATCAGCCTTCAATAGGTCAAAATTGGCCCAAAATAAAAGCTCATTCTAGAGTCCAAGATCTTAATCAATGATGGAGCTGACTCGGGTGTCTTGCGAGAGGCCTGATGTTGCTGGTCTGATGGTAAAACGGGGAGGCAAAGGAACTCATATGTCATGGGAGAGGGTTTTGTTTTGCCATTGCTCATGTGCCTACAACAACCAAGAAGAATAATACGATGATCACCATAATATTGTGCCATGTAAAGCTGGGCCGAGTACTAAGAGCAGCATGTAACACATATGTTGTACTAGGCCTACATGATTCCGGCAACAAGGCTGGATGTAGAAACTAAATGGCGTCATGGTAGCTGAGGCAACATGGCAAGGTTAAATGTTCTTAAATTGCAAATCCCTAGGCCACCTTGAGATTTTAGTTGCTTGAGGACGTCCAAGACTTCCACCAAAATTTCTCGTGGACGAGCTATCCCCCCCCCCCCTCCCACCCCCCCCCCCCCCATACCCCACTAATAAGATTTTGCCGAATTCTTTAGATTACTAAGAATTAACATGGTTCAGCAACTAGAAATAATACATTGTGACGTGGATATTGCTTATATAATAGATATAATGTGCACTTCTTTACCGTCATTGCTTATTTGCTTCTCTTACCAACCATTAATGTGCTTACTAATATGTTCTTTCATGCGTGCAAAATATCTTATTTATTCTGGCCAACAATAGAAAGGAGCAGACATATCTACCATGCGAAGCCACTTCAGCAATTCCAAACAATTGACCAATTGAGTAACGAATCCGAGCTTGTGTATTAGGCCTTAGAAGAATCCCTGATTTCTCAAAATATACATTGCCCTGAAACACGCTTGTAAAGATTGATAGCGAACTTAGTAAAGTGCAAGAGAAAACTTCAGCACAAATCGGGGAGAGGGGATCCCCCTGAAGAATTCCTCGTTGTAGCGTGAGTGAGATAAAATTAATACCTTAATGAAAGAAGCTAAAGTGCACAAATGACAAGTAAGACAAAACAATGCCATAAAAAATCTTAGGAAAGCCTCAAGCAAGAAGCATATGGTAGATGAAAGACCACTCAACGCAATGAAGCGCTTTACTCATATCCAACATAATATACATGAGTTCCTCTTTCCTGGATTTCCTAAACTTCATACAATGGTGTAATTCATAAGCGATAAGAATATTATCCATAATTAACCGACCCGGATAAAGGCCAACTGAGATTCAAGGATTATATAAGGGATGCAGGGCCGGACCCAATTAAAGAGCATTTTAGAAGCTAACTTATAAATGACATTCCACAAACTAATTGGGCAAAATTGGGTAATAAGCTCTTCGTTTTCTAATTTTCGAAATAAGCACAATGTAAGTGTTACTAAAGAAGGACTCAAAGAATTATGAGTAAGCATGTGCAAAATAAGATTAATAACATCTTTGCAAACAATATGCCAATTTCTTTTAAAAAAAATACAAGGCACATAACATCTTTCGTTGAATTACGAGCAGATGATGTACCCCCATCAAAGTATATATGAACAGTGGCATTCGGTTGAAGAACAAGTAAGGGATAAAGGGTCGGGTAGTGATGTTTAAGGGAAGGAATTAGCATCCCGAAAATCTTGCAAGGTCTGGGTTGTTGTTGCAAGCAATACTTGTGAGTATGTACGAACACCGGAGAAGATAATTTTATTTCGTCGAAACCAGATTAAGTGGTCAAGAAAAACAAAGTATTATGCTATATTTAAGTCATCGAGGAGCAAAATCTCTTGAAACTACAAGTCGCGTAGATGCTGTCAGTATCAGACGATAATTTCATAAATTTCAGTTGCTCGCCAAATTGATGAGGAAACGGGCCCCTTGAAGAAGAGATGCACTAAAGAGTGATCAGGCGGTGGGCATAAAGAACAACGTGGTTCATGATGAAGATGACGGCAAGCTAAGGCGTTAGACAATGGCAAGAATTAGCGCAGCATCTCCAAGGAAAATGTAAGATACGAGCTGATAATTTAAGCTTCCAAATTCTTCTCCAAATGAGTTTCGAGCAATAACTACTCACCGAAGGAGTAGGTGCAATAATATCTTCAGAAGAACCCATAATAAAATGATACGCGATTGGACCGAAAAGTTACCAGAATGGAGATAATATCACATCCAACTGTCCGAAGAATGGTGATTTTTCAGAGAAATAGTGAGAATCACATTAGCATTCAATCGGTCAAAATTTGTCTAAATTAATAGCTCATTGTAGAGTTCAAGATCTAAATCAATGATGGAGCTGACTCAGGCGTCTTACGGGAGGCCTGATGTAGCAGATCTTATAGGAAAGTGGGGAGGCAAAGACACCAATTTGTCATGGAAGAAGGTTGTTGTCTCTCCATTGCCCATGAGCCTTCGACAACCAAGAAGAATAACACAATGACCAGCCATAATACGGTGCCAGGTAAACCTGGAATGAGAACCAATAGCAGTATGTAACACAGACATGGAAGGGTAGTACTTGGACTGCATGATGCGGGCAAAGAGGCTGGACGGAGAAACTAAAGAATCATATGCTTGCTTAAACAACATGGCAAGTGGTACGCGATTTCCGTGTGTCGCTACCAAATTAATTAGTGTATATAAAACTACACTTATCCCTATCCCACTACTCTAACTAGTAGAGTGGTAAGTAGGAGTCGAATCCACCAGGAACGGTTGAGCAATATTGTCTTGATATGCCAAGCGATTATGTATTACAAACACAAATAAACTCGAATAAAGAAAGCAATAAAGGTGGGGGATTTGTTTGTCAAGTTAGAAACCACTATTTAGCTATGATCAACTAAGCTAAGATTCAATTAACAAAAGATATCAAGATAGATAAACCGATTTTTTTTATTTTTAATATATGATTTAAGTATCTACCCTTGATCGAGTATCCCCTTGGTTCCAACGAATTACACAACTATTATTGATGCCCAATGGAAAGCATTTCAAGTCCCTATTTCACGACTGCTAACAAGCTCTGGCAACCGTATTATCTCGTAATTATGGCTAATCAAAATAAGCTCTTCGGCGAACCATATCCAATTAAACCAAAATGTCGAACAAGCTCTCTTCAATTTGGCAATCAAATGATAAAAGCTCCAAGATAATGAAACTGATTTGACATAAACCTCGAAAGCTCGGGTTTAAAGGTCGAACTCTACACTATCACCAACGAAACCGCTCGTTGTTTGCTACTAGGGAATCGGAAATCCTACAATTACGGATAGTAATTTCCAATTCTAGCAACACATTCATACACTCCCTAGAGGTTGATCAAGCCAAGAAAAAGCATACAAATATGAGTCAATAACAGTAAATAGTATAAAACACTTGAAATTGCAATCAAATGGTAACATCAACTAGCAATAATCATGTAAACATTGTCACTCAAAGTTTTACATTTGATCAAGGGTAGAAATAAGTGTGCTACTCACCCATGGGAGCTAAAACAAATAGAAAATAAGTAGAAAAATAAAGAAACATGATACTGAGATGGATGAATCTAAAGATGTCAATTGGAGAAGATGATCCTTCAATCTCTTGTCCAATCTTCCTTCCTTGGTGGCTTTGGTGGCTTAAAAATGACTGGAAAGTGTGTATTTCAAAGTCCCCAAAGTAGGTTAATTTCGAAAGGGATGATATATATTATAGGGGAAGAGTTGTTACTTCAATTTAAGGCAAAATTGCGTTCAGGAATTTAAAACAGGGTAAGGAATCTCGGCCGAGACACAAGTGTGTCTCGGCCGAGACGTGAAAAAGGGCTTTCCAGATTGTAAATCGAGGGATAATCTCGGCCGAGATTAGGTTACATCTCGGCCGAGACGTGTAAAGGGGATTTTTAGGGTTTGGGTTATCTCGGCCGAGATTGGGTTTCATCTCGGCCGAGATCTTCATCTCTTTGAAACTTTAATTTTCTCTGGAGAGCTATCTCGGCCGAGATGTCGTACCCGTCTCGGCCGAGATCTTTAATTTCTCAAAACACCAGGATTTCCCTGGAAAAGTATCTCGACCGAGATTGTGCCCTGTCTCTACCGAGATTGACCCCTCAGCCCTGTTCCTTGTTTCTTCGACCGATCCCTCGATTCCGCGATCGTTTGATGTTCTTTTTCTATCCTTTTTCACCTATCTTACCACAAAAACAACACATACGCATTATTTTGCCCATGAGAATACAAAAGCACTAAATACACGTGATTATGCACATTATTGACACTAAAAGTGCCCTAAAGTGCGTGCACGGGATACGTGTACCAGCAAGGTTAAGTGCTTTCAAATTGCAAAAGCCTAGGCCACCTTGAGATTTTTGTTGTTTGAGGACGTCCAAGAGTTCCAGAGAATTTTCCTCATAAACGAGTTATCCCCTCCCCCCCCCCCCCCCCCCCCCACCAATAAGATTTTACCAAATTCTCAAGATTAATAAGAACATGGTCCGGCAACTGGAAGCAAGATATTGTGTACATGGATATTGCTTATATAATAGATTTAATGAGCACTTCTTTACCCACTTTGCTTAATTCTTTTTCTTGCCAACCTACTAATATGTTCTTTAATGCCTGCAAAAATCTCTTGTTTATTCCGGCCAACAATAGAAAGGATTCCGAGATATTTACCATGCAAAACCACTTCAGCAACTCCAAGTAATTTCCAGATTGAATGAGGAATCTGAGCTTGTGTATTAGGCCTAAAAAGAATCCCTGATTTCTCAAAATTAATACATCGCCTTGAAATACACTTGTAGAGATTGATAGCGAACTTAAGAAGTTGGGTCTTCTCTATAGTTGTAACACCAAATAGAAATGTGTCATCTGCAAAGAAAGAGATGAGAGATGACAGCTGCAGTTCGTGAGATTTTAATCCCATGGACGAGCAAACAAATATGTAAATATTGTAAAATGCAAGAAAAAACTTCAGCACAAATAAGGAAGAATGGGCCACCCTGAAAAATGCTCCCCTGCAACGTGAGGGAGCTAAAATTTACACTCACACATATGTGAAAGTCAACAATGTTACATAAATTTCAATAGTTTTCTTAATATTCTATATTTAAGAATTTTTTAAGATGAAATTTGTTTTATGTTAAAGTTTTATTGCAATAATAATAGAAGTAGTTAAAGAGAAAACGTGAAAATTAGTGAACATGAATAATTGCACCTAAATATTTTAAATATTTAAAATCTAACATTCAAGAAATTATTAAATCGATAGAAATATCATATATTTTAAGCATATATAATTACTGGTGAAATGTATTTATCACGATATATAAAATTATAAGGTACAATAAAGAAACAAAAAAAAGAACAATAAATAAATAATAAACTAAGTTGTACTATGAGAATGGTTGAAAAAATTGAACTATGTGAATCATTATCAGATAATTAAATTAAAATATGCAGAAAAAAAAAGTTAGTAAAATGCGAATGTTAATATTAAGTTACGAGCATAAATTAAATAAAAATAGACAATAACTACACTGGAATAAAGTGGGATATAGTCCAAATAAAAAATAAAATGGAAGAAACAACATCACAATGGTTTAAGTACATGTATATAAAAGATTTTTAAATGAATATGCAATGTGCAAAAAATTAGTAGTATTTCACTAAAACTAGCAGGGACGTAAATTCATAAAAATAGTTGAAACGTTGAAAAAAATATATTATATGAACATATACATTGGAGCATATATCTCGATTGAAGATTATGAGACATTATGTATATAGTCAACCCTCCATAAAATAATATTATTTATCTTATAAATATACTATAGTAGGATTTCATTTTAAATCGCACATAATTTTCAAACTTCAATGTAGAATTGAAGAAATAATTAAGCGAATTTGAAATAAGAAATCGTAAATTAATAAATAAATTATACTAAAAGAAGTTATACTTACTAATACTAAAAAAAAAAAAAAAAAAAAAAGGTTTTCATAATAGAAGTCGGATGTTGGACTATGATGCAAGTTGTTGGAAGTTGTTCTTCACATTACAATATGCAAATAATTTTATTTGCAAATTTATGTTCAGATCAGAATTATTAATTAAATAAATTATAGAGAAAGTATGTAAGGCCTAATATTTGTGTGTGTATCTAACAAATACTCAACTTATGGATGTCAATTAATGATGTAATAAGACAAATAACTTTGTATCTTTTGTTCAATGGAAATCTATATCTTCATTAGTATACAGTTTTTCAGTCATCTGTGAGCTAAGAATCAAGTGTGGCTTCACAACTCCTATGCATTTGAATTTACAGAAGTCAGAATGAAGTAAAAAGGAGCTGGAAATAGCACAAAATCAGTTAAAACCGTTTTTGGTGGAAAAAACAGTTTCAAGATCATAACCGTTGTCAAAGGGTGAAGAAACCGTTGCAGACTGATGTTGACAGTTTCCAGATTTTGTTTTATCTGTTTTTCTGTTTTAAAGCAAATGAATGGAGTTAGTCGGTTTCTGAGCTACATACATGATATATATACACATTTGTAACCACTCAAGAGCTCTTAATTGTAGAAACTAGAGAGATACAAGAGTTTAGAGAAATAGAGCTAGAAGTAGTTTGGATTATTTCTCTTGGAAGCTTGATTGTATAATTCTCTTGTAAACAGTTGAGTGTTAGTGAATTGGTGAAGGCATTGTCACCCGTGGATGTAGGTTTCACAAACCGAACCACGTTAAATCCTTTTGTTCTGTTTTGATTTTTAGTTTTAGATTCATTTTTCATCTTGAAATCATAAGGTGTGAATCTTATAGTTGGAGTGAGTTTTGTGTCTTGTTCTTGATCAATTTCTGAATCTGGATTAACAAGTGGCGCCGTCTGTGGGAAGAGACGATTCCTGGAGTTGAAGAATATTTCAGAATGTCGATTGCAAAGCTGGAGACAGAAAAATTCACAGGTAAGAATGACTATGGACTATGGAAGCTGAAAATAAAGGCACTGCTTGTGCAACAAGGACTCTCAGCTGCTTTGAAGGAATCCAAACGTGGCTCCAGTAGCAGTGATCCAGGAAAGGAAATAGAAGATGATCCCAAGAAAACTGATATTGATGAGAAGACCCTGGAAATACAAGAAAGGGCTCACAGCATCATCATTCTCTGCCTCTCAGACAAGGTTTTAAGGGAGGTGGCAAGGGAAACAACTGCTATTGGAGTAATGAGGAAACTGGATCAATTATACATGGAAAAGTCAATGACAAATAGAATTTTCTTGAAGCAAAAAATGTATGCATTCAGGTTTTCAGAAGAGAAACCAGTTGAAGATCAGTTAGAGGAGTTCAACAAGACATTGGATGACCTTGAATCTGTTGAAGTGACCATGGGAGATGAAGATAAAGCCATACTACTCCTGAATTCATTACCAGCATCTTTTGATCATCTAAAAGATGCCATGCTCTATGGCAAAACCACCACAGTTACATTTGCTTCTATACAATCTGCATTAAGATCAATGGAAATGCAAAGACTAACCTTAGAAGGGAGAGATTCTGTTGGAGAGGGTTTGTTTGCAAAAAGGGGGAAATTCCAGAAAGGAAAGAAAGTGGCAAGTTCTGCAGATAACAAGAAGGTGCCAGGTCAAATTCAAAAACCAACTGAAGGGAAGGAAACCAGGAAGTGTTTCCATTGCAAGAAACCAGGCCATCTAAAGAAAAATTGCTATGAATTTAAGAAGAAGAAGCAATCCATGAAAGCAAGCAGCTCAACCAACAACAATGCTGACACTGTTGAAGCCATAAATGAAGATCCACAAGTTTTGAACATAACTGAGTCTAATCCAGAATCACAGTGGATCCTTGATTCAGGATGTTCCTTCCATATGTGTCCAAAACTATCCTGGTTTGAAGATTTCAAGGAAATAGAATCTGGAACAGTGATGCTGGGGAACAATGAACTCTGCCCAGTAAAGGGAACAGGTGACATCAGACTAAGGTTCATGATGGTTCAATCAAAATACTGAAGAATGTCAGGTATATTCCTAATCTGAAGAGAAACTTAATTAGTCTTGGCACTCTAGAGACTAGAGGATGCAGTTTTAAGTCAGAAAAGGGATATTTGGTGGTTTGTAAAGGAAATCAAGTGGTCATGAAGGGCATCAAGAAAAATAGTTTATATTATCTTGATGGAGAGGTTATGATAGGTGAATCTGCTATGGTCTCAAAGACAGATTATGATTTGTGGCATGCCAGACTAGCTCATGCAGGGGAATCTAATATCCAACAGCTAGTTAAGCAAGGTTTAATAAATACCTCAGGAAATTTGAAATCTGAAAAACCATGTGAAGAATGCATATTAGGTAAATCCAAGAAATTACCATATCCCACTGGCAAGCACACTTCTCAAGGTGTGTTGGATTATGTTTATGCTGATCTGTGGGGGCCATCTAGAACACCAACTCTAGGTGGAGGAAGGTTCTTTCTCAGCATTATGGATGATTACAGTAGGAAACTATGGCTGTATGTATTAAAGGCAAAATCAGAATGTTTTGCACAATTCAAAGAATGGTGTGCTGCTGTTGAGACAGAAAAGGATATTAAACTCAAGTGTCTTAGGACAGATAATGGACTGGAATTCATGTCAGAAGAATTCAAGAGTTTCTGCAAGAACAAGGGAATTAAAAGACACAACACTGTCCCAGGAAATCCTCAACAGAATGGAGTGATTGAAAGGATGAACAGAACAATATTGGAAAGAGTCAGGTGTATATTGAGCTCTGGCCTGGAAAAGAGGTTTTGGGGTGAAGCAGCTGCTACAGCAGCTTATCTTATCAATAGAACACCATCTGCTGCTTTGAATCATAAAACTCCAGAAGAACTCTGGACTGGGAAGCCACCAAGCTATTCACGTTTGAGAGTGTTTGGCTATAGAGCTTACTCTCATGTTAAGAATGATAAACTGGAAGCCAGGGCAGTAAAGTGTATCATGATAGGATATCCATATGGAATAAAAGGATACAGACTGTGGTGTACAGAGCCAAACTATAAAAAGATTATTGTGAGCAGAGATGTAGTATTCTGTGAAGAAGTCCTACCATTTAAGAAACAGCAAGATGGAACAAAGCTGGTTCTGAATAATCCCTTAAATGTTCCACTTAAGGTGGAGTCACCTAGCTCAGAAGCTGGATCTGATTCAGAGGACTCAGGTGAAGAGGATAATCAAGATAGGGACTCAGAACCTCAGAGCTATCAACTCATCAGGGATAGAGGAAAGAGAGTTATCAAACCATCAACAAAATATGCTGAAGATTATCTCACAGCATATGCCTTAATAACTGCTGAAGAAGAAGTAGAATTTGCTGAGCCTAGAAATTATACAGAAGCAATTACAAGTCCTGACAAAGATAAATGGATCTTTGCAATGCAAGAAGAACTTGAATCACTGGAAAAGAATCAGACCTGGGTGCTAGTTCAGAAACCTGAAAATCAAAAGTTGGTCAGCTGTAAATGGATTTTTAAGAGGAAAATTGAAGTGACTGAGACTGAAAGGGTCAGGTTTAAAGCTAGGCTGGTTGCAAGAGGATTCACTCAAAGAGAAGGAGTGGATTTCAATGAGATATTTTCTCCAGTGGTGAAACATACTTCTATTAGAATTTTATTGGCTTTGGTAGCTCAGTTTGATCTTGAGTTGGAGCAGCTGGATGTAAAAACAGCTTTCCTGCATGGTGAGTTAAAGGAGAAAATTTATATGTCTCAACCTGAAGGCTACATACTACTTGGGAATGAACATAAATGTTGTTTGCTTCAGAAATCACTTTATGGACTAAAACAAAGTCCTAGACAGTGGTATTTGAGATTTGATAGTCATATGAAGGTCATTGGATTTGAGAAATCAAGGTATGACAGCTGTGTCTATTTTAAAATTGTTGGAAAAGAAGTAGTGGTGTTTCTTCTCTTGTATGTGGATGATATGCTAGTAGCAAGCAGAAGCATGTCAGAAATTTCTAAAGTCAAAGAATAATTGAAAGCAGAATTTGAGATGAAGGAGTTGGGACAAGCTAAGAGAATTCTTGGAATGGATATTCTGAGGGATAGATCAAAAGGTCTCCTGTATCTCTGTCAAGCAGATTATGTCAATAAGGTGCTCAAGAAGTTTAACATGCATGAGTGTAGAACAGTATTAGTTCCTCTTGGTCAGCAGTTCAAGTTGTCTGAACAACAGAAGCCCAGAAATGAGGAAGAAGTCCTAGAGATGAGTAAGATTCCTTATTCAAATGTTGTAGGAAGCATTATGTATATCATGATATGCACAAGACCAGATGTATCTCATGCTATCAGTGTAGTGAGTAGATACATGTCCAATCCTGGAAAGAGTCATTGGGAAGCCTTCAAATGGGTGATGAGGTATCTTAAGGGAGCAAGAAGTTATGGAATTGCATATCAAAAACTGGAAGGCAGTAAGGAAGATGCAGTGCAAGGATTTGTAGATTCAGATTTTGCTGCCAATATTGATTCAAGAAAATCTCAGACTGGGTATGTTTTTACATTATATGGGGCAGCAGTTAGCTGGAAATCAATGCTACAACCTGTGGTAGCATTGTCAACAACTGAAGCTGAATTTATTGCTTTAACAGAGGTAGTAAAAGAAGTTGTTTGGATCAGAGGGATACTTGCAGAGTTTGGCATAAGACAAGAGGTTGTGAAAGTACATTGTGATTCACAAAGTGCTTTGCATCTAGCAAAACATCATGTGTTTCATGAGAGATGCAAACACATAGATGTTAAGCTACACTTTATCAGAGATATTGTTGATAAGGGAGCTGTAAGCCTGGTTAAGATCAGGACAGAAGAAAATGCTGCAGACATGTTAACAAAAGCACTACCTCGAGACAAATTTCAATATTGTCTTCAGTTGGTAGGCATTAAACTGGTTTAATCAGAAGATATAAGGAAGCCCTTAAGTGACAAGGGCAGGTGGAGGTGTCTTTGGTGTTCAATTCATGGATGAAGGGTTGGATGTGTTGGATGTTTGATAGTTGAGAAGCCAAGGTGGAGATTGTGAGCTAAGAATCAAGTGTGGCTTCACAACTCCTATGCATTTGAATTTACAGAAGTCAAAATGAAGTAAAAAGGAGCTGGAAATAGCACAAAATCAGTTAAAATCATTTTTTGTGGAAAAAACAGTTTCAAGATCATAACCGTTGTCAAAGGGCTCAAAACCGTTGTCAAAGGGTGAAGAAACCGTTGCAGACTGATGTTGACAGTTTCCAGATTCTGTTTTCTCTGTTTTTCTGTTTTAAAGCAAATGAATGGAGTTAGTCGGTTTCTGAGCTACATACATGATATATATACACATTTGTAACCACTCAAGAGCTCTTGATTGTAGAAACTAGAGAGATACAAGAGTTTAGAGAAATAGAGCTAGAAGTAGTTTGGATTATTTCTCTTGGAAGCTTGATTGTATAATTCTCTTGTAAACAGTTGAGTGTCAGTGAATTGGTGAAGGCATTGTCACCCGTTGATGTAGGTTTCACAAACCGAACCACGTTAAATCCTTTTGTGTTGTTTTGATTTTCAGTTTTAGATTCATTTTTCATCTTGAAATCATAAGGTGTGAATCTTATAGTTGGAGTGAGTTTTGTGTCTTGTTCTTGATCAATTTCTGAATCTGGATTAACATCATCATTTTCTGATATATTAATGATGCAAGAGTATATCTATATTGAGAAATAAATAATAATTAGAATATAACAACTTTATATATATAGTAGAAAATTTTGTAAGAATAATACATTATATAATGGTATGTCGTTTTTATGAATCTTTTAACATTATTATAACGTGCTTTGTTAAACTAAGATTATTTAACCTTTTTTTCCTCGTTTATGACTATTTCTTATTTTTATTTGATTTTGGATTGTGTCTGCTCAATCGATTAAATCTTTCATATTTTTATCTGACACCGAATAATCTAAGAAGTTGTACATGTATATATATATTACCATGATTAATAACTACATTGAATTTTATTAGAATAACCAACCAATATCACCACACAAAGTACAATTATTTTATTAACACATTAATTTCTTTTGATTATATATATATATATATATATATTAATTTAAAATCAAATTCGATGGTTATATATAAAGAAAAAATTAGATATTGTTGATACTGCATTCCATGCATACAGGTACGTGCCGACGAATTTACCCTTTTACCCGGCGCTCAAAAGTAAAACTGTACGAGGGCTTTATTAGTCATTTCGTGCTGCTGCGGGGACCAGCTTGCTACTATCTCTCTCTCGTGCGTGTGGTGTGTAGTGTGTGCACAGCAAAAGTGAAATATTAACAGTGCCATTTGCAAATTAGTACCCAATCCATCGCCATTCTTCCCCTCACAGCTTATTTCACTCTCGCCTTCCACCATTTTCTGTATTCATAATCTTACATCAAATAAAGCCCTAAATCACAACCACAAAACACTGATCGCTCATAACTGCTCACTGTTTTTCTATACTAAAAACTTCTCACCAGCTCTGCAACTGTATTCATCCAAGAGATATCGTCTTCAGTTTCTGGTTTCTTCTGGACGCTGTTCAATCAAAAGGTAAAATGTTTTAATGTTTTACGTTTATCTCCCTCTTTCTGATTCTAACGACAAATGTTCGGCATGCAATGTAACTAATTTTCTTTGAAGAAACTAGGGTTTTCTTCTGTGCATTTTCATCCTTAAATCGTTCTACTTTTCTGGCTTTGATTCCGAAAATTGTATCTTAACTTCACACTTGTGATTATTCGGCTACGGATTCTTCTTTTGTCATTTCAACGATCGCAATCTTGAAAGTCGAGAACTGTAAATATTGTTTTCTCAAGTTTCTTCTCTCTTCATGAGCTGTTTTTTTTTTTTCTTTTTTTTATTATTTTAAAGGTTTTATTCAAAACTGTAAGCGGAAGAACACGTTGTAGATGAATCAGCATTTGCAGCCTTAAGGTTTTTTTACCTGCTTGTTGTGGTTGTATGAACGTACACATGCTTGAGGTGTGGTACTGTTCGTAGCTAGGGTACATAATTAATTTCTCTGGTTTATTGTCTGTTTTGATTTCTATAACAGTGTTGAAACCCTTTCTGTTTTCCAGCCGCAATATTAGCTTCTTACTAGAATTGGAAATTATTCATTTCCACCGTTTTTTTAAGAACCCTAATACACCGCCCATTTCTTGTTTCGCATCATCATATCGTTTCTAAAGCTTTATCATTGTTTTCTGTTAACAGACCATGTCGACGGAGATATACTACAGAAGACGCTCCAAGAAAGTTCATCAACCCTCCATGGTTTCTCTCTCTCCCTCTCTCTAACCTGTCAATTTTTTTCCATGGGTGCGTATCAGAAAAAGTGAACTTTCACTATCTGTTATTTGTGCGGGGGGTGGGGGGGTGGGGGTGTCTAACAATCTCTCACGCGCTCTACCATGTGGAAGGAAAGAGTACTAAAATTAGTAAATTTTGCATTAAATGTTTTCTCACGAAGATACCCTAAATAAAAAAACCAAATCTTTTGTTCATCATTATGTTTAACCGCATGAGCTTGTCAATTATTCATCTAGAAGGGACATAATCAGAATTTTCCATTTCTAATTATAAAAAATGAGGTATAGAATTTTTCCGTGTGGCACACATGCACAAGACAACACTCTATGCTCCCATTATACACGCCCTGTGCGAAAATTCATGCATATATGATCAGATAGAGTTTTGATTACATATAGACATAGTACACAAAAAAGACACCAACATTAATTCCGGTGCAGGAAATGGAACAGTACCACCAGAAAGAGGTGGTGCAAGGCGGCGTCACTGCCACAGACTCGCCAGTTTCACGACCACTGCACCACGTACCACCTCCACCTGCGTGTCCTCTCCTGCTTCAAGGTTGAGATACGTGTATTTATACGTAATAGTACACTTAGTATTTCCTTCAAATAATTAATTTGTATTTTTTGAAAAACAAAAATTAATTGCGCAGAATCCCATCTATTGTTCTCCGACAATGATGGAGGTAAATCCCGGATGGAGAACTGTATCAGACCGGGTTTTCTCTACGAGATTGACCACACTTATTTGCCCCCAAGAACCCCGGTTCAACTCAGGTCCATCCGAGTCGCTTTGGTAAGAAATTTCCAAATAAATAAATCTCGGCAACTTTTGAATTCATGCAATTTATGTAATGTTTTTTTTTTTTTTTTTTTTTTTTTTTTTTTGTTGGAATATTAGGTTTGCGAGAAGACGGAGGTGAATGTAGCTATAAGTTACCCAAGTATGGAGTCATTAAAAGCGTTTTTCGACTATAGCACAAGAAGGACACACCCAGCATTGGATGAGAGATTCGTAATGGCGTCAGCGCTGGCTAACAAAGTGCTTATTCGGTTAATCCCGGAAGAGATCCTGGCGGATCAGAAGCGTTTGGTAGGGTTCTGGCTGATTGATTCGAGGCGATCCAACGTCGGTATTAAAGAGAAGAAGGGGAGTTATCTGTGTGAGGCGCTGAAAGGGAATGGCATGGTGAGATGGGGAATGAGAAGGCAAGTGAAGTATCTGGGTAGGCATAGGGAGGTCGATGGTGTTGGTCAGAACTCTTCTTCGAGCTTCGTGAGTGGAGCTGAGGGGTCCCAGATGGAATTAGGAGCTGGTTTTTATGAAAGAGATAAGTATATTGAAGAGGAGAGAAAAGGAGGTGTTACCGGTGATGTTGGAGAAGGGGGTCAAGATGAAGATATGGAGGAGAAAGGTGAGAGAGAAGAAGAAGAAAATGATGATAGAGAAGAAGCGGAAGAGGAGGAAGAAGAAGACGAGGAAGAAGAGGATGAAGAAGAAGAAGATGATGATGATGATGATGATGATGATGGAAGCAAGATTAAGGGGAAGGGTAACAAGAACTTGAAAAGAAAGAGGTACTCTTTCAGAAATTTGAGTGTGAAAAAAAGTAAGAAAGAAAAGGTTGACATGAAAAAAAAACAGAAACAAGTTCAGAAGAAGAGAAAAAAGAAGGGTAAAATGGGGTCAAAGGAAGCACTTATTCAAAGAGATCCAAAGGACCGTTGGTCTGCTGAAAGGTACTCTTTAATATATACAAGTATATTTTTGTTGCTTGATTCATAGACCGAATATATTGAGAAATTAATATATATTAGGTACAAGCTGGCTGAGCGAAATTTGTGGGAGGTGATGAAATCAAAAGGGGCAACAGCTGGGAAGCCGATTCTGAGGCCTCAGTTGAGAGCAGAAGCAAGAAAGAGGATAGGGGATACAGGTCTGCTTGATCATTTGCTAAAGCACATGGCAGGAAAGCTTGCACCGGGTGGAGGAGATAGGTTCAGGCGGCGGCACAACCCGGATGGGGCAATGGAGTACTGGTTGGAAAGTGCTGATCTTGTTAACATAAGGAAGGAGGCTGGGGTGGCTGACCCCTACTGGGTCCCACCACCTGGTTGGAAGCCTGGTGATTCCCCTACCCAGGACCCCGTTTGTGCTAGGGAGTTGATGCTTTTGAAGGATGAAATTTCCAATATTAAAAGGTGGTTGTTACTTATCGCGCCTGCCTTTGATTTTTAATATGTTGCAGAATTCGTGTTGTTTAATGATTTTTTTTAATAGGGATTTGGAGGTGATGGCAACAAAGATGCAACTAGAGGAGGAAGTTGCAAGGTTGAGGAGGTGAGATATGTATATATATTATATTTTGTGTGTGTGTGTTTTTTATATAGGTATAATACGTAATGTGTGTGTTTGTATATATATTATATATTGCAGGGAAGTTGATGAAATTTCATCCAAGAAAAGGGAAGAGGAAAATGAAGGAATGAAAACATTAGAAAACAATGGGTGTGATATAGGTCAAAAGCTGGATCTGCTTGTTACTTCATTGGAAGCCTCGAAATGTGATCAATTTGGGGATTCAAGTGTTTCAGTGGTAGTTCATTTTGTTTAGTTTGTGGCAGCAAATTTATGATTAGTATGCTGTACTAAAGTCTCATTTAATGTGGTTTTTCGTTTTAGGAAAAGTACAAGGAACAACTGATGGCCATCTCTGATTTTGTCAAGGAAATAGAGGTATATATGCTTGTATTAAATACACAAGTAGTATTGATGCTTTTGTTTTGAGATCTACATAACTGACTGTGCCATTATGTTTTGAAGTAGTAAATGAACTCGGAATGCTTTTATTTCAGTGTCGTGTGCTGAAATTATTCCAAATAAAGAATGACATAAATTAGCAAGGTAGATTAGAGTTTGACCGATTTGCTGCTGGCCTATCAGTTATTGGATTGGAATCGGACATTCTTATTGTTGTTTGGTCCCAATAACTGGCTCTAGGAAATTGAAGATAAAATTCATATTAGATCACCTTTGACTTTTTAAATATGGTTTATGTTCATGACTGATTTGATTTTCTATGATATCAGTCTAGTGCGAAGTTGAATATCATACAATTCTTGAAGTTGACTGTTTTTCTTTGTTAATGCCCAGTTTATTTTAATAAACATTCTTACACTACTAATATGGTAATTCTGAAACAGGAAAAAATGGGGAAGGTAACAACACCAAAAGTGGTGGAAAAAGAGGGTGCTTCATTAATGGAGGTGGCAGATAAAGTGGAGGAGAGAGAAGCAAAGAGCAGCTGCAAAGTACAAGCATTAATGGCGGAAGAGAGAGAAACAAGAGTAGAATCTGCAGCCAAGGATGAAGAGGGAAAAGCAGCCAAGATTAAACGGCTAAAAAGCGGTTTCAGAATCTGCAAGCCACAGGGGACGTTCCTTTGGCCTAACATGGTCAAAGACAACAGCAGCAGCAGCATGACGTCATCAGCCCCCCAAGTGTTTGTCCAGGTTGAGGTTCCCACCCCACCTTCCGTGTCCTCCTCCACCGCTCCTCAGCTCTTCCACCACCTCTACCAGCCGGTGGTGGTGAAGCCGCTGGCTGAGAAACGCGCCGTCACCGTCACCGTCTCCACCTTGTCTAAGACCCAAGACTTTGAGGCCAAGAACTATTCCAGCAGTGCCCCCTTGATGGACCTCAATGATGCTCCTCCCAATCTCAATGCCATGCCCATGCAGGTATATAAATTAAATATGGAACATGGGATTGGTTTTTTTTTTTTTTCTTCTGTGTGTGGTGACATTGTGATTTAATTGCAGGAGTCAAATGTTACAAGGGGAAGGGGGTGGGATGGTGATGCAGGCCATGGGGGAAGGGATGTGATGGGGTATGACGAGATGAACGCTTGCTGCTGCTCCTCGTCGCCGCCACCGCCACCACCGGAAGTCAGGAATTGGTTGCGCTGTCCAGTACTCTGAGATCTGCTTCCGATGATTCCAGCCATGGTTGAACAGTGACATGCTATTGCTATAGGCCACTAGCCTTTCAAGGTTTAATGCATACTATATGATATATCCCTTTGCTTATTATATAAATATATAAATATATATATATATAGAGCGAGAGAGAGTTGGCTTATTATGTGAGTCTGAAGCTCAAAGGTAACCTCATGGAATGTTAGAATGATTTTAACATTTATTATCTTCTATAGTTTACTCGAACACATTCCATCTCGTATTTTTTCATAAGTTCCTTAATTGAAAGCGGTAATGTGCCGTTAAAACATGAAAAAGGAAACATTTCTTTCAATATTTAGATGTATTTGCTATTTAAAATTTCAAACTAGGAATGCACTTCAGTGTTTAATATTTTCACAGAAAATGGTCAATTTCCAGTATCATTTTTTAAGTTTCAGTAAAATTTGGGTACCTTTTTAGTCCTAAAATATGAATCATGCTTTAAAGATATTATTTGTCCTAAAATAAAAGTTCAACTTCAAAATTCAATAGTATTGTTAACCACAAGTTTAAAGTAATTGAGCAATTAAATGATATCTGTAAATAATTATTGTGTGAATTTTACATTGATCCGAGTGAGCAACATGCAGTTTCGGAGGCCGGAAATTGTCCAACAGAGTTGTACTAAGAGGATTCTGCACGCCTTTTATAGGGTCTTTGGCGCTTTTGGGATCATAAGTAGCATTCGCCTAGTGGGCTTTAAGCATTTTGAAATGAAGGGAAATTATAATTGCTCGCATTTTTTTAAAGTGAATTTTTAGGGTGTTAAATGTTTAAAAGAGAAAGGAGAAGAAGAAGAAGAAAAGAAATCTAAAAGACTTGTTGGAATGTATAAATAAAATAAGATTACGAAGCTTTACGGTTTTTAGTAATGCAAATGATGGAGGGTTCAATGTAAATAATTCAACAAATACATGATTTTATTTCAAAAGTAAATTGCTTTCTAATTTTTTAGGACAACTCATATAGTAAGTAATATATGTATTAATATCAGGGTTTAACTCGATTGGTTCTTATCCCTACTGTCTATTCGTCAAAAGGTTTGTATTTACATACTAGTATCCCCATCGTGCGATTTAAATATCGTAAGAAAAAATAATTAAATCATCGAGCATAATAATTAAATAATTTATTTTTTATTAAATAAAAAATATTAAATTATTTAATAAATTTCTATTTTATTAATAAAATTTATTTATTTATTGTTTTTTGCAACGCGTATTCAATTTGCTTAATCCACAATAGATATTCAAATCTAAGCATAATGATCGATCAACACACAAATAAAAGACCATGAGAAAAGATTAATTTGATATATTTTACATAAAAAGATAGAAAAGAACTGAAAAAATATTAGCCTTTTATTTTATTTTATTAGATAAATCAACCAAAATTGTCACCGAATTTTTTCTATATAGAAAATTGCCAAAAAAAAAGAATAATAATAATTTGGAACTAATTTTTGGGAAGATTTTATTTTATATATATATATATATATATATGTATATCTTTTATACTAGCGATTTAAAGCTACCCAATTTTAGAAAGTAAAATGGGTGGAAAAATATGTCTAATTTTATTTATTGGGGGTTCTCTTTTATTATAGGGAAAAAATCATTTTTAGTCTTATATGTTAGGATTTGTCCAGAAAAAGTCATAAATGTTCCGAAATTTCAACTTTAGTCAAATATGTTTTAAAAAATGTCCAATTTAAGGACATCAGATGTCGACGGCCACTAATTGTGCCAGAATATGCGCAGGTGACTCAATAAATTGGGGATTTCAGGTAAAAAAGTTAATGTGACAGTTCTGAATCAAGGTATAACAAGGGCGAAAATATCGGTTTTTATGGAGATATCGGTGTTTCAATTTACGGAGATTTCGGTGAGATCTCAATTAATATCGAAATATCGGTGCAATTTTCTGAAAAATATTAAAAAATATATTAAAAATCTGAAAATTTAACATGATATTTTTACAATTATTATAACAAACTCAAATACTTATACGCATATTAAATTTGATAGAAATAGATTTATTTACAACTAATTCATAAATATAAATAATATAAACAATAAGTGGCAATATAAAACACTTTTTGATATTTTTTCATACAACATTACTAACTATTAGTACGGAAATATTATTTTAAAAATTCGAAAGTTTAACAAAATATTATAACCAACTTTAACACATAAATTCATCTTAAAATTATAATCAAAACAAAATATTTTAGAAAATACATTTGCCAAGTATAATTATAATAAATTGAAAAAATTTATACAAAACTTTCGATTACTTATTCAATTTTATGGAAATTTTAAGATATGAGGAGACAATTCTTGTTTATTTGATTTTAGATGAATAAATAATTATATAGATATTACGTGGAGTTTAAAATAAGATGTCAACTTGGTCTAGTGGTTAGAATTTGGAGTTCTCTTCAATGGATCTCCAGTTTGAATCTCACTCTTGCATTTTTGAGAATGAATGCTTCCTTCTCCAGGCCCAGGAACGCGTATCGCGAGATCATGCATTCCGCTCTTCTCCAGTCGGATTGTCGCGAAGTGATTTCTCGCGAGATCTCGGTGATATTCCAACAAAACGCAATTACCAAGTCGATACGACATTCCAACAAAACGCAATTACCAAGTCGATATTTTCATCAAATCTAAATTCACATCACCGTTAGACTTTCTGGAGGAAAATAACTTGATATTTTGGGTTTATTTAATTAATTGCATATACACCTGGATTCATAACTGTCACATTAGTTATTTGATCAGAAACCTCCAATTTATTGCGCCGCATGCGACACAATTACTGGTTGCATCCAATGTCCTTACATTGAACATTTTTATTGAAATTAAAATTTAATTTAAAAATACCAACTTTTTATCTAAACAAACTCTACTAATAATAATTTTGTTGATTATTAATATATATAATGAGATTAGAGGAGGGGTTGATACGATATATATAATCGTAAATAGGCGCACGCAATAATGCAGTCACTGTGATACAACGTTGGTCTGCGAATATCCATTTATTTGTTGTGTTTGTGCCACAACTCCGGATCCTCATACGTATTCATAACTTGTTCCACGTATGTAATAACACTCATAATAATTAATTTTACTTTCTCTCACTTGTTAGGTTAATTGCTCTGTCATGTAGCATTACAATTTATAATTCATGATTTAAGTGTGAGGCCTAGTCTTTTTATTTTACTAATTAGATTATACTCTCTTCGTCCCCGTTAACTTTTTCTATTTTTTCGATCTGTCTCACTTAACTTTTCACACTCTTAAAAAGGAAATTTCTCTTACAATCTTCACCTTTAAAAAAGTCAAAGAAAAAATAAAATCTATTTTTTCTTAATATCTGTGTCCGGTCAACTATGAAAAGTTAGTTGGAACGGAGTAAGTACATTTTATTCTCAGTTGGTAGGATACGGAATTAGATATGATAAAGTAGGCATCTCAAAATCAATTCGTCGCGCCCCGACCCGCTCCCACCTGAAGTTTTTGGGACAGGGCAAAATTTGACCCGATCAAGAATGGGGCAGGGTATGCCCCACCCCGCCGTCTACAAGTCGGGCACGGATCATGTCTGTCGTCCCATCCCGGCCCACCCCGTATATATGTAATATAATTTTTAAATATATATTATGCAATATTATATAGATATATCTATCTATTACTAATATAAAAGTGCTAATGTTTCGTCTTTTCTTGTGATGCCTATTATATCCTTATTAAGAATTAAAAATAAGGGTACTTAAGTAATTTAAAATAATTTATGTTTTCCTTATTTGATTATAAGATATATATATATATAAGCGTGTTTATATCTATCTATCTATCTATCTATCTATTATTATTATTATTATTATTATTATTATTATTATTATTATTATTATTATTATTATTATTATTATTATTATTATTATTATTATTACAAAAGTATGAATTGTTTCGTCCTGTTTTTTGTTTCGTCTTTTTTTGTGATGCCTATAATATCCTTACTAAGTATTAAATTTAAGGGTAGTTAAGTAATTTAAATAAATTATGTTTTCCTTACTTGATTATAAAAAGTAAGAGTCCTTTTATATTAAAAATTTCTCCTAAAAAATTACATGCTTAAATTTTCCTTCTTCTACGCGTTCAATACTTTGAATTTTGAAATAAAATCAATTTCGTATTAAAGTAGATTTAAAGACCTTTCCAGTGATATGTTATTTGCATATATTTTAAACAATTGTACTAAATTATATTATTATTTAAGGTATGGAATAAAGAAAAAAATGAATTTATTGATTTTTCTAAAATCTTATCCATAACTATCATATTTTTACTATTCATACTGTCAATTTTTTTAAATAATAAATTTTACGGAATAATCTTAAAACTTTTATAATACATACTTTTAATTTTAATTATTCTTATTAAATATATAATATAATATTTTTACATGTCAAATTCATGTAATTGAGCTGAACAACTAACATAATTTAAGCTCTTATACTTGCATATAATGTGATTACATATTAAAAATCATTTTTATAGAATAAGAAGATGAAAAAGTT
This sequence comes from Ajuga chamaepitys, assembly GCA_958295605.1. Classification (NCBI taxonomy): domain Eukaryota; kingdom Viridiplantae; phylum Streptophyta; class Magnoliopsida; order Lamiales; family Lamiaceae; genus Ajuga; species Ajuga chamaepitys. Next base: position 73,331,930 of record OY282495.1, read on the forward strand.
ATATAAATAGACAAATAAAAATATTGTCTTTTCTTAACACTGTTAATTTAAGCTATAAGGTCATATTACAAAAATGCAAAGTCTAAAATACTTGAATAAAATAAGGGAATAGTGAGTGAATTTTTATGATAAATCTTATCATGCATAAATATTAAATATAATAAAAAAATTTATATCTGAATACTCATGTTACTTCACTATAATTTGTAAATATCAAGTCATTGTAGTTTTTTTAAACATAAAGTAATTTCATTAATGGCTGCTTGAATCGGTCAACACTAATTGACATAAAAGAGGTGGTGCATGGGACAAACAATTCTTTTGGCACTATAAATATTATTTTACGTCATATCCAATACAATTTCTGTCCGTGGAAAGAAGACAGTAGATGTCTAATATCAGATAATAAAGGCATACATGCACATACACAGTTCGCATCACCTATCGACGTGAATATAGTTAGTGCTGGAATCTCCAATAATACAAAACTTGGGAACTCCAGTATCAGAGGTAAGTCGAACCACCTCACGAAGCTCAAGAACTTTAGTATACTTCAGATCATTGCTATTTATAAATTGGGCATCCTTAGAGCAAGTATAAATACCAGCAAATGAGGAGTTATGAGCAAATGATGTACCCCCATCAAAGTATATAAGAATAATGGCATTTGGGGAAAGAATAAGCAATGAATCAAGGGTGCGGCTATGATGTTTAAGGGAAGTAATTAGCATCCCGAAAATCTTGGAAGGTCTGGGTTGTTGTTGCAAGCAATACTTGTGAGTATATACGAACATCTCATAAGACAATTTTATTTCATCGAAACCAGATTAAGTGCAAGGACAACAAAGTATTCTGCTATATTTAAGTTATCGATGAGCACAATATCTTGAAAATACAAGAGTGTAGTTGTTGTTAGAATCGGAAGATAATTTCATAAATTTCAATTGCTTGCCAAATTAATGAGGAAACGAGGCACGTGAAGAATAGATGCATTAAAGAGTGATCAAGTGGTGAACATAAAGAATAACGGGGCTTATATTGAAGATGACGATGAGCTAAATTGTTGGACGATGACAGAAATTAGAGCAACATCTCTAAAGAAAATGCAAGATACAGGCTGATAAGCTTTGAAATTCTCCTCCAAATGGGGTTCGGGCCATAGGACTAACCGGGAAGGAGTGGGTGCCAGTAAGATCTTCGGAAGAACCCATAATAAAAAGATATGTGGATCGGACCGAAAAGTTATTACAATGTGAATAATATAACATCCAACGATCCAGAGAATGGTAATTTTTTAGAGGAATAGCGAGAATCAATCAGCCTTCAAGAGGTCAAAATTGGCACGAACTAAGAGCTCATTCCAGAGTTCAAGATCATAATCGATGATGGAGCTAACTTTGGCGTCTTGCGGGAGGTCTGATGTAGTTGATCTGATGGTAAAACAGGGAGGCAAAGGAACACATCTGTCATGAAAGAGTGTTATTGTCTCGCCATTGCCCATGCGCCTGCGACAACCAAGAAGAATAACACGATGATTGCCATAATACTATGCCATATAAAGTTGGGGTAAGAACCAAGAACAACATATAACACAGACGTTTTACTAGGACTGTATGATTCAGGAAAAGAGGCTGGATGTAGAAACTAAAGGGCGCCATGCTAGCTTAAGCAACATGGCAAGGTTAAATATTTTTAAATTGCAAAAGTCTAGGCCACCTTGAGATTTTGCTTGAGGACGTCCCAAGACTTCCAACGATTTTTCCTCGTGGATGAGCTATTCCCCCCCCCCCCCACCACCACACACACAAAATAAGAAAGATGGTTCGACAAATGGAAACAATACATTGTGTACGTGGATATTGCTTATATAATAGATATAATGTGTGCTTCTTTATCCGTTTTGTTTAATTTCTTCTCTTACCAACCATTTGCAAAACTCTATTCTTGATTATGTCCAACAATAAAAAGGAACCGAGATATCTACCATGTGAAGCCACTTCAGCAATTCTAAATAATTGGCAGATTGAGTGACAAATCTGAGCTTGTGTATTAGGTCTAAAAAGAATCCCTGATTTCTCATAATACGTTACCCTGAAACACTCTTGTAGAGATTGATAGCGAAATTAGTAAGATGCAAGAAAAAACTATAGCACAAATAGGGGGGAGGGATTCCCCTGAAGAATTCCCCGATGTAGCGTGAGTGAGCCAAAATTAATACATTAATGAAGGAGGCTAAATTGCACAAATGACAAGCAAGGGAAAACAATGTCATAAAAACTCCTAGGAAAACCTCAAGTAAGAAGCATATGGTAGACGAAAGACCACTCAACTCAGTGAAAGACTTTACTCATTCCCAACTTAATGGACATGAGTCCCTCTTTCCCGGATTTCCTAAGCTTCATACAATGGTGTACTTCATAAGCGATAAGAATATTATTCGTAATTAATCGACCAAGATGAAAGCTGACTGAGATTCAAATTATAAAAAGGACGCAAGGTCGTACCCAATTAGAGAGCACTTTAGAAGCTAACTTATAAATGACATTCCAAAACTAATCGAACGGAATTGGGTAATAAACTTTGATTTTCTAATTTATTAAATATGCGCAATGTAAGTGTTACTAACAGAAGGACTCAAAGAATTATGAGCAAGCATGTACAAAACTAAATTAATAACATCTTTGTCAATAATATGTCATTTTTTTTTAATACAGTATTCATAACATCTTTCATTAATTACGAGCAGATGATGTACCCCCATAAAAAATATATGAACAATGACATTCCGGGGAAGAACAAGCAAGGGATAAAAGGGTGGGGTTGTGACGTTTGAGGGAAGGAATTAGCATCTCGAAAACCTTGCAAGCTCTGGGTTGTTGTTTCAAGCAATACTCGTGAGTGTGTACTGACATCAGAGAAGAAAAATTTATTTTGTTGAAACCAGATTAAGTGGGCAAGAAAAATAAAGTATTATGCTATATTTAAGTTATCGAGGAGTAAAATCTCTTGAAACTACAAGTCATGTATATGCTGTCAAAATCGGAAGATATTTTCACAAATTCCAGTTGCTTGCTAGATTGATGAGGACAGGGAGCCTATGAAGAAGAGATGCACTAAAGAGTGATCAGGTGGTGAACATAAAGAACAACGGGGTTCATGATGAAGATGACGGCGAGCTAAGTCATTTGACGATAACAAGAATTAGAGCAGCATCTCCAAAGAAAATGTCATATACGGGCTGATAATTTAAGCTTTCAAATTCTCCTCCAAATGAGGTTTGGGCCATAGCTAATAACTGGGAAGGAGTAGGTGCCAATAAAATCTTCGGAAGAATCCATAATAAAATGATATACGATCGAACCGAAAAGTTACCAGAATGAAAATAATGTCACATCCAACGATCCGAAGAATGGTAATTTTTCAGAGGAATAGTGAGAATCACATCAGCATTCAATAGGTCAAAATTGACCCGAGTTAACAGCCCATTGCAGAGTCCAAGATCTGAATCAATGATGGAACTAACTCAGGCATCTTGCGGGAGGCCTGATGTAGCTGATCCGATGGGATGGGTTTAGGGTTTAGGGTTTAGGGTTTAGTTTAGTTTAATTTAGTTTAGTTTTAGTTTAGTTTAGTTTAGTTTAGTTAAGTTTAGTTTAGGGAACCCATCTGTCATGGAAGGGGGTTGTTGTCTGGCCATTGCCCATGAGTCATCGACAACCAAGAAGAATAACACGATGACAGGCCATAATACAGTGTCATGTAAACCTAGGATGAGAACCAAGCGTAGCATGTTACACATACGTGGAAGGGTAGTACTTGGACTGCATGATTCGGGCAAAGAGGCTGGATAGAGAAACTAAAGGATCGTATGCTTGCTTAGACAACATGGCAAGGTTAAATGCTTTCAAATTGAAAAAGCGTAGGCCACCTTGAGATTTTCGTTACACTCACACATTTGTGAAAGTCAAGAATGTTAGACTTCAATAGTTTTCTTAATCTTCTATATTTAAGAATTTTCTAAGATGAAATTTGTTTTATATTAAAGTTTTATTGTAATCATAATAGAAGTAGCTAGGGGGCAAACGTGAAAATTAGTGAAAATGAATAACTACACCTAATTATTTTAAATATCTAAAATCTAACATTCAAGAAAATTATTAAATCGATAGAAATATCATAAATATATTTTAAACATATATAATATCTGGTGAAATGTATTTATTACGTTATATAAAATTATAAGGTACAATAAAGAAACAAACAAGAACTATAAATAAATAATAAACTAAGTTGTACTATGTGAATGGTTAAAAAAATTGTACTATGTGAATTAGTATCAGATGATTAAATCTAAACATGCAGAAAAATAAAGATAGTAAAATGTGAATGTTAATATTAGCTTACAAGCATAGATTAGATAAAAATAAATAAGAACTACACTGGAATAAAGTATGATATAGTCAAAATAAAAAATAAAATGGAAGAAACAAAATCAGAATGGTTTAAGTACATGTATCTATAGATTTTTAAATGAATGTGCAATGTGTGAAAAATTGGGAGTATTTCACTAAAACTAAACAGGGAAGTAAATTCATAATAATAGTTGAAACGTTGAAAAAAATATATTATACTAACATATAGATTGTAACATGTATCTCGATTGAAGCTTATGAGACATTATGTATATAGTCAACCCTTTATAAAAAAAAACATTATTTATCTTATAAATATACTATATTAGGATTTTCATTTTAAATCACACATGATTCTCAAGCTTCAATGTAGAATTGAAGAAATAATCAAGTGAAATTGAAATATGCAAATGATTTTCTTTACAAATGTATGTTCAAATTAGAATTATCAATTAAGAAATTATAGAGAAAGTATGTTAGGCCTAATATTCGTGTGTGTATCTAACGAATTCTGAACTTATGGATGTCAGTTGATGATGTAATAAGACAAATGTCTTTGTATGATTGTATCTTTTGTTCAATGGAAATCTATATCTTCATTATTATACAGTTTTTCAATAATTGTATAACTTTATTTCTAATATAATAATGATGGCGGAGTCTATCTATATTGAGAAGTAAACAATAATTATAATATATCAAACTTTATATATATAAATTTTGTAAGAATAATACATTATATCATGGTATGTCGGTTTTATGAATTTTTTAACATTAGTATAACGTGTTTTGCTAAATTAAGATTATTAACCTTTTTTTTTTTTTCTCTTTTATGATTACTTTTAATTTTTATTTGATTTTGGATTGTGTTTGCAAAATCGATTAATTTTTTTCATTTTCTTTTTCTGGCACTGAATAATCTAAGAAGTTGTGTATATATATTACCATGATTAATAACTACATTGAATTTTATTAGAATGATCAACCAATATCACAACACAAAGTATAATTATTTTATGTTCACATTTTTTTTTTTTTGATTAGATAATAGTAAAAAAATAGTGATCACGTGCAACGCACGTGCGTATTGCTAGTATATATATACACACACAAAAATACAAAATATATATATGTACTTAGAATATAAAATTGTATATATAATATGTTATACATATGTCATCCTAATATATTAAATTATTACTAGAGTAAATTTAAATAATTAAATTTCAGTTTTTTTTAGCGTAATTAAATTCCAGTATTAATTATTAAATTTAAAAAAATTAAAAAAAATTAAACAAAGCTTATGCAAACCTAAAAATCAAAATCCTATTGACTTCAAAAAAAAAAAGTAAGTCTTTTAACAAAAAGATAAGTTTAAAAGAAAAAGGGATGGAGACGGGACGAGACGGGGCGGGGCAGACCGTGGCGAGTACGGGTGTAAGTGAGTCGATACAACTCGCGAGCCACCCGGGATCGACTCGCAAAAAGATTGAAATCGACTCGAGAGAAACAAGCCAAGCTCGAGCTCGAGCTACTCGAGTAGGTGTCGAGTTCGAGTTTGAGCTCATTAATACTCGGTTCGACAGGCTCGCGAGCTTAATCAAGCTTATGTTAAATTACTAGTTTACCCTTTAAAATGACATAATTATAGATATATTCTAATTCTATAAGGTCCACATTAACAATGATTTATAGTATCATTAATGTTTTCAATTTAAATGATTTTTATATTTTATTTTTGCATGAATCGATTCGAGTCGATCCCGAGCTCAACGAGTTTATACCGAGCCGAGCTCGAGTTTGAAAAAAATAAACTCGGTCGAACTCGAGCCTGAACCCTTATAGTCGAGCTCGAGCTCGAGCCTGCCGATACTCGGCTCGACTCGACTCATTTACACCCCTGATGGCGAGGCACGGGGCAGGCCGTGGGGCGTGCAGGACGGATCAGAAGATCCAAAAATCCGATCTAACTCACCCCGTTGACATGCCTATGACAAAGCATTAGTTAAGAGTCATCCACTTTATAAACCATTAAACCAGAGGTTCGAAGCTATGGAAACCTTAACTAAAATAAAATTGTACATGCATTAATTGATATCTGAACCCAAGGTGGAGGAAATATGATGTCTCTCCAACCAATGGGCTACAAATATAATTTTTTTTTTCCTCCTGAACTATATTTATATGTGATATATCTGCCCAATTAAAAAGAAACAAATTAAATATGTTGGGGAAGGTTCGAGCTTGCGACTTGCCAAGGGAAAAAAATTGATTTGGTCTCATAACTTTTTAACTTTTCTGATTTTGTCTCATATTTAACTAATTTTTCAATTTAGTCATGTACCTATATCAATTGCTCAATTTTAGACCAATTTTGACCTAATTTTGACCAACTCATCGGAAAAGGCCATGTGTCTTCCACGTGCATGAAAAGAAAAAGACAATAGGATGACGAGAAGCGTTGATGCAGTGAGTACGGGTTTCACTGGCTCGGTGGTTGCGTGCCGTCATAGCTGCGCCACTGAATGGGCCGATCTGGGCAGCCGCGCAAGAGAGGACGTGTGGACGGTGGTGATGCGCCTCTGGGTCAGGTCGCACACCGCTCTTGCCCCGCCACCATGATGCCCATCGTTGCAACTTGTCGCCGAAGGAGAGCACCGTGTGTGTGTTGTCGGAAGAGGAGGAGATCAAATAGGCAGCCAGTTCTGCAGCTTCTTCGAAGTGAAAGTGAGATGAGAAATAATGTTTTATTCTTTTAGGATTTGTTTAATTTAATTTTTCCTTTATTTTGTAACACAAATTTTGAGTTTTTGTTGTTTGTTTTATCAAATGATTTGTTGAGATGGAAATTTTCTAACATGAGGTGTAAATTTATGTATAAAAGAAAAAGAAAAAAACAAAAGCCACCTCACAAATGCGGCACTACGTGGCATAAGTTGCCGAAACTCCCTGATCGGCGCTGGCACGTGGCTTTTTCCAATGAGTTGGTCGAAGTTGGGTCAAAATTTATCCAAAATTGAGCAATTAATAGAGTTACAGAACTAAATTGAAAAAATAGTTAAATATGGGACAAAATCAATTTTTTCCCACTTGCTAACAAAGAAGTCTTGTAATGCTAAATGTTAACCAATGCATTTATTTTAATTTTTTTGTTTAGATCTATCAAGCTCAAAGTTTTTCAAATATTTATAGATTTATTAAACATTTTTATTAATATCTCTTTTTGAAAATCACAATAAAAAATAATTACAATAGGCTGGAATTCGACGGGATCTATTGTGGAATCGGAGCCAAAATTGAACTGAAATATGTGGTTTAAGAATCGGAGAAGAACATTTGTAAAAACTGGATAGGTTAAAGATAAGGTTCTTCATTTTAACAAACCATGAATCAGGGATTCTGAAGTATAAACCGACAGTTCTTGAATAGTGGTTAAGTCTATATGGATAATCGAACTAGCAATAGTATAACCTAAATTGTTGACCAAATTATAAGTGATTTCTTGATAAGATATTGATATTTTTTTTTGTGAATACTCTAAGCGAAAGCAATTTAACTCACAATTGGGGAATAAATCGAAAAAATCCTATGATGCAAAACATCCAACTGAACTTATAGTAACGCGTAGAAACAAGAAGCTACTTGAAAGTGGTCTTTCTGGAAACAAAATACTATTGTATAACTTTTCTATTAGCCCATTTTTTATTTTTTATTTTTGTTGTGACCTATCAAATTGGGATTGGATTAGATGAATTATCTATATCTATATCTATATTATACATATATAGGGAGAGAGATATGTATACATATAGAAATGACCAAGTACATTACTTATAATAAGTGGGTTTTTTCTTGCTGAGATATTAAGTTTACTAAAATTAGACCATTTGAATGTTAAAATTGCTAATTTTCAAACGATGTAATTCCGGTTGAACGTATTTCTTGAAATTTCTGTCAGTTCCATGTAGTTTACAAATTTTAAATTTCAAATGTTGGCATTTGAAGTTTCACAATACACATCTCAGTATAGTATTTTCATCATCTTCCTTTGTTCGTTCTCAATGTAATGTCACGTTATATTTGCCTTTATCTTTTTATGTTGGTTAAAGCTTCAAACATTTATTCTTTGCGAACATGTTGCAGCCACGTGTAAACATTATTTAATTTTATTTTTTCAAATTTATAGATATTCTCCCAGTGGTATAATAATTTAGTTATTTTATAATTTTTGTTTCCAAAAGTTTAGTTTTTTTTTTTTAATTTTAACAACCTATTTCGATGGTAACTTTGTACAAGGAAGAAACATATGTTCTGCTGACCTGAATAAGGAAAAAAGAGATTGGGTAGTGACAAATACTCATTTTAAGCCCATAGCATATCCTCAATTTACATTAAATACTCTATGTGTTGAATTTGGAGAACTCGGTGGAAATCCTTCATCTATTACTCTCCAAGATAGATATGACACTATCAAAATGAAGAACCCAAGTCACTACTATAAATGAATATGGATGTCGTTAAGATGTTGGTGGGCATCATGTAAAAATATAGAGTTTATGTAATAAAAAATGGGTCGCATTTTTTAGTTTTAAGAACATAATAAAGTGGAGATCTAATGGTTGTTAAGTACGAGGTAGAAATTTGCTATCCGTAGACATATTCTCAACTAACACTGTTTTTAAAAAAGGATTGAAGAAAGCAATCTCAAGTAGTTCGTGTTTGTTACTGGAAGTGAAGGAGCAGAATGACACATGAACAATAAGAGACGGTTTCACGTCGACCTGATGACTCCTTATTGTTGTTAACATTCAATATTAGGTTTTAGTTTACTTCGCAATCCCATTTTGTTTTTAATGTGTTTTGTTAGTACTTCTAAATTAATTGTACGCATATGTTTGATGCATGTTTAAATTTTTTGGTTATAAATTTTTTGTTATTTGAAACATATGAATATCAAATTCGTTTAATTGATAGATATCTCTCATTAAGTTTGAAAATCTCAACTAATGGTTATATCTTTTAAAGTTTGTCATTCAAGGAATTCCAAAAAAAGTTATATACACAAAATATATTTCTTAAGTTATTAAAAATTATTGATTAATTGATTTTATTAAATACAATGAATTCAGAATTCACCATAATTAGAGCATATAAGCACACATATATTGTGACTGCTTTAACGTACATAGAAACACGCTCAAATCAAGAAGGAAAAAATGGAAAAAAAAAATAAGAAACAAATACGTAATCATACATACGCATATGACACAACTCAATATTGTCCTTTGCACTCACTTCTCTCATTATGCACTGCAAAAACTTTGGACATATAATATATGGAAAGTTATACTATTCCATGTACCACTCCTTTAATGTGTTATATAAAACACATTTTTTATAATTTTATATGATTTAAAAAAGCAAAATGTAAAACTATTGATTTTCCAAACATTTTCACATGGAACACCCCCAATGTGTCAGAATGTTGCTCAAAGGTATTATAAAGAATAGACCTTTTATTTAGTTTTGAAATGTTTGAATTTTTAAATACAAAAGAAAAAATTCCCTATAAGACACAACAAGAGGGCCAGAAAGGAAAAGTCCTTTGGGCCGGATTTTCTATCATACATGATGGAAAGTGAACCCATGACAATACATGAGGCATTGTCCAGTCCAGATGCTCCTCTGTGGAAAGAAGCAATAAACAATGAAATTGAGTCCATTATACAAAATCACACGGGGGAGATTGTAGATCTACCACCAGGTTGTAAACCTCTTGGATGCAAATGGATCCTAAAGAGGAAGTATAAAGCTAATGGATCAATCGATAAGTATAAGGCTAGATTGGTAGCCAAAGGGTTCAAACAAAGAGAAGGTTACGACTTCTTTAATACATATTCCCCTGTTACGAGGATCACTTCCATTAGAGTACTCATTGCTATTACAGCATTGCATAACCTTGAGATACATGAAATGGATGTGGACGGCCTTCCTAAATAGGGAATTGGATGAGGAGATATATATGGAACAACTTGAAGGGTTTGTTGTGTCTGGCCAAGAAAAGAAGGTGCGTAAACTTGTTAGATCATTGTGTGGACTCAAACAAGCACCTCTTAAATGACATGAAAAAATTGACACAGTGATGCTCTCTAATGGGTTCAAGATCAATGAGTGTGACAAGTGTGTCTATATAATAAGCGCACTCCAGAAGATTATGTGATACTGTGACTATACGTAGATGACATGCTTATTGCAGGAAATAATCATGACTCGATCGTGAATACTAAGAACATGTTAAAGCGAAATTAACATGAAGGACATGGGACTAGCTGACGTCATCCTAGGGATGAAAATTTCTAGAACTTCTGACCGGATTTTCCTATTACAAGCTCATTACATTGAGAGTGTATTGAGGAAATTTGATGCTTATGACGTACCCCAGCTAACACTCCTATAGATGTCCATCTACACTTAGTCAAAAATAAAGGAGACCCAGTGTTCCAATTGAAATATGCAAGAATTATCGGAAGTTTGATGTACTTAACGAATGGTACGTATCCTAATATAGTATATTCAGTTAGCAAACTTAGTAGATTTACAAGTAATCCTAACAAGGATCACTGGAAAGCTCTTATGAGAGTTTTGAGGTATTTAAAATATACCATGAGTCATGGAATTTTTTATACAAGATATCCAGCCGTGTTGGAGGATACACAAACACAAATTGGATATCTGATATAAAAGATTCAAAATCCACTAGTGGTTATGTCTTCACTATAGGTGGAGGAGTCGTGGCTTGAAAATCCACTAAACAAACTTCCATAGCTCGTTCCACAATAAAATCGGAGTTCATTGCATTAGATAAAGTTGGTGAAGAAGCAGAATGACTTCGAAATTTCCTAGAGGATATTCCCGGTTGGTGCAAACCAGTGCCTCACGTGATGATACACTGTGATAGCATATCTACTATAGCGAGGGCACAAAACCACATGTATAACGGTAAGTCTCGACACATAAGAAGGAGATATAATACCGTTGGATATTTGATCTCAAGTGGAGTAATCTCCATTGACTACATAAACTCAAAAGAAAATATTGCGGATCCACTAACAAAAGATATTGGTTGAGCTCAAATGTATAGTGCGGTAATGGGAATGGGGCTAAAACCCCACACATTAAAGGATGTTCATAGTGGTAACTCGTCCATGATGAATGGAGGATCCAAAGAACTTGATTCAACGAGACAACTAAGCTTTGAAGCACTCAGTATTGCACTTGAAAATTACATTTCAAGCTCATTCTCGATTCCGCTCAAGTGCTAATTGTGCCTGTTTGGTACAAAAAACCTGATGACGTGTGGTGAGGGTAAGCTTGACAACTTTTAATGATTCTTATACCTTCGTGGTGGGGTATTTCAGGGTACCTTTAATAGGAGACCACCTATGTAAGTGTGAAGTGGGGCCGCTTCGAACTGAAAAATGTAATATTTTCAGGACACACTTATGAAGTTTTAAAGTCGTTGTATCTTGGAGGCGATTGTTTTGATACGTATTGCACCTATGTACGTGGCAATATCGTCTTACGGACATAGAGTCAAACTCTAGCCTCAACTTTGTTTGTAAGAGTCTGAATTTATTTCATCTTCGTCTATACACATTCACTTCTGAAATCTAACAGAGAATTATGTATTTCCTACGTGGGTTCAATGGAATGAAATAAATTCAAATCATAATTTTATGTATTTTAGTAAATAGGTATCATCTTAATGTATAACTTGGATAACAAATGTTATGCTAGTGTTGGACTAAAAACTGAAAAACAAAGACCAGCTCTAAACATGTATATGTGTACTCTATATGTATATTTTGGTTGAAAAGAGATGTTTACTTCATTATTGCTCTTATTAGATTTTCGGATAGTCTATTTTTTTCTTTCTTTCTTTCTTTCGTTCTTTCTTTTTTTTTTCTTTTCTTTCTTTCTTCTTCTTTTTTTTCTTTTTTCTTTTTTGCAGCCCCTAACCTCCATTTTTGTGGCCTTTTCTCGAAGTGAGTTGCCAAGGGAAAGGTAGATTAACAAACAACCATTTTTCTCTACTTTAGCATAGATTCACATCCAAATTTAAGGTAATGCATCTTTTTTTAAGAGAAGGGAACAAATGAGCATGAGCACGGAATTTGCTATACATGGTGAGCTTTGGGCATATAAGCTTCCATTGTATACGATTTGAAATTGGAATCAAGATGAATTTTCCCTTCCTTCTTATGCAATATGAATCATTTGTTATCAAGTGAAGTGAAAATGATTTAGACTTTGGTGCTTTTGTGTCTGATAAAGCGCAATCCGGTATCCAATAAACTCAGCGAAAATCAATGCAAGGAATACGAAAAAAACACAAGATATACGTGGTTCGATCCGGAGATCTACGTCCACGGGCTGAAAATGGCACCTGCCGAGGTGTTTTCTTGCTTCTCGTTTCGAAATTACACACTACTGTTTTAGAACACAAAGAGCCAACCCTAATTCCGAGTACAATTCTCCTACTTATACTACTCAATTCCAAACCCTAACTAACTCCCTGTAATCGCGCCTATTTCCGTTGCATGGAAGTTGAGAGCAGATCGTGGGCCTAGAATCGTGGGATACGCCGCAGTTGGGCCACGCCAATTGGGCCACACTATTTGGGACGCATGTTTCTGGGCCGGTTACTGGGCTTATCCTCCTAGGCTTAGTTCCTCGGGTCGGGTTGATTTGGTCCGGAGTGTCGACCCGATCCGAGGTTACTGGGTCATACCTATCAGTGTCAATACCTACTAACGTTAGTAACGATGGTGTGTCTTTGTTTATATGATGTCTTTTGACATCTTACTCAAAAATTGGTATGCATCTGCAAATCCTTCTATAGCTAGTTTCTTTTGTGGTCTGAATAAGATACCGGTTGCAACTGTTCCTTTTAGAAACCTAAGAACTCTCTTCCATGCCTTCCAATGATTCACAGTAGGAGAAAACAAAAATTAGCTTAGCTTGTTAACAGATAAGCTATTTCTAGTCTTGTAAATGTGAGACATTGTAGTGCTTCATCTGTAATTCTATATAATGTGGGTTGATCAAACTCAAAACTATCATTTCGTGACAGTTAAGACTAGTACAGGTAAGAGTTGGTGCTAGTTTACAAGTTTCCATGTTTGTATGGAAGAGAAGATCTGTAATGTACTTGGATTGAGTAAGAAGTATACCATTTGAATCTTTATGAGCTTCAAGACCAAGAGGTAATTAACTTCTCCCAAGTCTTTAAGGGAATTTTTTTTATTTAAAACTTGAATAAGAGCAGTAAACAACTACCTGTAATCAAAATATCATCAACATAAACAAGGATCATAAGAAATTCTCCCTTTTGATTTCTGGAGAACAAGGAATTATATAAGCTTGACTTTGGAAACCAAAGAGACTAAGAAGCATTTAAACTTTTCATACCAGGCTTTTAGATCCTTTTTTAGACCATATCATGCCTTTACTATCTTGCAAACATAACCTGGATTAGTGGAATCTTCAAAACCTGCAGGTTGAAACATATATACAGACTCTATTGACTTACCATGTTAGAATGCATTATTTATATCTACTACTTGATGAATATGGGCTAACCCTTTAATACAGCTAGAGTTCATATTATTCTCATTGTAACTGGTTTGACAACTGGACTGTAGGTATTAAAGAAATCTACCCCTACATGTTATTCAAAACCTTTGGCCACAAGTCTTGCTTTTAGTTTTTCTACAATACAACCTTTCTTGTGTTTAACTATAAATACCCACTTACAAGATATAGGATTCATGTTATCAAAGTAAGTGCATCAAGACCATAAGTGTTGTCCTGAGGATTGTACCCTTGTAGTGCATCAAGACCATTTTCAAGACCTGGAAAGTTTTGATCACACCTAGAGTAGCATTTTGCAGCCACGTGATTGTTGTTGCCACACAATTGACAAATGACCCTGGCTCCTCTTCAATAAGAACGACCTTTTTCCCCTACTCTTTCCAAAGTTTCCGAATTTCCATGCTGAGAAGCTTGATTCTTGAAATTCTGATTAGTATTTTACTTCGTGTAGTAAGATTCAAACTCATATTTGATGAGCTTGCACCGGTAGACTGTTGTTGTAAAATCCTCATTTCATATAGTTTGTATCGTTGATTAAACTAAGAGACATTAACAGTCTCTAATCTTGTAGACACACTAACAACAATATACTCGAATTCAGTCCCAAAACCAACTAAAATGTAGAGCATTAGACATCATTTTCCAATATCTTGGCCTACACTTAGTATGTTATTAGCTATGGTTCTCATTTTCAGTATGTATTCCTCAACCGATAAATCACATCTCTTTAGTGTTTGCAGTTGAAAATGTAGATTAAGAAATTTTGTCTTAGATTGTGTTCTGAACAAATCATCAAGCACTTTTCACACCTCCAAAAGAGTGACTGCACATGTGACCATGCCCAAGTATATTGTTAGAGATTAAACTTAGCAATCAGCTTAAAATGTATTGATCCTTCCTATTCCAAATTGAGTAGAATGAATTCCTTCTATCACCACCTCCATTAATTTCAATATGCTCTGGTGGAATGGAATTGGTATTTGCAACCAAAAATTCTTTTAAGTTATGAGCACGAAGCGTGGATAATACTTGTGCTTGCCAGAAATTATCATTTTCTCGATTCAGTCCAGTTGAGATGACTGTGAATGTTAGCAGTTGTGTTTGTCTCAATAGTAAAGAAATCGCAAGAAACCGAAGAACAGAAGAAGCAGCAATTACGAGAGAGAGATGGTATTGACTCTATACCATGTTTGGATTTGAAAGAAAAAAAATGCAATATGCCAGGATCTATTTATTTATACAAAGTGAACAATCTGTCAACTGAGAGAAACTTCTAGATCACAGCTCAACTGCCTAACATCTCAAACAACTCTAACTAATTCTCCAACTATCATAACAATAAAGGCTTCTTGTTTCCTTCATGCACGTGCAACTCTTCTGCTGCTTTGAAATGCATTCTCGTAATATTATCAAAAACGCATTTTTTTCCGAGTTGGTACCCAAAGTAAAAACAGTTGTTCGGTTGCTTTATGTATACACACGGATCTGACGAGTTGCAATCTCAAGTATAATTTTTTTCCGCCGAAACCCACCAAAAAAAAAAAAAAACATTGAACCAATTTGTCACCCCTACACTGTCGTCCAATATTTCTCTCCATCCGAAGAACTAACAAATTACAGATTGATGAACTTCAAGCAACAAAAAAAGGTAAGAAATTTTCCAACAATAAAATTATAAAGAACGGAAAACCACTATTCAACTCAACAGAAGCAGAACCAACAAAACTTGAGAAGCATCAGATTTTGGGGGTACACATAAAAAATTAAATTAAATTTTGACCTTGGATGCAAATGTTTGCTTGAAAATTATGCTTCCGGTTGCAACTAGTCATGTAGGAAGCAATAGGAGAACTTTAATACTTTGGATATCAAATAGGAAACAAAAACATTATTGATGATGTTGGTTTTATATATTGACCCTTACATTTATCCTAATAAACAAACAAATTAAAGCTTGGGATAAATTCTATTTCCATCAAACACATGGATCTTCCTAAAATCAACACATTCAGCCAAAGCCTCTGTTAGCTTCCTCAAATCATCCCTTGTGTGTACTGCACTCAGAGTTACCCTTAACCTGTAACCGACAGAGCCAAAACCACTCTTAGGCAAAGCAATTATAATAAATCACTATAATTGCATTAGAATTAAACCCAAAATCTTCTTTTTTCTTTGATTAGAAAAATTGTAACATCAAAGACATTCCAAAGATGCAACATAAAAAGGCAATCAAGTTGAACAAACCTGCACGAGTTAGGAGGCACTGTTGGAGGTCTGATTGCACTTATGTGAAAACCCAATTTCAACAGATGCCTGTTTCATGAAGATGAAGATGTTAGGTGCGGGTTGCATGAGCACACAAATGGCGAGAGAAAGAGAGAGAGGAGGGGGGTGGAAGGGGGAGAGCGAGTGGGTAACCGGCTAGCTTGCAGAGCCTTGTCTTCGCTCCCCACAACAAGTGAAATGATGTGACTTTCGACCGGGATTCCTGTCAAGGAACGGAAATCGTCCACCCGTTCCAAGAGAGTGGTCCTACGCCATGTTTCCTTAGTTGCCACAACTACAGCAGCTGCATAATATAAGCAAAACGGGTGGTGAATCATGTGTACCCTAATTCTTAACCACAATGAATCAACTCATATGATGTAATACCGAATCACCATGAGTGCAATTAACAGTAGCTATAACAAAAATAATATTTAAATGTATAGCATAACATAGTGGTTATGGACTATGGAGCAAGTTAATAGAGATTCGTTAATCCTAATAAATATGTAGAGAAAAGGAATATCAACCTACATATGACAGCTTAAGAAACCAAGTGCCAGACTTATGTTCACATAAATTTGAAAGACAAACCATGGGCTGCAGCAGCAACAGGCACCGGTGTAGAGGTCGAAAATATAAAAGAACGACCCCTGGATTGGAGGAGCAACTTCCATTTCTTGCTGCAATCCATATAATTGACATGCGTTAATGTTTCTTAGTTTTTAATATACGGTAGTTTAATAAGTATAATGCTTGTAAATGCACAACAACAAAATTTTGTATGGCATGAAACAGGATCAAGGTTGATTTTCTTTATTTTTTATTTAAAAAAATGAAAGGAAGAAAGAAACAACAGAGAAAGCGTGGTTTTGTCACATGATCCAGATATCAACGGAAGTCTTACTATCCAAAATTGGCACCAAATAATTTAAAATGCCTAGTTTGGTTGATTCATTTATAAAAGATAACTAAAAATCCACGGAAATTGTTTGGAGTTGGATAACTTTATTTTAGAATGGATTTCAAATCCTTAAGCTTTTCCAATGCTATTCATGGACTTGACAGTGGTTTCAAATCCACATATTCAAACCCTTCCTAACGAAATGCAATCTCAGCCAAATAAAAGAAAAAATAAGCTGCAGTATATACTAGAAAATATTTCAGGAAGCCTCAGAACTGAGTCAACCTTACCTGCATGCGATGAATCCACCATGGCAACCCGCAGCTTTACTCAAAGTGCCTATGCAAATGTCAACATCAGCTTCACAATTGAACTTTTCGGCTGCACCACCACCTCTTTCTCCACAAACAAATGTTGCATGAGCCTAGAGGTTCAGAGGAAATGAAGAGGGTTTAGCTAATACAAACACGAGACTACGAGGAAAATTGACCCCCACATAAATTATGCAAAAGGCTGTGTGATCAAGATGACATAAAAGCATCCATAAGAAACCGACAGTGTGTTTGTTGATGTTATGTATTCAAGTGAAAGCCAGTAGATTTGCTTAGAAGAACCCAAACTAAAACCAAAGCTAAAGCTTACATCATCAATTACAAACAGAAACCCGTGTTTCTTCCGGAGTTTTGCCAACTCAACCATGGGTGCAAAGTCTCCGTCCATGCTAAATAGGCTGGCAAAATAACCACAAGCATTCAAAGATTAATGAGGTTAGTATCAAAGTTACTTCAATAAAAGAATGGAGGAAGAAACTGAGAAACATTTACACATCAAAGAGTACATGGCACGTCATGTTAATGAAACCATTCTTTGAACTTCTAATCTTTTTCTCGAGGATAGTCAGACAAATTTGACACTTAATTACTGAAGGAGAGGCAAAACTACAAGGATCTAGGACAAAATTTTATTTCTTAATTTGGAGGAAAAATATATCAGTTCATCAGCTACCTTTAATTTAAAATTCCAATGACATAGAAACACTCTGCAGGTTTAGATAACTGACGCATTAATTTGATCCGGCAAGGTATAAATTATCCCATTTTGTCTATGCACTTCAAAAGTAATAATAGACATACTTGCTATTTATATTTCAAGATACAATTGAAGCCTGAACAATGCATTTGAAAGCTAAAAGCATAACAATACTAAACCTCACGCCAAATTTCTTTGTCAAAGAACTTGTGTCTTCAATCACAATCAAATAGGGAAGTCAGAAACCAGTTTAAGACCAAATAAAAAGTACAGAAAAGATGTTCACTTGCAAGCTGTTACACGGTAATCATATTTAACAAGCCAGAAATAGAAAAACAGTTTGGATTCCGCTGCTTCTAACATTATTAAAGAGGAATGGGACATGGAATTATGGACATAGCAGTGCAAAGAACCAGGTGAACACGCTCCAAAAGATGTTGCCTCCAAAACTTGAGCTGTAAGAGAATTAAACTACCAGTAATTGACCAACTCATTATCTTCTCAAAAATATATTTCCTCCAACATTCAATATTGTTATAGCAGATAACAAGAACTCATTATTATTTGAACACTACAAACTAGACTAAAGAATGCATAACCAAGAGAATTAACTGCAATAGTGACTAACCTATCAGTTACAACAACTCTCTTCTTCATTCGACAATTTGACCTGTTGTTAATCCAATGATTAGTGGAAGCATAAATATTGTCCTATATAAAAGAGGAAAAAGGTGCAAAGTAGAGAAAATAAGGTAAACCTACAATAGTTCATCAAGATGGGACATATCACAATGCCTGTAGACAGAAACTACAGCATTTCCTTGTTTCTCAGCAAGGCGAACACCATCAATTATTGATGCATGGTTCAGGGAATCAGAAAAAATAGCAACTCTATCATCTGTTGAAGGTTTACCACCAGCTATCAGCCTGCCAATATTTCCAACTGCTGTCATAAAGGCCATGTTGGCTGAAAAGCCTGTTGGACAAAGAAGGCAATCCTAATATTTTAAATTAGAACAGCAATGAATCAGTTATGGATAAAATAACAATGAAATGAGAGAAATGTAAAAGATGCTGAAGTAGATTCAAACGAAATAAAAGAATTAAAGCATGAATGTCAACTGCCCCTTGGAGTAGAGAGTTTTTGCTAAATCAAGTATCCAATGTCATGAAACATAACTTTATTACTGAGATATTGGCTCCACCCATATACAAGAGATATACTTCTACAAACACGCACAGACATATATAAAGTAAATTAGTACGCACATTCTTAATCAAGAAAACTACGGCGCAAATAAATTAGCCACACAATTTCAGCATAGGATACTTCAGCATCTCTCTAGAGTGAAAGTTCAATCTGAGTGACCGCAAGCAGCTTCTTCGTGGAAACCAAAAGCCAAGAGGAGTAAAATAATTGACTATTTTAGATAAAATATCATGAACATTAGACTAGATATCATACCTCTTTCCTTTTTAAATGTGCCAACGACAATTCAAGTAACCTATGGTAATTGGTGTACCCACAGATCAAAGCAGAACCTCTTGGACCCATTCCATGTTCCAGAGCAGCCTACATAATCATCAAACTTATATAAATACGCATTGATTCAGAAATAGCATCCAAAGATTTCGTTTAGATTGTTGACATTTAAGGCCCTTTGAACATGCCTTGCTAGCTGCATTGCTAACCATTGGATGCGAACTCAATCCTAAGTAATCATTTCCAGAGAAGACAATTAACTTCCTAAGCTTTCCATCAGTTGAAACTGCTTCATCATTAGCTCTTACATTTTCATATAAGACATCATTATCATCCCCTGTAAATTCCAAAATTTGAAAGTAATGGAAAATAAGAACTTTGATAGATCGGCTCTTACACATTCATGCAAGACATCTTTACCATAAATAGATTTCTCTTCTCAAATACGTGCAGAATTTACAGCAGGCATTATATATGCAAGACGTATGGTTTAAAATTGACCGTTCTTTCAATATTCACCAAAGAAATTATAAACATTAATTCTTCGATATCTTAAATTGAAGCTCTTAACCCCCAAAAAGTGCAATGTACACCTAATGCTAAAATTCACAGATGAAAATGTTTGTGCGCCTGAAAACAGAAATGAAAAACAGTATGCCAGGAAGAGGGAAGATTAAACCTGATGGCCGATTTAGTGGTCGGAGAAGAAATTGACAGTACCTGAACTGGGGACGTCGAGGAGCCATTTTTGGAATGTACATTCAGAAATGTTGACTTCAACAGAAGCTCTGTCCCATTGGTGAGGAGAATCGAAAAGTCGTTCATGGCGGGGATCCAACGGAGAGTGTTCAACGGAGGCGGATTGAGTGAAGGCAGCAGTGGGTGGGAGATGAATGGGTCTGAGGGAACGTAAGACTTTGAGAGATTGAAGTTTAGAGATGGCTTCTTCTACCCAGACATCCCAGGGGCAGCAGGAATCTACCTCCATTTTCTCCGCCATAAAGAAGAGAGGTTTATGCATTTGTAAGCTTTTGAGTTGAGTATGGTTTAATGGCAGCAGTTTGACGTTAATTCATTCTCCGCACTCCGCAGTCCCGAGGAATGCACATATAGATATGGATACTACTGTGCCAAGAGTATTTAGGCCCAAGCCCAATGTCACTGTTGGGGTTTTTTTCACGTTTAATTATATTACTTCAACTTCAATTTTTCAGAATTAATCAAATAAACAAATTAAATTTAGGAAAATAAATATTAAAAAGGATTTTGAGTGGTAGAAAATATGATAAATCATAAGGAGTCGTTTTATCACGTAGAAATGTTTTTAATGTGGCAAAACCCATATTTATCATGCCAAACAATATCATGGTATGTTTGTTTATGATTTTAGCTCAGTAGACTTAGGAGATCAAATCTCAATAAAGCATACTCATTAATTTTCTCAGTCAAGTTTAACTCAGCACTCCCCAACCTTAAACAAACATATTCATTGTATATTTGGCTCCTAATTTATATTCAGTTATGATTCTGTTTGGTCGGTTTTGACTAAAATTCAATAGTCAAACTAACAAGATTAGTTTCTAAACATCTCAAATTTTAACCATACTAACTAGAACTTAAAATTTCGAATTAAAGCCCTCTAGATTAGGTATGGATTAACTGGTTTAATCGTCTGAATAATAAATAAATAAATAATTATAATTAATAATATGAAAATAACACGAATATCCTCTAATCTATTAATTGTATAGATTTTATTAAATATCTGGATCAAGTAGATAAAGATCCACATGTTTTTACTAGCACCTTGGAGCCTAGTTTGTGAGGGTTAACTAATGAGATAAGTCATGTAGTAGTAAGTATTTCACTTCTAATTTTTCTTAATCTCTTATAATTAACTTGAGGTGATTTGACATTGAGCTAGGATTTTAGTATTTTATCAACAAGAAAATTCACAGAAAAATGAATTTTCACATTAATTAAGTAGTATGAAAAACTAGAAAAGTTAGATCCTCTAATCAATTAGGTAAATGATAGGTAGTTTTACCCTACCTTGTGTTGGATAATGTCCAAGTAGATTATACACTATTTGGTATGTTGATACGAATTACGAAGCCATTTATTTTTTATTGTATCCACACATTTAACACAATAGTGTGTAAATCACTTTGATATTCCTGAAAGAGATAGGATAGAAAAATTGGTAAAGTTTGCAAACCAAAGTTACGTTTGAGAAGATGGAAAAGAATATGTTGATTTATGAGCCAGTAATTAAATCGTTGTGAACATATATAAAATTTCAGAAAAGCAATAAGTTTGTAGCAAATAGCTAACATTGGAATGAAGACTAATCAAGACTATCCGCCTACCTAGTGCCATTTGCACGTTTTGGTAATCAACAATCTAGGAAGTCGTAGGATAACGTGAAAAAACATATTATTATCATGTGTAGTGTAACTAACAAATTGCACAATGTCAATGAAGCTTTATTTCCACCTTCTAGTTGACAAATGTTCGCCATATATCATTCATATACGAAACAAATTTTGGTAGGTGAAGTTGTACCCAATCTCCTATGCTAAACCCTAAAAGGAGCTTCAACTTTTCTTCCCTACCCTTTATATTACGCACGGAACGGTAATTTCTGAACTCAACTACCAATAAAAAAGTAAAAATTAAATTGAGACTCTGCACTCAAATAACGACTATTAAAATTTATGTCATTAATATAATTTCACAACTTCAACCTAAATAATAAATATAATGATGCAATAGACATGATATTTTTTATTTTCTTCATTTTTATGTGCAATTCAATAATCAGTCTACTTTTCTGTATCGAACTTTTCTTTTAAAAAATAAAAAGAATTACTATCATAGTATGGTTTGAAATATATATTAAATCCTGTTTGTGTGGTGCACTTGCAACAAACTCAAATCTACTAGAAGCAAAAAGAATGCCATTTCTGTAGGCGTGCAACCACAGTCAATGGACAATTAACAGACTCAGGAATATTTTTTTCTTTACAAACCAAATAGGAGTATCAATTAGTAGCAACATTCCCAGATTCGAAGTTCAAATAGAGGTGAAGTTTCTTAATATTGGACTATCAATCAAGGTTTATTAAATCTATTTAAACCAAAACAAAACATTTAACAATTTTGAACATTGCTCTAAATCATCAGTACAAATTTTAACTTAACATCATATAGATGATACCTGTGAAAGGTTTTCCCACATTCCACATAGATTGGCATTCATTTCATTATTGAGATCCCCCACCCCACCCTACGCGCGTATTCTTGCCAAAACAAATCAATCCAATATGATCATAGCAATCTATTGTCTATTTTCCATAACGATCATTACTATATCTTCTTCATCTTAATCACATGTCACACTACTTCTTTACTGTATCAGCAGCACCTGTATCCTTCAATGATGTGAACATGAAGTTGCCCGATAATATGGTCTCCTTATCTACACAGAAGGTAACCAAAATTTGTCAATTGTGATTTACTAACAAAAGTAGGTTTTACTCAGCACTAGTAATAATTTTGGAAACAAAATAAAAGAACAGTTGCTCAATTCCTAATTGTTTCAGTCTCCTACTTCAACTTTAGCAGTACACGCTACATGGTCAATGGCAATACTCTGAACCTCTATTACAGTTTTCCTTTATCTCTTTTTTTTGGGGGGAATGTCTCCAGGGCCCCACAGGTTTAAAAAAATTGTTACCCGCAAAGTTAATCTAATATCAGTTAGCCCCTCCAAGTAAATTGCCCTTGCTCCAATTTAACCCCATTCTTGAGCCAAGTGGATTTGAACAAAAAAGTTCTATTTATAAACGGGGGAAAGTAATCATGATTCTCTTGATAGCTATTTCAGGAAGGTACAAATTTATACAGAAGTCCAGTTTAACAGCATATCAGCTGAAGCAGATTGTGATAGATAGGATCCAGCAAATGACAAGCTATTCTATTTATAAAATAGACAATCTTAAAAGTAAAAAGTTATAAGAAAGTATTCCCATCACAAACAGATATTTCACTTAGGAATGCTGTCTTCATTTTAATTCAAGTTTTATTGAGCTATATGCATTGACAAACTTTTGCAGCAGTGTTCATTGAATCAGTTGAATACTTTTTAACATTTGAAGGGTGGGGAAAGAATATGAAGAGCAAATCTACCAGGATTCTTCTGCTATGATATATATTGTTACAAAGTAACTTAAAATGTACCTGTTAACGAGAGACAAGTCGCTTCCCGACGAATATACCTTGTCATTGCCTATAAAAAAGAAATAACAAAAGATATATGAGCAGTGATGATTTTTATTTTATGAGAGAGAGGAGGGGGGAGAGGGGAGCTATTTAAAGACTAAGTAACATCTTCCACAAGCTGAAGATGAAGTGAGATCATTACATAACCCTCTTCACATTACCATGTAAAGTAACACAGGATCCAGCACAACATGCTGTGGAAATACTGTAAATTACAACAGACGAGACACTCATACAAAGTGGTCTGCCTCAAAGGACTTAAGCTTGTAAGGAGTTCAGATCTTTGAACGTCACATCCATTAACTTTAAGGCTATGTTCACAGGATTGGATAATAAGGAGCATTATAAGGAAAAATTGAACTTTTCGATCCTTCCTTTCTCAACAATAAACTTGTTTTGGAATACCCTCCACTACAATGAAATGAGTTGGACGTCTACATCAGACCAGGTTAAGATGCCAAAAAATAGGAGAAAAGTATAGTTGGAGAAAAGGATACGTGCCAAAAAATAGGAGAACATACACCATGGTCTCAGCAAAGAAGGTTTCGCACAGCAGTGACCAAGAGCAGTGCCACATAAGGCTGCCGGACAGAAATTTCCATGCAGCAATGCACAGGTGCCAAAGTGTTGCAGACATACTGAAAATTTTGTACTGCACTGCCATTTCAGAAAGTTTCACACTGTAGCGCCAAGATTTGAGCGTTTTATTAGTTTAAATTTCTTACATTAAAAGAGGTCACTGTCAGAGTTAACATTTGGTTAGTCTAATCCCAATATCTCATTTCCCTATTTCCCTCACACAATCCATCATTCATTAGACTAAGCATCGTTAATCATCTCACAGAAACCATCACAAAAAACGCGATACCTAATTATAAACACATCGCTCATGCGAAGTTAGTCTACACGCCATTTAACCCTTGGACAGAAGAATGTTGAAATTGACCCAAGATGAGGATAAATCCACATGGAGATTTATAAAGAACTGAAGTTCATATTTGGGAGTTGGTCTCTTAAGTTTGAGTCTTGAAATTTTTCATTTCTTCTCTTCAAGACTTGTTTAGTCACTTGAGGTAGTGAGAGACCCTGATATTGATGAAAAAAAATTCATTTACTCTTTTTATATGAACTGAATCCTATTGGTCCAGGCTAGGCAAGCCAAACTCAAAATTGTGAATTTACGAATTTATTATATGTATGATTAGAATGCTGCTAAAAAAAACAATCAGCATCTGTTACAAATATGCCCCTTTTTTAATGTAAAAGTTGGCTCAAATTAGAAGTGAACCATATTGCTTCATCAAGACTGATACATAGTGTTGGAGCAAGTTCTTGTATAATCCATGCCATGGACTAAAAAGATACAGACATAAGTGATTATGAAAAGTCTACTGGAATATAGAGCTTAATGCACTAGTAAATTGTTAAATCCGTAGGGAGCTACAACAGGTTGCCAATTGAAGGTAAATTTTGTGGTTTGTGAGGCAGAATCACAAACTAAAGATATACAACAAGTCTTATTTTCACAAAATTTGAGTACTGGTCCTAACTATAGAGGAAATTCGCAACGTAGTAGATCAGTAAGCCCTCCCCCTTGATTACAAGCTCACTTAACTCCTGCCTTTCAAATTTTAAAAACTAATTAGCTTTATCTACTTCACTTTCACAATCAACAAGTCTATTGGTCAAATATAATTAAACTCTTCTAATACTATAGCTACATCCTTATATCATGGCCTACCCACATGGTCAAAGATAAGAACTCTCTAGTTAGGTAAGTAAGTGTTGCAATTAGACATGCACCCTTGGCACATGAGACTCGATTCATTATACATTTCTACAAACGACTTGTAGGCTTGCCAGTATCATTGATTGGCTAACATCAAGATCTCTCTTATCACACAGAGGTTTTTTTTCCTTTTGTGCAATATTGAAGTTCATTTCTTTTAGTTGTTGTTAATCCCTTTATTTATTTTTTTACTTATGTCACTATAGCCTAGCTTTATTTTGGAATCTACTATTTGCTAAGAGTAAATTGGTGCATCACTCATTTGGCTTGCCAGAACTTTTAAGGCACGGTCTAAAGATTGGAAAAACTGCGCACAAGTTCAGATTGAATCAAGCATGCCTAAACTTCAACCAATTTGGTAGCCGATGGAATGATGATCACTAACTCATTGCAACTTTCTGTAAGATTAGTGATACCTTCAAGTGTGACAATGTTCCACAATCAAATGGTAAGGTCGAGGCTCCCTTTCACGATGCAAGATTAGACAACGTGATGGTATTGTTCACTGTCAATTAGTTCCATGGCTTCCAATGACGCTATGACATTATCGGCACAATCCTTTAATTACATATCTATTCGATGCAATTTGATAAAGAGACAATTTATGAGGTGAGAGATTAAGAAGTATTCACATCCTGGTCACCCATTAGATACTGGTGGAAACATTTCACAGTGGTTTATCTCAACCTAATTGGTAAATGGTTGATTGAATTATTGCCTGAAACGAGTACCACTATGGGAAAGAAGCTTATGATTTATTGGAGGAGTTTTCTTTCAAGCTATCAATAGCAATACAATAAGATATGAGAAGCAGGCCAGCGAAGGGGCATATGTGGAAACTTTCACAGCCCTTACTTCAAATTGATGCACAAATTGACAACATGAGTGCCTCAACCCTAGAGAGGGATCGGAATAAATGGAGCTGAAAGAGTGTTCCATGAGATACATGCAGAATATTAGCCCACGCGAACTTTGTAAATAAGAGAATATCTAATTACAAGCTAGGAATACCTGACTTTTCTTTAAAGAGAATGTATTCAACAACCACGTATCGTAAATCATGTCTGAATAATGAGCTCAAGAATAAAAGCACAACTCAAACCAGCCATGTATTCTCAAGGCGTATTTATAATTTTTTCGGAAATAGTAAATACCACATCCGCAAGAAGCATCTTCCCTCTTTATTATAATTTTTTCCCTCTCCTTTACTATGTACCAAAATGGAAAATAAATCCCATGATTTGGAACGCGAGCATTTAAAAGAATGAAACAACACAAGATTCACTAAATGTACTAGCGCCCAAATGTATCAGATATTCTGAGAAAATGTATGATATCTAATTGCAGTCATAATTCAAAGATCCATATAAACTCAAATCATCTAAACAAGTGCAAAGATTTATTGCAATGATTTTGAAATTTCAAGAAACACCTAATGCCCCTTTCTCTGTTACTGGACCCTGCCCCTCTTTTGTTATAACTCAAATAAATAACTGGCATGCACGGAGGTGCAGTAATTTGTTTAGAGGATAGTTCGATGATGGTCCTACAGTGCAGCTCACTTAAAATACATGTTAGCAAACATTAAGCCAAAATATGCAGCAAAATACAATATGCGAACTTGCCTGGACAGATAGTAAGGCATCTCCACTTGGTTCCACTGTACCATCATCCGAGAAGACATTTCTGCATCATACATGCAACAGCATTAGACATAACAACATGAACAACTCAAAAATCTTTAATTGTGATATGTGATAAACTTAAAGCCTTAAACTTATGCTTGGCCTGCACCATTTTGCTTGCATAAGCTGCAAAATTACTAATGATTGTTGATTTATAGATTCATAAAGATTTGCCAAAGTAATATTACAAGTTTCATCATTATTTCCATCTTAGCATAACATTTGTGACTTAACAGCAAAAGCTACCCTGCCATATATATTCTTGACCCTCAGTTCTAGAAGTGCTAAAGCCAGCTCCACACGGGCAAGTTGGAGGATGCCAAACAACAGCATTTTCTGAAAATGCCATACCTCCAAATGACTTTTTGAAGCTCATCTTGTTTCCCAATAGCAGCATCATATGCAACGATATTTCCATAAAATATCTTCTCCAACTCTTTCATCCATTTAGATAACAACAAATTTACCTGCACTTTGAAGGTAGAGTGAAAAGAGCTGAGTTACTTAGAAACAATAATACCAGATAAGCATAGCAACAAGTGGTAATCTTGCCGACATATGTATAGAGGCTTTACGTACAATCTTAATAATGTATTCTCAAATTTCATTCCTATCAATTAGTGAATATGCTTTGCTATGCCAATGAACCCTTTGACATAGTGGTCACTTATTTCCATGAACCTAGTGATAACTTATCTTAATAACAATATTTGGTCTCCATAACTTGAATGATAAAGAATGAGGTAGAAACAACAGAAAATTTGGATAACTCACCCCAGCCTTGGACACTCTCAATTCCAGATCATGATTGTATATCTCATATAAGTACTGCCCCAACTCAACACCTTCCTTTCCCTCTTCCTTTAGTCGACGCAAACAAAGCCACATGTGGATTACAAGCAACGAGAAGTTTGTTTTAAATGTCTCCTCCAAGCTAAACACTGCATTCCAAATAGGAAATACTCAATATTAGACACATCAACAATGAAAAAACAACAGACAGGGAACATAAAATGGAGATCATTCAATGATATATGGAAGTAATTGCAGAATCACAAAAAATAAGACACCAATCTGTACAGAAAATGTTGATACTAGAAATTTACTTCAGGTGTGCTCTGCTCCCGTGCAATTAGCAGTGAAATCTATAAACGATGCTAAAATAGGATATAGGAAAACAGAATCCAGCAGATTGAATCTCATTTCTAGGATATAATCAAAACCCACAAAGCGAGAAAAACTGACCATCATATATAGCAGGTCTATCAACTTGATATTTTACACGACGATAAATAGCATTGGCCCAACGAATGTGCTGACTTTGTTTGCTGTAGAATAACATCAACTTCAAGATAAATCGTTTAATCCCCTCATATTGTGGATCTTCAATTCTATATGGAGAATCAGTTGCCAGTGCCAATGAACATGGCTTGGACCAAAACATCTTGTGAAGGGTAACCTAGAAAAACATGTTTGTTTGTCAATCCTACAAGATAAAGTAAGATTATAAAGATCCACACCAGCCAAAGAGAACTAACATATAAATTAAAATTTGTTATATGATTTCATAAAACTAGACACTACAGCAGTCCCTATCCCATGGAGAGAATTGTTCGTGTGATGATGCCAACATAGCAGTCTAGGGCACGAGGCGTGCAGAGGCGCAAGGGCCCTTCTGGCCACAGGCACATGCCTTTTGAAAATAGGTGCAGAAAAATCAAGAAAAAAGTACCAATAGCTAAAGAAATTAATTCCACTCATTATTAGGCTAAAATAAACATTAAACAAGTAAATAACTGCACTCACTTAGAAAAAAAAAAAAAAAACACATGATAGCTGAAAATTCAAATATCAAAACACGCAAGTGACATAAATGATAAGATAAACAAGTTCCTTAATTCAACATAACATGCAAATCTAGCATAACTAAAATTGAAAGTCCTCAAATATGAAGCTAATCTGCCTAATGCCTAATCATCATCACCATCCAAATCATCCTCCTCATTATCACAGTCATAGAACCTTAAATCTTTCACCCGACTCACTTCTTGGTTTTACTGCTTGTGTTCTATTTTTTAATTTCCTTTGAAACCCTAGCTTGTAGACCCCTAGAAAAGTGCTGAGCAACTAAAAATTAAAAAAGAGTATCAAACTTTAACTTTAAAAAAAAAAACGTGTTTTGAAGGAAAATAGAGGGCGTCTCTTCAACACAACATGAGGCGGGGGGGGCACATGCCCCCTGAATGCGCCCACCTCTGATGCACAGAGGCACAGACTCTAAAAACTCATGTTCCTGGTGCCTCAGGCGCACCTTTGACAGCTATGGATGTCATAAGCCTGTTTGTGCAACAAAACATAAATATCTATTTTACCCTGCAGGAACTACATTAAGAAAAATAGTGAAGGTTAAATAAGTGATCAGAGATCCCTTAGGACATGAAAATAGTCTCATATCTAATACAAATAGCATTTCGAACTGTTTTTGGGTGGAAAAACACCATGCTACTCTGAACTTAACCCTATACCAAACATCATCAAGTGATTCCTCTGAGTCATCGGATCTCTCTTATCTTTCTAACCACAAGGGCCAACAAAAGGCTTTTAACGATGACTCCTCACAACACTTTTCCCTTTTGCTAGTAAGAAAACCAAAATTTGCCAGAACTAGAGCCTCAACAGATTCAGGTATTACCCATGAAATGTGTAGCTCATCCAGCACCCAGAAAAAGAGAGAGTGAAGTGCAGAAAAATGGGATTCAGATTCTAGGAATCACATTTACATAGCACGTACCAAATTGGGGATAACAGGAAGTGCTGGAAACTCATTTGTATCAAGTCATCCGTGGGAATTTAACCCAGCATCGTGAGCAAAATGCACAGCGTGGTAGATATCTTTGGGAAAACTTGAAGAAGGATTTGCACAAGAAAGCCGTCAAGGACCCAACGCCCAAGTTTGAAGTCACACTCATACTGTGACAGTTTGACCCCCTCCAACATCTCCAGTAAATAACATAGCTCCAAAATTTCAGTATCTTTGAGGTTACATGAACAACTGGGTTGGGATAAAAGGTTACAGTTGAAGTGAGCAAAGAATGAAATGGGTTATCATGAGTTTCCAAATGGGGTAAAGAGAGGGAGAACGATCAAATAAAGGTTATCCTGAATCCTTCCAAAATCTATATAAACTCCCTCCCCTAATTGGACCTTTGCTGATTTTAGGAAGTCGGTACTCTCTGCAGATAAGGATTTTACCCAGAGTCTTTTTACTGAAAAACAATGACAGGTTCAATATTATGTATCACTGGTGAGCAAAACACAAAATAACTGCAGCGTTAAGCTACATTCTCGAATGTCAAATTGTAGGCTATGCACTTCAGAACAATTAAGCTCAGTCTCTGAAACGTAGATAAAAACAGAAGTGCAGTATTATACTAAATCTTTTCCACTAACAACTCAACCCACATCCCTCGATTAGATATTGTAAGATCAGTATAGATTTCGTACCAACATCACTGGAAGTGTTTAGAAATCTCCCAAACCCTAGTAGAGAAAATTCACGTATATCCCTAACAATAATGGAATGCTTCGAAAGTTGAATTGGAAATTTTATTAAGATACAGACTTGAGACATATTTGTCCCCATTCATTGGCAGAAAAAAATATCATTTCAGGATTCTCGTACCTCTGGTTTATTAGCGTCGGACTTGACATTTGGCTCCACAGCGGCAGCAACCGTAGCATAATTACGAATTGGAAAAGCAGAAAAACCTCTCCTCACATGTTCAGAATTCGACCGCAAATTGATAACCCTGTTTATATGGTTGAAAACCCTGCTCCATCTCGGCGACATTTTTGCTTCAGTGTCTGCTACATGAAAAAGAAAAGAGCCTAACACATAAAGCGATTGCTTGGAAACAGAAAACCTTACATATTACTACTGGTATATTAAAAAATGGAAACAATTTAAAAAGATTGTCTTACGAAAACTTAGAAGAATCGGACGAGGGATCGTCGTTTGGTTGAAGAAGGTACAGTAACTCAAAGGAGGGTGCGTCGTGCCACGTTATATGCCTCCCAGCCCCCAGTCTAGTTACTAGTTACTTAGTTAGTGGCAACATCCGGTTAACCAACTACCGCCGGTTTAGGTTCATTCAAATCCAACCAAATTACACGGTTTGGTGAAGCCGGTTTACTTAATTAGTAGTGTCTTGCTTTTCGAACGAGATCCTCCATTTCATACTAGTTGTATGCCCGTGCGATGCACGGGTAACTTTTTATTTATTTATTTATTTATCTTTTCGTTAAGTTGTAAATGAAAAACAATAAAAGTATGGAGATACTTGTACTGAGATGTAGTAACATGTGTCAAGCCCTCTGTAACACATTCTTGGACAGTACATCCACTTAAATAGTGTAAAAGTATTTTTGTTTAAAGGATTTATAGGGTATGATGTGTATTGCAAATTGTAAAAGATATATTGGAAACTGTAAAAAATATGTTGAGAATTGTAAAAGATGATGTAAGTAATAGGATGTAGATGTGGAGGGAATGAACCATCTGACTGAACATTGTAATACGTTGGGGGGTTGAATAATGCTTCATCCGAATGTGAACATCACAAAACAAATATTTCTTATGAAATGAGAAGCAATAATAATTGTAAAATAACAGTGTGATAATCATATGAAAAAGAAAAAGAAAAAAACATTAATAATTATAACATGGAAACAACATTAACTAAATATATTACTAACTTGACGGAATATAAAAAAATAAAATTTATCAAATTCCACTGAATTTTGTGTTATAATTACTATTTTATTTATTCATTTTATTTTATGTATACTAAAATTGTTGACACTTAAAATAATTAAATCAATATAATAATGGTACAAATTTGAATATGAATAACAATATAATATGGTAAAAAGTCAAATCAATAAATACTCAACAGGTGGGCCAAAAACTAATCCATCTACTTAGGGCCCGTTTACTTCGGGTTGTTTATAATCGGGTGGATAAGACTATGGTGTATTAAAATGAGGGATTGAGAAAAATCAGATTATTCTATCCAATGTTTACTCGGGTTGATTAGAACATAGAACAATCTCTATCCACTATTATCCCATGTTTACCTTGTATATTTAAGTTGCATTTTTAAAATAGGATTACCCATATCCTTTATTTACTTGGATGTGTTATACTCCTTCATTTAATTTTTTTTATTTTTCTTAAGTTAAAAGAAAACGAAAAACACATTCACAACCCCTAAAATCAAACTCTCTCGCGCATCCATACGTTTTGCCGGCCAAGAACACTTCCAATCCCGGTGAGGCGCCGCCGTTCTTCTTCATAAAAATTTACCGAGGTAAAACGATCCTACTTATACCCATTGAGCATCTAAACCGAATTTTTTTTTAATCTCCGACAGGATTTGATGAACTCCGATTTGAGTATGTCAAAAAATGGCATTCAGAAGGCAAGCCAAAGCCCCCAAAATCCACATTCGACATTTCCAGGGGTTGAAAATAACAAATTACAAACAAGGGATTTTTCAGACTCAGGTACATTTTTCCCTTCAGAGTTTGTTAAATTTTCAGACCAAACTTGTAGATTAAAATGTCTTTACAGATTGATTTTTCTGTAGATTGCGTGTTATTGAAATTTTTGGTGTTGGGCAAAAACTGGTAGTCTCGTATTGAAAAAATGCTTACGCACAGTGTAATGTGTGTGGATTGGTCGGGTTTCTACATTGGCTGGGTGGTATTAGGCATTGATTGCTTGAATTTACTCGAACTACTTGTATACTACATATCAGTTTGCAGCTACTCTTTAAGTTATTGGTATGTTTTGTGTTGGTTATCAGATGTTTATAGTTGTTGATGTGTTCTTAAACCGTCCAGGCTGCTCGGAAACGTGTCTTACTCTCAGCTCAAGCTCATCTTCTGCTTCAAATTCAGTCAACAGACGTGTTAGTGGACCTCGTAGTATGACTGAGCTACACAAAGATACCACTTTCCTGAACCCATATAAGTTTGTCAAAAATGTTGGTGAAGTGTTGATTTTTTTAATTTTTTTTTCAAGAAGTCTACTTTAGTCTTGTTTGTGTATGCATCTGATGTTCTAACGTGCAAATTTGTATATGTAATGGTAGAAGGGGAAGAACAGCCACCTCGTCCGCAGTTGCGATCATGTGAGTTGCGCTGGCTGTTACGAGGTTATTCCGAAGTTAAAGGTTAAATTACGGGAACATGAAATCGCAATAGAGGTGCTTCAATCGCGCGAGGTAATTCTCAATGAGGTAATAGATGAGCTACATCATAAGGAGACTCAATTGCGTGCATCAGTCGACCGCTTGCAGAGGGTCGTTCTTGATATGATAGAGCTAGTTGACAGACTACGAAGAAGTCGTCGTATATTAGTTGGGTTTATATCACTTCTATTTATATGCTGTTTTTGGGTGAGCATTCTCTTTTACTCACGATCGGTACGCTTTGGAGGTAGTCCTTATCGTCGTTTGATATCTTGATAATAGAAGTTCGATCTCGTATGTTGTCATTTTTGTTTTTGCTTTACCCATTATTACTTTGTTAGGTTTGTATTAAGTGATTAAAAGTATTCCAAACATTCTGTACAAGAAAGAAAAATACCAACTTCATGGAGCTTTTGGTAATTATTTCTAGAAGTACATTCCCAACTACGTAGGGCCCTTTCTCTTTTCAAGCATAGTCTTGTCTGCTTAAATGCTACTATTTTGATGTACAGATAATTAGGTAACCTCATAAATA
Source organism: Ajuga chamaepitys (assembly GCA_958295605.1). Classification (NCBI taxonomy): domain Eukaryota; kingdom Viridiplantae; phylum Streptophyta; class Magnoliopsida; order Lamiales; family Lamiaceae; genus Ajuga; species Ajuga chamaepitys. Next base: position 73,366,224 of record OY282495.1, read on the forward strand.
TCTATAAATGAGGGCACCTCTTTGTAGTTCTCTACACTTGTTTTCTTCCAAGTAAACTTTGTTTACAGAAGGAGTGCATAGTTCAAGTCCTGATACACTCTCTCCTACCCCAAAATGCCTCCAAAGCCCAGTTCCTCGAAATCAGTTTCGCAAGATAAACTGTTTTTCAGTAGTTGTTGGACTATGGAAATGGAAAACACATTTCTACATAGTCTTCTTGAGCAGGTTCATGCACAAAACTGGCAGGTCGGGCAGCCCAACCACCATGCGGTTTTGACTGCTATGGGTGATGTAAATCTGCAATTTGGTACGTCTTTGGACTACAAGTTCATTCGTGACCGGGTTCGTAAGTTACGTACTCGGTATACTGTTTTCAAATGGCTTATAGGCATTGATGGGGTTACGTATAGCCCTATCACCCATCGAGTGACTGCAGACGAATCTCTGTGGAAAGCTATATGCAATGTGAGTTTTTTTCTCTATATTACTTTGACACGTTAACTCCTAAAGCAGTTTGGACAGATGTATAACCAGTTTTCAATATTCTGGAATCTTACTAGGAAGAGCAGCTAGCAAGAGCCTACAAGAGGGAGGGAGAGTGGTCTTATGACGTGCTGAAATTATTGTTCATGGAGGAATGTCAAGTGCCAGCGGGACAAGCCATCCGTCCAGATGTGATTCAAATTTCAAGCGATTCGGAGCCTTTATCGGCAGCTGGTTCATCTGTTGCTGAGATATCCGACCCCAATCATTCAGACCAGTGGGGTTCACTCCATTCATCAGATTACGGTTCTATTAATTCCCAAAATCCATTTTGGGCTGACTTTGCGTGGATTAATCACGAAGCTAAGCATGATATTTCGGATGAACAGAGCCAAGAAGCTTCGATCAACTCTACTGCCCGCCCACCAATTCATACCACCAAAGGGAAAAAGAAAGGTACGGCCGAATCCAGTCAGCGTAACAATGACACAGACGGGCGAAGCTCATGCGCATCATGGTCTCCATTTAAGAAACGGTAAGGTGTTGGGGATTGGAAGGACTTGCAAGCTGTACTTGGCTCCCTTTTTTATTATTGTTATTCCTAGGATGGAAGTCACTTTTAGGTTATGTAATTTCTTCTTGTGTAGCTTTGATTGTAATCTGGTGTATTTAGATTTATGCCTTGTTCATTTTCAGAACTATTTTCTTTGTATGCTTGGGGTTTAGGAGATATATGCATTATGTGTTGTTCAGTTGGTTTGGCCATTAATTAGAAGTTTGTATAGAATGTTTACGTACTTTCGTCAAAATTATTTTGGTGTTGAAAAAGATGAAAGTAAAAAAATCAGCAAAAAATATAAACACAGTGATGTGTAACAAAATCCATAGGGGTACGTATGTATGTTATCATCAGCTTTATTGCAAGCAACCCAAGGAATGGAGGTGAGTGCTTGGTTTAGAGTAATGACGTTTCGCATTTGGATTAGAAACAAAGAAAGGCAAGTGAATACTGGAACTTCCAAGTTGACCACTTGTTATTTGGGTGAAATGTAATTTAAATTCTTATTTGAGTTAAGCTCCAGCAACATAAATGTGGTTTTGAATTGATATATTTTTAATTTTGCTACTTTGTGGGGTGGTTTCAACTTGTTCACCTTTATGCAATCGACAAGATTTTGTAATATTTGACGAACTATCCATATGTAACTATATATGAAGTTATTAAAAATCGAGGCTAAGTCGATCTGAGACCCGTGAATAGGTCCGGGTACCCCTGCCTAAACTAACTCTTTGCGAAATATTTGAAAAACCCGGTAATATTTTATTTTTGTATCAACAAAAGGGCCTCCCTATTCCCAAGTTTAGTCAAAATCACTTACGGCACCTAAAAGAACATCTACACAAAACAGAGGAACTATAAAATCTAGAGTACGTTTGCTTAAGACAGTGTTGGGCCAAACCTGACTGAGAGAGTTAACGAGTGTGCTTTATTGAGATTCGGTCCTCTAAAAATCTACTAAGCCAAACCTTAAGCAAACGGACCCCTAGAGTAAAATTCAGATATGAAATATCATTATTTTGCCGGGTACCGAAGTGTACCCGGTATAGTGATCTCGTGCTAATTAAAGCATGAAATAAGTTGCTTCCACTATTCACCCATTTGTCTTATACGTCCCTGATGAATTTGAAGATATCTTTTGGATTTTTTTGGTCCCACATACATGCAATGAAAGACACATCACAATTCACAAGCATGGATACTGTATGAGTTTTGGATTTTAAGGCATTGCTTTAGAGGCTCAGTGAATTGTCACATATGGCAGTCTTTGTTGTCTTTATTGTTATTGATGAAATAACCCATGAACATACCTTTTCTCCTCAATATCTTCATTATGGTACATATAGACAGTAGCTAGACCCATGTGATTAGGCAGGATTCAAAGTTCATGATATACTAAAGTTCCCAAGGAGCACTCTTTTTATTGTAGCACTCGGTGGAAGGATAACAGGAGGATATAATGGCGGCCAATGATTCCCGGCGTGGACATTTCAGCCGAGCGTGGACTGATGAAGTGGACACAGCATTTATTGAAGCCCTCGTCCAACAACGTTCTGTGGGGAATTTTGTTGGTCGTCAAGGAGAAAACGCTGCCACTCGGACCGCTATGGAAGCCATCAACAATCGATTCGGTAGTGATTTCACGTATCCATGGTGTGTGGCAAAGGTTCATGGTTACAAGCGGCGTTTCAATATCTTCACTTGGGGACTGACACTTTCCGGGTCTTCATACGATCCCCACACTGGCCGAGTTATCCTAGACCCAGTCGTCATGGACCAAGTAAAGCAGGTTCGGGACGTTTCTTAGCAAGAATAAGAAATAAAATAGTACAAAATAAAAAAATAGAAAATTATGTTTGTTCTATATTATTTTGTATAACAACTATTATACATTAGAAAATTTACAACTACATGTCGTTGCCTTTGACAGTATCGGGAGCATGAACTGAGAGTACTTGACCGTGGGGACCTAAAGTTCCCGATGATTGGAAACATTTTCAATGCAGATTAAAGGTGATGTGCTACTTGCTTGACGTTTCTAGCGTTCCGTAAGTGTTCTGTAGGTTGTGTTTTAGTATAATGTGTTCGCCGTGGATTCTGCCGGAAGTATGTCGTTGGGTGTCGTACTTTTGTTCTTTAAATATTCAATACTTGGTTGAACCTATTACAACTGTGAATGCATGCCTTACGTTATTTATTACATAAAAAAGTTCATTACGGCATTTACATTCTGTTTTGGACTATTAAAGCTGCCTCGACCGAGGCAGAATCGGCCTCAACCGAGTTTAGTCAACTCGACCGAGGCAAAATCCCCCTCGACCGAGTTGGAGTCTCTGACCAATTTCACGTTTTGCTCTTCATTTCTCCCTCGACCGAGTTGCTAAACAACTCGACCGAGTCAGACTTTCTGATCACGCTTCAACACCTCTTTGCTATTTCCGACTTTTCTTGCTCGTTTTCCATCCGAACCGTGCCCAAACGGACTTTTTGGCCTTTGTATACCTGAATAACACTAAAACAAGCAAAAACACGTCATCGAGCTCAAAAGATTGATTTTAATCACTTTTCGCCCAAATACACATGCATATGTCCCATATTACGACCTTTAATTGACCTAATATACATGTAAAAATAGCATGTATCAGTTCCATGTTAATATACATTGCTGGAAGTATAATGCTTAGGGAACGAAAAGATAACCTGAATGTACGAACGAGGTTACGACTAAATCGTAAATCATGCAAACCAAATGCAGCAATTACACTAACCCACCATGTTAGATAAAATAGCAGCTGCCCGAACTTGCATAGACGAAGTAGCATTACATCACTTCCTACAAGATTCAAGTTTGTGTTCAAAAAAGTAGTCTAGTTACAACAAAGTAATTTAAACCTACACATATGGAAATAAACATTCAAGTTCAACAGACCGCCAAAGCGCTGATTACAAAAACCCACATCAACCAGACAACGGGTCTTATACCCGATTTAGTACACTTCTCAAAAAACAGAAAATGAGCGTCGATCTAAGCTGGAGTCTATTAACTTCTATTTAAATGCGACCGCTAAGCATCATCGTCACCATTTGAGCTTGGGCATCAACCGGCAAACTGAAAAAAAGTTCCAAGTCTTTGTTGTTATTGATCAAGACTTTTGCTGCGTGGATTTGTTGTTCCATGGTGAGGACGCCCAACTTGCCAAGCGCTTCAAAGAGCTTTTCTCTCTTCTCGCACATTAGCACTTCATACCCGATTCGTTTTCCAATATTCTGCAGATTTTCATTGGTCTGTTCAGAAAATTTACCCATCAGATTCACCATCTGTTCACCTACGTTGTCTTCGTACCGACGCTTCTTTCCCTTGCCTTTTTGGGCTGAGCTGGATACCCCATTCTGGGCCGGGGACGATGTATCAGTCTCTCCCATTAAACCGTCAGTGAAACCATTCATGTCGATTGCAACATCGTCATCCTCTTCTAGCTGCTCTCGGTCCGCCGCATGCAAATCCTCAGCGAACTCTCCCGTAGCCTTGTCTTTGCCAAATATTTCACACCATTCCTTATAGAGCGGGAATGACTTATGCTTCATGCCAACTGCATGTTTGTCAGTCTGAAACACAAATTTTTTACCGTTAGTTAGTTCTGCTTTACAAAAACTACGCACCATGACGTAAGAAAATCTTCTAGATGCCATCACCAAATTAAAATAAGTTAATGCATCAAGTGGTTATCTTAAATGGTACTGTCTTGCAATTTCAATACAACAACAGCTTCGATACATTGTATATAAAAACTGAGATTTACCAATTATTTCCAATTCATATCGCATACAACCACCAATTTTGTTTTGTTTTTTTTTTTTTTTTAAATTAAAAGTATACAAACTATCACAATGTTAGATTAGTACTCGCGTCTAACCTATGCCTGTATCAGAACTGAAGTAGATTGTGCAAGTTAACATACAGCAAGGTAATTAAATGTACGAACCCGAATGTAGTCCTCCCAGATGCTTTCGTCTTCAAATACAGCCATATTTTTCTCATTGTCCCACTCAAACCCAGAGCGCGCGAGCATGCATTGGAGACTCCCATGATTCTTCTTCCAAACATGGATTTTGTTGCTTATGTGTGGTTCCGCTCGAAGGTCAGTAGTGGGCAACTTCTGCATCAAAATCTTCTCAAGCGCTTTCAAGTATCCAGTCCTGAATCCGTTCTCGCATTTGTAGCCGCCTTCGATGATTTCCTTCAAGGCGAGTATCAAGAGGTCCTCTTCCCTCGGACTCCATATGCGCCGCTTACCACTCCTCGAAGAAGGAGGCCGACTGGACGATCCGCTGTAGCTCAAGTTAGCCATTACACTAGAAAACAAAGGCAAAGAAATTGAAAAAATCAGCCACATCTTAATCAATTAACACACCAGCAACTATGTACTTAATATTATTTACCAAAAATATATAAACCAAAATGTACTCAAAAGATTACTCATATGAGCCCAAGCAAATGTTCCCTATATTTTTGGATCAATACAACCTGATCTGGAAGGTCTTAATAGAACACAAACTGAACCAATTTAAATCAGCATGCTGCTAAACAAAGATAATATAACAAAACTTAGACACAACTCTTGTAGTTTGCCACCGTAGGAGTTCGGTTACAGCACAACCGTATTGAAGACATAACTGAAACTAAAATATGTAATTCAACAAGTCGATTAGTGACCAAAAACCGCATCGGATATTAGCTTTTACGGGCGGCCCACTAACCACACCGACACAAAACGGTCCCTAGGACCTAATCCAGCCATTCGTTGTACATGTCGGTGGCTAAATTGTCTCGCCATTCAGTCCACTCGGGACTGCTCTCGACCACGGCTACATAACTTTCATCCTCCCCGACTTCGTGCACAACGAGATCTGGTACCTCGGCCTCCATCGGATCAACAGCCATGATCTTCCTTATGAAGTTATGGAGCAAGCAGCAGGCCATGATTATTCGATTCTGAACTTTGATTGGGTAATATGAGGCACTCCGTAAAATAGCCCATCTCATCTTCAGAATGCCAAAAGACCGCTCAATGACGTTGCGCGCCTTGCAGTGTTTCATGTTGAAATACTCTTCTTTATTGCGGGGGGCCGAAGTTCCTTAGCCCCATTCATTAACATGGTAACGTATCCCCCGATATGGCGTCAAGAAACCCTCTCCATTGGCATAGCCGCTGTCACACAAATAATAGTTGCCTGAATATGTAAAGAATGAATGGTAGATTAGTATATAAAATTTCGCACAAACAACCCATAAACTGTAACTTGTGATGATATAGTTGAGATTAAGTAGTGTGTACCACGAGGAACTTGAAGACCATTGGTCCGGGTGACTGCATCTCTCAAAACTCGTGAATCGGCCGCACTTCCCTCCCAACCACTCAACACGTAGATGTAGTTTAGGTTATTGTCACACACAGCCAACACATTAACCGCTGTTTCACCTTTCCTATTGCGATAACGGCCACGGTTTGCCTTTGGGACGGTTGCGGGTACATATGTCCCATCGAGTGCGCCCAGGCAGCCCTGAAATAGCACAAGAACAATTTTAGTTCATAATATTTAAAGACATAATAGATAGGTCAGCCCGTTTACATTAAAATACCTGAAAGCATTTCCATCGCTCGTTCGTGCTATTTTCATCTATCGGCTCGGCAGTTGCCAAAAGTAGAGGGTGCAGCCTTATAAGAGCATTCAACACCCGGTGGAAATATTTGCTAACCGTCCTACCGGACCGCTAGTAGTCTCCTTTAACTATACAGTTCTTGGTATGATGCGCTAAGATTATCAAAAACGAGGCGACTTGCTCGGCAGTTGTGCTGTTACGGCTAGCTGTCAAGCCACCTGATGTTTCTAGGAGATGACACAGCCGAGCGAAGGCACCTCTGCTCATTCGTAAGTGATTGATACAATCTTGATCACAAATGCCTATAACCGAGCGCAACTGTCTTATTTGGCTAGGGATTCTAGCTATAAGGCTATACCGTTGACGGAGACGCACGGCAACGTCCCTCGATATTAGGTTTCGGTTATGCATGAAAAATACACATACAATATGTAGAAAAGTCACGATGGTGTTCATTATACCATACAAAACCGCTAACAGCTCGTCCTCACCCAACCCATCATCATGGCTAACCTCATGATCCATCTTTATGGAATGACTAGAATACCAACAGAAGGAGTTAACTATGTAAACTCAGTAAATAACAAGGCACAAGAACCATGCACCGGTACCAACATATATACTAGCAATAGAGGTCTTATCTTTTTTTTTTAAATATTTTCATTTATATATAGAAGGGTATGCATTAGTTTGAATATGAGGTATTAGGATTAATTAAAACTAGCACTATCTACGAAAAGGGAAAGAAAATAAGTGAGCTTCTACAAACTTATTATAACTTAATAAGTGCTACGTCCAGCAACTAGGCATACCCACCCTTGACACACCCATGACACACCCAAACTAATAGAAGTTTAATTTTGATTCCATTTCTTTCTTACAATATTCCCCATCAATACAAAGGTAGGACATATTTCTTACATATTACAAATGTATTGTAAAGTAATTTTGATTCCATTTCTTTCTTACAAAATTCCATTTCTTGCTTATGTATTTACCTAGGTTCCTTGTTTAGCTACTGATATTGTGGATTATTTGGTGTGTATGCAATGTTTCCTAAGTGGCCACTAATAATACAAAAGGAGGACTTTAAAACAAATCATCTCTAAAGCAGGCAATAAGAATTACAAAAATTTCATTACTTTAATTTGCAGCACCTAGCTATAACAACTGATTACAATAATCTGCAGCACCTAAATAGAACTCAGCTATTACAGAGCACAATGAAAATGAGGAAAAATGTTAGCCAACTATCCAAAATGGCATGCGTTGTGCCTCGTCAGGTTAAAATAAAAAAAATAAAAAAACCGAGAGTTCACAATAATAATTCCAGAATATATTTCACAAACAATACGAGTTCATACACAAACAATCAAGACCCCAAAATAATGAAATGCATGAAGATCGCGTAAAATCGTATTCCGAATAGGCATCTGATTTTCACGAATCACATTCTATGGAAGATAAATTAGTGGATGGAAAATGATAAATAAATTCGAAATCAAGGAAAAGGCTCACCAGGTTTCTTCGCTTAACAACTCGGTCGCTTGCAGACTCACCGGCACCGCGATCCAGCTCCGACGTCAATGGGTGTTGTTCGCCGGCTTCCAAGCAGCAGCCTCTAAACCCTAGCCTTTTTTCTGTTTGGGTGCGTGAGTTTTGCTGAATGAAAACATATCTTGTTCATTTCAAAATAATAGAGGTTAGTAGTGGGCTGCATTGTAAATTAATCCAATCCAAGAAGCAGGATTATTAAACCCACCTGTTGAGGTGGGATGAGTTATGGGTGTTAATATGCATCGAAAATCGTGTTATCCCGGGTATCCGGGATAAGCCACGAATTAACAACCCACGAAGTAAACACCGGATTAACCTGAATATTTAATCCTTATTCAACATAATCACCCGAAGTAAACGGGCCCTTAGTGTGGATAATAATATAATACCAACTATAAAAGTTGAAGTTAGGGTAATTCTATTCACAACCACCATATTTCTCCTTGCAGCCATTACAATATATATTTTTTTATTTTACCCTAATCAAACTTTAATTTTTAACTTGTCTTCTTCCATTTTTTCCCTTTCCACAACCATCGATTCATGTGAATAAAAGTTCCTCCTCTACATAAAACCACAACTTCTCCAGAATTAACTACAATTCTATGTTCCTAAAACTCTCATCATCAATACAACCGTAATATTCTGAATGTTCAATTCCAATTCTTTTTATTTTCTCTCGCAACCAACGATTTTCCTCTAAAAAAAGAAGCTTGATTTTTTGTGATAATTTTCCATTTCCTTTCTAGGCTATATATTCCAGTTGGTTCTTCGAAAATAATTTTTAATGGAGAAAGTAACACAACTCCTTAAAAGAAGAAAAAAAAGAGAGAGAGAGAGAAACCGGCCAAAAAGAAAATTTCCATCCATTGCTTCTTGCTCGATTCTTCTTCTCATTGGGACATACCGATTTCACTGGCTTATATAATGGTGGAGGACTATAGTCATTCTCTGCCGCCATCAAAGAGAGGGAGTATGGTGGAGGAGTATAGTCATAAGAGTGATGAGAAACTGAGGTTAGAAAAATATGTTACAGATAGATAAAATTCAATTTAATACGAGTTAAAGTAGTGGAGCTGCAGATGAGGAAAAATGCATAAGTGCCGAGGGCTGTGAAAAGAGGGGGATAAGGTGGCTTTGAAGAGAGTGAGAAAAATAAAGACGGTGGTTGTGTGAAGAGAGGGATCCGGTGGCTGTGAAGGGAATGAGAAAAACAAAGAGGGTGTAAATTTTAAGGACAAAATAGGTAATTAATATGTATTGTGGCTGCAAAGAGAAATTATTAGGCTGTGAATAGAATCACCCTTTTAGTGTTAAACGCTTTGATGTAATGGTGTAAAGAGGCCCAATAATTGGATTTGCCTACCCATTGCTGTTCAGCCCACATGGTAATCGTGGCAATCTGGCGGTCTGTCCTCGAGCCCGTGGATCAATGTTATATGTCAGGCAATTCAGTCGGACTAAGCATGCCCTTCTAAATAATTAAAAATACATTTTACTTGGTTGAGTCAGTCAGTAGCCCATCAGACCTATTAAATTAGGTATGTTGGATCCGATAACACTTCAACTAGATTTTTAGTCGAGCTCGTATAATATATCGATCAGATCGCATCAATTTTACCACCTTTAGTAATCAGGCTGGTTTGACTCCAAAAATGTCAATTGCCACAAGATCCACTAATACAGTCAAAGTCAGTCCGATGTTTTAAAGGATTCGGTGCGAAGAGAAAAAAGGGGGCCCTCACTCCACAAAATTACTAATAGTAGTATTTTTGTCATAAAAATTATATTAAGCGGCCGAATATAGAATTAATATGTATAATTATCGAAAAGATAATATTTCAATCGCAACATTTCTAATCTCATCAAAACAAAGATACACATAATATTAATTTTATTGAGTGGGTCTCATGTGCACTTGGTGCACATTACCCAAATGTTTTTTCTTCTTCCTCTGTTCATTTTGTAAATGATCTCTCAACAACAGCTTCAACTTTATCAACGATTATTTTCTTGTCTTCAATAATTTTTGAACGATTGTTTTCTTGTCTTCAATAATTTTCTCCTTCAAAGAAGACTTGTTCTTGTAGAATTTGTACACATATCCAAGCACATCAACCCTCAATTCATTGAAGAGCCTACAAAAAAAAGGGAGAAAAATACAATGGTCAAAGCACAATTATGAATATTTAAAACTATTCTATATTGAAAATAAACTTATATTATAACAAATCAGAAACTATACTGCAAAGAATAACAAAATTATACTATAACACAAGTGTAAAAAATATCAATCGTCAGAGCACAAATATGAATATTTGAAAGTATAATATAACACAACTGTAAAAAATATCGATTGCCAGAGCACAAATATGAATATTTGAAATTATAATATACTAAAAATAAACTTATACTATAAAAAATCAGAAACTATACTACAAAGAATAACAAAGTATACTATAACACAAGTATAAAGAGTATCAATGGTTAGAGCATAATTATGAATATTTAAAACTATACTATACTGAAATAAACTTATACTATAACAAATTAGAAACTATACTACAAAAAATAACAAAGTATATTGTAATTGAAGTGTAAAAAATATCAATTGCCAGAGCACAAATATAAATATCTGAAATTATACTATATTGAAAAAAAATAAACATATACTATAATAAATTAGAAATTATACTACAAATAATAACAAGGTATACTGTAACTCAAGTGTGAAAAATATTAATGACCAGAACACAAATATGAATATTTGAAACTGTATTATACGGAAAATAAACTTATACTATAACAAATTAGAAACTATACTACAAAGAATAATTAAATATACTAGTGTAAAGAATATCAATGACCAGAACACAAATATGAACATTTGAAACTGTATATATTGAAAATAAACTTATACTATAACAAATCAAAAACTATACTACAAAGAATAGCGAAGTATATTGTAAGTCAAGTATAAATAATATCAATGACCAGAACACAAATATAAATATATAAATATTTTTTCAGATTACAGTATATTTACTATTTGCTTATAATATATATTTTATTGCCTAATAATATATGTTTATTAGTTACCGTATAACTTGTTTCTACAATTATTTTCTTTGTAACATTATATTTTATATTGGCTAATAGTATATGTTTATTAGTTACAATATAAATATTTTTTATTGTATATTAATGTATACTTATTTTTTCCAACTTACAGTATAATTAGTGTTCCCTTAAAGTTTACATACAAGTCATTGTCTATTTGTGCTTCAACCAAAATCTAGAATATGAATAAAATCATCTCACAGATTGCGAGAATGGACCCATCTTGCATAACTCCTTCTTAGACAAAGAAGAGATAGCTGAACAAAGGCAATGCAAATAACGGACCATGGGTCCAAATCTCAATAATCAATTAAAAACTTCATTGTTAATTTTTTCTATCCTCCATGGCTGGGAATAATTGATTATTCTAACTGAAAATCCTACTCTATAATTGCCTCTCCCATTTTTCAAGAAAAAAACACCAAGTGCCAGGCTTTTTCTTTACTACCCAAGTGCCATTACTATTACCATACTCCTTCTCCCATCTCCACTTCACAATCCCATAAACTCTCCATTTATTCTATACTAACAGTAGAATGAAGCAGGCTTCTCAAAGAAAGAAAAAAAAGAACATTAGAATGAAGCAGGAGCTAGAGGGGGTTGTGGATGAAATGTTAAAGGATTAGCATTGCACAACCAAAAATCCTTTCTATATAGACATGTAACAATGAACAACAAAACATTCAATATCTATAATGATATAGGGAAGAAGAAAAATTAAGATCTAATACCCTACATATCAAGCAAAACGGAGAATCTAAAGAATCAAAACATTAATATACACACAATGAATCATCCGCTGGCCCAACCCAACCAAAGAAATAGAAATATTAACTCAGAAAATCGAAGAAAATTAACAAAAATGAAGGAAATCAGGATTAGGGGTAGCTGCTACTGAAAGGGGTCGCGATTGTAACTGAGTGAAGTAACTGGAAGGAATCGTACTTTCCCGACCAAAATTAATCCGATGGCGGAGGAATCCAATCTGCACCGCTACCGACGGTCGGCACTGTCGTGAAGATTTATTCCGACCACCATGGGTTCTCACCAATCAGAGCTTGTGTTGTTGGGTCCCTTTCACCCCACTCCGGTTTTTATAAGGAGTTAAATGAAGTGAAGGAGTAAAAATTCTAAAATTACCAGTAAAAGTTAAAAAAAAAAAAAAAATTGAAGGGGGTGAAAATTAGACTAAGTGTACAATAAGCTTGTGTGCACCAGGTGCACACAAGTTTTTGCCAATTTTATTATGTAATTGAGAAAATATAATTCTAGGTGAAAACACAAATATTCATATCATAATACACATTTTTTATTAATGAAAAAACAGTAAAAATCTAAAAGAGAATATTGTTATAGATAAATTGTTAGTGTATCTAGGTGAAAATACAGATTCTTATATCATAATACATATTTTTTCTGATACAAATAAAAAGACCTAAAAATAAAATAAATGTAACAAAAAGAGTAATTTGTGATTATAAAAAAAAAATCATTTCATAAATACATAACATGAAAAATCTAAAATCTAAATGTAAAAACAAATTGTGTGTGTACCTATTCTAGGTGAAAAGATATAATTTTATATTATAATACACAATTTTACATAATATAAATATAAATAAAGATAATAAGAAGCTAACTAAATTTTAATTGACAATCGTATTATTAATATTACGTATAAAAATTGCTCATTCCTCCTTTCAAAATGAAAAGGCCCAACCAATATAAAGCAACAATTATAGAAAAAAAATATATAAAAAACTGCGAGTTTTGATCCCCAAGACCTTGCGTCGCACACAAACCATTCAAGCTATTTGAAATAATATGCATGTTTTAGAAGTTTTTGTATATGAATTATAACTATATATCCATATATATGTACAAAGAAAATAAAAATCGGGAGTTCTAGGCTTCTAGCCGGCAGGAGGTCCGGTGCGGCAGCACCGGTTGCACCATCCCAGAGCTAGCTTTGAATACATTAGCAAAAACATTTCAAATTCTCAATTTCTTTTTTCTCAAATTACATTCACATTTACTAAAACTATGAAAATAAGTTTTGACCCGCGACTTGACCCGTCGCGCATCTCATTACAGGTGGGTTAGCCTACACAAATAACAAACCCGCAAGGTGGTGGCTAGTCGATGGAAGCCGCACGCTTTTGCAAAGGTTTGAAGTTTGAACGGATCATTGTCAGGTTATGAGTTAGAATACTCAAGTTAAATATTTTAATTTAGTGCATAAAGAAAACTGCAATTTCCAATTACAAAACAAAAAGAATAGTTTATAATATTTATATCATTCTATAAATTTAAAATATTCAAAGGATTAAATGATACTCCCTCCGTCTATAAAAGGAATCATGTTCGATGGATGTACAACTTTTTTTTAATTTTTGGTCAACTTACTTAGATACAACCTTCTATAAATGGGTAATTGCCTATTTTGCCTTTATTAATTTATTTAACCAAAATCAATATTCTGATGGCATGAAAATATTAACACAATTTTACTAGGGTATCAAAGTAACTTCAATTGATAATTAACCTTGATTTTTCAACCAACTCTTTTATGGGACAAGAAATTGTTTTGACGCATGACTCTTTTTATGAACTGATAGATTATATATTAGTAGGGAATTAATTTATTTTATAAACACTCAAAATATACATATCAAAATGTAAAAAATAGAAGACAAACACGTTTCTTTTTATTTATTTATAATAAGAATCCATCAATTGGGGGGAACTAGTCAAGATTCCCCAATATGTATATAGAAAATAGGAGTGGCAATGGGGCGGGTCGGGCAGATTTTAGCATTTCGTCTTCGCCCTGTGAGGGATCGGGGTATGACGGAGTCGAGTATCGCAGTTGAACTAATTTTTGCTTAAAATAATATTTTAATTTACAATTTAATTACTTTACTAATTATTATGTATATAAGTTTTTATAGTTAATAATACACTAAAAGTTTATGGTCGGGAATCCCTGCCGAGTTCGGGGCAGGGTTGGATAACCTGTTCGGGGTATTTTACCATCTCTAATAATAATAATAAAAAAAAAAAAAAGCTAGAAATGTACATGAGTGCAAGAAATTTACAATCACCGACGAAGAATGAAAGCTAGACAAGTGTTGTTACAGTTGTGGAAATCTGGAAACTAGAAATTGTATGTAATTGCGACGTGCTGAAACTTTTCATTTTCGATCAGTATTATGGTACTGAGAATAGTATGAAGAGTTTGATGAGGAAAGTACCATACTTAGGAAAGGTTATTTAAATAAATGATAGCCGTGAAAACATAAGGGTGTGATTCTTTTAAAGTTCACATGGACAGATTTCAGAAATCAAAATCTGAATTCTCGTTTAATCTATTCTTCACGGTTACAACTATCAAGTTCTAATTCAGAAATCAAAATCTGAATTCTTTGTAATCTATTCTTCACGGTTACAACTATTAAGTTCTAAAATACGCTAGGCGCTAGTCAAGCGGCATACTAGAGTCCGGCGCTTAATTAGTGGTTAGGCGAAATTAATCGGATCTAAACGGAGTTAGGAGGGGAGGAGTCGATGAAAAAATATAGGCAGCTAAGGACTGTCTAAAGAGGATATAGTTAGAGATAGACGGGGACTTTTAGAACACTGCTATCAACAATATAATACAACCCCCACCAGCCTAGTTGGTTTATTTATTTCATAATCATCCAAATATTATTAACATACATATTCACAATATAATATAACAACTATCAACTTATTCGGCATTGATGCGATAACATTAGATTACTGTTATAACATTAGTGACAAGAATTTTTTCCGACCCACTTGCGTAAATCCGGAGCAATTAAATATATCGTGTAAAACTTTCTCCAAAAATATGCACAGTTAAATATTCCAGATATAATTTTTCCGCTTAAGATATAAAGTAAACCCTTCAACGTAGCATCTTTCCCTTACGATAGATCATTGCTATTACAAGTCCTCCCGATGAATGCTGCAACAAACAAGAATACAGTTAGTTTACCAAAATTTACAGCAAAAGTAAATTAAAGCAGTGCTTGGTTTTTTATTAATTGCAATCGGATAAAGACATACATCCTTTTACTTGGTATAACCTATGTAGCTCAAATGTTTTTATTTATATAATTTTTCCTATCATTTATGTATGTCATGATTTAAACATTTTGTTTCTACTTCTTTTGCTAAAGTTAATTAATGACAGAAGAAATGAAAATGCATACCATACATACCTTTGAATTAGGAGAATATTGGAGTCTATATTCATACATGAGCCATGGAGTTTTAACAATATTGTTTTCCAGATATTTGAAATTGACTTTGTAGCCTATTGTATTTCCACCTTTACCCTTCTTGATAGGCGTGGGTGCTTGTGTTTGCTTCCAACTCCCCTTCTTTGATTTTATGGTCCATACTATGTTTGACTCTCCCATCATTTTTACTCTTGTGAAAAAGTACAGTTTACCATCTCCATGATGCATTGCTGCTAATGCTGCAAGTACAACAATAATTTTATTACATATAATAATCTTAAGTAACTCCAACATACATTAATCTTTTCAAACTTACAGTAATCAAAGCTTTGAGATATAATTCAACAAAATAAACTAAGGGAAACTAATTATTGCTGCACTTGTTGAACAAGTGCATGTGTTTTTTAATCCAAGTTTTTAAATACATGGTTTCTTGAATTAAACAAGTATAGATACCAACTATGAAATATTTTCAACTATAACATTTTTTATAGTCTGATATTAAATTTTGTTTACCCTTCACAATCTGTTGATTTCATTGCCATAAAATAGGTTATAAATGTCATTGTAACAGTTGATGATAAAATGAGATATAAATGTTGATGTAATGATAGTAAAGGCGATGTAATTAGATGGCGAATATTGTAATTGAAAAAAGAAATTATGTTGCTTATCTAACTGACACATGTATCGAATGATGTGTATAATTGACGTGTGTCGTGTATTTAAGATAGTATAATAGAAGACGAAACATGTAGTGTAAGAAAGGATCCAGATTGCATACCATTAAGTTGATGGGGTTCGTAATCATAAATGTCAGCATAAGTGATTATTCCTATCCACTTGCATCCACCACAGTATTCTGGACGTAGATATTTTTCAATAAGCTCTATATCGTTTGGCCGGAATTTCCAACCCGGTAGAATATTCGGTATCGTATCTTCTTCTCCCGACATTATTGGACCATCCAAGTTGGTGGCGGACTCCAAATTAACTTCTGGTAGTGGATGCAGCAGCGAAGAATTTGGAGCGGTGTTCGTATACGAAGGACTGGGGCACATAAGTGGCGAAGATGATCCGTTCAATAATGCAGTGTTGTAAGACAGCTGATTTGGGGGCGAAGAACTTGTTAGACCATCAAAATCAAAATTGCCGTTGCCATTGCCGTTGATGGAGTCCAAATTAGCTGCTGGTTGTGGTAGGTAGTTGCCATGGAGCACCGAAGAATCTGGAGCTGTGTTAATGTATGAACGACCGAGGGACATAAGTGGCGAAGATGATACGTTCAACAACGCAGTGTTGTAAGACAGCTGATTTGGGGACGAAGAAGTTGTTAGGCCATCAAATTCAAAATTGTCGTTGCCGTTGCCGTTGATGGAGTCCAAATTAGCTTCTGGTGGTGGGAGGTAGTTGCCATGCAGCAGCGAAGAATTTGGAGCGGTGTTCAACAACGCAGTGTCAGACTGATTTGGGGACAGATAATCTGTTAGACTATCAAAATCAAAATTGTCAAGTATGGAGTCGAAATCTTCTGGTGGTGGCAGGTCACCGGCATGCATTAGCGAATAATGTGAGGCGGATGCGCTCGGCGACGAAGAACCTGACATGCCATCTGTGACTGATTTGGGAACGAACAACCTGTTAGATCATAAAAGTTGTCAAAATCTACGCCGACAGCCATCGGTAACGAAGGAGCGGCATTCATAAACGACGAAGAAATTGTTAGACCATCAAACTTACCATTGATGAAGTCCAAATTAACTTATGTCGGTGGCAGGCAGACACCATTCAGCAACTAAGAATTAGGGTTGGCGTTCATAAACGAAGGATGATCGGGCATAAGTGGCGAAGATGCGTTCAACAACGGAGAACCTGGGGCAACCATATGACACGGAGGAGGATTGGCGGCTATAAACGACGAAGACCACCACCATCAAAGGTATCATCCATGAAATCCAAATTAACATGTGGTGGTGTCAGACAAGCGGCGATAAGTGGCGAAGATTCACAATCATGGGTGGTCATCTGAAACGGAGGAGCTGGCGGCGAAGAATCAGCGGCCATGGAGGGTGAAAAACCAACACCGGTAAACGAAGCCGGAGAATAATCCATCTACAATCTCTCTGTTAGAAAGAAAAAAAACTCCCGTGTCTGAAATAAAAAATTGTCTTACTAAGCTCTTGTCTTAGAATAAAAAAACATTCGATGAGATGAGAGGCAATATATATATATATATATATATATATATATATATATATATAAATAAGTGAATTAGGGTGTTATTTAGGTCAAGGAACTGGGAATGTATATAATCCTAACTCAACAATGAAATAATCCCTCCGTTTCAAAATAAGTGATGTTTTAGTTTGTTAATGATTTTTCAAATTAAGTGTCGTTTTAGATATTTTTCACTATTTCTTCCAACTTTATCTATATCACTATCCTAAAATATCTCTTAGTATCTTTTAAGATACCAGTATTTGATTTTATCAAATACTTATCAACCTAAAATCTTCCCGGTATTTCATTCTTAATTACGGAACTCCTTTTTTCTTCCTCTGCTATTCACGTTTCCCTCTTCTTCTTTTTTCCTTTATATTGAAATAATTTATGTTTTCCCTTTTTTTTTTTTTTTAAATATTTCACTCTTCCTTTTTGTTTATTATCAATATTATTGAATTACATATAGAGGATAACTTTCAGAAGAAATGGTGATAATTCAAAAGGCACGATGAATACAGACGGGAAGGTAGATAATGAAGTTACAAAGATTTTTGCAGATATGATTATGAAGACGGAAGAGAAAGAAACAAAAATAATCAATCCGCATGATGATTATGAATTTGATTTGAATAAATTTTATATTGATAAATGGGAGCTCCATGTCAATCCAGAAATTCAGAAAGTGATCGTAACAATGCTAAAAATTATTCTTTCAAAGTTCTTCTAAGGGTGGAGTCAAAGTAAGAATAAGTTGGTGATTTGAAATAATCGAGCGAAACAGATTGAAAATCATCATTTTTCAGTTTAGTTTTTTAGTGTGATAGGTTAGATTTATTTTTATATTGCAGTTTCCATCCATGAATGGACGAACAATGGTGTTCAAGTTTTTTTAAATTCTTATTTTATTTTGTTAGTTAATTGATTTATGGGGCACCTTATCATTTTGTTGTTCACCACCTGTTAGTTTCTCGGAATCTGATAAGTATGAGGATGGAATTTCCGCAACTTCACAACTTAATTCTGTTAAAGTGAACACATTCGGAGATATCTTATGAGACATCATCTTATTTAATTATTGAGCTATATGTTACAACAGTTTTTCAAATGCCCTAAAAAGGCTATCAATTATGGTGTTAAAACATTTAATATTAGGTTTACATTTTCCTCTCTCCAATAACCTGAGCAGATCATCGGCGGTGAGGGTGTGCCCAACCCATTAGTGACAATTGATACAACCACAATCTAAAAGTCACCATTGACTTTCTAGAAAAATGAAGAAACAGTAACTATAACAAAATGGTTTGTTACATAATTCTAAAGATAAACATTGTACAAATTAGCTAGAATTTTCTAGCATTTGAAAAGTAGAATAGTCAATAATTTCCTATAGTATGCCGGTGGATCTATAAATATGAGTTTTCTTCAAAGTATTTGATAGTAGTGCCACAAAAAATGCATCACTTAAGATTGAGTTGATAATATTCTTTAGAAACCACATATCAAATATAAAAGAAACAAAAAGTTTAATTATACTACCCGAATTCGGAGCAGAAATATCTTCATTTTCTTCTTCTTCTCTTGTAGTTGATCGGTGTCCAACTCTAGTAATGGAAACTCAAACTCCTGATCTGGGTCTACATTTAGATCAAGTAACAAAGTTAACTCTGATCTGGGTCCACATTTAGATCAAGTAACAAAGTTTTTTCTAATGATTGTGTGACTATCACTGGCATAGAGCCCTCAATCTCCACATCCTGGTGTAAGTTGGGATGGTTCGAGTCTATCTCGGCTCCCTTATCGATTGAAACCTCTGAGTTCAATGGAGAAAAAATTAAGTCAAACAAAAATTCTTCTTCTCTGATTCCATTTGCGCTATCCGTAAGCATGGAGTATTTATTTTTTATAATCCATAGTAGATTATTTCTATATATAAACAATAAAATAACACTTGAAATTTTTAGTTTTTTGAATTTCGGAAGAGGGATGAAAATTTTATGAGGGAGCGAAGTTTAACGAGTATTTGTTTTTTTATAATCCATAGTAGATTATTTCTATATATAAACAATAAAATAACACTTTGAAATTTTTAGTTTTTTGAATTTCGGAAGAGGGATGAAAATTTTATGAGGGAGCGAAGTTTAACGAGTATTTGTTTTTTTATAATCCATAGTAGATTATTTCTATATATAAACAATAAAATAACACTTTGAAATTTTTTGTTTTTTGAATTTCGGAAGAGGATGAAAATTTCATGAGGGAGGGAAGTTTAAAATTCAAAGACGTCAACTTTGGAAAACAGATGAAAAGTGTATAAGGAGGGAGAATTAAAAATAAAGCGCACAAATATAAAGGGAGAAAAGAAAAAGTATAGCGCTCAAATATAAATGGAGAGCGCCAAATATAAATGGAGAGAGGAAAATAAAGGGAGAAAGGAAAGAAGTATAGCGCGTAAATATAAATGGAGAGAGGAAAGATAATTATTGGAACGTGATTTTAGGAATAATAGATGGAACGTGATTTTAGGAATAACTAGATATCCGCCCGTGCGATGCACGGGATAACTGGTTCTTTAAATATAATGGATAATTAATATATCATGTAGTAAAATGGTAATTAAAATTAATGAGCAATAAAACATAATATTTGTATTGTGTGAAATAATTATTAATATTCAAAATGTTGTACTATACAATTTATAAATTGCGGAAAACCTAACACTCACAGCAGTATTAATGTGTTTGTTCTCTCTGTCATATTATAAGAATTTTCAATCATTTTCGATTTGTAAGTCTATAAAATGCGATAGATATATTGAATTAAATTGCCCTACAATAAACAAAATAAATAAAATGGTATTAAGGAACATATAAGTGTGCCCCGTATTATACATAATGATATATGATGTATTTTCAAGTAATTATAATAAATACAGGAGTTTTGGAAAAGAAAAAACGATTTTTTAATTACGTAGATAAATACAGGAGTTTTGGAATTGAAAAAAAACGAAAATACAGGAGTTTTGAAAAAAAAAATTCAACTACATAGACAAATACAGGAGTTTTGAAATTGAAAAAACCCATTTTTAAAGTACGTCCAAATAAATGTTGAACAAAAATACAGAAGTTTTGAAAAAAAAAATGATTTTTCAACTACGTAGACAAATACAGGAGTTTTGAAATTGAAAAAAATCATTTATAAAGTACGTCCAAATAAATGTTGAGGAAAGTAAAATTAGGGAAAAATAATGGTCTCAAATTTTCAACGGAAAAGAATTACAAAAAGAAAAAGAAACAAAACAAATCGAGACAAAAGAAAAAGAGAAAAAAAAAAAAGAAAAAAAAAAGCTATAATCACTCTTGAGATGACACATCATCAAGATAATCCTGCTTTCATATTAAAGGGGATAGATGAGAGAAGGAAGATTAGATGATGGATATATCTTTCAAGATTTTTAATTCTTAATTCTCCCATTTCTTTCTAAAACGTCACTTATTTTGAAACGAAAGTAGTATATATAAAAAAGTGAATTAGGGGGTTATCTTTTAAGTCAAGGAACTGGGAATGTATCTAATCCTAACTCAACAATTCTATGTATCTAATTCTAACTCAACAATGAAATACGGAGTATCTAACAACAATGAAATACGGAGTATCTAATTTGCGTGTGAAATATATCTGTGTACTACTAAGTTTGTTTTCTTTAGATTTTGTTTGTGTTTTCTTTAGATTTTGTTTTGGTTTAGGATAAGAGAAAGAGAATCATGGATAGGAGAATAGACAAAAAGATTCCAATCTATTTTTTCTCTCTCTCCCCTTAAATTTCATAATATTTTCCACATCTATTTTTATATTAAGTTTTTCAATACTCCCTCTATTTCATAAAGAATGTTATTTTAGACATTCTGAAAATTTTCACAATAAGTGTCACTTTACCAAAAAAAACTACAATTTTTTCAATATTATCTTAAACAACCTACTTAATTTAGTTGATTATTTCCTTATTTCACAAAACATACCAATTAAATATCAATCCTTAATTTCTTTAAAAATAGCTAAAATGACATTCTTTATGAAATGGTGGGAGAAAAAATTCACAATAAGTGTCACTTTACCAAAAAAACTACAATTTTTCCAATATTATCTTAAACAACCTACTTAATTTAGTTGATTATTTCCTTATTTCACAAAACATACCAATTAAATACCAATCCTTAATTTCTTTAAAAATAGCTAAAATGACATTCTTTATGAAATGGGGGGAGTATTGTTTATAGGCATAATATTAGAAGTGGTGTGAAAAAAGTGTAAGGTATGTATTGAAAAAAAAAAAAAAACTAAAATTGCATCAGAAAAAAACAGAGGTATATATGTAAATAAAACATTTATTTAATGACAAATATAAAGGCGAATAAAACTATATACATCTTGTTAGAAGCTGAATTCTAAAGAATCACTGTGATCCCCATGATTTTATCCAAATTATTTATAAACTTAAAAGAAAATCTAATGAAAAATAAAATAATAACTGAACGTGTAATTCGGTTGCAGTTGCAAAACTCCATATCTTTTTTCCCGATAAATAATACTCCCTACGTCCCGCTTAAAACTGTCTACTTGTCTTTTCGATCCGTTTCAATTAAAGTTATCACCTCAAAAGAGGAAACTAATCCCACAATCCCCACCCTCAAAATCTCAACCACTTAATCTCCACCTTTGAAAAAGTCAAATAACTGTTTTTTTTTAACATCCGTGCCCGGTCAAAGTGGAAGCTTTAACCGGGACGGAGGGAGTATCTAAAGATACTGATTCATTATCCCTCCGTTCCATATTAATTGATGTTTTAGGATGAAAGAGAAGAATTAAGGATGAAATATTTTGACAGACATACCCTCGCTAAATATTTGACCAAATCAAAATATCTCTGATATATTACAAAATAGAAAATATTTTAGGACTGAATTCAGAGAAAAAATTGGTAGAATTGATGAAAAATATATAAAAGGTCAATTAATTAAAACGTCCTAAAACGTCAATTAATATGAAACGAAGGGAGTATCAATTTGTAATTTGTGATCAGGTTTAACTGATCAAATTATATCACTTTATATATAATCTTGAGTATAACACCAATTTTGCATATCATATGAATAATAATCCATTTACAATATAAAATATTTTTGTGGGTAGTACTTTTTTGTGTTTGATCGGATATGTGTAAAAAAGTTAAAGGAGCAAAACCAGCAGAACCTGCTCAAATCGTGTAAGATTCAGTTCATCATATTGCCGACTCATAAAAAATGACCACGTTAAACCAATGTATTATTAGTTTGAAGTCTTAGTTAGCTTGCTTTAGATTAGCGCTTAAGCAAACTAGCCTGATAGTCCAAACAAATTACATATGTATATATATGTTGTAATTAGTATTATAATGTACATATATTTTAGAAAATGAATATAATATAGACTATATATGTATATATTATAGGGGTAATTCTATACCGCACCTGATGTATTAATACACCTACACTTTTGACCTGCTATAAAAGGTAAATAGCAGGTCATTTTTTACTCTTTTTTACTTATTACTTCAGCAAATTCAAATTAGTAGGTCACATCCATTCAAGAAAAAATGAGGTCAACTGTGACATATAAGTGATTCTCTTTATTTAAATAAATTAACCACTTCAATATTTGGATAAATGAATTAATATGATGGATCGTATTTGAAATTATTGAACATAATTGATCTCCACTGTAAAGTTAACTTTTAAAAAAAAACTTGATTAGTTGAAATATGATAGATAGATTCTTTATATTTTATTTATTTTAAATACTCCTATTAAATTTAACCATGGATGTATGGTATATCAATATATGAGTCGTATTCAGAAACTCAAAATCAGTAAATTGGAAGGAAAATGATGTGGTTGGAATAGAGACAACATCTGAGGACATTGTTGACGACATGAGTACATGGGATTGCCATTAAGGCATCTGAAAAATTGACAGGGTTGCTGTTAAAGTAGGACGGTGGAAGATTGACGCCCGATGGCGAAACGAAACGATTCAATAAACTAATCTGATAGATACTGAACGGAGTAAATTCAAAAAAAAAAGGAGCGACGAGTCCGACGAAAAAAATATAAAAGTACAGAACTATGAACATCAAAAGCATCCATCGGAGTCGGTGAACAACGGGATCGAAAATGAAGTCCGGCAAGGGCAGCTGCTGTCCAGGCCTATCTAATAATTTTTTTAGAATATCCTATAGTGGAGTGTATAGGAAAGAGCCAAAAGACACTTGGATTTGGTCACCTGTTTGACAGGTTATAGGTTACATGTAAATAATTGATCTAATGGTTAATTTTAGAAGAAGTTTGATCCAATGGTCATAATTATAGGTGTATCAATACCACAGGTGTACAGTAGAATTACCCTATATTATAATATCATTCATATAGATATAGTAGTGTTATTGTAAGTCATTATTCACTTTAAATATATAGTTCTAAGTTTTTCCGACTAGTAGCACGATAGTGACGCGACTTACCAAAAATCTGGTAGAATTAGGGTTAAGTCCACAAAATTATCAATCCATTAAAAATTATCCAACTAAATCAGTACCAGACTAATTAAAAAATCGTTAGCTATAGCCTGAAATTAATAGAGTTGACCCGATTAATATCCCTGCCATTAGGGGTGAGCAAAACCGATCCAAAACCGAAAAACCGAATCGAACCGACCAATTCGGTTCGGTTTGGATCGGTTGTATAATACGATTGGTTCGGTTCGGTTGAAATTTTAAGAACCGAAATTTAATTCGGTTCGGATCGGTTGTTTAGTCTATTAAATTCGGTTGACCGAACCGAACCGAACTAAATATATTTTATTTCATATTTTATTATTCATATTAATAATATAGTATTTTTCTTTTATAAACTAATATATGAAAATTTAAAAAGCACCAGTAAGCCCAGTTTCACTCTCTTTTAGTTTTAACGCTAGACTCCTACTTAGTAATTACCCTACTACCTTTCTACCGAGAGTGAAAAAGTGACTTCCAATTACCGCCGCGCCTCTTGCGACAATCATTCTTCTTTACCAGTCAGGCTGATCATCTGCGGTGTTCTTCCCCTCGACGATCACAAGTAGGAATTCTAAGTCGCCGACAATCACGTATATAGGTAACTTGTGATTTACTATTCGATATCGACTTTTATCTCCATGTTAGCACCCCTACATATAATAAGTGATCGATTTATTGTTCGATATGAGTATTCGAATTTTATCTCCATGTTAATACTACCCCTGCATATAATAAGTTTTCCTCGATTGATTTTTATCAGTTGCAAGGAAGTGTACTTAGACAACAATATAATAATGTTTCCTTGATGGAAGGTTAAAGCAAGCAGAGGTTTTTTTATGTTCCAGAGGATTAATTAGCAACAACAAGTAACAACTAGCAGTTTAATTGATACGGTTTAATTTTATGCGGTACGATTATGGCATGTTGGTACTTACTGGATCCATGTAAATTTAGTTATAGTTATTTAATACTTGCTTGTGATGTTAGATTTTATGCTATACCTTGTAAATAAATCATTAAAGAGTATGTGATAGAGCATATAATCATATAGAACAGTGATTTATTCTTACTTGTCAATATTGAAGTATTATAAGTTTTTTTAGGTTGATAATACTATGTCCAAGCCACGAGAAGATAACATCGAGCAAGAAGCCCCCTCAATGCTTCCTCCTCCAGAATCAGAAAAAGATAAAAAGAGAAAGAGTCCAGAAACAAGTTTAACTGCTAAAGCAACAAATAAGCAATCTACGGTGAAGAAGGAGATGGAGAAGAGATCAAAAGCTTGGAGTCAATTCACCGCATTTACAGACAAAGCAAGTGGGAAGAGAAAAGCAAAGTGCAACTATTGTGGTACTGCTTATTTTTGTGATTCTAAGAACAACGGTACTACTAACATGCTCAATCATATGAATACTTGCATGAAGCATCCTCATAGCATAGACACAAAGCAATCACGACTTTCTTTGCAATCAAAAGGAGATGGGAAGGGTAGTCTAAGTAGTTGGTTATTTAATCAATTATTTGTTAGATCAAAATTGGTGCAAATGATAATTGTTGATGAACTTCCATTCAAGTTTGTAGAGGGGGATGGGTTTATTACTTTTATAGCTGCTGCACAACCTTTGTTTCAAATTCCATCTCGTTGGTCTATTTCACGAGATTGTTACCAATTTTTTTTAGATGAGAAGAAAAAATTGCAAGACTGGTTCAAAAAAACTGGTCAAAGTATCTGTATTACAACAGATACGTGGACTTCATTGCAGAGGATCAATTATATGTGTATAACTGCACATTATATTGATCAAGATTGGAAGTTAAACAAAAAGATCATTAATTTTTGCCCTATAGATAGTCATAGAGGTGAGGAATTGGGAAGAGCAATAGATGGTTGTTTACGTGATTGGGGAATTGCAAAGGTGTTTTCCATTACGGTTGATAATGCAAGCTCAAATGATACTTGTATTGTTTATTTAAAAACGAAGTTGGCTGCTCGAGAATGTGTTATGGCAAAGGGGAAATACCTTCATATGAGGTGCATTGCTCACATTATTAACTTGGTAGTAGTTGATGGATTAAAGGAGATTAATCCATCAATTCAGAAGGTTCGAGAAGTAGTTAGATGGGTAAGACAGTCTCCATCTAGGTTGGCAAAGTTTAGGGAATGTTGTGAGGATGAAAATATAGAAACTAAGAGTTTGTTGTGCTTAGATGTTGCCACGAGGTGGAACTCTACTTATTTGATGTTAGATGCTGCACAAAAGTTTGAAAGGGCTTTTGAGAGGTTTGACATTAAAGATCCTTACTTCAAGAATGAACTTAGTGATGGATTACCAACAATCGTCGATTGGGAAAATGTTAGGAGGATGATTGATATATTGTCAATGTTCTATGACCTTACAGTGAGGATCTCGGGTTCATTATATGTCACCTCTAATGAATTCTACCATGAGATTAGTACGGTTAATTTCTCAATAAAAGAGTGGATAGAAAGTGAAGATGATAATGTGAAAGCAATGGGTGAAAGCATGAAGTCAAAATATGACAAATACTGGGGGGATTACAGAAAGATGAACAAGCTGATTTTTATTGCTGTTGTTGTTGACCCGCGATATAAGTTAGAGTTCATTGATTATGCATTAAGTATGGAGTATGGAGAAGAAGAAGGTGCAAGGATGGCGAAGGCCATAAGGGAAGCTTTAGATGAGTTGTTTGAAGTGTACAAAATTGCTCAACAATCTCATCTTGATGTGTCTACACAAGAGTGTAATCAAGTTTCAAGCCAATCTGTTAATAAAGAACCTTCAAAAAAGAAAAGTAGATTTTTTTTGGGAGAAAAGTTTAAGCAACACAAAATAGAGAGTGGAGTTGTGGAAAACAAATGTGATTTGGATGCTTACCTCAAAGAAACCGTTCTTGTGGTGGAGAAGGATGAATTCGATATATTAAAGTGGTGGGAACTCAATCAAAATAGGTTTCCCATCCTTTCACTTCTTGCTCGAGATGTCTTAGCAATTCCAATCTCCACGGTAGCATCGGAGTCAGCATTCAGTACTGGAGGAAGAGTTCTTGATCCTTTTAGGAGTTCTTTATCTCTTAAAATTGTAGAAGCTCTTATATGTGCTCAAGATTGGTTGAGAGAATCAAAACGTACTAAATCACTTGAAGAAACTATTGAAGATGTTCAAAAAATTGAAGAAGGTATTCAAGTTTCTATTTTGGTTTGAATAAAACGATTTAATTGTTAAATATTATTGTATTATATTTAATACTTCGTGTTTCTTGTAATGATTTTGTAGGTTTTGCAAATGTTAGTATTAACAACATCACTGAGATTACTATCTAAGTTTAGATGTTTCAAGGTGAGTTATTTCAATTCTCTCAATCTTTATGATTTTTAATGTGTTACTAAACTATGATATATATATATTTTTTTTTTTTGTTTTTCTGTAAGTGCAGAGTTGCAGCATTACCGTCTTGACTCTTGCTGGGACTATTTTATCATCAATTATCACCAATTGACTAGTCGGGCTTCTAGTCATCATCAGCATTTGATGATATATTACTAGTTATTTAGATGACTTTGCTGGACTATTTTCTATTGACTCTAGGCCATGCTTTTGGGTTGTTTTATTGTTTTGTATTTGAATTATGTTGTTAGCTAACTCGGGTTTGGTAATCTCCATGTTTTCTAGATTTGGTTATAGTATTGGCTTTTATGTTGCTCTTATTTATACAATTAATATAGCAGCAACAGGTCCCTTCTTTTACTGTTAATTTGTTTTATCTTTGAGTTTTTGACTTTATAGTCTTATGATTGTGCACTGCTTGTTTATGTTTTAAAAGATTCAGGACTTTATGTTTCATATGATTTAATACTTGAAGCATGCTTACACCAATTTTAAGCTCTGCTTTAGTTTCATATTTTTTTGTTTATTTTAAAACGATAGGCTAAAACCGATTACAACCGACCGAACCGAACCGACTTTTTTCGGTTCGGTTTGGTTCGGTTATGAAGTTATGATCGGTTTGGTTCGGATGTATAAAATATAAAATTTCAGTTTTCGGTTCTTACTGATTGTTCGGTTTCCAACCGAACCGACCGAATGCTCACCCCTACCTGCCATATGTGTTGATCTCAATAAGAGTGGTTTCATTTATATTTGGTTGATTTGAGTATGTAAAGGTTATCACGTGTGTTTTCATAAAATAAGATTACTTGGTTACTAAAATTATATTTTTTTTCATGTAACTTAAATTATATATTAATTATTTCACGTTTCACAGTACTTGATGAGTTGTAATATCTCACTTAAATTTGAATTTTATAAAGGATTGTTGTGGTGTTTTAATTTCAAAATTATTTATAATTCAGAATAACCATCGTATGCCATAATGTGTTCAATAATATTATTAATTAAATCATTACGTGAGTTGGGCCCGTGCCATAGAATAATTTTGTTTCTACTATCGTAAAAAAAATTCTTATCATGCTTTCTGTCTTTCTCTCCAAAAAATTAGGCTTTCAATATACAAATAGTTACTCGACGATGAAGAATCCAATAACTCAGGCCCAAAAAGCATCATTTTGGTATGGATAATTCTATTCACAACCACCATATTTCTCCTTACAGCCATTATAATATATATTTTTTATTTTACCCTTAAAATCAAAATTTAATTTTTAACTTGTCTTCTTCCATTTTTTCCCTTTCCACAACTATCGATTCATGTGAATAAAAGTTCCTCCTCTACATAAAACCACAACTTCTCCAGAATTAACTACAATTCTATGTTCCTAAAACTCTCATCATCAATACAACCGTAATATTCTGAATTTTCAATTCCCATTCTTTTTATTTTCCCTCGCAACCAACGATTTTCATCTAAAAGAAGAACTTTGATTTTTTGTGATAATATTCCATTTCCTTTCCAGACTATATATTCCAGTTGGTTCTTCGAAAATAATTTTTAATGGAGAAAGTAACACAACTCCTTAAAAGAAGAAAAAAAAAAAAAAAAAAACCGGCCAAAAAGAAAATTTCCATCCATTGCTTCTTGATCGATTCTTCTTCTCATTGGGACATACTGATTTCACTGGATTATATAATGGTGGAGGACTATAGTCATTCTCTGCCGCCATCAAAGAGAGGGAGTATGGTGCAGGAGTATAGTCATAAGAGTGACGAGAAATTGAGGTTAGAAAAATATGTTACAGATAGATAAAATTCAATTTAATACGAGTTAAAGTAGTGGAGCTGCAGATGAGGAAAAACACATAAGTGCCGATGGCTGTGAAGAGAGGGGGATAAGGTGGCTTTGAAGAGAGTGAGAAAAATAAAGACGGTGGCTGTGTGAAGAGAGGGATCCGATGGCTGTGAAGGGAATGAGGAAAACAAAGAGGGTGTAAATTTTAAGGACAAAATAGGCAATTAATATGTATTGTGGCTGCAAAGAGAAATTATTAGGCTGTGAATAGAATCACCCTTGAAGTTATTGTAAGATTTGTATCAACAACAAAATTGGGCTGATGGCCCATTTATGCAAAATAAAATTGTTTCTCGGCCACAAACTAAGCGCAATATGGAACAATGCCAATTAAGTGGTAATTAGCCGTTTGGCCCGTTTCGCATTCGTGGAAGTCTCCAGAATTCATAAGTCTACGGTGGTGGCAGCTCACATTTTTGTCTCTTCATCTTTCTTGGTAATCTATCTTACATTTACCTCTCTCTAAAAAGTAAAAACACATTATTACCCTCCATATCTCTGGTAAATCCGCTGCTACTCTACCATTTTCGTTGTAATCCTATCTCCTTCAACTGCACAGTTCATCGTTTTGTTGGATTTTTTTAAGTTTCAGATATACACAATAGTAAGTAAAGAACTTTAGCTCATCCGCTGTCTAAGATCGATTTTCTTGTCGGTCTTAGGAGAAGATTTGAAGCTTTGGTATGTCTTTCTTTTATGACAATCTACTACTAATGTACTAAATTATCCATAAAATTTGTGTAGATCATAAAAAATTGGGTGCATCATTTTAATTGGGTTTCTTTTAGATTTATAAATCCGTATATGTAGCAGGGGAAGACAAATTTTAAGCGGATTACATTTCCATCGAAATATAATTCGGTGGCAAGTATAATTCCGAGTATGCTTATAACATTTGTTAAATGGATGTTATTATTGGATTTGGTGCATTTCAAAAATTTAAAAAATAGAATTAATATTTTTTTCAATTATTTTGAACATCATTTTGTATTCAAGGTTTTCTGTAATATCAAATCCGAGTTACTTGAAGTGTAGATAAGCCATATTTTACAAAACTCTTGCAGTCATACCTTATTTTGTGAAAACATATATAGATCAACACATGCAGTGGTTTTTCTGTGTTAGTGGATCAATGTCTTTTTTTCTTCTTTAAATCATTTTAAAAGAACACAGTTTTTGTGCCTAATTTTACAAAATACTATAATGTTAATAGTTTTTTAAAAAAATATATAAATTATAACAAAAACTATTATGTGCTTATTTATTTTCATATGTGAATTCGCTCATCGTCAGATTTTGGGGAAAATAGAAAATTTAGAGAATTCATTAATATACATATCCATCTATTGTTAATTATTAATTTATCACGTGGTTTATATGGAAGTGGATGTTTGCAGGAAAAGAATTTGAAGTTTTTGCACAGAAAAACATATTCGTCAAATTTACAGGTCAGTTCAGATTCACGTATTATAGTTCCTTTTGTTTTTAGTATATACTGACTACAATGATGTAAATGGCTCTATGTATGACAAAATAAATTTGAAGCATATGAAGGTACAAATTTCATAGAAGAAAGAACTTATTTCTGAAATATAGAAACGTTAGACTGTAAAATTTATGTAACTGTGATGTTGTAGAAAAACTTCTCATATATCAATGTCCATGCTGATTTTTCAGTGTCATCATGTAAACTTAAAACTGAAAGCTTGTCATTTGTTCAGATTCGTCTATGTTGTATTAGAAAATAATGAAATCCATAAAAACATGGTTGTCAACTTTTTTAATGTAAACTGAAAAATAAACGTTGAGCAGTTTGAAAATTATCTGAAAAGGAAAAAAATAAGCAGTAAAACAGTATGATATATAGTTGCACGAAAATAGTAAGAAATAGTGTAGGTATCAGAAATAAAGTACCGAATAAGTCAAACTGCGGACTTTCAATAAGCAACTTGAAATCAGCAAAAGGCTTGAACAGAAACATAGAATTAGCCTTTAGGAAAGCTTTCATCGAACACCTCTTCCATTCTGGTTTTACGAACACCTCCTCCATTCTGGTTTTACGCAAGAAAAGTATCTTGATCGGCGTAGCCGTAGTCTTGTACTTCATGTGATTTTCAGTGACAAAAAAATCTTTAAGTGCGTAGAGTTCACCCTCGACAGGCATCTGCTTGGTATTTTTTATTACTGAAGCCTTTATTGTTGCATGAACTCTTGCCTCTTCTTTGTCACGAAACACGATCTCCAAACTTGATACATTATTGTTGTTTGTGAATGCAGGAACTTCGTATGAACGTACGACACGCAGACGCATAGCCCAGAGAGAAGTGGAGGGGTTAAGATCCTTAACTAAGCTAAAGACAGGAGGCATGTTGATCAGTTTGTGTTGATATGGTGGTCGAAAAAGATTGTGGGTTAGTGTAAGAAAGAAAACGTAAATGACAACTATTTATAGAGGTTGAGAAGCGGCAGTTGAAAAAAATTGTAAATTTCAAATTCAGTGAATCAAATGTAATCTAAAGATCTGAAGATAAGAAAATAGAATTAATCGATTTCAGTAGTTCTAATTAGTAGAATGTGGGTGCATGTCAAATTTGAAAACTAAATTGGAAACTAATTTACAGGAACCATTTTGCACCAAAATAGGAATGACATGGGGATACATAATAGTAAGGAGTGATAATGCAGCGATGAAAAAACAGAAAATAATTTTTTTGAGAAAGTTGTTGACAGAGCGACACGTGGCAGAACCTAAAAAGGGGGGCCGAAATGCAACTGTGTACTGACACCTGTTACCTGGCGTTTTTGTTTAATAGTATAGCGGGATTGTATTACATCTAGTATTCTAAAATAACTATAACACGCCACGTATATATGATAACATCATTAATTAACACATGACATGTGTTAGATGCAATGGAATACTGGATGGAATATGATTTGAAATTGAGGATCCAAATTCCTTGGTTTTTTAGTCATTAGATAGATTGTCGCTTATCTAAGTTTTGAAATTTTCCATGGAAAATTTTGTTAAGAGTGAATTATATATTTGGCTTTATTTTTATTTAATTTTTTTTTAATAATTAAGACAAAGTCAGGCTTTTTAATTAATAGACCAGTCTCCATCCATCTAACACATATATCTCAACTTCTTCCCCACTGCACTGTTGAAAAACTCCACTTTTATCTATTACTCCCTCTGTCCCACTTTATCTTGCACATTTTTCTTAAACGATCGTCTCACCTTATCTTGCACAACCTAAAAAAGGAAAGTTATAACATAATATCCACCCTCAAAATCTTCATCCGCAATCTCCACCCTCAATCCACCCTTTAAAAGTCAACAAACAACCAAAAAGTAACTTTTCTAATACTCATGCCCACCTCCCCTGTGCAAGATAAGTCAGGATGGAGGGAGTATTTAATAACGCTAGATAGGGGAGAGAACTTTCCCAGATCTTTACAGTGTTTTAAATTTTATCGGTATTCCTTATCAATATTCCAAGCAGTAGAGGGAGAGTATTCTAGTTCCTTTCCAGTCCAAAAAGGTTTCGAGACAAAGAGATTTCTCGGTTGTTTATCCTGGGACGACGGGGTCGATACTATTTGCACAATTTGTTCAGAGTCATGAAACATCTTAAAGAGAGCGACCTAGTGCGCAGCTCAACCCAAAAATCGGGTAATTTTTGTTTTTGATTTTATTGTGCACTAACATTTTTAAGATGTTCTTTTCTGCCATGACCACATAAATTGATTTCATCACCATTGATCTCAATTATAAAAGATGGAGACATAAATGTTACTTTTTCTCACTACTAGAAAAGTCTCATCCACTCTCCCCTCTTAAAAAATTCATTTTACTGATTTTACCGGATAAACACTCTGATGAACAAATTAAGCAACAACAATCATGGGTGAAACTGATTTCTTGAGCAAGAGTTTTATTTTAAATGGTTTAGGCGACGATTTCTATGAAACTACTACTCTTTTAAAGAGCCCGCGAAAGAGGTCTGGAATTCACTCCAAAAGAAGTATGACACTGAGGAGGCTGGAGTAAAGAAATGCATAGTGAGCTAGTATCTCAAGTACCAAATGACTAATGACAAACCCGTGGAGGTACAATCACATGAACTACAAAAAATTGCATATGATATCATCTCTGAAGGTATGATTGTTTTGTGCCATACCTGAAACATATCGATTATAGTTATATATGCGCGTTTACATGTGCAGTTGTCTATGGTCGCACGGTTTTTGATTCTGAAATCTATATCCTAAGATAACCATTATTATCTTCGTAATTTAATTAATCGTATGTTTAGCGACACAAGTTAATTTAGTTAAGTCATCTTCATTAGTCCTCGTGGCGTACGACTTTGCTCGCCATTGGCTGCTACCACACCGTTCACTTGTGGTATAGGTGATAGAAATTAGAGCGATCAAGTTTTTTGCCCCTGTCGGCGACTAGTGTTTAAGTGCTAATTAGATATTACGGGGTCTTAGTCGTAAGTAGTGTAGGTATTTTATTTTCTTTAGTTTCTGTTTTTTATTTATTTAATTTTTAAAAAATGAAAATCTACACTGTGTGCTAATTTACCTGCTTTATTTTCTAACTATTATTTGGTGTCCTATCTTAGCGTTTTTGTGTGCAATGTATGAAAGCATGGTCTAAGGTGGTAGAAATTATACCCAAAACCTAGAGATAGAAGCCACCATCATAAAAGAGATTCCAGTCAGACTCGGCGTGAATTGTTTTTTATGGCAAACAACCAAGACAAATAGGACGAGCACGAAGATGAGCCACGAGAACAAGTCATGCAAATCAAGATACGAATCCACACGATCCCGTTCAAGTTCCAATAGGACCTGTTACAAGAGCACGAGCTAAGAGGTTAAAAGAAGTACTCATCGGACTAATTCAAGAAGTTTGGGCTCAAGAAGATTAGGATACCCATCGGAGATGAAGAACTTGTTGATCCAAGGCCCGTTAATTTGCTGGAGTTTCTAGAAGGCTGAACATTAATTCAGTAATTAATACTATTATTATAATAATTAGTATTTTCGACAACTTGGAGACCAAGTTTTGAAATCACATTTTTTAGCTATTTTTAGGAGTAGTTTTGTCTTGCATTCCAAGTTTAGTTAGTTACCTTATTATTTGCTCGTATGCTCGTCTAACTTCATCCAAATAGACTTTTTGGCTTCAAAACCACCTAATTAACTCAAAAACAAGTACACACACTTCACTCAACACAACATAATGAATATAAGCATAAACTGACGAATAGTGCATGCAAATGATAAAAAATACTCATCTAAATGACATAAATGCATTCATACACGACGTGTATCAGCAACCACCACCGGGCTTTATAGTTAACAATGGGGTGATTGAAGAACCAAGGAAATGAAGCATAAAGGAAATGATTGCCTCATTGGAGAACAAGACACGAGCCTAGAATGGGAAGACTGAAGCCTGAATGAGCAAACTAGATGACTATATAGTGCATTTGAGCACTAACATGGGCAATATGGGAGCACAAGTGAAGAATTTAGAGACGCACATCGGCGAGCTAGCGAAGAAGATATGGAACACATATTAGCAAGGGAAGTTCCCTAGTGACACTGAGAATCCGAAAGAGTGGTGTAATGCGATATCAAATAAGAGTGAAGAAAAGCAAGGGAAAGCAGAGAAGGAAGAAAAGGTCAAAGAAATCCCGAGGAAAAAAAGGATAACATTCTACGACAAGGACTTCCCGCCATACAAAGTGCAAATACCCTTTCTTATGACATTGAAAACTAACCAAAATCATCGATAGTTAATAGAAAGAAATTCCATGATGGGGAGGAAAAGTGAAAGAAGTGCATAAAGAGGAAACGAAGGAGAAGGACAAGGTGAAGAGCAAGAAAGAAGAAAGCTATGAAATGATCATTAAAACATAACTCCCGCAAACGCTACAGGATTCAGGGAGTTTTTCAAATACTTGCTTTATAGGCAAAAGCAAATTTGAAAATGTTCACTGTGATTTGGGCTATAGTATTAATCTTATGCCTCTTACCACTTATAATAAAATGAACATAGAATGCATAAGCCAACCTCCACCACTATCCAATTCGCTGATAGGTCACTATGAAGTACCGTTGGGACAGTGGAGAATGTGCTTTTAAGGGTGATGAATTTATATAGGCTAGGCACATCCCACAAGATACTATATTTAAAGGTATAAATTCCTTCTACTACGGTTCAAATGATTTAGAGGAATTCATCTTCCAGGATACAAAGCCTATTTCACTTGTAAGTAGAAAGTTGCACTCTCTCGAATCACATGGAACAAGAATCACAAGATTTATTTAAAAATAAATAATATCAAAAAATAGAGAGATAACACGTGTGGAGGAATTTTGTTATAATACAGGTCGCTATTCAATTGATCTTGATGCGTTACATATAGATTGTGTAGAGTTGTTTTGAATAGACACATCCAAAATAAATAGGTGTCTTTCTATGAATAGTTTCAATGTATTACACCTATTCATCTTCGCACATATTCACTCGCACCCCCAGGGTATGTTTTTGCTGGGATGTAGTAGGATGGAGCACATCCAAATATATAAGTCCAAGGATCTATACGTCATGTGAATAGTATAAAGTGATGTTCGTTTAGGGATGGGGTAAGATATGATGAGTACTGTAGCGGTCAAATCAATAGGTTAGCTGGAGGTTGATTGTTATTATTATATTAGAAAATGAGATGTTGATGATAGATTGATTGGGTAATGATTAAAAAGGTAATTGGGATTTGTGGAGTTATGATTGGTAGTAGTAAGTTGTTTTTTTTCCTTTTAGGGGGAAAATATAATTGTTGATATATATCTATATTGTATGTAATAGATTAGTAGTAGTTTTTAGAAATGGAAAAGTATATTCAATTCCAACATACTGCATAATTCTATTTTCTTAATATTACCACCTTCTTTGCAATTAATATATCAATATGTGTCATATTCTTTTCGCTACTGTATTTTGTTTGTTTACTTATTAAAACAAATGAGAGGGTTCTTTTATATTTGAGACTAATAACTTTTTTATTTTGTCGAAATTTATTTTAATTTCTACAAAACAGATTTTAATACTTAGTAAGGTTAAACAATGATTCTTTTTTATACTATGAATAAATTAACGAAAAATTGAGTTTTATTTTCAATTCACTTATAATAAACATACTACAATGGACCGAGAACAAGACAAAGCTAACATAGCATAACCCCCAAAAAAATGAGTACATAAATCGTGATAATAAAAATACAAGCTTAAAAGCAATCCAAATTGTCGTGTGATCAAAAGCCGCTTAAATACATGCCCGAATAGTCATAGTCAAATAGATAAAACTTACACACAAGTACTTGATTTAGATGATGCTTACATCAACGAGAAGACCGAAGCTTATTTTTCCTCCAGTAAGAGGACCATGAAAATTTGACGAGTTAGTCGAGCTTGAAATTGTCCCATCTCACTGACCATCTGTGTAGCTAATACGCCAGGCATCTCACGTTCAAGTCTGATGTATAACTCATACTCTATATCATCCTCAGCAACAAGATCTCAACGGAACATATATGTGCACATATTAAAGTTATGAAGCAAGTCAAATAATGCTCCGATTATCCGGATGTTCCTAAAGACATGGCCGAGCACATTAAAAACATATTTAAATATGATTTAGGAGTTGTTAATTGAAGTGAATAAATTTACCACATAGAATTGCTCCATCACCTCAGGGTCTCCCACCATAGTCTCTCTCTTCATGCCAAGTAATCGTGCTCTGCATTCTTGCAACTCGTATAACACTCTCCAAGCACGTTTTATGTTTCTCCGCTTTGACTTCAAGTGATGCAACTGGTGCACAGAATGGTCAGTCGTCATAGCATTGAGCCTTTCACCAATTGAGAGTAGATCTGAGAACAACACTTGTCCGGGTAGCATTTTCGTGTGTTCATAGTGACATAAAAGTATGAACATTCGTTCATTGTCCATTGACCACGTAGCCCGATTAATGATTCGCGGTCTACGCATCTGCTCTCCGCTTATGAGACGTCATTAACAAAACAAAAACATGTTGCTTAGTGCTAAATTGAAAACAACCAAAATGTAATTTAGTTAGTTCTAGACAGGTATTTTGGTTCTACTCCTACCACGCTAACCAAATGTGGATTTTTTCAAATAAGAAAGCAAAATCACATGTATACTTAAGAGCGATTGAAACTATACATTTTTCAAACTTGCTTAAAATTATTAAAAAAAAAAAAAAAGTTTGCAAATGTGAATACTGTTTAGGCTGTCTCTGAAGACGAAGCACCCCCGTCAGGTGTTTCAAATAAACTTGTTAGACAAACATAAGCATTTCCTAATTATTTCTCAAACAACAAGGAAAAAGCCATTACAAACAACATAAGGCTTAGGGTTGGCAGTGGGGCGGAGAATTCCCATTCCCCGCGGGGATCCGCCCCGAATTGGGCAGGGGTTCCCCATTTTTTCTCCCGATGGGGCGGGAGTGGGCCGAAGTTTTGCTCCTAGCGGGGACGGGGATAGTGTCCCCTCCCTTCCCTCTCCCGGGGATCCCCGTTCCATGCGGGGCCCCCTGTATAAACTACTATATTACCCTTGTATATATATGAAAATATAAGATTACCTTCACTTATATATTTTTATTTGTATAATTTTTCACCAAACCTTAATCTAATTATCTCTCACTCTCAGCCGTGGTCTCTCCTCCTCACAATAGCCAACAACAGTCGTGGCCTCTCTTTGTTAACATCCAGCCGCGAGCCGTCTGTTGCAGTCCCTCACAATAGCCATTTCTGAATTCCGATCTACTGTTTCTAAGCTCCGATGAGCTGATGACAAACTCTCTTCATCCGAGCCTCCGACAGATGACCAGTGAGCGCAAGTTTTAGGTAACGTAAATTTTTTGGATTTGAGACCAAGCTGAAAATATTAATCAAGTGGTTTATAGGTTTCTGATCTTCGTGTGTTTAGCCCGAGTTTCGTCGCCATTTTCATAGCTAAAAAATTTCTAATACTAAGTATTATATTCACAATATGTTTTTTGCGTTTATTTTAATTTCCTTTAAATGTTCTTGTTGAATGGAGGATTGGGATATGTTTCAAAGTTGTTAAAATATTGAGAAATTAAAACAAAATGTCGTCTGATTTGAAAAGAGTAGCCTCGTTTTGAGATTTGAATGAATGCCAAAGGGATCTAACTTCCAAATAAGAGTCTCTTGGAGTTAAATTTAGGAGTCATTTATTAAATCCTCCGTTGGATTAGTATTATATTTCTTTTTCTTTTGAGTGGCTCATAGCATGTTGTTTATGAAGGTTCTTCATGCCTTAGTCTAACAAAGTATACGTGTTCTGAACATTAGGAGTATATTATGGGCATTTATAAAACTGCAATTGTTAAGATATGTGTGTACTGTTGATGGCAGTTCGCATTGCAGTTTTATTGTTTGCAACACCACTAAGTGATTTCACATATTTTATTCAGCTAAAATAAGGATTGGCTTTATTGATAATATGAAAATGATTAGAGAATAATGTTAGATTATTCAAAGGGACATAATTTAACATTATCAAGACATGCCTTAATTATGCAAAATTGCTCAAATGAAAAGTGATAATTGGATAGAATACTTGTCACTAATTTTGGAAAAATAACACACATACTTGTCATCTTTTTACACTCTTGTGTATGAATTGCAAAACTTCTTTTTGAGTTTATTATTATTACTGGATAGAATACGTGTCAATTATTATTATTATTTGAGTTTATTAAACTTCAATTTTTTGTTGGTGCTTATAATAGGTGAAAGATGACATCCACGTTTGGGACTCACACTCAAGACTCTACATTTAATCCATCCCCAGCATCTAGTTCTCAACCCAAAACTACCTCCCAGCCTATGAGTAGCTCACAACCAATTTTGCTTAAGACGATCCGACAAAAACACCCACTGATGCAAATGAAGAACAGTGTACGGATGAAAGTCAAGGTCTAAATTTGGGCACTAAAAGAGGTTTGAAATCAGAGGTATGGGATCATTACAAAAGGAGAAAGATAGACGGTGTATGGAAGGTGGAATGTCTTTATTGTCACAAATTACTTGGAGGAGAAACAAGGAATGGGACGACCTACTTACGTGATCATCAAAAGAATTATATTTTTAGACAAACTAAAGATGGAAAGCAAACTTACTTGAGGCGTAAGAGAGGTGCTAATGGGAAACAAAGTATAAGGACTTGCACCTTTTGATGAAGCTTTTGCAAGAAAACAAATGGCTTTAGTAATGATCATCTTGCATGAGTATCCACTGAATATGGTAGAACAATATGGATTTCGGAGGTTTGTGAGTTCTCTCCAACCATTTTTCAAAGTGATTTTTCGGAATACTTTAAAAGGTGATATATTAAAGATTTATGAATATGAAAGGTTGAAGACAACGAAGTTGTTAAATGCAAACAAGAGAAGGATTGCCATCACAACAGACATGTGAACATCGAGCAATTAAAAGAAAGGATTTATGGCAATCACGACACATTTTTTTTATAAATCTTGGAAGCTTCAAAGTCGAGTAATCAGGTATATATTCTTTTACATATTTTTGTTCGTCAAGATTGCTAGCATACACATATAAATGGCATTTTTTTAATATATGGCTAGCTATTTAATGTAAGCTTATTTATGTTCCATGTCCAAATACATCTGAGGTTATTAGAGAATTTATTCTTGATTGCTTGATGGATTGGGATCGTGATCAAAAGTTGTCAACATTAACTGTAGATAATTGTTCAACAAATGGTGCAGTGGTTAATTATATGTTGAACAAATTGGATACAAGTTCTCTTTGATTAGATGGTTGTTTGTTGCATCTGCGGTGTTGTGCTCATATAAACTTGATTGTTAGGGATGGTTTAGAAGTAATTGGGGATGGTATTGAACATATTCGTAGTAGTGTTGCTTTTTGGGTTGCTAATCCTAAAAGATTTGAGAAGTTTGAAGAGACGGCTTGTAAGTTGAAGGTTTCATGCACTAGGAAGTTGGTCTTAGATTGTAAGACTGGGTGGAATTCTACATATTTAATGCTGAGCATTGTTATTGGCTACGAGAGCCACTATATAA
The DNA here is from genome assembly GCA_958295605.1 of Ajuga chamaepitys. Taxonomy (NCBI): domain Eukaryota; kingdom Viridiplantae; phylum Streptophyta; class Magnoliopsida; order Lamiales; family Lamiaceae; genus Ajuga; species Ajuga chamaepitys. The sequence goes on from OY282495.1 coordinate 73,407,124, forward strand.
ATGCGTCCCAGAAGAGAAAGATTAGGAAAGGGGTAGAAAATATTTGTGACAAATTGAAGTTTTTTAACAGTTTAACTGAGATATTCTCGGGGACCCAATATCCTACAATCAATATGTATTTTTCAAAAAATTGTGAAATTAAAATGGCTTTGAGGAAATTATGTACTTGTGGGAGTGCTAACATTGAAGCTATGACTGTGAAAATGTTGGAAAATTTTGACAAGTATTGATCTCAGATTCATGGTATTATGGGTGTGGCTACTATTTTGGATTGTAGATACAAGCTCAAATTGTTGCACAACTATTATCCTCTACTACTTATGGAAATGAAGAGGCAAAAGAAGCAAATTCAAAGAATTCAAGAGTTATGTTCTGGATTGATAGTTGAATATTCATCCAAACTTGGTGGATCTAGTCACGTTTGTACGAGCCTTGTAATTCATCAGTCTCTAGGGTTGAGGATTTGGATCCAATGACCGACTACGACAAGTTTGTTAAAGTTGATCCTAATATTGACAATGTCACAACATAATTTGGTGTTTACTTGGAGGAGCGTGTGATGCGAGGGAAGGTTGATTTCGATATCTTAAGTTGGTGGAAAAATGCCCTCAAGTATCCTACTTTGCAGTTGATTGCTGGGGATGTGTTGTTAATTCCTATTTTCACTGTGGCTTCGTAGTCGACTTTTAGTACAAGCAGGAGGTTTGTAAGCCCACATCATATTAGACTTCATCATGATACACTAGAAGCATTGACGTTAAAATTGGTTATGGGCTGAGATAAAAGGTATCTTATTAGTATGTTTTGTATCCATATTTTACAATGTCTTCATCAATTTTAATTAATGATTACTTTATTCCTTAAAGATTCTTGTGCACCTGCTCATTTAGATTGTTGTACATTTTATGAAGATATTGATGAACAAGGAGATGAGAGTGAAGACGTTTTAAACAGAGATACAAGACGTTTGAGTCAAAGAATATATTCTCTAAAAACACATCAAAGAACATACAAATCAAGAAAACGGAGAAAGAGTCTTACCCAGTCAACCTAACGGTTGTCTTCCCTCAGAGTCCTTTTATTTCCATTAAATCAAACCGCGATCTCAAGAGAGGGTATAATGGGGGAGTGGTCGAATATATCCAATTGTGTAGCCGTTTAAATTTTCTGATGCATTTGGGTAGCTAATGTAATTTTGTATTCTGTATTGTAAGGGGGAGAGAAGAGAAAATAACGAGGGGCGATGGGTGCCACTTGCGAGGAAAAAAAAGAAAAGAAAAAAGTGGGTTGCTTAGATACAAACAATGGTCGCGAGTGGGTGAAAGGGGGATTTGGGGGTAGGGGAAATCACTTGGAGAGAGAACATGGTGTAACAACAAATTTTGTGAATTGAATTAACAAACACAAAAAATTGTACAAATTAATTTCAATTGGATCAAAATGAGTAACTTTATGGGTAACACTCTCTATTCTTCGATCCTCTGATTCTTCTCTTCGAATGTTTTCTTCGAATTTGGAATTTTGGAGTAAAATCCGCTTCTTGATTTTCTCCGCCGCTTTTGTTGTCTTTTAATAACGTTGTCCGAAGGCCGACCGGCTTGATTCCGGATTGAACGCTACTTCTCGATGAATTTGATGAAGAACGTCTTCGAATCTTGAAGAATGTCTTCGAATCTTCGAGAACTTTGAGCCTTCTGAATTTCTTGGAGTTCTTCCAATTCTTGAAGCTCTACACTTGTGTCTTAATGAATGAAGAAAGGCTCTTATTTATAGGTGTAGGGGAGAGCTCTTTCCATATTTCATTTGCCACGTGGCGCCATTTGATTGGCCACTCTTGATTTGATGGGCTTGGCCTGATTTGATTGGGCTACGCCTGATTTAGTTGGGCTAGGCCTGATTTCGGTTGGGCTAGGCCTGATTTTGTTGGGCTAGGCCTGATTTGGTTGGGCCTGGCTTGATTTGGCTTGATTTGGTTGGACATTCTTGTTGGATTAGGCCCTTTTGACTTGATCGGGCCTTTCTTGATTTGATTGGGCCATCCTACCAAAATGTTGGTAAATAATTTATTTTGGCCCAAATTAAATATCAATTATACTATAACTTAGGAATTAATTTAATTAAATTCCCAAGACATGAATAGTAATTTTTTTATTGATATTTAATTAATTTCCACGTGTCGCTATTTGATTGGACACAAAATTTATTTATCTACAAATGCCCCCTCGCGATATGTTCACGGACGCCGTGTCTTGGAGTGAATGAATCGCGAAATAACTTGAACTCTTAAGTTCGAATTTGTAGAATTGAGTGTGTATTCATGGACTTGAATTTAGAAGAAACCCATATTACAGTCCCTTTTATTTTGAGCGGTCGGCCCGCAAAATATATGGTCCAATAGAGGTTCCAATTTAATTAGTGTAACAATCAAGAAGAATGGCCTAAATGAAATATTTTAGGCCCAATTCCCATCACCATTTCCCCTTTCTGCGAAGACAGACTCCATCACATTTAATTGGGGCCCACTAAACATCATCAGTTCAGCCCCCCCACATGGATATAAGCAGGGACCTCATATCTATTTCCAAACTTAATGAAATTCACATGGGCCCACCACTTCATCATCATGCTTCATCTTTCTTAATCAATTTCCTATGAAAAAGGTCAACATATACTGGTGCCAACCGGAAAGGAGAAGCTTTCAATTTTTTTGAGTATCTGTTTTCATTTAATTCTCCAAATCTTACCAATTAATTAAAGCCATCACCAGAATCTTTGCTCAAACCAGGAAAATCACCGTATCAAAGCATCACTAGAATCTTTGCTTAAACCAGGAAAATCACCGTATCTTGCTTCTTCTCTGCTGGGACGTGATTTGCTCTAATTTCAGCACATATTCTTCCTCTTCTCCAAGAAATTAATTCGCAGAAAATTTCCAAAAATATGGACATGTCTTCAGCTATAAAAGGAGACATTCTCATTCATTTTCTGCATCACAAGAACGAGGCAGTTCTCATCTTTTCCCTTCTTCGTTGTTTTCTTTCTCTCTTTTTTTTTTTTTTTTCATCTTTGTTCCATGCGTGTCTTCCAGCAGTCTTCATATATAAGGTATGTACTACCCTTTCACTCTTGATCACAAGACGTTCGACGTATCGGATTTATCTCCCTTCTCTTCTCCATTAAAACCGATAATAAATCCTCTCGTTGAATTCCTTCTTTGCTGATTTTTGCAGGTTCGGAGGTCCGACGATCATTTGAAATACTTCGGTTTGCCATTTGTAGCTGGTGGCCTTGTTGCGATCCTTCTTGACTTCTCTTCGCGGCTATTCTGCAGAGGTGTGATCGTCGCCGTCCGTACGCAATCTGAGGCTTTCCCATTCGGTGAGTACCATATTACACTTGACTTTGCCTTCTCCTTCCATACCTGGAAGTTCCTAGAAAGATGAATTTTTTTTTTCTTTTTTTCTTTTTTTTTTTCATGCTAAGCTTCTGCAGTTCGATCTCTAAAATTTAACCGAAGGATATCAAAATTTCAGGCAGCGGTTCGTTATCTTCTTTGAAGAATACGCTCAGCCGTCTCCGATCCTGTAGTTTCATCGACTGAACTGTGGCCCTTAGGATTCAAATTCTGTCCAATCCTCAGGTAATTCTTTTCTTTTTCGGCATATGTATGTACGAATTTCCCGCCGCACATAAGGTCACTATCACCCAGTTCTCCCTTTGTCGACGAAATTCAGCTTTGAAATATTGCATATTGTATCACCTTTCACGTTCTCCGTGTTGCATGCTTCATATCACACACACATGTATGCGTTTGCAAATATTTTGCATGATGACTTGGCCTTTTCTCATTCGAGATTATACTTCTGGACTACCTCGAACGCAAGTCTAACATGTTTTTGTATCTTTTTCTTCTTTTTTTTTTTTTTTTTTAAGATTTGTTTCTTAGGTCATTATAGTATACTTCAAAGATACCACTTCCTCGAGCGGGGAACAATATTTGGTGATTCTCGATGAAAAGCATCAATCTTTGGAGGTAGGAACTCACTTGGTGGTAGACGAACCCGTTACTGGCAGTCACTCGAAGCCATGGCCAAAACTGACCAACTCTCTCTACATCAGTGAATAGTCCCAAAGCATCATGTTTGGCAAATCAAAGGCATGGAGTCTACAAGCGACTCATCATTATCCTACGAAGGCAGTGGATCCGTTGCCAACCTTGGGATGGCAGATTATTGATGGCAAGTCAAAATGGGGAGATGCATAGAATTTTTTGGAGAAATCTGCTACACAAAGGGATATTGGGAGTGGACTGAAGACGTCCTTAGTAGATGCAAGTGTCTGCTCAATGATGTGGAAATTTATAACCCTGTGTACGCGTCTCTTTTCACATATGATTGTAAGCCTGAAATCATGAAGGCTTTTTGTGAGGCTTGGTGCCCATCGACCAACACACTGCTTACATCATTCGGGGAGTTATCAATTTCTCTATGGGACTTGCATACATTATCAGGCCTCCCGATGGCCGGATTTCCTTATGACGTGGTCGTACCAACATCAGTGGAGCTTATTGGGACTGATAGAGCTGGAAACCTCTGCCTTCCTCGTAGCTGCAAATACCTATTTCACGCATACCATCTTCTTTGTAGATATGCAAACGGAAGCCAAGTGTCGATCGAGAAGTGGGTGAAGTTCTGGTTCAAGAAAGCTACGAAGCATGGTGAACCTCCCTCGTGCAAAATTTCAGAGAAGAAGAGATCGACGTGTCCCAAGCTAACCCACAATCCGCACGGCGACTTAGGAGAATCCGAGCAGTGGACTTCGATGGAGGAGTCTTTGTTCAAGAAGCTCGATATTGAACGAAAGCTGCGGGAAGAGACGTATTTGGCTGCCTATCTCGCCTGTTGGCTTTGCAAGTTTGTCTTTCCAGGTGACGATATTAGCTTGATACGACCAAGCACTTTCAAGATGGCGAGCATGATGGAGGCGGGGAATACAATAGGTCTTGCAGTCCCTGTTCTGACAAGCATCTATCGAGGCCTGAACAAGATTTCGAATCTCGCGAGACCTTTGAGAAGTCGATCAACTTTCCCCGTTCATTTTGTTTATGCTTGGTTGGCGCAATACTACAAGACTCACTTTTCGATTGGTCCCGGAGTACGAACGCCCGCAATGGTTTCTTATTCCGGTGAAGGTGGTGCGAGGCATTTTGACCCTGACGAGGCACGCAAAAGGATTTTTAAAGGAGATTTGGTTTCGTGGACATGCAACATGCTAAAAAGTGAAGACTTCTTTTATGTTGATGACACCCGATCAAGGGGGCGTGAGTGGAGATACTTCATAGCTATTCGCTCCAATTACCTTGCGTGGCGGCAAGGGGATCGATTCTGTATTGAGCCTTATAGTCCTCATCGTTTTAGTCGTCAGTTTGGATACCACCAAGATATTCCCGGATCACTTAAGCATGATATTCGAGAAGCTTCTCTTGGTGGCTTTGTGTCCTCAACAGATCGATGTCTAAGGCATATCTACCATGCGCACCTCAAAGGACCAAGATTTTCTATACATCTGATTATAAGAAATGGTGGAACCAGCTGCATGGGAATTTTCTTGAAGACAACATCGAGCAGCTTATCGAGTCAAAGCCAAGTGAGGTACTTTCGAAGGGTAAAGAGCACGTTCATGTAAATGCCCCCACTGCCGAGAATGGTCGAGATGCCACACCTACCTACTATTGTCATCCATCTCGGGCAAGATGATACACATTCGATCGAGCTTGTTGAGGTGAGTAAGAGGAAGAGCAATCCCAACTCCTTAGACGAAAGTGATAGCAAGAATGCCGACCGTCATTGGAAGAGGCCAAAGAAGGACCTTCATCTTTTGAAGCCCGATAAAGGATGCACAAGCAATCAACAAGATGCTAAGGATCTTACAGCTAAGGTTCCCTATCTCTTATTTCTTTCATTTTCTGTTGTGCCATTTACTTTACTAAGTTTTTTTTTTTTTTACTCAAACTTACTACTTGTCAGGCGATTAGAGATGTCTTCGGTTCCGACAGTGTGGAAAGTCAAGACTCCTTCTGAAAAGGCAACACAAGCAAGGCCTGTTGCAGTATCAACACTTGAAGGTGACAAATTCGTCCGCGACCGTCAGAGGAAATACCTTCAAGAGATGTGGGATGATCTTCGCGAGAAGGTTTTATTGACTCCTGTTGATTCAATGTCTTCTATGAAGGAAGGAGTTTTCTACGTGCTTAATGAGATGAAGTGCTTTAAGAAATTTGATTTCTCCGGCATAGAGAAACTGTTGAGAGGGTTGTTTGACAAGGCCACCACTTACGACAAGATTCGATCGAAGTCTTTTAAGAGGGTGACGAAGGCACTTCTCGAGCGGCAACTCTCCGAAGCCAAAGATCGTCTTAATGATGCCAAGACGAAAGAACTCAAGGAAGCTGATGAGATCAAATCCACCAAATCCGAGTTGGAGAAAGTTGAAAAAGAGCTCGATCATCTCAAGGAAAGGGAGAAAAGTTTGTCGGAGGCCCTCCATGAGAAAAAGCAATCCCTCTCAGATACTAGAGCTGAAGTCCATGATATTCAAGAAGAGATTCTTGCGATCAACAACACTCCTCCCTTAGATGACGAGGTTGTTGAAGATTTGAAGGCATCGAAGCTCGACTTGGAGGTAGCGCGAGAAGAAATGAAGAATCTTAGCCCATTTCCTTAGTTTGTTTGAGCTTTCTCTATTCCTTTGCTTTTTTCTTTTCGATGTAATGAATATCCAAGACTTTATGATAATGAGAAGGTTGTTTTTGCTTTTCTGTTTACAATCTCTTTTAGTTTCTTTGCTCTTATTGGCTTTGCACTTCAATCATTCACTTCACTTGTGCTTGAGTTAACCAACTTAGAAAAGAGGAAACACAATTTATGACTGAACTTAGAAAATATCTAAGCTGCCTACGTAGCTCTTTTGAGGAGGATCAAGTCAAAACATAGTTCAATTTACCACTTTTGTGTTTGATTTTTTTGGGAGGGTGCCGTGCACAGTTTATACTCATGCGGGCCAGGAGTGACTATTCTTTATCCACTTTAGCCAAAGTGGGGTAAGTTAGCATTTTTACCACATACTTTACCTTTGGTGGTTGCCGTGCACAGTTTATCCTAATGCGGGCCAGGAGTTTTTTCTTTTTTTTCTTTGTTTGTTTTTGTTTTGTTTTTTTTTTTTTTTTTTTTTTGTTCTTTTTTTTTTTGTTCTTTTTTTTTTTTTTTGCATCAGGCTCAAGCGTAGTAGCGTTTCAAGAACTTCCCATTTATGGGACCAACTCGTACGCCGTCTTCAGAGATCAATTTGTAGGCGCCATTTGTGTAGACTTCTTTCACCACATATGGTCCATCCCACCTTGACACGAACTTGTTTCCAACTCGATGTGTAGTAACAATGGGTCTTCTCACCGCAAGCACCAAATCACCAACCTGGAAGGAACGTGACCGTACTTTCTTATTGAATGCTCTAGAAAGATGAGCTTGGTAGCATTCAAGTCTTTGTTGCGCTTCCAACCTTTTCTCATCAAGGGCCTCTAACTCATCCAGGCGTAAGCGCGCATTCTCCTCCTCGGTCAACCCTTCTTGCATAGCTATCCGAAGAGAAGGAATTTATTTCTCCAAAGGGATCACTGCTTCCACACCATACACCAAAGAGTACGGGGTCGCTTGAGTTGGCGTTCTATAAGTTGTTCGGTAAGCCCAAAGTGCTTCTCCGATCCTCTCGTGCCAATCTCGTTTTGACTTTCCGACAACCTTCTTTAGTAGATTGCACAGTGTCTTGTTAAATGCTTCGGCGAGTCCATTGGCGGCCACGTTATACATTGATGACTTCCTTTGTTTAAAATCAAACTTCTCACAAAGTTTATCAATCAAGCTATTGCTAAAGGCTTTTCCGTTGTCAGTGATCATGTAGCGAGGAACTCCATATCGATAAATGATGTTGATGCGGATGAAGTCCGCTACATTTTCTTTCTTCACTTCCTTCAAAGGCACTGCCTCCGCCCATTTGGAAAAGTAATCCGTTGCAGCCAAATGTACAAGTGACCTGCAGAAGACTTAGTCAAAGGCCCAACTACATCCAAGCCCCAAGCATCAAATGGCCACGAAGCAACAGTGGGATGCAAAGATTCAGGCGGCTGGTGAATGAGGTTTGCGTGGAACTGGCATGCTTGACATTTCTGGGCGTAGTCCATGCAATCTTTTGCCATTGCTGGCCAATAGCAACCCATCCTCTTTATTCGAAAATGTAGCTTTGGGCCCGATTGATGGGCCCCACAGATGCCGGAATGAGCTTCCTCCATGGCTCGAATAGCTTCATCATCGCCTAAACACCTTAAGAAAACTCCATCAAAAGAACACCTATAAAGTGTGCCCTTAAAATAAATGAAGCGAGGAGCACGGCGTCGGATATCGACTTTTTGCTTTGGATCACTTGGTAACTTCTCATACTTAAGGTAATCAACGAGAGGTTGTCGCCAATCCTCTTTCTCAATTTCGAATACTTCCACAATATGGCTTCCTTCCTCATCGTGGCCTTCATCTTCAAAAATTGGCGGTATGACCCATCTTTGGCAAACTGGCACGCGAACTTCACCTTCCGGTATGACTATTGCGGCTGCAAGTTTTGCTAAAGCATCGGCTTGTTTGTTTTCTTTTCTCGGCACATGTAACATTTCCACTTCATCAAGCCAAGCTACAAGCTCTCGGGCGTATTTGAAATATGGAAATAACTCTGGCTTCTTAACCTCGTAATCACCAAGCACTTGATTGATTACCAACTTAGAGTCCCCATACACTTTGAGATGCAAATGCTTTGCGTCAACTGTCATTTCTAGTCCCAGGATGAGCGCTTGGTATTCAGCGACATTGTTGGAGCAATTTTCGGTTAGCATAAAAGAGTATGGCAACACGTCTCCGTCGAGTGTCACGAACACAACCCCGGCACCGGCCCCTTCTCTGTGGGATTCCCCGTCAAAATACATGCTCCATGGAGGAGAGATTTCAATTGCCAACACATCTTCATCTGGTAGATCATCAGATAATTCCCACTCGGCAGGGATGGGGTGATCAGCCAAGAAGTCTGCCAAGACTTGTCCTTTCACTGCCTTTTGAGGGACATATACAATCTCAAATTGTTGCAGCTGGAGGTACCACCTTGCAAGTCTATCAGAAAGAACCGGTCTGGACATGACATACTTAAGCGGATTTGCCTTTGAGACAAGACGAACAGTATGAGCTTGAAAGTAGTGCCTCAGCTTTTGAATCGCGAATATGAGAGCCAAACATATCTTCTCAATGGGTGAATACTTGAGCTCATTTGGTGTCATCATTCTACTCAAGTAGTACAAAGCACTCTCTTTTCCAACATCATTCTGTTGTGCCAGCAAGGCTCCAACTGAACGCTCTTGGGCAGCGATGTAGAGAATCAATGGTCGTCCAGGTACTGGCGCGACTAGCACGGGTGGTTTCATCAAGTAGGCTTTGATGCTCTTGAAAGCATTGCTACATGCTTCATCCCAATCGAACGGAGTACCTTTCTTCATGAGACGACTAAAAGGCTGACATCGACCAGCTAAGTTTGAAATGAATCTTCGGAGGTAAGCCAACTTTCCTTGCAAACTTTTAAGTTCGTGGATGTTGCGAGGCTCGGGTATCTTTAGAATTGCATCAATCTTCACCTGCTCTATTTCAATGCCTCGGTGGCGAACAACAAACCCAAGAAACTTTCCCGACGTAACTCCAAATGCACATTTAAGTGGATTCATCCTCAGTTGATATCTTCGTAGGCGTTGGAAGACTCTTCTTAGGTCACAAAGATGATCTTCTCTCTTCTTAGATTTTACCACCAAATCATCCACGTAACACTCCACGTGCTTATGGAGGATGTCATCAAAGATTTTCTGCATTGCCCTTTGGTATGTCGCACCGACATTCTTCAAGCCGAAAGGCATCACCTTATAGCAATATATCCCTTTTGGGGTTCGGAATGCTGTGAGTTCTTCATCCTTAGGCGACATACGAATTTGATTATACCCAGATGATCCATCCATGAAGGATAAAGCTTCATGGCCCGTTCTAGCATCAATCATAAGTTCGGCGATAGGCAATGGAAAGTCATCCTTCGAGCATGCTTCATTTAAGTCTCGGAAGTCGACACAAACTCGTATTTGACCATTCTTCTTCCTCACTGGGACAATGCTAGAGATCCACGTAGGGTACTTGACTTCTCGAATAAACCCCACTTCAATAAGTTTATTCACTTCAACTTCAATCAAGGGAACTAACTCCGGTCGGAATCGACGTTGAGCTTGTTTGACAGGTCGTGCCCCCTTTCTTATTGACAACTGATGAACTGCCACTTTTGGGTCTAAACCCGGCATCTCTTTGTACGACCATGCAAATACATCTTGAATTCATGTAGCAGCTTAATGTACTCTTGCTCTTCCTTAGTTGTCAGCAAGGCACTTATGAAGATAGGTCGCGGTTCGTCAGTTGTGCCCAAATTAATTTCCTTCAACTCATCAACAGTGGCTTTGATGCCTTCTTCCAGTTCAAGTGGAGCTTCCTCAGCATCTTCCTCTTGTACTAGAACGTCTTCACAAAGAGTTATGTGATTTGATGATGCCACTTGTTCATTGACTTCTTCAGGACTTCTGAAATCTATGCGCGTTCTTGTCCGTCCGTTCCTCTGTCTCACTCGGACAATTCGCATGGTGTTATTCACTTCAGTGATAAGCCCTCTCAATCAGCAAAGCAATCTCTCTTTGTTGGGTACTTTCAACATTTTGAGAAGTTGTGCGGTGGATGCTAGCATCAACAAAGTTTGAGGAAGCCACACTTTCTATATCCTCCTCTTCGTTGCTTTGAACGCGAGTCAGAATCACAGTCTGCATTTTAGCCGTCAAAACGCTTCCGCATGATATGGTCAAGGTAGTGCGACGTTTCATTCGAGAGGGAATTGAGCTATGGAGTTTCTGAAAAGGTCCCTTGGTGACTCTCAACCTTCGGCGGCTATTTCTCCTACCCGTTCAAAGTGGGCCAAGCCTATCAAAGACGGAGACTCGTTTCACTTTCTTGCCATGTTCATCAAATGTGTCTTCTGTTGATGAAGCCTCATCTTCCATGATGTAGTTCGTACTGGCTCTCTTAATTGCAACGCGAATGGGACTTCCAGATACATATCCCAAACCCCTTTTGGTGCTTTTGACAATATATCCACTTTTCTTCAACATTATTTGAGTTGCATTAAGTCCATACTCTGACTGGCTAGGGGTTTCGGGAGTTAATTTTCCTAACTCAGAGCTTCCTTGTGGATCATATCCAGCTCTAACCAGAAGCTTGAAAGCCTTCGGGTCATAACATTTGGTGACTTCGGATTCAAGCAATCCTCCATGCTCCATTTTAGCACCTTGAACTGGACGGACGAACCCTTCGGGTGGTGGCAGAGAAGGCTTGCTTGCATCAAGCTTTGTCAAAGGTAGTGTTAAATCCTTTAGCACCTTGATTCCCTCGCGAGGTTGCTTGCCTTTATCACGACTAGCAGTAGGTGTGTCCTTATTCTCTTTGACACGATCATCTGAGGTTTCTCTTGCACAAGATCTTCCTTAGGTCTCACAATTTTTGCATCTTGAAAATAATACTTAGCATCAGCAAAGTACGATTCCGCCTCGGTGAAAGGCTTAGCATCGCCCACCACTATCTTCACAGTTCCCTCCTGGCAGTATTTGAAGCATTGATGTAAGGTGGATGGGATTACTCCATTCTCGTGAAGCCACGGGCGTCCCAAAAGCATATTGTATGATGTCTTGGCATCTATGACATGGAAGAATACATTCGAGACCATTTCTCCAATCAGCAACTCCAGCATGATGGTGCCAAGAGCTCTTTGTCCCTCTTGGTTGAACCCTTGAATCATCAACCGGCTATTCGAGAGTTCGTCTATGGAGACCTCCAATTTCTTCAGTATTCGCAAGGGTAAGATGTTAACCCCCGAATCTCCGTCGATCAAGATTCGATTTATCTTTTGCTCACGGGTATATCCAGCAACGAACAACGGTCGGTTGTGGGATTGTGAACCGAGCAACAAATCTTCATCAGTGAAAGTCAATGCTGAGCTGGAGTCATCATTGCTATTGCAAATCCGATTCCGGATTGACACACTTCGTTCTTTTCTCCATCAGTTGTATAACATGAGATGTTATTGCTACCGCCATCATTGTTAGCAGTGATGAAATTTGCGACCGCCTCTCTTTCCTCCAACAAGATCTTCCCTTGTCGAGCTAACTGCAAAACTTTCTCTTTGAATATGAAGCAATCTTGGATGGGATGCCCTACTAAGCGATGGTATTTGCAGTACTTCGGATCATCAGTTCATCCAGCTTCTTCTGGCCGCTTCATTTCCGGCAGTTCGATGAGGTTTTCTTTGACCAGATCATCGAATATTCCAGAGACGTTGGAGTCTAAGAACGGCTAAGTCTTTTGTTGCATCTCTTTTAAGGTTGGCCTCTTCTATCCCCTATCTTGTGGAGTATTCTTTCCCTTGTCGTCCTTGATGTCTTCCATTCTCCGTAACTTAATAGGCATTGCACTAACAACCATTGTCTCTTTGGCTTGCCCTTTACCGAAGGGTTTTCCTCCTTTCTTAACTTCTTGCTTATATTTGAACTCACGAGACTTATAAACTGGGGGCCCTCAACTTCGACTTCAGCCATGCTCAGTTCCATGTCATGAGCTCTGGTCGCCAGCTCTTCAAATGTCCTTGGTCGGATTCCTTGGAGGATGTACCGAAGACCCCATTGCATTCCTTGGATGCACATTTCAATGGCCGAACTTTCAGACAGCCGATCCTTACAGTTGAGATTTAGATTTCTCCATCGAATGATGTAATCGATGACAGACTCATCTTTCCACTGACGAGAATTCGTTAACTCGATCATGCTCACTGTCCTCCTAGTGCTATAGAAGCGGTTGAGGAATTCTTGCTCCATCTGGTCCCAGCTATCTATGGAGTTGGCTTCTAGGTCTATATACCAGTCGACCGCATTTCCCTTCAATGAGCGAACAAATTGCTTTGCTAAATGATCACCATAAGTCCCGGCGTCGTTGCATGTTTCGACGAAATGGGCAATATGTTGTTTAGGGTTGCCTTTGCCATCAAATTGCTGGAACTTAGGAGGTTGGTAACTTATTGGCATTCTTAGACTGTCGATTCTCTGAGAGTATGGTTTGCTATAAGTTAGGGATGATTTAGGCGTCCCATCAAACTTGTCGAATGTTTTCTTCGAATTTGGAATTTTGGAGTAAAATCCGCTTCTTGATTTTCTCCGTCGCTTTTGTTGTCTTTTAATAACGTTGTCCGAAGGCCGACCGGCTTGATTCCAGATTGAACGCTACTTCTCGATGAATTTGATGAAGAACGTCTTCGAATCTTGAAGAATGTCTTCGAATCTTCGAGAACTTTGAGCCTTCTGAATTTCTTGGAGTTCTTCCAATTCTTGAAGCTCTACACTTGTGTCTTAATGAATGAAGAAAGGCTCTTATTTATAGGTGTAGGGGAGAGCTCTTTCCATATTTCATTTGCCACGTGGCGCCATTTTTTTGGCCACTCTTGATTTGATGGGCTTGGCCTGATTTGATTGGGCTAAGCCCGATTTAGTTGGGCTAGGCCTGATTTCGGTTGGGCTAGGCCTGATTTGGTTGGGCCTGGCTTGACTTGGCTTGATTTGGTTGGGCCTTCTTGTTGGATTAGGCCCTTTTGACTTGATCGGGCCTTTCTTGATTTGATTGGGCCATCTTACCAAAATGTTGGTAAATAATTTATTTTGGCCCAAATTAAATACCAATTATACTATAACTTAGGAATTAATTTAATTAAATTCCCAAGACATGAATAGTAATTTTTTTATTGATATTTAATTAATTTCCACGTGTCGCTATTTGATTGGACACAAAATTTATTTATCTACACATGGATTTGCAATTTTTAATTTAATTCCCTTATTCTTTTTTTCTTTTTTTTCTTTAAACTTCACGTTGGTAGTAGATGAGTGGAGATAGATTTTTTTTTCTTTTTCGAATTATTTGGTCTTTTCACCTTTATATATATATATATATATATATATATATATCTTCTATTAACATGAAGTTTTATCAATTTTTCGATTTGTAATTTTTTTTCGTATAATAAACAAAAAATTGAATCCAATTACTCTCTCTGTCTCATAAAAAATGTCATACTTAAAAATATCTTTTTGTTCCAAAGTCCAATTCATATTTCAAAAATTAATATCTTCTTTGATCAATTCAAGTAAAAATTACTCATTTCAGTCCACGAAAGGTGTTGCTTTAGGTTTTTTTTTTTATGAGATCAAAAGACAAAAAATATCAGTTACACAACACATTCTTGCTAAAATCAAAGATATGCGGAACTGAAAAAATATCTGATTGATAGACTTTTAATAGAGATATTTCTTGTCAAAATAGTTTTTTTGAAATATTTGTTGGGATATGTTCAAGGGTAATACTGTAAGAACTGTTATAGCCGCTACACTGATAGAATATAATTATTTTTTTCCACAATTTAGTTTGTTATTATTTAATATGTGAAAAGGATATCATAAATATAACATATACTTTTTTAATCTTGGCGATTTATTTCATCTAAATTCAAATTATAATAAATGAGTAATTGTTAAATAACTTTCAATATGACATGTCCCCTATTGATCAAAATTTAATTCTGATGAAACCTGCGATTATATTAGTTTTAAGCTTGGTAATAATACCGGTGTTATCCGTGTTCATACAGGTAGAGGAACCCGTTCAAAATACTACTTATTACTTATTTATCTGTAAACAACTATATCCATAGTATAATTGGTAATAGGGTCGGTGTGATTCGTACCGATTGATGCACTATGTTCAAACCTAGTAAACCGCAAGTGTACGATGCTAGTGTAGCTAGTGGCAAACAAGGTAGATCCCACAAAGATTGTGTCCTATGTTCTGTTTAATACCTTAATTTTAATAATTCTACTCTATGTAAACTCTCGAATAGAAGGATTTGTTTGTTTAATATAAAACCTATATAGCAGAAAATAATTAAACCAAATGAAATAAATAATTGCTCAATCAAAGGAAACAAGCGACCACGAAAAGTTCAATCAGATAAAAGACATCTCTAGGGATTCGATTTTAGTTATTATCTCTTATGTTTGATTACCCTATTAATTTAAACTTTTAAACTAGCTCTATCATTTATTAGGCGGCACAACTATTGTTTAGCCCTCCTCTCATACGATGCTAACATGTAGATCAATTTATGGATAATTACTCTCTCGGGCTAACTACCACACAACAACTCCCAAAAGACCCTAGACCAATGCCTACATAAACACTTCACTCCTCTTGGATGATTATCGATGGCTACGCTATACAGCGCCGGCTCTGAGGGTCGTCTAGGGGGACATTGGAGGCCCCCTATATTTCAAGGGCCCCAAATCTTTTAGTAATTCTATATATTATGGATATGTATATTGTCATATATCCCAATAAGATATTGCAAACCGATCTTCTATTTTGGTAATTTGTTTGCTCTATCAAATTTTTATTTACTTATTTGTAGGCCCATAAAATACCTAAATCTAGTAATATCGGATAACTAAAAATTAAAAAGGTAAAGGGAAAGTCATAACACAAAAATGAATTATGAATTCACAAACGGTAAAAAATTAAATAGAAGGAGAAACAACGCTGCTGAAGAGCTTCGAAGAAGCATATCTACTGCTCCTTCCCTCAAAATTCTTATGTCTTTCTTTAGAACCACAAAAATCAATATTTTTTCTTTCAACCTTTTCTCGTCCTTCTTTTTTCTTGCTCTAAAGTTATGACTTAGAAGCTTTCAGTCTCTGAAGAGTTTCGAAGAAAGAAGTTGATTTTTTCTTGACAAATTTTGTTGCATTGCTAAAGGATTAAAAAAGTAAAATATAGGTTGATCGACGCTGCATTTCTACAAAAATAATTCCCTTAACAAATTTTGTTTCATTACAACAATTTTATCGATGATTTCGCTTCAAAATGCTAGAAGTTCTAGGTATTTTCGATAACAACTCAATATTTAGATTAACATTTATAGCTTTTGTAGGTGCAATACTTCTTGAACGTTCTGAATGTCGAAAATTAAAGCATATAATTCAGGTTTGGTAATTCTCGGCGGATGAGTTTTTAAAGAGTAGAATATGTATATAAGATTTGAAAATATTGACGCAATAATATTGGTTAACTTGTAAATGAAATGTTATATTACTTTATGTTGTGGTTATTATTATTATATGAAAAAAGTATTGATTGGGGCCCCTTTTTATTTTCGCCCTAGGCCACAAAAATGTCAGGGCCGGCCCTAACGCTATATGCTGTAATTTTATTAACAAAACTCTCCTCTCTGACGCCGAATTGTTAAACTTGTAGACAAATAAACTAGAGTCTAGAATTAAATGAATAAAATCAAAACATAGTCAGTGAAAATCTACTCTCTAACCCTAGAATACAATGGGATTAGTTACCCATAGTCATTATTAAAAAATAATCCATAGACAAACATCTTGTACAAATAAAAATAAGATGAAAATAATCAAAACCTGGACCTTGAATCTTGATCTTCGTCTCTCGCATTCCTTGCTCTTCAATCCAAGCTTCCTAGTGCTTTCCAATGATAAAAGTGTGTTATTCTCGGACTTAGGACCCTTATTTATAAGTTTGGAATGAATTGTGTTGAAATGGGCCGAAAATAGGCCACAATGCTTACAAAACGCGTGAACCGCCTTACCTAACTCGACCGAGTCATCACATTGCCTCGACCGAGTTATTTTCGCTGGACCACATTCTTTCATAATTCGAACTCTGACTCGACCGAGTCCAAATTTTGACTCGACCGAGTTATATTCTCTGAACCAAATTCATATTTTCTTCGTTTCTTCCCACTATCTTTGCTCGTTTCTTCTTCAAATTTCATCCAAATGGACTTTTTGGCATAAAATCACCTAAATAACCTTAAAACAAGCACAAACACGTCATTCGACATAAGATAACGAATATAAGCACAAATTGACCAATTATGCATGCAAATGTTATCAAATCCTCTTCTAAATCGACCTAAATGTATGCATGCACTACATGTATCAAAATTCCCCAAACTTAAGTTGTTGTTCTTCCCCGAACAACAAAAATAAATATAGAACAAGAACTTCAAGCATTAGGGCGATTTACGGTGACAAATCTAGTCTTGGACTAGTTATCAAAAACAGACACCATAAACTCATCAGCATTCTTGACATGACACATATCAACTACTTTCGACACACAACACTTCAAATAGATTATCCTCACTGGATTAGTGTATCACTCATCTCTCAAGTGTATATGAGATATGTTTACACTCAAGTTAAATCACATGCATAGTCTACCATATGCTTGCCAATTGTCTAACTTATGTATCATACTCGACACGTGTGAACAAACAATTAGAAAGGTCTTTATTTTTGTTTGTAATGTAGGATTAAGGTAAGTTGAGATAAATTTGGATAAAAGTGACTTATTTTTGGACTAATCAAGTTATTCCTAACCCAACTACCCCTCGAACAACATTCATTCAATCCCCACTCTTTAATTCTAAAAAAATCATAATTCATGGTTCTTCACCCCCACAAAACACTTGTTATCTTGCTTCAACAACCAATTACTCTCAATGCCATAATAATCGAGTATCACATTGGGACTACTCGATTCCTTTCAAATACTTAGGCATTTCAAACACTTTCTCATATTTAACCTCTCCTAAACAATAAAATCAGACTAACACATATATACAACTTTCTGTTTCTTTTTCTTTTCCCTTTTTTCGATTTTTTTTTCTCTTTTTCTATAAGCAAAAACGAAAATAATAACAACAAAAATAGGAGGGCTAACTTCTTTACTCTTTCACCTATCACAACTCACTATTTTCTACCAATTCATCCCAACTATCCATTCCACTCTAACCTCTCATTTTTTCATCCCATTCTACCTTCCAATCCTCCTCCTTACTCAATGATTCAAAATCTAAGAGGAACATATTAAAGCTTGTAACGTTTTGGCCATGAACATTTGTTGAAAAAAGACCATGTTCGGCTAAAAAAAAGGCTCAAAGGAATAAATGCCTAATATCATATTCTAGGTCCACAATGTGTACTTGGAGTCTCTTAAACAAACGTAAGGCAAGTTCTAGAGATATACATGCATGATCACTAATAAATCACGCCGAAAGAAAGCAATTTATAACTAAAAAAAAATGAGAGTTCAATTAAAGGCTCAAAATTTCACAGGCTAATATAATCATCATTCTACATGCATGCTTGGTTTTATCTCAAATGTGCCTATCATGCTCGTCTATGTGTCATAATTTTTTTTTAATTCTACTCATCATTGACACATTATCGCCAATCAACCCTTCTTTTACTATTTAAAAATGTTCAAGAACACAAAATTCCGGGTTGACTCAACTGACTCAACAAACTAACACTAAAACAAGGGTAAATAAAACTAAAATGCAAAAATTAAAAACATAAAAGCACCCTACTATCCAACATGAAGCACCTAAATAGCAATATGAATGCACAAAAGAAATCAAAATAAACATAGCTACCAAGACGTCCTGAACTTGTCGCGAAAGTTGCTCCAAATCGCTAGGATTGGAACAACCTTCTTAAACCGCAAGCGTACGATTTGTGACAAAGGTAGTCTAAAAGATATCGAATTCATAGAGAGGATTTTCCGTGAGAATCAACTTTAGCACTTTCGAATTAATTAGGTCAAATGCAAATTGAGAGAGTTGACTAATCTAATTAACATAAAGCAATAAATAAAGGCATGGATGGAACCGATCTATGGGAAGATATTCCCGAGGCTTGGTTTCACAAAGCAAGTTGGAATTGATATTTAGAAGCGATTATAAGACATTGTTGTGAGTTATATGTGATTTAAGCTAATCCAAAAAATTTCACTCCAAGAGAATATTGCCTAGAGAGCGAGGCCCTAGGACATTCTTCGAGATCGATGAGAAAAATGTTGAGGTGCTCTGAATACCCTAGAATCGGTGAGTAAACAACGTTCTATGTAGACTTCCTACACGGATAAACAATTATAATCGAGCCCCGAGGCCCCGGGATTTTGGTTACGTAAAGACTATAAGAGGATAGCCCGATACGCTAAAGACCGGTGTAAGGGTGTAGTTCCTACACGCGCGACTAATCTTAATTTCGTCTATCCCAACCAATACCCCTTGACTCTACTCCCCCACTCGGTAGAGCTTCTCTTCTATATGTCTCCTTCTACCGATTGGGTTTTGGTTAATTTAATTCAAGATTGTGTCCTATGTTCAGTTTAAATACCCTAATTTTAAGAATTCTACTCAAGCTAGACTCTTGAATAAAAGGATTTGGTTGTTTAATCTAAAACCTATATTGTAGAAAATAATTAAACCAAAGGAAATAAACTATTGCTCAATCAAAGGAAACAAGTAACCCCAAAAAGTTCAATCAGATAAAAGACGCGCTCTAGGGATTCGATTTCAGTTATTGTATCCTATGTTTGATTACCCTACTAATCTAGACTTTTAAACTAGATATATCGTTTATTAGGTGGCACGACTAATATTTAGCCCTTCTCTCAAACGATGCTAACATGTAGATCAATTATGGATACTTACCCTCTCGGGCTAACTACCACACAACAACTCCAAAAGACCCTATACCAGTGCCTACATAAACACCTCACTCCTCTCGGTGGCTACGCTATATGTTGTAAGTCTATTAACAAAACTCCCCTCTTGGACGTCAAATTGTTAAACTTGTACAAAAATATCAAGTGATTAATTTGATATAATCATATGAACAAGAACAAGCATATAAACAAATAAACTGGAGTCTAGAATTAAACAATAAAATCAAAACATAGTCAATAACAACCTACTCCTTAACCCTAGAACACAATAGGATTAGTTACCCATAGTCATCAAGAAGACAAGATAATTTATAGGCAAACATCTTGTACAAATAAAAATAAGATGAAAATAATCAAAACCCGAATCTTTAATCTTGATCTTCGTCTCTCGCGTTCCTTGCTCTTCAATCCAAGCTTCCGAGTGCTTCCCAATGATAAAAGTGTGTTATTCTCGGACTTGGAACAATTATTTATAAGTTTTGAATGGATTGGGGTTGAAACGGGCTGCAAATAGGCCACAACGGGTACAAACCGCGTAGACCGCCATACCTGACTCAACCGAGTCACCTCTTTGCCTCGACCGAGTCACCAGAACTCGACCAAGTCACCACACTGCCTCGACCGAGTTGTTTTGCTAGACCACATTCTTTTATAATTCGAACTCTGACTCGGCCGAGTCCTAATTTGAACTTGACCAATCTATATTCTCTGGACCAAATTTCTATTTTCTTCGTTTTCTTCCACTATCTTTGCGCGTCAGCTTCAAACTTCGTCCAAATGGACTTTTTAGTATAAAATCACCTAAACAACCTTAGCACAAGCACACGTCATCTGGCACAATATAACGAATATAAGTACGAATCGACCAATTATGCATGCAAATGCTATCAAATCTTCTTCTAAATCGACCTAAATATGCATACACAATGTGTATCACCCATCTAGGTGGTGGAATTCGTTTAAATTATTCTTTATTTACCTCAAGCAACCCTGTCTGACGCATAATTGGTGATAGTGACAGTATGATCCGTACCCACCTACATAGAGTACGGTATAAAATATTATTGTATACGCCTAACCGTCTACCCCAAACCCACTGGTGATTTTTTTATTGGACCACCTGCTTATATTTGATACTATATTTTACACACAGAATGTATAATAAAATGTGTATTGTAAATGGACATAGCGCGTGGCATATTATTCTGCTAAGTTATTAAAATATAGATACACTATATCCACTCATTGACCATCGATTATTAATTTGGAGGTCATATGATATCGATTTTAAAGATTTTATTTCAATTATTGGATATATATTTTAAAGATTTGATGTAATATCCCAAAATTTTGATCTATTATTTAATTCTAAAAAATTATTTTACGTGCCCATATAAATAATTAAATATTATATAATTTATTACGTCTTTCTAAAGTTGTGCCTTGATATTTATTTTTACCATTAAATTGGAATCAAAATATTATTATTTAAATTAAGCTAAAAAATCTTATTTATAGATATTTGGGTCCAACCTAGTGAAAATTTTAGGACAGTATAGTGGGTCTGCTAGCTGCTAGTATTTATTTATTCCTAGCCCAAATTTGAGTAATGAAATTCTGATATTTATTTCAAGTCCAACTACTTGCCAAAAATCTATTTTTACGAGATCTCAAGTTCAAGTTAGTTTAAGTGTTCTTTGTTTTTTATTTCAAGTTCAATGCACAAGAAATGTGTAACACCCAATACTTTTATAAATTATTATTTAATCCAATATATTCCGTTTTCTAAAATATTTATTCATTTATTGATTAATTAAATTAGGCTAAGCCGTTATAATTTTCATTCAAAGTTAGGCCTACGGCCTAACCCAAAGATAATTTGGTTCGTCTCAAACCCAATTATATTGAGAATCACTGTTTACTTAGTTGCAAACCCATTTGTTTGCAGTTTATTTATATTATTTATTAATTTTAAGTTCGATATCTCAATAAGAAGATCATTCATTATATTTTAGAATATTACATTCACAAATTATTTACTACTAAGACGAAAGTCTATGTAGGAAAAGTAATTCATTACATTTTAACTATTTGATTCATCATTCATCTTATTATTAAGCCTGGGTTTTTGAGCCCAAGACTCAAGCTCGATGCTCTAAATTGTCAAAGGGCCCATGTCTTGAGCCCAAAGAAAATCAAAGTTCCTACAAAATTTGAATAGGCACGCATCCTGGATTATTTCCCTTATAATCTCTATCAGCAACAAACCTAACCCTAAATGCAAATACTTTAAATATTTTGCAGTCAATTATTGAAATAAGCAGTCACCGATATACAGTACTCGTTTTGCTAATATAGTGATCGTAACTATTCGATCTCTCTACTCCGGCAGCCATAATGTCAATCTTCTTTTTATACTGATATCATGTTCACTATACACCCTTTCTTTCCGTCGGCCATCATCAAGTTCTACCCAACAAACCATCGAAGTTTTCGATCCATTCAATCCTCTAGTGAAGCGGTAAGCCCAATAAGCCACCACTCTTTTTTTTTATTTTAAAAAAAGCGGAAACAATCATTGTCGCTAACCTATTTCGCACTGCGTGTGTAGCCACCGCGATGCCATAAGAACCAGTTCGAATCGGTACCGGGTCTACGTGAGTTAATTCCGGTCATGTGGTGTTTGTATGTGCTTTCGTGTATGCATGTGAGTCTGATGTGTATATATATTGGACTGTGTATGTGTGAGTTGGTGCATGTTTTTGTGTGCTATATGAGATTTAGTGGGGGTGTGTGTGTTTTTCGGTGTATGAGTGTGTGTTTGCAGTTGTGAGGGTATGTGCGTGTGTTCCAGTATGTATATGTGTGTGCTAATATGTGTATGATGATGGTGCAAGAGCGTGTGTGTGTGTGAAGATCCGTGTATCAGTGTGTGTGCATGCGGGTTTAGTGTGTGTGTGTATGCCCGTCAATTAAATTGAAGAAGAAGGGTGAAGAGAGAGCATGTGTATGTGTGCGTGTCTTGTGCTAGTATAAACATAGTATGTGTGTGTAAGTATGACTATGTGTGTGGGTGTGTGCTGATGTGTGTCTGGAAAGGAAGAGAGGAAGAGGTGTTGACTGGAAATGGATTTGTTTTATTTATTAACTAGTAAATGCTCCCGTGCTATTTTCTTTTAAGAGTAAATTAATATTAACACGAACAATACTTTTTATTAAAAATACATTTTTATTTGATAATATTTAACAAAAAAAAAAAAAATGATTAAAATTTGTTACAAAGAAAACTTTTGTGTTCTTTTGCAGTATTATTCATTCCTTGCCTCTTACTCTGAAAATTCAGTTTTTTTTCACTAATAAAAATACATTTTAATTTTTTCATAAATTTCTTCCTCGTATCTTGTTCCAGATTTTTTTTTTTTTTTTTTTCATCCGTTTCTTTAGCTTCTCTTGTCTCTATCAAAACATTCATATTAAATTATGATAAATTTTGAGTAAATCACACTTATTGATAGTAATAAATAAAGCGAACATACATAATTCAAAATCCAATATCATTGAACAAATTGAGAAACAAAAAGTTTCAAATACAATATCAGTTAATAGGATTGGAAAACAAATAATCTTAAGGATTATTCTTATATAAAATATTTTATTAGTTTACGTACAAAACATCTTCTATTAGAAACAAAAACAATTCTTTTTTAAGCATTATTCTTACATAAAATATTTTATTAGTTTACCTACAAAATGTCCTCTATTAAAAATAAATTTTAAAAAATACATAGAAAATATAATTTTATTTTAGGATGAATTGAATCTTCATAGTCCATATGATGAGCTCATTCATATAAATAGAGTTGAATTTGGATTTAGAATTTTAAAAGACATAGATAACCATCTTTCAAATTTTTATCCAATAATCTCCTATATCCATAAAATAAGCTCAATAATATAAATAAAGTTGTATTTTGATTTAGATACTTAATAGATATAAAGAAAAATTAATGAACTAAACTAATAAAATACTTTATATAAGAATAATCATGAAGAAAATATATTCTTTTGTCAATCTTATTAAATTGTATTGCCTTCGTTATTTGTTTATTATTATTATTCAGTATGATTTATTCCAAATTTTATTATAATTTAATATTAATATTTTGGGAGAGCAGTATGATTTATTCCAAATTTTATTATAATTTAATATTAATATTTTGGGAGAGAGATGAGAGAAAAAAAAATCGAATGAAATTATTTTCGAAAAAAACTCTGCCATAGTGAATTTTTTTATTTTTCTAGAGAGAAGAAATAAAACGGATAAAATAATCTACGGATAAAATAATTTTGGTAAAATAAAATATTGTATAGTGGAAAAAAACTAAAAAAATTGATTTTGTGGAATAAGATGCGAGGAAGGAATAAAAAATATATGTAGCGTGTGTTTTTTTTGTGGGATGTGTTTGCTGGACGAACACATCATGGGTGGACGCTATAAGAAAATCCATCAGTGGATCTATATCATTATTGATATACAACAATCTATATATAGTTTGATACATTGATTTTTACGAATTTTTTTACCATCCTTTTGCGCTCAAAATCCGTCACTTATGTTGATTGTCCATCCTTTTGCGCTCAAAATCCGCCAAATATGTTGATTGTTTTCTTTTATCTTTTGCCAAAATTCTATCTGGATTGATTGTATACATATAATAATTGAATCAACATTTGTTATCACATTATACACGCGCGTGTTATTGAATATTTTGTGGAATAAGAGGTGAGGAAGGAATAAAAAATATATGTAGCGTGCATTTTTTTTTGTGGGATGTGTTTGCTGGCCGAACACATCATGGGTGGACGCTATAAGAAAATCCATCAGTGGTTCTATATCATTATTGATATACAACAACCTTCTATATATAGTTTGATACATTGATTTTTACGAAATTTTTTACCATCCTTTTGCGCTCAAAATCCGTCACTTATGTTGATTGTCCATCCTTTTGCACTCAAAATCCGCCAAATATGTTGATTGTTTTCTCTTATCTTTTGCCAAAATTCTATTTGAATTGATTGTATACATATAATAATTGAATCAACATTACATTATACACGCGCGTGTTATTGAATAGTTAAAGAAACGCGTTATTGAATAGTAAAAGAAACATGTTAGTAAATAATGTATTGCTTTACAAAATGTTACATGTTGTAAATAATGTATTACTTTACAAAAGGTTGATGACAAATTAATTTGAATAGTATAGTTTCCTTTTATCATTTTTCAGCTTCATGTTGCTCCAATGAAACGATTTATTTTGATTGTCTTTTCCAAGTTCTTGCTGCTTCACTGAAACTATACATTTTTTGGATGTCAGCATATGTTCATTTTTTGGATGTCAGCATATGATAAAGGGTGAATGAGGATGTATCTATATATAGATGTGAATACAGATGTAATTTTATACATTTGAATTTGAGTGAATACATATGTAATTTTATACATTTGAATTTGAATTTTATTGTGTATCATGATTGTGATGCGTTTTTATAGATTCTTTTAATTAACATTTGAATTTACAGATGTAATTTTATGCATTTAAATTTGAATTTTATTGTTTTAAATTTGAATTTTATTGTGTATCATGATTATGATGTGTTTTTATAGATTCTTTTAATTAACATTTGAATTTGAATTTTCATTGTGTTATCTTGATTATGATGCGTTTTTACAGATTCTTTAGAATATTTTCCACGTGAGATAACAACGGATCCGATAAGATTTTTTTTTTTTTCAAATTTTCAAAACGCACCATCATAATAGGAGCAATATAAATTCAAATTTTCAAAATATAACAAAAAAAATTGGATAATACAAATTCAAATTTTTTAATCTCTTACAAAAATAATAACTTAAAGAATGAGGGAGAAAATTTAAAACTTACTAAAATTTGCTGACTTTGGCTTATATATATATAGAGATGAAAAGCTATCGAAAATATCAATTTCAATTTAAAATAAATAAATACAGATGATAATAGATAATAGAAAATAAAAAAAGGAAAGCTACTACGATTAAAAATCCAAAAAAACTTTCAAATTAGAATTTATTGACAGGCCTTCAAACTCAGCTGAATCTCGAATGACTTGGTTTTCTCTAGTCTTTTATCAATATTTTGTCTGATGTTAGCACAATGTAGTACTCAGCTGAATCTCGAATGACTTGGTGTTCTCTAGTCTTTTGCCAATATTTTGTCTGATGTTAGCACAATGTAGTGGAAATAATATAAATTTATTATATAAAAGAAATTGAATAAATAATGCTTTATATGGTTATATATTACCGTACAAAACGTTGATTGTCGGTAAATTCCAGAATCAACTGTTGTGTGGCTGATTTTCTGTATGACTGAAGGCTGAATTTTTCTGTGGCTGATTTTCTGTATGGCTGAAGGCTGAAATTTTCTGTATGGCTTTTGGATTGTAATGGCCCTATTTTTGTAGTCCTTTTGGATTGTAATGGTCCTTCTGGAGTCTCCATTATAATGTGCCTATCAATCAGGTAGTCCTTTTGGATTGTAATGGTCCTTCTAGAGTCTCCATTATAATGATGTGCCTATCAATCAGGTAATCCTTTTGGAGCCTCCATTATAATGTGTCTATCAATCAGATAGTCCTTTAATCCTTTTGGATTGTAATGGAGCCTCCAGTATAATGTGCCTAAATCAAGGTTGACATGGAATGATTTTGGATTGTAATGGTCCTTTTAGAGCCTCCATTATAGTATGCCTATCAATGGACAATCACGGAATGAAGAAATGAGAGATATAATGTGTCTATCAATCAGATAGTCCTTTAATCCTTTTGGATTGTAATGGTCCTTTTGGAGCCTCCATTATAATGTGCCTAAATCAAGGTTGACATGGACAATCACGGAATGAAGAAATGATTTTGGATTGTAATGGTCCTTTTGGAGCCTCCATTATAATATGTCTATCAATGGACAATCAAGAAATGAAGAAATGAGAGAAATAAATAGGTAGCGCCTATCAGGTTGACATGGACAATCACGGAATGAAAAAAGAGAGAAATAAATGAGAGAAATAATCACGGAATGAAAAAAGAGAGAAATAAATAGGTAGCGCCTATGAGGTTGACAAGGACAATCACGGAATGAAAAAATGAGAGAAATAGGTAGCATAAATGTGAATCACAAAAAATAAGATAAATTGACGTCTGTATTTATAGATGAAATTATGCAATCGGATAAGGATTAATTCAAAATTCAAAATTCAAAAAAAAATTAAACTTATCAAGTTGGACAATATTCAATAGATTTGTTTTTCCACATTTTTCGATCAAAAAATAATTTGAATAGTTTAATTACAGCATATTAAATCGGATATTTTGAATTCAAAATTCAAAAATTCGTCTATTAATAGTAATTATAGTTTGGGCGGGAAATTACTGAACTTACTATATCCGGCTGACTTGGCTTATTATATATATATAGATTTTTCATTTGGAATAGTTGTGGGTTCGATCAATTGGTATAAGGGGATTAGGATAATGATTTTGAATTCTCTCGCTTTGGCCATAATCACCATTTAACCTATATTCACTTAAATGTCTCCCATTCCATTTACCAAGTTCCCATTTTAGGTGTATTACTGCTGCACTTCCATTAAATCCATACCAGTCCACTTCTTTTATTATTTCATTAATTTTCCAATTCTTTCAATTAAGCTCTAATAATCATAACAATAATATTAAACACGCGTCCCGTACGTGTAGGTTGCAACGAATATGGATCTCGGGCTTAACATCATTACATGTCATTTACTCATTTTTTCCTTCAAGACATTCCAGGTGGGGGTTTTACTGTTTATTATTTTAATTGTATTTACATGATTGCATACGTGTGCTTTTATTTTCAAGTTATTACTTGCCAATACAAGTAATTATTTAATTTGCTACTTGCCAATACAAGTTTAGCTCATTGTTATTATGCTACTTGCCAATACAAGTTTAGCCCATTATCAGTATGCTACTTGCCAATACAAGCACATCATTATGATAACGGTACATTGTATGCCTCTATGTTTGTATAATTACTGTCATAAATTGTGATCCTCCACGAGTTGAAGGAAGTTCACCCCAACCCAATATTGATCCTTTCAGTTTACCTTATGCGGGCCGATGGAGTTGAGGCAAAGCCAGAGCATATGATAGTCAATAAAATTAAAATAATTTATTTACCATTTATGCCTATTTATTTGAGTATATAATAATTTATTTACCATTTATGTCTATTTATTTGAGTATATGTCGAGGTATTGAAATAGTTTTTCCATAAGTAATTAATAAATTATACTTATATGAGTTTCTTTCATATTGCTATTGCTATGGTTCATTCACTAATATTTGTCTTATAATTGAATAATGGAACTTCTCGGTGTTTATAATATTTGAACTAATATATTGTTAATTAGTTTTATTATAAGCATGTTAAGAATAATGATAGAATTATGTTATTGGAGGTGTTGTACGGACAATATAAGTTTATTTTTGTCATCTTTTAGTTACATGTTTATTGACTAATAATTTAATTAATTAATAAATTATTTGTGTTTACATAGTTGTTGATTTACGAAGTTCCGAGCATGCTTATTTATAAACCTACTTGTATCTCTATTGTCACATAGGTTTCCACTTTTGCTACTGTCTAGATTGGGTAGTCGCCTATTTAATTACTTAGAATTTGTGTTCTCGATGTTACACATGATTTATATTTGAATTTATTTATGCGATTATAGATAATAGAAAGTATTGATATGAAGTTAATTATATTCTCAAATTAATTTGATTCGAGCATGTCTGTGTATAATTGTTGAATTATTTTATCGAAGATATGTTTAAGAATAATACAAGCTTATTTGAAAATTTTATAGTGTTGCTTTAAGTGAACTTATATTTAATTATGTTATTTGAGTTATCCAATGTACTAACTGATTTTAGAATTGATGTATTGGATAGAATATTATTTGGTGTTCAGTTTTGACTGGTTAATCTGCTTTTACGTGTGATATATGTTATTAATGATTATTTCGTTATTCTTAAATAAATAATATTATGCAATGTGACTTAAGGAAAATCATGATTTTGTGAAGTTAGTTGTTAGGAGTATGCCTTGAATAAATTTTGTTTAGTTGATTTTCTTTTATATAATTTTTTTTATGAACATTTATTTGCTGATAACTTATGGAATATGATTATGAGATGGTTATTTTCTGTGTTTGTATGTGATGTAAATATTTAGTGACAGTTAATGTAGTTTATAATAGGGATTTAATTTACAATTTAATATTACTTGGTAAATAATATTCAAATGCATTTCTATGTGGTTCTTTTAACGGCTTTATTGTGACTATTCTTATTTTAAATGCTTTAAACTATTTTATGAAAATCAGGTTGTTACATTTGAATTCATCTATTTTTTATGCACGAGTGATATTTTTATTCCAATCACGAACACTTTTTATATCAATGTGTTCATCACACAAACAATGGATTTTTTTTTCTCCTAATCTAAGAACAAAGAAAACACCCCCCCCCCCCCTCCCCCCCTAAATCCCCCAAGGTGACTCGAACCCAAGACTAAATTTCTAGCTAGTGGATACCCTCACCATTTGAGCTATCCAACTTGGTCACGAACAATTCAAATCATCCTAAAAAGCTAGGTCATATTTTCTTAAATAAAAATCCTAGCAGAATATATATTTTTAGACTAAAAAAATAAAATATATTATATATGAATCTTGTCTATAAAATATTTTTTAACAAAATATTTTTTAATGAATCGTGACTATGGAAATATTTTATATATCCATAGTCTTTAACAAATTAGTGCAAATATTTTGTGTTAGTAGACATAAATATGATATAATATATGTGGCGGATTCACTAAATATTTTATAATAATGCAATAATTAACTCAATTCTCGTGTACTCCTTGACTTGGCAAATCTGATGAGCCGGAATATCCATTTGTTCGAATCAGATGACTGCATATTTTTATCTTTTTTATGCCGTATTGGTTTACAACAAAATATTTAGCGCATTGTACCAAAATAAATAATATCACTACATCACATTTGTTTCAGATGACACAAAATAGGTAAAAGGACTTGGTCCCATCAAGGTTTAGTACAATCATAAATAATATTATAACATGCGCATACATTTATTACTAATGTTAAATAATTAAATGGAAAGTCACAACGGCTAGAGGAACACGATATCCACTAATGCTCATCATCCCATATTACTTGAGCCAAGCCTCATGGCCGTTTGAGCTTCAATAAGCTACGGGTTCAGATGTGTCCTCAGAGGCCATATCAACTCGTCGTCGATAAAGTGAGGTTGATTTTGCTCGAAGAGAGGGTCCTTTTGGCCCCCGGTAAACTAAACTAAACTAAACTAAACCTAAACCTAAAGTAAACTAAACTAAACTAACAATGACAAGTTTTGCTTGATTGATTAATATATAGCTCGACATTTCGTGTCTAAGTATAGGAAACCTACTCTTTAGCACCCGAACGAGCGTTTAACACAGCTTCTAAGCCGAGTGTGTCGAAAGTCGTTGTCCATCCTTCATCATTTGTTCGGTTGGTACATCATCCATCATGCTCACTAGGTCGAAGCACTAAGTACACTCTGCCTTTGTTTCTGCCACGGGGGTACGACTGTCGGTAAGATAATCGTTGAAGTTCTCGATGCATTGAGTGCGCCCGCAACTTCCCTCTTAAGAGCTCCGGAAGAGCAACGCCAAGTGGGGATACATGCCCCTCCAACCCCCTCTTGGTTAACCACTTAGGGAGGCACTTCGCTATCGTGAGGGGAAGGGGGGGGGGGAGGAGATGTGTCATCATCATCCTTAGTATCATCGTGGACACCGCCCCTTGATCGAGCCCTGTACCCGGTGGTCATGTTCTTAACAAACATATCAATGCATTGGCTGAAGTTCGGAAGGTCACATTGGATAATACCCTTATTGTCTTGATGCTGCTATACTGGTATTTACAAAAAAAGTCCAAAGTTTAGCACATAAGAAGGGCTCTATATGTTAGTGAAGTAATGCAAATATACCAAGTAAATAAGCATGAGCACATCATCTGGCCCTATGATAGTATCCCTTGTAAGGCCTTGAATGGGCCCACATCTTTACATTGGTATGATATTGTCCGCTTTGGGCCAAGCCTGCACAAATTTTTTTTTTGGCTAATTCCCAAAAGGCCTCATACCAATGCAGATACTTCTTTCATTATATACCCATGATCTTTCCCATACATCCCCGATGTGGAACTTTTTTAGACAATCCCAACAATCCTCCATTTCAAACAAAAGACCACCTCCCCTCCCCTCAAACGACGATCACTATCTTTCGAGCCTGCTCCATCTGGTTGACTAGCCATATCTGCTCCATCTCCAGAGCCTATTCCATCTGGAGAGCTAAACCTACCCAGGTGCACCTAACCTTGTCTTTGCACTTGGTCCGTTGAGTCGGACCTTCAGTCTTTGTTGGGAAGCTAGCCCTACCAGGTGCACCTCACCTAGTCCACCTGACCCGTAGCTGGACCTGTCGTCACTGCTGGGGAGCCAGGCCTTCCCAGGTGCACCTCACCTAGTCCACCTAGTCCGAAGCGTCGGATTCGGGCCTGCTGCTTTGTTTGGCACTCTGAGGATCTCCGCCACATCAACTTTGCTTGAGACCATGGCTCTGATACCACTTGTTGAGCCCTAACTAGGCCCGCATCTCCATATTGATATGATATTGTCCACTTTGGGTCAAGCCTGCACAGTTTTGTTTTTTGGCTAACGCCTAAAAGGCTTCATACCAATGAAGATACTTCTTTCATTATAAGCCATATGATCTTATCATATTTATCCGATGTGGGACTTTGTTGGACAATCCTAACAATCCTCCCCATTCAAAGAAAAAATCGCCGAACCTCCCCTTAAACGAACCACCAAGCCTCCCCTCAAACAAACCGCCGAGTCATGTCTGCTCCATCTAATCAACCATCCATCTCCACCGTATTTGGCCACATGCCTTGCGTGGAGTCCATGGTCTTACTACAGCTAGAGAGCCAACCTCTACCCAGGTGCACCTAGCATGGTCTCTGCACCTGGTTCGTAGAGCCGGACTTGTCATCTCTGCTGGGGCGCCTGCTCTACCTTGGTGAGCCTTCGTCTCTGCTGAGGAGTCTGCTTTACCTAGGTAGACCTCATGTGGTCCACCTTGGTCTGTAGAGTCTGTCGTCTCTGTGGTTTTGTTTGGCACACCGAGAATCTCCACCACCACATCGGTTCAGTCTAGGACCATGGCTCTTATACCACTTGTTAGGTCATGACTAAGATCCTAATCTCCACATTAGTATGATATTGTCCGCTTTGGGTCAAGCCCACATGATTTTGTTGTCGGGCTAACTCCCAAAAGATCTCATACCAATGGAGATACTTCTTTCATTATATGCCCATGATCTTTCCCATATATTCCTGATGTGGGACTTTGTCAGACAATCCCAACATCCCTAGAATCATCCCAAGCCAAACCGGACCCTCTCATATAGCGGAGAGGTCATACAAAAGTTTCCATGCCTTCTTGATGTTTTTCCATTTGACCCTCAAGTGTTGTACCTCGTATATAGAGCGGTATGTGCTCATCGCGTTCAATTTTAGACAAATAGAATTAAGTGTCAGATTAGAAAATGTGGTAATTGTACAAAGTCGGCCATTACAGTGATGGCATAGAAAGATGAAGTTTGCCTCGTTGTCCTGAGACCATATCATTTTTTCGGACGAAAAAAATATACTGTGTACAGTTATAACTACATATGGAGCGAATATCGAATCATCGGCACCATCTTTAAAGCCATGTAGGGCTGTAAAAACATAAGTACGTTGATGGATCCTTTTTTGTTGTATGTTGACATAATATGCAAGCTCTCGTGGGACTCGATACCACACAAAACCAAATACATAAAAAATAAATTCACACCAGTCACCCCCTAATTTGTCTATAAGAATAATGAAAAAGGAGCAGAGCTTGCTATGGTATGCCAACAAAAAACCCGTTACTGAAGCACCCCTTTCACAAAACATTATTTTAATACAACAGATGTTAATTATCCATATAGGTGGAATGAATTACTCGTCTACTCGAGGGGTAGAGGAACCGAAGCTAGATGGATTATATTTCTTATTTGTTTAAAAGATTAAACATGTTTACACTATCATACAAAGAAAATCACCCTACAAACCATACATCTAACCTAAAGCCAGTCATAATCAGAAACCAAGGGCCCGCTTGGTTGCAAATCAATAATGGCAATGGCAATGGGTATGAATGAGGGGTCAATCATATTGTGGAATAAAATGGGGGAAATTGTTAATAAAATGGGGGTAATGATTAACTTATTTATTATGTACCAAA
This sequence comes from Ajuga chamaepitys, assembly GCA_958295605.1. NCBI lineage: Eukaryota > Viridiplantae > Streptophyta > Magnoliopsida > Lamiales > Lamiaceae > Ajuga > Ajuga chamaepitys. The sequence continues at coordinate 73,440,415 of OY282495.1, forward strand.
CACCATCAATGAGAATGAGTCTTCATTCATTCCCATTCCTTACACCTAAACCCTCCAACCAAGCGGGCCCCAAGTTTATCAAGTCAACATTACCATGTATGAAAACAAACAAGCAACAAAATGCGGTTTTAATAAGAGGAAGATAATTTTAATCAAATATTCATCCAGGCTTCTTCCAAATAACATCAAACACCAAGTTATCCATTTTCATATAAGAGCATTATATATTTAAATAATTTATAATATAGTAAATCATGTGCTTAGCTCTATTTGACAATAAGCAGAAAGTTTTGTTCATAAATAAATTTGTAGTAAATAATTTTTTTTCTAAAAGGCCCTACTAATAAATTTGACAATAAGAAGTTGAGTTATATATACATTCTCTATTGCTTTGGAGAAACAGAAAAAAGAAATGAATTCCACATGTAATTGCAAGTTCTACTAATAAACTTTTTTTTTCTCAAATTTAAGTAACATTTAATAATTTATCACCAAACTAACTTTTTTCTAATAATAGAGAAGCAAATGTATTACCAACAAGTATTGTATATTTAATAATTTAAACACAAGTTTGTTTGTTTGTGTTTTGTGGTGTGGTGTTCTACTAATAGAGCAGATTAAGATTGAAACAAATTAATAATTTACTTGATAAAACAACAGATTCAGATTAGTAATTTAAGAAAGATTTTTTCATACTTATGCGGTACAGAAAATGAGTTTTTGCTGCATGTACTGCATTTTTCGTACATTTTTGCTACTTGTACTTATGCATTTTTTCATACTTATTACAAACCGTGTCAATTTTTTGTTGCTTATACAACATTTACAATATGGAAAATGTCAAATTCAGATATATATATATATATATATATATATATATATATATTTTTTTTTTTTTTTTACCTGAAAATGCGTTTTTTTGCTACTTGTGTTGCATATGCATCCTGCATGAAATTTCATTTTTTTCACATAAAATACATGTATTTTTTTTCCATATAAGATGTTACCACATATTTAATTCAAAGAAGATGAGCATTTTTTTTTTTTTTTGGCCCCATATAAGATGCTACCGCACAATAAAAAATAGAGGTCAAGTTTTCATATACAGAGATGTCCATCTCAGAGGTAAAAACAAATAATGACTCAAAAAGAACAACAAACCGACAGCAAAAAGAAAAATAATTAGCCAAAAATAATAAACCACACATAAAACAAAAAAAAAAACACAATCAAACAAGACAAGAAGACCATGAGTACCTTTTCCTGTTGTTTGTTTGACATGCAACTTGATTGCACCGACTCCACCGACCTTGACGCTCTACCCTTTTGTGCTTCCCCTTTAGAGTAGAAACGCGAGACCTACTATTATTTGACTAAATTATGCACAATGTATGAGAGGTGTGAGAGGGTTGAGCTTCTAGACACATTCTTACAAATAATATAGTAAATGCACACAATTACCGCCTTAACTACAAAATCAAACAAAAAAAATTACAACAGATCCCAAATCTGCACAAGGTCTGTGAAAATAGGAGGATGGTGGCTACGCTTAGTCACGCCACAAAAAAAAAAAAAAAAAAGGCCATTTACATCTCTGCCACAAAACCCAAATTTCAACAAAGTAGGGCTTTAACCCAGACCCCAGTGATTGTTGAGGGGTGAAAGCATTGAACTGGAACGGACGAAGAAGCCTCTGCCATTAATTTGCAGAGTTTCTTGATGGATAGTCTTTTTTCTTGCATGTGAAGGTACTGTGTTTGAGGAGACAGAAGGGGGTAATTCATGGGTGAGAGAAGTGAGAAGAGAGAGAAAGGCATGTAAAACCAAAGCAACGTTTCATTGTGCTCAGTCTTTGTCGGCTGTATAAAATAAGGGGTGGATGCGCTGGATGGGTGAATCCCCATCCCACATCCCTAAACAAAGATAGATTACTGTTGGACCTACCCCCCCATCCGGATGGGTCCAACCCTGCACAAGTATGGCCTTAGAGATCATCATATCTCTTCCTCACACCTCTTTGTATTATTTTATTTATTTCTCTCTATCTCTCTAAAATATATAACCACTAATTAATATGTAATAATATATTATAAAATACTAATGCATGAATGTATGATATGGACTCTAATATTACACCTAATATATATAAATACTCTATATACACAACAATCCTCCACTTATATATAATAGGAAAATAATATATAAACCTCAATTACAAAGTGAATAGCTATGAAGTGAACTTAGTCTCTAACTTATAGTTGAGTATGAAACACTAAGGAGACCAATTCTCACTGTGTATGATTATTCCTCCTACATAGAAGCAGTACCAACATTACGGGCCTAGTGTTGATCCTTGTTTTTTCAAGTACTCTAGGATTTTACCAGGTAATCCATAAGTAGCGGTGACTCACTCCTCTACTTGCATAGGCTACCTATCAAGTATGTCCACAATAGCATCTAACATAGTTGCAGGTCTATTAAGGATTAAAAAATCCAACCTACTTGTTGTGGTAAGAAGAAGTGCATAGGGCTAGATATGAGACTTTCGAAATAGTGATACCCCCACTATTTATGAGTTATGAACTTTAAGATTTATCCAAGTTTCCATCTCGTCAATGTCAAGTATTGAATTGTCTTTTAAACTCTAAGACATAGAGTTGGTTTCAATCGAGACATTGATTTCTCGTAATAGTCTCACATCCCAACATGACCTTTAATATTAATATATATATATATATATATATATATATATATATATATATATATGCGCATTTAGCATGATTTCACACTTGTATGACAATACTCGAGCAAGTGTGTTCTCTCGCAATCGTTTCACATGTGTGATCATACTTCGTAGCATTTTATTTGCTATGACTTCCCCATTATTTTATTTATTTATTTCTTTGCAATCATATTGACACAAACTTAGTTTTTGCAACTAAAATTGAGCAACCGCAAGTGTACAATGTCAATAGTAGTACTAAGCGAGTACAATGTCGATCCCACGAGGAACCGGCTCGGTATCGGATAGACAAATCGAAATAAGCATTTTAATGGCTAACTAGACGATCGAGTGGTTGGTTTTTTTGGTGTTTTAAGAACTAATTTAAATAAACAAGCAATTAAAACTAATATGATGAAGTAGAGAACAAATAATAGGGATTAACCAATTAATAAAGATAATCTAGGATTAGATTTCAATTAAGGGTAATTAACAATGATTATCCCGAGCAATTCAAGCTTTAAACCAAATGCTATGTATTAGGAAACGATCGCAATTATATGCAAGACCACCCCCTCTCGGAGCGAATTACGTGTCGATTGTATAGGATTAATCGCCGTCTCCGGTCGATTAATAAAATACAACTTCCAGTCGAACCTAAGACCAAAGTTCCCACAATTAGCTCAAACCTCTCGGTTCTATTGTTTAATCATGTCAATTAATGTGATCTCGAATCAAATCTCCCCTCTCGGTTCCAATTTAATCCCCAATAAATTGCTAAACAATTGGCCAAATCATTTAACAAGCATTATGGACAATTAATCAACTAATAGCATAACACGGGATTAAATTAATCGTTAAAAATCACTAATCACCCATAATCTACTTTCTAAACCTAGATTAAGGAAATTTAGTCAACCATGATCATAATAAGAGATAAACACAAATATATAGACATAATCATGTTCATACAAATATTAAATGGAAATGGAAAGATAAAACCTATTTTAATGTTGATCTTGATCTTCAAGTTGAATTCTCCTTCTTTTGCTCTCTAATTTCTCTCTCTAGAAACTATACAAATGATGAATGATAGCTCAAAAACTGAAGTTGTAGGGTGTTTATACACCTCTGAGAGCTTTTTTAAGGTATTGGGCTAAAAAATCACATAAATGAGCTAAAGCCCATCAAATTCCGGAGGTCTTGCACGGTCCGTGCAAGACCCCAAAATTAGTGGATTTTCTGGTCTATTGCACGGGTCGTGTAAGGTTGCACGATCATGGTCGTGCAAGGCCAAAATTGCACCTGTAGTACAACTTGAAAGCCATTTTTTGAGGTCTTCGATTCCGAATTTAGATTTTCCTCTCTCTAGCAACGTTGTAGCCCTTTGAGTTTGCTTTCCAATGTCGCTAATTTCACCTCCATTGGATATGTATATCTCAAGATATGCTCAAAATACCGAAGGTGTGTTAGTTTGGACTTTTGCACTTTCGCCTCTTTTCGCCTGACATTCTTGTCCCTTGCTCTTTCACCCTCGTTTCTTCCACTCCTTTATGTTCATTGTACTTTTAACCTATTTTACCTACAAAATACTCAAAAACCAATTTTTCCGACGAAAGAAATAAAATACGAATTATATGACAAACGAGAGCTTAGAATACACAAATGTACAATAAAATCTCTATTCTAAGCGTGTTTACATAACCAAAACCCCCGTTTTTCAACCCTCTCAAACTAAACCCTTTCTTGTCCCCGAGCAAATAAGAACAAAAGAATGAGGATTTTCTTTCTCATTTGAGGAAAACATATAGGTATTCTCAGACCAAAAACACATTCTATGGATTGCAACATCACAAGTTAAGGAACTTTTTAAATTATCACAATATCCTCACAGATAAGTGTATCACTCAAGCACTCAAGTGTATATAACAGGGTTGTGTATCGCTCGAGTTGTGTACATTTGCATGCCCTACCATATACTTGCCTATTATCTCATCTCTTCGTCACATTTGATAATACGTGCAAAGAATTGGAAAGGTCTTTATTTTGGTTGTAATGTAGGCTTTTTGGAGTAGGTGGGACATGTTTGGGTGTAGTGGCTTAACTTGGATCGATTGAGTTTCACTCAACTAACCCTCACATAAGGTTTACTCCCACTCTCTTTTCACCACTTTATCACTTATATTTCTTTTCACCTTCTTCAAATCACCTCAACCAACTATTTTACAAAAAATGTGAGTTAGCAAAATTTTGACTTCTAACTCAATCAAAGTAAGCTCTATTATTGGATTCTTTTGACCCTTTTCTTGATCCTAAACTATAAATATTCAATCTAAACAAAATCTATGCAATTTTTTTCGGTCGAACTAATGACATTTTTTCGACCTGTTTTCCCTTCTTTTTTTTTTTTTTTTTGATAAAGGGCAAAAGGATACCATCTAAGATTGTTTTTCCCTTTTCAATTCAACGCTCGACTTTCATTTTGTTTTTCCCTTCTCCTCCCCACTTTATATCCATCATCTCACTCTCATCATCTTTGTACCCCTCACTCATATCTACCTTCCAACCTCCTCCCTCAAACTCATTCGATCCAAGTATGGGAAAAGGCTTAAAAGACGGATATGGCTTATAATTTTTAGTTATCAAGAACAAGACTATAAGCTCAAATTGGCTAACTAGAGACAATTCATATAGTAAGAGTAGGAAGATCATTTAAAGGCTCAAAACATGTTATAATCAAAGATCGCCTAAAATCATTTTCAATGCTCATAAATGTACCTCGTGATTTCAAGCAGACTCAAGGCAAGGTCTAGAGATACTATGCATATGATCAACATCACACAAATCAAGAAAAATATTGAACTCCAAAAATAGGAGTTCCTCATTTTGGCTCAAAAGCCACCGGCTTATATTTTATGATTAATCTCTTTGTTCCAAAACAAGTATGTGCATAAATCACATTTTAAATCAAAACACAAGTTTGTATATCATCATTGACAATACTTCCAAACTCTTTCAAGAAAGGTTTTGAATTTTTTTTCTCAAAAATCATCACAAAAAATTATCAAGATCAACATTATAGGAATTAATCAACCATCAACGAACAAAATCCAAAACATAAACTACTAATCTAAGCAACCTAATCAACCAAAAACAAGGTTCAAACATTCGGTAGATGCAAGGAGAAGACATTAAACAAACCCAAGCAAACTCAATCATTTTCGCAAGCATAACCCCCTAAAACTATTTTTAGTTATATTCCAAGAGCACAAAAATAGTTTAAAAAGTGAAAACTGGAGCGAATTTACTTACAAACTCCCCCTAAGGGGAGGGCGACGTCGGATTACCCTACGATGTTCTTTTGAATGGGTCGTCAAGGCTGCGATGACATTGGCAAATGATCCTTCCAATGTCATTATTTGGTTTACAATGGCTATGGCATCTCCGCGCTGCCGAGAGGCCTAGGCCTCCCCTCGCTGTCCAGAAAATGCTTCTTGTCGGTTGATGTTTCCATTTGGCATAGTTAATAGGGGAAATGACCTACAAAACTCCAACAAGTCACAATTAGACTCCTTCAAACTAGATTTGAGGCATGTGTTGAATTTATTGAGCAATATGCACCTACACATTGCCTCATGCTAGTTTGAAAGAACAATTAACACATCTAACACACACAACTCCAACAAATTTATGGGTTTCATAATATTAGAAATCCTAAAATATCCCAAGAATGCATATAAGCTCCCTCAAACTAGATTGGGGCATGTATTAAGAAGCTTGAAAATTTTGTCATAAGCACAATGCCCTCAATCTAGGTTGATCACCAACACACAATACAACAACATTTCAACAATAATGATTGCCATTCTTAAGCAATTAGGCTCAATTTCAATAAGGCTTCCCTCAAACTAGATTGGTAGTATGTGTTTGAGATAAGAAAATGCAAAATGCATCATACTACCAATTAGTTTGACTCAAATGCAACAAATCATCATCAATGATTGAAAGAATTCAAGTAATGTAAGCAAGCATAATGGCAAAAGACTCCAAAATTTGACAAGAGCATATGATTTTTGCACCCACTTGCCTTCTAAACCACAATGACCATAAACTCATTCATCAACACAACCAATTTGAACATATTATCGGAACAAAACACAAAAATAGGTACCAATTGGTGTTCAAGCAACAAGATAAGCACAAAAATAGTGGCACACAAGGTGTTCGATGAAATGTTTCAAAGAGATTTTAACTCCAAATTGCACAAATTTGCCTCCTACGCAATCCTCATGTTCACAATTCAACAACAAATGAAATTCAATCAATTCTATCCCACAATTGTACAAGAAATTCATATTTAAACACATATGAGCACAAATACCTTAATTCATCCATAGACCTCCAAGAATTCGAAAATAAAATAGGATTAAGGACACACCTTGGAGATTTTAGGAGTGAAGGGTGGAATCACCTTGAATCCGAGTTCCCAAGTGTGTGTGGGTTGTGTGTGTGTGTTTTAGTGCATGTCTAAGGTGAGGAGATTAAGAAAATAACTGAAACTGTTCGCGTACTATATCCTCAAACCTGTTTTGGATTTTTTTTAAGAGCATTACGACCCTCCTTTTTGTTGTAATCTTGAGCCCCTTCTCATCAATTTTTTTTTTCTCTCATTCCTTGCATTCACCTGCAAAAATTAACACAAAAATGTAAAGATAACCTACTAAAAGCATAAAAAAAACCTGCAAAACACAAATTTAAACTAAAATTAAGCGCCGGGTTGCCTCCCGACAAGCGCTTGTTTTTAAGTCGGCGGCCCGACTTTCATGATTGTTATCCAGGATCTAAAAAGAAATGTTTCTCTTGCCATGTTTTTGTTTGCTCAAGTAAGATCGGTGAATCTCTAATGCACCATGGCAAGAAAGATCTATGACAACATTATGGGCTTTATTTTTATTAAAAAAAAATTGTTCCATACCCAATTGCGATGCAAGTTTTCTAAAATTATAGAGATCAACATGAAAACTGCATGCCAATCACATAAATAATCATAATTTGACTCAGTAAAAGGATATAAAGAAATTAAACTCCCTGGGTCAATATGATGAAGTATCTTTGTTGTTGTCCTCTAGCGGGCACTCATTAGAGAAGTCTTCATCAACGGCTTCCATCAACTCATGTGGAATAGTCGGCATTTATTCTTGAGGATTTTGCATGTGAATTTCTTCTTGATTCCTATCTTCAACTCTTCATTCTCGGATTCGTCGACAACCAGCCCTTGTTCATCTGGATTAGCTTCACTATCAAGTTGACTCTTATGTTGTTGGCTCACAATAATAGTATCCAACTGATCTTTCAAAGATTGTATTTGAGCTCCCAGATCCATCTCTACTGCTGGCTCAACTGCAACTCTTTCTACCATTGGTATGTTTGGAAACCATTGATAACAAAACGAATTTGTAGCCTTCTAACGATTGATTATGAACAGTGTACATCTAGTTTTTAAGAGAATGAATCTGTTGTTGTTGTTGTTCCATAATCTTCATCATCTGCTGCAATATTTCATTTCCTGAACTCATTATGCATTTCTCCAATGATCAAGCAAAATAACACAAGTTTAAGCTCCAACAACGAGAATCAATGATCAAAAGAAAAGAATACACGATTTTTACTAATTTTTTTATATATATAAAATAAAATAACAATGTCTAGAGTATCACAAAATGCTTATAACAACATTATCCAGCTAACGTTACCGACTTCCCGGCAACGGCGCCAAAAACTTGACACACAAACTCAGTTTTGCAACTAAAATTGAGCAACCACAAGTGTACAACGTCAATAGTAGTACTAAGCGAGTACAAGGTCGATCCCACGAGGAATCGGCTCGGTATTGGATAGACAAATCGAAATAAGCATTTTAATGGCTAACTAGATGATCGAGTGGTGGGTTTTTTCTTTTGTGTTTTAAGAACTAATTTAAATAAACAAGAAATTAAAACTAATATGATAAAGTAGAGAACAAATAATAGGGATTAACCAATTAATAAAGATAATCTAGGATTAAATTTCAACTAAGGGTAATTAACAATGATTATCCCGATCAATTCAACCTTTAAACCGAATGCTATGTATTAGGAAACGATCGCAATTATATGCAAGACCACCCCCTCTCGGAGCGAATTACGTGTCGATTGTATAGGATTAATCGCCATCTCTGGTCGATTAATAAAATACAACTCCCAATCGAACCTAAGACCAAAGTTCCCACAATTAGCTCAAACCTCTCGGTTCTATTGTTTAATCATGTCAATTAATGTGATCTCGGATCAAATCTCCCCTCTCGGTTCCAATTTAATCCCCAATAAATTGCTAAACAATTGGCCAAATCATTTAACAAGCATTATGGACAATTAATCAACTAATAGCATAACACGGGATTAAATTAATCGGGTAAAAATCATTAATCACCCATAATCTACTTTCTAAACCTAGATTAAGGAAATTTAGCCAACCATGATCATAATAAGAGATAAACACAAATATATAGATATAATCATGTTCATACAAATATTAAATGGAAAGATAAAACCTATTTTAATGTTGATCTTGATCTTCAAGTTGAATTCTCCTTCTTTTGCTCTCTAATTTCTCTATCTAGAAACTATACAAATGATGAATGATAGCTCAAAAACTGAAGTGGTAGGGTGTTTATACACCTTTGAGGGCTTTTTTAAGGTATTGGGCTAAAAAATCACATAAATGAGCTAAAGCCCATCAAATTCCGGAGGTCTTGCACAGTCCGTGCAAGGGTGCACAACCATGACCGTGCAAGACCCCAAAATTAGTGGATTTTCTGGTCTATTGCACGGGTCGTGTAAGGTTGCACGATCATGGTCGTGCAAGGCCAAAACTGCACCTGTAGTACAACTTCAATGCCATTTTTTGAGGTCTTCGGTTCTGAATTTGGATTTTCCTCTCTCTAGCAACGTTGTAGCCCTTTGAGTTAGCTTTTCAATGTCGCTAATTTCACCTCCATTGGATATGTATATCTCAAGATATGCTCAAAATATCGAAGGTGTGTCAGTTTGGACTTTTGCACTTTTGTCTCTTTTCGCCTGACATTTTTGTCCCTTGCTCTTTCACCCTCGTTTCTTCCACTCCTTTATGTTCATTGTTCTTTTAACCTATTTTATCTACAAAATACTCAAAAACTAATTTTTTCGACGAAAGAAATAAAATACGAATTATATGACAAATGAGAGCTTAGAATACACAAATATACGATAAAATCTCTATTCTAAGTGTGTTTTCATAACCAAAAACTCCATTTGTCACATATCTGTAATATGATCACACTTCATAGCAATTTAATTGATATGGTTTGATGCTAATTTATTTTCTTATATTGATAATTTCTACATAATCACATCTCATAGAGAATTGGGCAACACACTTTTGCCTTCAATTTATAATATTTCCAATCCTCTTGATTGGGTTTACTCTCAATTTTACATATTTTATTTTCTATAGACACATTAATATCACATAACATATTCGTCAATACAAATTTCCCTTTCAACCACAATCAACCAACTACTAAGTAATTTTCATTTCTTCCAATATTAAATTGGGATTTACCCAATCTAAGTTATACAACGTGAGAGAAAACATAGTAACTTTCAGCTCTAATAACGAGACAGTTACTTTCGAAACAACGGGTAGTCGTAATAAGAGAGGAGATTGTCACATAGCATTAACAATACCGAGTTTTTTAGAAAATAAAAATTATTTATATGTTAATCACTTTTCCTCTATGGAAAGAAAAGTTTAACAGACCCGTAAAAATATTTCACGGGTAAAATACTAGTATTAATATAATCATAATACCGTCTCATTCAAGTCTATTAAAATTTAAAATATTATTTTTTAATTCTTTAACTAATTAATGTAATTGGTTTATAGTTACAAAAGTTTGTTTACAAATTCTTAAACAAACAAATTGAGGAGGTGTCTAGAAACTAGGGATGATAATTTCACATGAAACTCGCCTCAATCAAGTCTGATTAAATGCGGGCGGTAGAGAGGTGGGGAGGGGGGGGGGGGAGGGTTGAAGCGGGTAAAAGGTTTTTCTAAATCTGTTCTAGCCAAACCCGTGTATATCAAATATATAAAACAAAATTATGACTCTGTAGATACATATTACAAAGCAAGCTATTTTAAAATAGTCCACACCCCGTCCAGGCTCAGTAATGATAATTTATTTTGATATTAAACTTTTTGTAATATATTTTGTATGATTCATGAGACGATGCTTTTATGTAGGTCTTGTACATACTTATTTTTTGGTTGAATGTGACTTATTTGAGTTCTTTTGGCTCGTTTGTGTTTTCATTTTATGAAATATAAGTTCTTTTGGCTCGTCTGTATCTTCATTTTATGAAATAATAATTATGTTGTTGTTGTTTTTTATTTTTGTTTTTTATTTTATTTTTTATATTTGATTTAAGAATCATCTTTACAATATTTAAAATAAAATTTAATGCACTTCGGGACGTGGTAGGTAACTTACTAGGACGAAGTAGCTTAAATGAAAACGATTACGAGTTTAACAAAATCCGCTATAGTGTCATTCCTACTATGAACCCTTATTTAGCAATATTTATAAATAAATAAGTAAATAAAATGATTTATATTTAAAAAGGAGAAAAATAACTAATTAATTTATCCCTGAATTGATATCTCATATTCAAATTAGATCATGAACTATTTTTTTGTCCAAATAAACACTTGAACTTTTTAAAATAGACTAAATATGCCCCTGGACTTCTAAATTCAAGATAAGTAGAACCCTCTAAATATTACAACTGCTAAATGAATTTTAAAAATATTTAATAAATGCATAAAATAACAAATTAAAAAATATTTAAAAGTTCAAAAAATTAACAACATAAAATGTATAATGTTACAATGTTTTTTTCTTTATTTTATATGAATATATCCTAGAATTCTATTAAGTAGGTTTTAATATTTTTAATTTAATTTGTTACTTTAAATTTATTAAATTCTTTACAAATTTATAGAATTATTTTAATATTTAAAAGGATTCTATGACCATGTTTGTTTAGGGTTGGGTCAATCGGTTGTGGATTGAGCCCAACCCATTGTGTGTTTGTTCATCGGTTGTGGACAATTTATTGTTCACAATCTCCACACATCATCAAATCATTAACTCACTCTTACACACATCACCAATCAAATATCATTCCCAATACACACTTTAATCAATAATTAATTATTCACTAACTAACTCTTACACACATCAAATCAACTTTAACACATTTTATATTATAATTACCTCCACAACCCAATCTCCAACTAACATAAACAAACACTCACTTATTTACTCCAACCTCCATATTTCACTTTATTTCTCACAGCCTACAGTACTCCAGTCACCCACAATCATAAACAAACAGGGCCTATGTATTTCGAATTTTAAAGTATAGGAGCTTATTTAATATATTCATAAAGTTCAAATATCTAGAATAAAAGAAAAAAAAAAACTCAATTTAGGTCTTTAAAGTTCAGTTTAAACGTTCATGAGCAAAGCTGTACTTTTCTCCAACCAATCCGGGAAAAGCGTCTGTATATCTGATCTTTCTCATTTGCAAAACATTTTGATCCCATAAAGCATCAATTTTGCCTCCTCGATTCTTCAGCAATTTGTTGACGCACTGTACTTTACATCCTAAAATTTGAAATTATCCAACTTTTGCAGTCACCTTCAAGTTTCGCTCTTTCACATATCCACGCTAGACAGATCCTACAGACCCATTTGCAGATCCATTCATCGCTGCTTTATATATTGAGTCTGCTCTGCTATTATACACGGAAATGCTGAACGATTTTTCTTCTCACTAATTTATTTTCTCTTTCTTGGTGGAGATGGAATTCACTGAAACATTTAAGCAGGCGGGTCCCTGCGCATTTTCGCCCAATGCTAGGTTTCTAGCTGTTGCTGTAGATTATCGCCTAGTCATTCGTGATGTTCTCACACTCAAGGTACATACATTTCGCTTTTTGCCTTCGAAATCCTGTAATCCGTTGGTTGCGTTCGATTTTGTAATTTTAATCCTTTGGGTTTTTCTCTAGGGTTTTATACGGTTGCCTTTAATGTCGTTTTGAATTCAATGTACTTCTTTTAATCTATAGCTTGTGAATCCTACACACACCAATGTTGAATTCTGCAATGACATCGCTACATTGCCACGTTTTTTACAATTATAAACATTTAAGACATCTTTAATGAGGATGGAAGGGGAGTTGCATAGCTGATCATATTGGTTGGTTTGGAATAATTAGATTCAAACATCTAGCTTATTATAATGAAAACTTGAAGAATATTGGACTAGGAAGGTCGACAGATTATTTAGCAGCAGTAACGAGTAAAATGTTATCCAAGAAGAAGACTGGAACATCACTCACATGAATGGTTAAATACTAAACCATTTAACCATATGACCATAATATTTCCTGCTGTTGCATTATACTCCCCTGGCCCGAAAAAGAGTATGGTTTCAAAATTCATTGTTTTGGTTTATCAGTTAAAGTAGAAATTAATTTGACGAATAAATTTTATATGATTGATTAAATCAAATAAAAGAAGTCACAGAAGCGAGACATTATAGTCTTTAGAGGAATGTACCTTCATTAAATTGATCGAAAAAATAGGTTGTACCTTTTTGAAAGGTGGAATTTTTTTCTGGGACGGAGAGAGTAGATCATATTTGGTGTTGTACGTCACTAGATGTTAAGTGTGCTTATTCCCAACTAAATGGCTACATGCTTTAATTTACATATTGGTTTTTCAAGTTTGTGTTGCTTCTGTTGAATTTTATCTTGATTATAGTTATGTTGCTTTACAGGTGGTACAATTGTTCTCGTGCTTGGACAAAATAACATACATTGAGTGGGCCCTGGATTCTGAATACATACTTTGTGTTCTACATAAGAAGCCTATGCTACAGGCATGGTCTTTGGCACAACCAGAATGGACATGCAAAATAGATGAGGGACCCGCTGGTATTTCCCACGCGAGGTGGAGCCCGGATAGTCGCCACATACTAACAACTTCTGAGTTTCAGCTTCGGCTAACAGTTTGGTCATTGCTGAACACTGCTTGCATACATCTGCAATGGCCAAAGCATGGTTCTAAGGGAGTATCATTTACCAAAGATGGCAAGTTTGCTGCAATCTGCACTAGACGCGATTGCAAAGATTATGTTAATCTGCTTTCTTGCCATACTTGGGAGATTATGGGTGTTTTTGCGGTTGACACATTGGATTTGTCTGATATTCAGTGGTCCCCTGATGATAGTGCCATAGTTATATGGGACTCCATTCTTGAATATAAGGTACTTATGATGCCTGCGGTTAATTTGTCTATTTGTCTTATAATAGAAATCACTTAGAGTGGTCATCTTCTAGCTTGTAGTTATAAATTGTCCAGGATAATGAGTTCTGTAGTGAGCCTGATAGTTACTATGTGAATTCAGTTCTCTCTTGTCATCCCATCACACTATTCATATAAACCATCTTTATCAGGGGGCACCACTCCTTTGAAATTCGTAAGTGCATTTCTGGCAATGTTGCTAGATTGGCTTTTATAAAGCTGGAAGTATGTTGTCATTGGTCGAATCATTGTAAGTTGTAACTTGTTCCATTGTTCAACTATGAAATGGAAAGTGATAGTACTGGTGGTTTTGTTTATTTCATGCAGCTTGTATACCAAAAGTGTGAATGGCCACTGATTTGATAAATAAAGAGAGAGTAATGAACTGTGCCCACCACCACCACCCAAAAAAAAGAGAAAAAAAGGAAAAAACTGTGGTATATCCTAAAATAACTATCAATCCATTTCTGTGCTTCTGAATCGTCACCTATGGAAAGCAGTATTTGAACTTTACAAATCTATCAGTTACACCTCTTTTGTTATTTTCTGGTTGACGGCTTCTCCTCTTGTGAAATAGTGTGCATTGTTACTGATGTATGATGCAATTTTTAGGTTACGTTTCATATCTCGATTTTGTTTTCCTGCCCATGAAACTCAATTTGGTAGTTATTGACATAAACTGCTTCATACTTTGTGGTGTGGTTTTGTCAAGGTTCTGATGTATTCTCCAGATGGCCGCTGTTTATCTAAGTATCAAGCATATGAAAGTGGGTTAGGAGTAAAAAGCGTTTCTTGGTCACCCTGTAGCCAATTCTTAGCTGTCGGCAGCTATGACCAAATGATACGGGTGTTAAATCACTTGACGTGGAAAGTGTTTGCAGAATTCACTCATCTATCTACTGTCCGTGGTCCTTGTGCTGCTGCTGTTTTTAAGGTAGGAGAGTTATCATTTCTACTACTGATGATTTTATGAACAACTTTTGATCTTTTTCCCATGCATCCAGGAAGTAGATGAGCCATTACAACTTGACATGTCAGAGTTATCACTGAGTGATGAATTTGTTCAAAGAAATGCTGGTAAGCTCCCAAAATGCGTGACCATCGAAATGTCATTTCACTCTGTAGACTCCCAAAATTTGTTCAATGTATCACCCTGTTTAAAACTTGCATATGCGATTCAGAATGTGCAGTGTAGTCATTTATCAGTTCTTTTCTTTCCAACATATTTCTGTATTTTTTATATATTATCCTGAGTTGTTTCTTACATTGCAGCTTCCACTAACTAAACTATAACCTGTCTGGACATGGCTACTGAAATAAGTACCCCCCACCAAAAAATAAATTAAAATATCTGAATATGAGGTACCTTTTATGTATTTCACTCCTCTCTAAATGTTGAGAACCAAAAGAACAACCTGATTAATATGACTACCACAAGATACTATTTTTTGGCTTGATTCGATTCACTTGGTCCACGTAAATTCTTCTATTGCTTATAAACAGGTAAATTTAGAGACTCTAGCACAAGTTGTAAACTGATTTTTGTAAAAGAACCTTCTCTGTAGAATTGACTGAAAATTGAATTAGTAATTGGACTGTAACTAGTGAAACAATTCAAACTTTTTCTAGTAGGTTCTGATCTGACATAAATAAAATTTCCAAGCTTGTGTTCAATTAGATCATCCTTGTCCTTAGTGCTCTCCTTTTCAGCTTTTCTGCAAAGTCCATCTTGTAACTTTCGAATGTTTTCCCTTTAATGGATTTCCCTTGCAGATAATGGTAGCGAGACATTGGTTCAGGTTAGATACGATGTTATGGAAGTACCAATTACTCTTCCTTCGCAGAAGCCTCCAGCAGATAAACCAAACCCCAAGCAAGGGATCGGTGAGTCCATTGTTATTGCAATTTTTATTTATTAATTTGTTTGTTTTTCTACATGTTATCATTCCCTTGAACTCTTTAACTGATTGCAAGTCTTACGGGCATATAATGTAATGATGATAAGGATCAATGATATTTGCAGTAGACTATTCATTTTTAGGGCCTTTCATTTATAGCAAAGCATCAGTCTCTCTCTGAAACTCAATTGCAGGCCTCATGGCATGGAGCAGTGACAGCCAATACATATGCACCCGAAATGACAGCATGCCAACGGTCCTTTGGATATGGGACGTACAACATCTAGAGCTCGCATCCATCTTGATACAAAAAGATCCCATTCGAGCTGCAGTGTGGGATCGCACTTGCCCCCGTCTAGTCCTATGCACCGGAAGCACTAACTTATACATGTGGACACCTTCTGGTGCTTATTGCATCAACGTCCCGTTTCCTCATTTCTCAGTGCTTGATCTGAAATGGAATTCAGATGGGAGCTGTCTTCTTCTCAAAGACAAGGAGTTATTCTGTTGTGCTGCATTGCCCCTACTGCAAGAATCCACTGATTACAGCTCTGATGATTGATCTTCGGTTCGTGTTCCCCTAACCACATGCACAATAGATCTGGTATTGAATCTGACAATTTTCCTGTAAACTGAAATACTAATATGTATTTGTGGGCTTGAGTTTTAGAATGTCTTCTCATTTGATACTGATAACATTATAACCCTGTTGTAAATCATTTGATGTGATGATTTTTGTGGGTTAAATTACTTTTCTTGGATAATGGAGTAATGATCAAACCTGTCCACATTGTTTACCAAAGTTTAGATGATTGAAAAGAATGCCGGGAACAAGATAAGAGCCAATTCAATATTGTTGCGGATAGTTTTTTGTTAGAATATTAAATGATTATTACTCCTTAAAACTGATTGGATTTTCAACAAGGAATTGAAAGTCAATAGAAAATCAATTTTCTAATATATTCATATTTAGTAAATATTAAACTCGTCAAAGTACTCTTTAATGCTTATGATGGATTAAATAATTTCTTACTACATATAAAAAATTAACTACGGATTTTTGGATATCATGGAAGGAAAACTTGCTTATATACTTAAATAGAGAGTTATCATATTCTCTTTGTTTCTCTGCTTGTAGTTTTAGCTTTGGATAAGAATGTTAAAAAAATATGTAAAATAGATAAATAAATCTCTAACTAATTTTGCACTCTCTCTAGACCCTAAAATTTGTACGTGGAATTACTAAATTCTTTCCTCTCTTATTTTATAATCTCCCCCTTTCCAACAATTTTTTGGACTTAGATATAGTATATTAGAAAATCAAAGATTTCTTTAAATGGTGGCAGAATAATTTAAAAAAGAAACCGGGGAAAAAGCTAATACATATATACAAATCTATCACGAAATCTAAGGATATGTTTGTTTTGAATTGTTCTCAATCTCAATCTCAATCCCAATAAAATACATTTATTTTCTTCCTCAGCTAACAACTTAGTACTTTCTATCTTTAAGTAAACACACCGAAAAAGACCGAGGAAAGATTCTTAACTAAAGGTCCTCTATGATTTTGGATTGAGTTAGCTGTGATGCCCAACCGGCAAAGCCACGTGCATGATCGGGTTCCTATTTCCTTCCAATACAGATAAGGGAAGTGCAGAAAAGGACAACCCAAATAATCAAAGTTGGGGTAGATTAAGCGATGTATATTACGTTCCCACTAATCCCTTCCATCAAGGGTTTGTGTACTATCCAAAAAACAAAACAAACAAACAAATAAATAAAAAAGAAAGAAGAAAACGAGAAAAACAATCTGTCGCATCAATAATAATTGAGTAGGGGTCAATTCAAGTTAAAGAACGCAGGTAACAACTAGAAACTTAAGAGACCGTGCATTGCCAATTTATCCGAGCGAAAGTGAAAATTGTTCTTCTTTCTTTTCTTTAGAAACGATAGAATATTTATTTGCTCAACCTAAAAATTACATCACGTGATTGATTAGCCAAATGGTAGATTTGAACTATTAAAATGATTTATAAAACTGAAATTCCTGGGACAATAACTCTAAAAGGGTGTCGGAGTTCAAACACTCAATATATGAAGATAGACCACTTCTACTGATGGGTGACATGTTATATATGTAGTATTATGCATTTGCATTTCATTAGGCCAAAATAAATGCATAGCACATACTGTTAAAAAGAAATAAAACACTACTTAAAATAAGCGTTTTTTGATTTAAAAAAATAAAAATAAATAAGCGGTTTCATCATCATCTTCATCTCCTAAAAGTTTTGATCTCTTCATCCTTCTTCCCCCATCCTCTAATCATAGGAGGATAGGGGAATACTTCTAACATACTATTGATTAATTAGATTTTGTTTTATTTCATCTTGGTTTTTGTCTATTTTTTCCTCTCCGTAGGTTCGCCTTTGTGAGATTTTTTCAAGCCTTTGTGCAGCTTTTCACGCCTTGTGCAATATCCGATCTCAGTTTTCAGATGACTCTTCCTGTTGGTCTTCTCCGATTTCCTATAGATTTTCCGGCTATGAAGGTGAGCGGCTTTACAAATTCTTTGGTTGCTCTGCATGCAGTCACAGAGCAAGTGGACTCTTTGAATTACTGTGGAGTCATTGTGAATGAGATCTAGAGGCTCGTGTACGAGTGTTACTTTTACACAATTTCTCATATGTCTAGAGATAGTATTTCGCATTGTTTGGCACGCTTTTCTTTTACTTCTGTCAATCCGTATGTTTGGGTTGGGTAAGATATCTCGTTTTTGTATTGAGAATCTTGTACGTCAAGACTTTTAAGTAATAATTCTCTTATTAAAAAAATGAATAAATTAGTAGTTATATATATTAGAGATTTAGAGAGAAATGAATTATATTAGATTGAATAGGTGTGAGGAAGAGAGATAATCTCCAGGGTATGAGTGAAAGATGTTTAAATGAACAGATGCAAATTCATTGCAACTATTCATGGAGAGACGCCTTTAAATTATGGATGCGTCCATTCTAAACAACTATTCAAAACCTATATATATATCCCAAAATGAATGATAGTTAAAATCCTCCACACCAAATTGAGTTCTCTCTATTCTTTCATATTATTTATTATTTTAAATAGACATTGTGATTCTTGCTCCATGTAATTCGAAAGAGTGGAACTTTCGAGTCACAAGTGAGTAAGCTTTGTATCCTGTGAGTTTTTCAAAACCATTTGCATCATATTTGGAGGAATTTATACCTTTAAAAATAGTATCTTTTGAGATTGTAAAAATCCTTTTTTTATATATATGGCATTTATTGATTTTTTTTTTATTATTTTTTTTTTTTTTGCAAACCCATGATTGATGATTATGAAGATTGAAGATGATGAAAGGAAAGAAGACAAGAATAATCCTTAGAAGATTGAGGAAGATGATTTGTTCTTTCAATCAAGTCATCAATCAAAGATCAAGACAAGAAAGGAAGGTAAACACTTCCTATATTACATTCAATCATCTACAATTGCTGGTGGAATAATCAAAGAGGAGCGGGCATAATATAGTATAAGTAGAGAAGAGCAACAATGAAGAAGACATCGAGTTTTGAGTATATACTTTGTGTATTCAATCAAATACTTGTAACTGAACTATTGTTGTTCATATTGTGAGGGAACAAGTAGTTGATATGGCATATTTAAGGAGATCTGTGTCTAGATAAGTTCGGGAGAACTTGCAAGGTTCGGGAGAACTCTTGTAGTGCAGCAAGAAGGGATTCTCTGCACCATTAAGTCCTGCTAGGGGACCAGAAGGTTGAGCTCATTGTTAGGGGGAGTAAAGTACAATAGAGGCAGGTTAGGAAAGAGTCCTAGGGGTTCTGTAAGTTCAAATTGTTATACTTCTCTAATAATAAGCCCGAGAGGAAGAAGGGATTCTTCCTTGAAATTTTTATACATTGAAAGTGTTACTTCTGTTCTCACTAAGGTTCTTACTTTGTAAGAACACACACTTACACAGTTGTTACTTGTTCCTTTACAATTCGATATGTTTAAGAACACAACACACGCATACTAACTCTGACATTTCAGAGATGTGCCCACTACAAACGTGTTCCATAATTCAACATACAACAAGACAAATTCCATTAAAAATCAACAATAAAAGACAGTAACAATTCGAAGTTTAAAACTAATCTAGCGGTGGATACAAAACACCCTACTACTAAAATCTATACGTAATTTTGAATATGATTTTATCAAAGAAAATGAAAAGGGCACATGGACAACAAACAACTACAAGAAAAAAAACATAAACATCTACAAGTGTCCTCTCCTCCAAAACAACAACAACTGTTATGCGGGGTCAATTTTGTAATTTATGGATCAACAATTTGGTGTCCAATACATGGAACTCAATTGTAATTAAAAGATATAGCAATTAGGAGACGATCTGTATAATGGTTGCAGTTGTACTTCAATAGCTTGAGAAGTGTAAAAAAGGATGATGCCATGATGGTAGACCGAACTCCCAAGTGTGATGAAGAATGACGGATCGCTATATAATCATAATTTTTATGCGTAAAGAAGAAAAACGAAGCAACAATTTATTTTAGCAACAATGGTTCAGTTTTGTGGTAAAAAATATTAATCAATTATTAAAGTAATTATTTTGTAGGAAAAGTGGAAAAGAATAAGAAAGAGAGATACGAAATACTTAGAACTCTCTTATTCATGTGACCCTCTTTATATAGGGTGTCAAATATAAGAGTCTCACAAATATACAACGTTTAGTGAATACCTAAATTTTTCATTCGTCTGTTACTTTTGACGAAGACTCACTAATTGGGTTTTTCCTTCAACATCCCTTGTGTTAAGTCAAAAGGGAATTGGTGCATAACTTGTTCTCTCATTAAAAACCTTGCAAAGTAAGAAAAACCCAGTGGAAAAAATAAACTGTGGTCAAAAGAAAAGAGAGAGCAATGCACGTATGTCGAGACTCCCCCTGAAGTCCAAACATCTCCCTTGGTATGTACATTTATCAAGAGAACATAAAAAAACTCTGCATCCTCGATTTTACATAAACCTTAAAGATATTTGGAGGTTGGTGATTATAGAAAAACGTTGGTGGTACATGCTTCATCTCGTCATCTTTGATGTGTAGCACACAATTCGTCTGTTTGGTGTAAATAAATTCATCTTCATAACTTCGGGTTGACTTTTCAATGGTACACCTCAACTCACTAATACTTTGGCTATAGATGTTCTTGAACTTCCTGAGATAATCATCTCTGAGTAATTTGATGAGATAGCTAGAGGAGTGGAGCATGGTTGATCTTCAAGTTTTTGTCGTAGTTCTCATGGTAATTGGTAACGAACCGTTGGACCGTACCAAATTAAATTGTGTATAAAGAATACACTAAACCTTATCAACTATCCTATTAGTAGAATGGTAAATAAGGGTCGAACCCACAGGGAACGGCCGAACAGTTTTGATTCCGATGTCAAGCAATTTATAATTAAACATGCAAGAAATAAATACTTAAGAAAGCAATAAAGGTTGGGGGGATTTGATAAGGGAACTAACTATCTACTAGTAACAAACAAAGGTAACTAACGAAATTAAAAGCATTTAACATTCGAATTCAAATAAACAAATAATCAAAGACAATAGAAGAGATCTTTTTCGGTTTTGGTTGTCAAGTAATAAAACGATCCACCCTTGATCATGCTTCCCCTTGGTCTTAGACGATTGCTGCAACTATGTTAATTCCCAATTAAATTGTGATTCTAGCCCTTATCTCAAGGATATTAACAAGCTCTAATAGCCTTGTTGTCCCTTAATCTTAGTTAATCAAAATAAGCTCTTCGACTAACCCTATTCAATTTAATCGAATCCTCGGACAAGCTCTCTTAGATTCAATAACCAAATGCATTAAACACTAGGACAACGAGATAAATTCAACATAATACTCGCAAGCTCGTTTTAGTGGTTGAACTTTGTGTTATCACCAATAAATAAATCTATTGTTTGCTACACAGGAATCGGAAATCCTACAATTACGGATAGTAATTTCCTATTCTAGCAACACATTCACAAATCTCTTAAAGGGTGATCAATCCAATAATCAATTCAAATGTGACTCAATAACAGCAAATAACACAAAACACTTGAATACACAATAATCTCGGTAACATTAACCGCAATAATCACATCAATGTCTTCAACTCAAGGTTCCACAATGATCAAGGACCACCCATATTAACTAATACAATCAGAAAATAAATAGAAACATAAGAAAACATGATAAATTTGAAGATTAAACCAAGAACTTTGGGCATGGTCCCCTGTTTTTCCTTGTTTTCTTCTTCCTTTGAGCTCGATTTGTCAATTTGAGATCTTCGAACCTGTTTTTCGGCCTTAATTCACCTTTCTTGACATGGAAATGAACCAAACACGTCAAATTGCCCAATGAGAAATAAATGCACAAACACACGTGAATATGCACACAAAAGCCCGTAAAAAGACACTTAAATTGACCTAAAAGTGTGTGCACTACCACGTGTACCAGTAATACAAAATTAATTTCGTAATGACCTTTATATGGGTCAATGAAGTAATCATATAAATCAGAATCAGCTAATGTATTATTGGTTTTCCAAAGTAGGGGTTAGTTGCAACACTTCTTTAGGAACTGCAATTTCATTTGTAACCTTTTTGTCTCTTTATATGAGAGTATTTGACATTTCCTTTAAAGGTTACAATTTCATTTTTAATCTCTCATGTTTCTAATATGGAAGAAATTTTGTGTGTCAATGATTTCTTTTAGATATCAAAATACTTTTTAATATCATTTCCGCTGGTACTGTGTTGTCCTGAGCAAAATACAGTTAACAGGTTCTTTGAGAAATTAATATTTGCATTGAACTTAGTACAATAACGCACACATATCACTTAAATGGAGACTTTCATCTCCAAATAGTTTTTTGTTATTCCTTTAGCTATAAATGGATTTTTTCTTATGTACACACTTCAACCAATCATAACAGTGCTAACAGATTGCAATTTATCCGTGTTAAATCGTCTGGTAATCTTTTGGGTATGTGCAAACTAAGGAACTATTATTCCACAAACTCAGTCTTCTTTCAAGGCTATCAAGTTTTCCATGATTCTTTATCTGATGTTCGTAATCAAATATCTCACACTTTCTCTTATTTCTTTAAGAGTATTTCTTATATCTATAACATCGAGATATATTGTTATAGTTGCTAATTCAGAACTGAGTTCCTTTATAAATGAGCAAATGCAAAGTTACTTGTTCTTTCTTTTTCTTTTCTAATTAAGTAGTCACTCAAATGGGCATACCATTCCCGTCCAGATTATCTCAGGACTTTATTCTTCTCACAACGCTTACTGAAAAAATCTATTTTATATCCTACAAGCTTTACACTTGACGAGGCTAGCATTACCAAACCAAATACATGTCATTTTGTTACTGAATCAAGTTCAACCTGGATTGATTCTTTTCATTTTAGCCATATGCTCATGCTGACATATTGAACATGGTTGGATATCATCGTGCTCTAAGATTGTTTGAGCAACAATATATAACATCAATATGTGAAAAACCTTTCCATTAACTTATACACACTCTCATAATTTATTCAGATTTATTTCTTCTCTCGAATCATATTAAACTTTAGATCGTCCTCCCATAATTATTCATAAACATAATTACTTAGAGATAATTTCATGAGAGTAAATATTTTTATTGATGATTAAATCGAGTTGTGTCATACCTATCACCTTCCTTGATCAGGTGTTTATTGAACCACGTGACGTCCCCCTTTTCCTCTTGCGAGTCACAGCCTCTACACCTCCACTAAGTGTGGCTGCAACACCCTTATCTATGGTGTGGTGCCCCTAAAAGGGGACTTTTAACCTTAGAGGCATATATGCATATATATGATCTTTTCACTTAAGCAATTTTAGCAAATGCGTCAGCAATCAAATCTTCTATACTTCGAAGGCCGGTAATTCGTCTTACTTCACTTTTACCTTATGAAGTGTGGGGATCCTAATGAGACACACTGTGAAACACTTCTTGTCATTCCCTTATAAAATTATTTTTCTTTTCTCCTAACGACTGGAAATGTCTCATTAAAGTGACAATCCGTTATCTAGCGGTAAAAAGATCTGCATGTTTAAAATTTCACATAGCGGGTATTAATAGTTGGGGATCCATATCCAACATAAATACTTAAAAAAACTCATTTTTGCGTGTTGTGGGGGTGCAATAGGTACATACTGCGTAAGCAAATATGCGTAAATTTAAAAGTATTAGGCTAAATCTAGCTACCAACTGATACACATATTTGTTGAATAGCAATGGTGAGTCTGAAATGAATAAGTAAAGTTGAACTAATATTGCATAACCCCACGTCAGATAGGTATTTCAATACGCATATCCAGTGACCTAGCCTTCATCTATATCCTTTTGATGGTGGCTTTTATGAGACCATTTTTCTGTATACACATAGATTAAAGGATACTCTACATTGATCTTAATATATATGCAATAATTATCAAATCCTTGTGATGAGAATTCTCTAGAGTTAATAAGTCTGATAAACTTTATGATGTGAGGGTGGTAAACCCTTATATAATCTTTTCCAGGAATTTTCCAAATGCAACGTGATAATCAATTAGTGTGTCAAAGCATTTACCAGAATCATAGATACTTAAATGCCCGTTTTCTAGTTTGATAGGCGTACATGAATTATATTGTGATCATTTGTAAGAATATAATGTCTTGCTATACATTTGGCATAAGAAAGTCTTGATCCTACATTTTGCTAAATAATAGGCTTGGCAGAACTCAAGAGGATGTGCTGAATCGCATATTAGGGGCCTTAACTAATTTGGATGATCGAGTCATTAATTTGCAGCAGCAGCAACTGCAATAACAACAGAGACGAGTTCAGATTGCACAAGATGATGCAGACGAGGATATCACTTCTATAAGTGATTGTCTTCGACCTACACCAAATCAATAGTTCGGAGGAGCACAACCCCCACAATTGAACGCAAACAGTTTTGAGTTAAAGCTAGCACTAATAAATATATTGCATCAGAACCAGTTTGGTGGTAGTGCTCTAGATGATCCGATCGTGCGCTTGAACAAATTTCGCAGGTTCAGACACTATAAAGATCAATCATGTGCTGCATGAACAAGTCAAGATGAGGTTGTTCCCATTCTCACTAAAAGATAGAGCATTAAGTGGTACAATTCATTGGATGACGTACGTCACGGAGTGGGAGGACCGGAGCACAAGATTCCTGTTAAAGTATTTTCCACCCAGCAAGATGCTAGATCTACAGAATAAAATAAATCAATTCAAGCAGATGGATTAAGAGCCGTTCGGTGAGCCTTGGTAAGGCTTGGGAACGATTCCGGGATCTTATCCAGAGTTGTCCCAACATGGGTTCTCAAGGAAGCAACAAGTTTGCAAATTTTATAATGAGTTGCAAATTTTATAATGCCCAAGCCCCAAGGTCCAAGGCCTTCCCAAGGACCAAGGCCTAGGCCGAGGCGAGGCGTGCTGAGCACGCGCACGCGTGTGTGGGCTTTCAATGAGACTCCCTCACAAGCATAATTAATATACATCAATGTGTTCTTATATTTATAGTGGTAATCAAGAAGTTCAAATTTCAATGTGGGATGTGAGATATTAATTGTATTTAATCTCCCATCCCACATTAACCCATACTCAAGTGACTCACTTTATGAATTAATTTCTCATTCACCAAAAGTCGATTTTGAGAAATTCAAAATCCTACGATTATCTATTCCACACGTAGATTAATCATATAGAATTTAATTTCTACAAAATTAAACTTTCTACCACTTAATGAAATAATTACCCTAACATTTTTTTCCTAAAAAAAGAAAAACAGTGTCCTTTTATTTTCATTAATTCAATTATCTACTTAGCCAACTTTAATAATTATCAATTGATAGATATAATAATGTTTCGATCAAAAGTAGAGCAACACTTTGATATTGATGTTAGCATTGAGAGTAATTGATGAGAATGAAGTCAAAATGCAAATAATATGAACCCCTAAAATTAATTACAAACGGAACCCAATAGTTATACGCATTTCCAAAGTTATCCCAATAAGCAACACCGGGTTACCGACTTCATTGTGTGATTGGATTGGATTGGATTGTACCACCCATCCATCCGATTACTCAATTTGACGTGGCTACCCAACTTTAGTACGAATATGATACATCGATATTCGACAATATCTTCCGTTTCGTCCAACCAGGATTCTGTGTATTGGCTGCCTCTATTGGGGTTGAATTGAATATGATACAATATCTAAATCAATAAATAAATATATAAGTAAAAGACAAAATAAATATTTGAATCCTTTAATTATTCACAAATATTTGTAACGATCCTTCAATTATATAATGATTATAAAGTTTCCTCAATATTTCAAAACACCACTCAAATTATTTGTAAAAAAAATCCTCAATTTTCAATGATAGATTTGTATAAATCCTTTTTGTAATTAAAAAAACTATTTTTAATAATTGAGGGATTCTTATAAAAAAAATTAATTTTAATAATTGAGGAACTTCTTCGATTTTTTTGTATAACTAACAGGTCTTTACAATTTAGATGAACCTTTTAACATACTCGCAGATAACTAAGGAACCTGAATGTACATTTTACCTAAATCATGCATAAAGTTTGTACAAGAACAAAATGAAGAAAAATGGATTATATATATGTATACGTTTTGAGGAGGAAATACTAATACTCCTTACTAAAATAATTGGTTACTTGTAATTTCGTTGGTAGAGTATCTTGCAAGTTTGATAATTGATATATTAAATTTTTTGGTTAATTCTTGAGGACAGATGTGGCTGAAAGCTGCACAAATTTATACAAGGTTTGCTTACCTGAAAACTAAAATTACATCAGGTTGCATTTGGAGGTTGCATTTTGATTGAAGAATTTAAAATGAATTTGAAATTTATAGTCTCAAATTTATTGATGTTTGAATTACCATGCATTTGTGACTCCATGATTTCATTTTGATATATTCTTTAAAGAATTTGAGAGGATTTCAAGTTTTTACATCTTGAGTGAAATCCTCTGATTCAAAATTCATGTATTTCAAATCTCTCCATCTAAACACAACCTCAATCAATTCGTTTTGATTTTCGATAAATTAATTTTTCTATTTCCTTTTAGTTTTAGGATTTATCTTAAGCGAATGAATTCACTGTCAGTGTCAGGAAGCTTCGACTGTTGGAATCTATATATATATAAAAGTAGAATGGAGGGCTTTTATGTCATTTTACTTTTCGCCTAAAAGTTTAACATTAATTTAGTAAGGTTTGTCAATTTTGGTAAGTAATAATTTTCTTTTTTATTTTGTAAAATGCAAATAACTTTTTTTATTTTTAATCACTTTTTTATACCTAATATATCAAATTATTCATCTTTTCACGACTTCGATTTGACATCCATATCACATATATTAGATTTAAAAATAATTTATTTATTAGTTAATTATTTTGGTTAGATTCTGGTTAGTTGAGTTCTTTTAAACTACAAGAAATTTATTTATTTTATATGACATGAATTTCTAATTTTTTTTTCTTTACCTACATCAGGGATAAAATCATTGTTTAAATAATGAAACTCTTATTTTATTAAGATAAAGGAAAAATTAATATTTTACAAATAATTTATTAAACAATTACTTACTTACATCTACTAATATACTCCCCCCGTTTCTTTTTAATTGATTTTTTAGAAGAAAAAAAAGTGGAAGAATTAAGAATTCAATTTTTTTCCATATATATCTCCCAATAATCTCATTTTTCTCTCACATCTATCTCAAATCTAAGTTAAAAAGTAAGAAATATTTTAGGACTGGCAGCGGACAAAATTGAGGGAAATTGTACAAAAATAGCTAAAAGATTAATTAATTCGAAAAATCATTAAGAAGCTAAAAGATCAAATAAAAAGGAATGGAAGGAGTATATTTTTTATAATAACAATGTTTGTTTGATTAGTCCTGGAAGTATGGGAACTTAGAGCAAATGTATATTTATATATCATAATTATTGTTCAGGTTATTCTTTTATTACTAATTCGTATTTTCATAATATGTATTTTGTTAAAATTATTTTGTTACGTAGGTTACACTTGGCAACCTAAATTATGACATTTGTTACATCTTTCAATCTTTTTTTAGTTGGTTTCTTTTACGTGACTAACCTCAACTATATTTTTTTTTACACTTTTTAATCTATAAAATACTTTGTCGCACTAACTAAATTCAATTTATTTCTTTTTTTTTTTTTACACTTTTTGCAACCTAATCAATAAGTTTTTCATTAATATATTTTATATTTAGATAGATATAATATTTGCATTATAAATATAAAATTTATTTGAATAACTTACAATACCAAATAAAATATAAACATATTTAAGTATTTTTTAGAATTCACACACTTTAAATTGTTATTCGAATTATGAACAACTTTTGAATTTTATTTTGTTAATGTTATGATTTATTTAGAAATATTTTGGGTATATCTGATATCATCAAGTAAAATATTATAAGTTGCAAATGAGAATCTAATTTTAGAAAGGAACAAGTAAATATTTATAGTTAGAACTTGAAAGTTTATGTAGATATATTACAAAATCTACACATATATAAAAGTTATAAGAAAGTTAAGATTGTAAATTGCATTTCCCAACCATTATATTTTTTGTTATTTATGCTTATTTGTACAAATGCGAACTTTTGATTTTTTTCTTTCCCTTATTTCTAAAGAAGTACTTTTCCGAATTTTAAATACAAATAGTAGTTTGTATCATAACAATTTTTTACATATTATATATAAAATTAATTATCTCTTCATGATCTTTAATTTAACATACATACGATATATATATAAAAGTGTGATAGTTAATAAAATAAAGACAATTTTATATTCATTGGTTATTTGGTTAATGTTTATTGGTATCAAATTTAGGCTGTAAGAATTAGTTAAATATTTTTTATAACTATTTTTTATAAATACTTTAATTAATTAATTTATTGTATGTATATTTCTATCTTAGTTTTATCCGGTAAATTAATCTATATATATATACTTATATACATATAAATGGGCGTTCTTGTCTAATTAAATAAAATAGGGCCAAATATGTAATAAAGAAAATTAGTTTCCCCTCCAATTGCAAGTTGGACATTTTCGAGTGTATTATTCATGTATTTGTCCCTAAAGACTTGTTGTTGCACTATCACCATTCTGTCAATTTGTTTCTTTCTCAACAACTCTTTTTTTTTAAAAAAAAAAAAAATAGTTACAAGTTTTTTGTTTCTAATCTATTTTTACATATAGTCTATGAAATTAATAATTTTTTCGCCTACTTTAAGCTGAAGTAAGTTTTGACTTTTTATTGTGGATTAAATTATTTATAATGTATTAAAAATGAATCAATTAACTACTTTTAACAATAAAAAATATGAGATTATTTAAAGAAAAATATATTTTTCTTATAAATTATTCAATTTACTTTTTATTATCTTATAATTATTATTTTAATAAGTTGGTCTGTTATTATTTTATGTTTATTTTAACATATATAATTAATGACATTATTCGCATAGGTTAAGAAGAATACAAACTGCCTACAATAACTGAGTTAAAAAAAAATAATTTTAATATATGTATTTTAATTGTCATATTTAATATTTATTTTAATTTTAATTCGTAATAATAATTTTTTTTATAAATAATAAGTATATGCTCAATCCATAAGTTTCACGGGAGAAACGGAGTTTTACGCTATTTATAATTTTACTATATGATAATTCAAGATTTTGAATTATTTATTTTATCGAGTGTATGAGGTTCATATTTTAAAAAATAACATCATATAATATTTAATTTTATTAAAATATACTATAATGTTAACATACTTCCGTGCATCGCATGGGAGTAATACTAGTAAAGAACAATAAAAGTAGTATTTGCCTTTCACAAGTCCAAATAACCAAAAATAAAGCATAATCAAATTTGTGATTTGAGCTCATTTTGAATCTCCTATTTCATACAATACAATAGTTCCTATTACATTTTAATCCACACACGACACGTGCATATGATGACATCACGAATATATTATAAGTGATTATATGACATCATTAATATAATATGTTGTAGAAGATATTGTACCAAATGTGATAGGAAATTCGAACCGATTTGTGCTAAGCAACTAAAACGAAATACAGCCACATAAAATTTAGTAATTAGTAACCATAACCATATGTGGTTAAAAATTCGAGATTGTGAATTTTGGTTATAGATATTTGTTAAAATTAAAATTGTGAAGTGTTACTAATTAAATACACACTTTTTCTTTAAAATTTAAGATTAATAAATAAATAAACGAAATGAAAATTGCAAATCGGAATGTGGTTCGGTCCGTCGGTTAATGGGGACATCAAATTTAAACACGCCGGAGACAGATGTCCTCTAGGCTGAGAACGGCGTAGGGGAGGTGGGAAAAAATTTTGTGACTTGGGACGATGGAACCTTTAAATTTTGATTTTTCAGAAATAAATTTTTAGTTTTTTGAATTTTAAATGAATTATAGGATGTTTAAAATAATTTTTAGAAATAAAATTTTCTTAATTTTAAATGAATTTTAGAATTTGAAATTATTTTTAGAAATAACTTTTTATTTTTTTGAATTTTAAATAAATTTAAATTTATTAAAATAATTTTTTGAATTTTATATTTATTTTCCAAACCAGATGAGTTGAAATTACTAATCTTACTTAATATAACAATAAAATCATCTCAAAATAGCAAGCTAGTCATTTCTGAAAAAAAAAATTATTTTACTATCTAAAGCACCGATCTATTTATAAAACACGCTTTTCATTCTGTAGTTCACCTCAATTTTCACAAAAAATTAAGGAGATTCAGTGCCGGGTATTAAGATCCTTTCTAATAAGCTCAAATTGTCAATCAGCCATTTATATAGAAAGATGTTCTAAATAATCAGCTAAAATATCAGCCTACTTGGTCAATCAACATTTTATATGGAAATATATGCTACATAAATTAGATATATGAAATATATATGCTAAAGATCAATAAAAGATATCCAAAATTAATCTATGAAAAGATATTTAGGCTAAAGATTAATGGTAATTATATTTATCTTTATATGAAAAACATATAACAGTGCCATTTATAAGGAAAAATATCCCAATGATTAGCGAGAATATTGTATGTACATTCAATACATCAGTGATAGTTTGTATTTACCGATTATAATAACATCCAGATATTATTTTTTCTAACATTGGTAGCGATAATTATGCGATGAGGTTATGCGTAGGTAAAAAAATTAATTCAAATTATGGTCGGGCTGGGCTCGGCCCATCGGGCGCTACAGACTGATGTTCTCTAATAAAAAACAAATAGACCTTTTACATTTTCTCAAAGAAAAAAAATTTATATCATATTTTGAGATAAGTATGTCTTGTTCACTAAATTTTGATCCAACATAATCTTAGTATGGACCGACCCAACCAAACATATAATTTTTTCTTTTAAAATAAATATATATTTAATATTATTTATTTAATAAAAAATAATTTCAATTGATTTTATCTGACTATCTAATCTTTATTTTTTCTTTTAAAATAAATATATATTTCAAATAGCACGATTAGATGATTCTAGTATAACTAGATGTGCACCCGTGCGATGCACGGGCTAGATAATTTTTTTTTTTTTTTTTTTTATTTCTCTCCTCTTAATATATTTACCCATTTATATTAGGAATAAGTGAAAATCATGGTATTAATTATATAATATAAAGGAGTTTATAAAATATTGCATAAAAGTAAAAAAAAAAATAAAAAAATCTAATATATAAAAAGACACACATATAGTTACTGTAAAGTTTACATTTTCCAAAGTAAAGAACTACCTCATATACTAAAGGTTGTGAAACACTTCTCTATATACAACATTAACAGTAGAGTTGCCTTGTTGTTTATCTCCATCGCATATCAGGATCTTCAAACCACGTCGGTTCGTGACTCTTGAGAAAGCAACGTATAACTGGCCATGACTGAAAACTGGATTTCTCAAAAAAAGTCCAACGTTCGACAATGATTGACCTTGGCTCTTGTTGATGGTCATAGCATAAGAAACAGTAATAGGAAATTGTCGACGTTGGAATTTGAAAGGTACTCTGACATCGGATGGAGTTAACGACAACCTTGGAATTAACACTTTTGTACCAATGTTTGTTCCGGTCATCACTTTCCCTTCAAGAACGTGTATGCCTAGCCTTGTAATGATCAACCTCGTACCGTTACACAATCCGAGAGTGGGATCAATATTCCTGAGTAACATGACAGGCGTACCAACCTTCAATACCAACTCATGATTCGGAACACCCGAACACTTTATAGCATTCAAAAATTCTGGTGTATGCACATTATTCATTACATCAACTGTAAGATCTGACTTGCTTGCACTATCAGAACTATAATAGCTGTGACTCTCCCCAGTATTTTGGTTTATCATATACTGATTAATTGAGTCAACCACATCCAAAGTAGGAGCTAAGATAGCTCTCTGTTGGAGATACTCAGGATCGTGAATTCTTTCAGAAAGCGATGGATACGTACTCTCAACAATAGTTGCAATAGGATCTCCTTCATTAGAAAGCAACATATCACCGGGAATTTGTACAATTGAAGAACCATCGTCCCCTTCACCAATGACTCCATCACCAATGCCTGCTATCCACTCAGAAAATTCCCTCAATTCTGCACCCTCCTCATCTGAAGTTGCAGTTTCCAATCTCATGTTCCTTGTTAGCCTAAGAACTTCACAATCATTCCAAAAGTATGCAGAATTAATTGTTGCATTCACAATGTCTTGTCTTCTACCTTTTGGGATTACAGGTAATATTTGACGAAAATCTCCGCCAAACACTACTGTCTTTCCTCCAAAAGGCTTGGAAGCATTTGAGCTATCAACAACCTTCATCACATCCTTCAACGTTCTTTCCAATGCTTGGAAGCAGTGTTTGTGCATCATTGGAGCTTCATCCCATATAATTAACTTACTCTTTGCAATAAGTTCAGCAAGATCACTCCCCAATCTAACACCACATGTTGAAGACTGATGCGGATTCAGAGGTATTTTAAACCTTGAATGTGCTGTCCTTCCACTTGGTAGAAGTAAAGATGCTATACCACTTGAAGCAACATTTAGTACAATGTCTCCTTTCGATCTCAAAGCTGCAGACAACGTTCTCCATACAAATGTCTTTCCAGTTCCACCATAACCATAAAGGAAAAATGTTTTTCCCTTATTATTTTCCACAGAATCAACAATGGAATTATATGCAGTACGTTTTTCATCATTCAACTTAGGAGATAGTTGCTCATACTCCCTCTTCAAAGACGCTCTATCGTATTGTAGTTCATCAAACAATAGTTGGTTCTTGCAGGTTGACTCATCTTCGAAGTCAGGAAATGGCATACCTTCAAATTGCTTCAGACTACGGTTACATCTTTTTAACAACTTCTCAATTTCAATCAATGCAAGATTCTTTATTTGATTTTCAGTCAGTTCCAAATCTACAATAATATTTAAAAAAAAAAAAATTAAAAAATAAAATACATATCAAGTGACAAATTTAACTACATAGTAAAAATAGAAAAAATACATACCTCGATGATTGAAAAATCTTCGTTGTCTATATAAAATGTCATCAGATAAAAACTCCCAACACTTCTCCCACACATACTCAGGGCGGCTTATGCAATTCTCCGTCAATAGTGTAGCAAACATCGCACGTAATGAATGAGCAGAAGCCCAAAAACTTGCCTCAGTAATACCATCAATGTATTCCTTATCATCGTCTAACAATCCATACGCATAGCAAGCATCACGATATGTGGCATACTGAACATCATGTGCCACCTTCATATCATCGTGACACTTAGCTCCTCGGATGACATTTATAAGGCATCTTTGATAGTAAGCATCACCTGATCCTGGAGGCACGTAATATGGTCTTCCTAATGCCATACCCTTTTCACGTGGGGTCCACTCTCTGGTCTTTTGCTTCCAAACAAAAAACTGAGGAAACTCTGCATAAGTTAAATGATTGGCTAACTTAGGATACTTCTTGTTTGCCTCAAACCAAGCCTCAAATTTGCTCATGAGGAAGTTTTGGCGATCAACAACTTCTTCAATTGGATCAGAATCAGAAAAGATGACATTCTGTTGACCAGGAAGGTGGAAACTCAATCGCTCAACTGGAGGATGTCTATAGTGAATGGGAAATGCAAAAATCCTCCACATTGCCTCGCAAGGTGAGACATACCTACAATCATAATACATTTTGACCTCATCGACCTCTTTCCCGGACTCTTCCTCACGAACAGTCTTAAAGAACTTAGCCGTAACTCGATCGTGTCCTTTGTTTATGTACTTAAACAAATACTTGATCGATCGGCTCTGGTTGCACCATTCCATATTAATATGTGCACCATATTTGAGCAACAAATATCGATTGTGTGGAACAACATATCTGTTATCAAGGTGAACTCCACTCCTTAGAACTGTTCTTCCATTGTCTGCTCTCTTGTAAAGTGGAAATCCTTCTTTGTCAAAAGTTGTATGGTCAAGAAATTGCTTCGGAAAGTACTTTGTGCAACCTTTTTCTGACATGCAAGCAGCTTTCTTATTTGCACTACCACATGGACCATGAAGCATATAATTCTGAACAGCAGCATAATAATCAGGATCCATATCAATATCTGGGATTTCAGCCGAGATTATGGTATCAATTTCAGGTCCAGTATGATACTTCTTCTCAAGGAATAATACAATGTGGGCATGTGGTAGTCCTCGTTTCTGAAACTCTACAGTGTAGATAACTAAAAAAAAAAGAAACACAAAACAATTAACTAAATATTTTAAGTATGAAATAGATGTAAGAAAATTAAAAAGATATTATAGATTAATGCTATATGAAAATATCGAATAAAGATTTATGAAGAAATTTATTAAGAGATATAGTAGAGCACCTGCTTTAACGCGTCCAAAGACTCTATTACTTGTGAGGTCTTTGATCAATCCGTCCAATTTCATCTTGAAAACACGACACAATATATCAGGACGATCTTCAGGTCTGAGTCCTCTAGGCTGAAGATATCGAGTGATTTCTGGCCATTTTGCATTACATGTGAATGTAATAAATAAATCTGGATATCCAGTCCAACCACAAATTGCCATTGCATCATGAAAATTCTGGATCATGTATCGTGGACCACCAGTATATGTAGGAGGCAATACTAATCGCAAACCTTGGTTAGATCCATCTCTTTCTCCTCGTAGCAAAGCATCTGCGAGACCTTTATACATTTCACATCTTAGTTGCTTTTGATGTGTCTTTACATACATCAATCTTCCCGATTCAATAATTGTGTATGCATCAACAGACAATTGTTGCGTAAGTCTTCTGCAACGTAAAATGAGACAACTTTCACCCTCTCTATCATGGAAACGATAGGAGAAAAATTCCCTTGGGCTTATCCTCTTTCTTTTTTTTCCAACCGAAGCTTTTGTTTCCGCCATGGATATGTCATCTCTATATCCATCCTCCCCATATGGAAAAATCAAAGGATATTGTAAACCAAGGTAAGCAGGATTCAACTCATTGATTCGCTTCAGCAAACCTGTCTTTGTCTCTACCATGATATCTCTATCACCCAAAGCTTCGTCAAAGTCTCCAACAATTAAAGCCGCTACTTCTGAAACTGATGGTAAATTATATGTTCGACCATCATGCCCTCTCCCAGCAATAAGTTTGAGCTTAATGTCCAAATTACCACTGGCTTGAATTGTATCTCTTGCCATCCTAAATGATTGTACTAATACGTTGTTCTCATCTAGCATTGTCTTTAGATCAGAAACAATATCAGTATGAAGGCTATCAGTTTTGTTCCTAGACCTTCAAAACAAATAATAATATCTTATAATTTATTGAAAATTAAATATAGGTTTAAAGACAGGTAAGCATAAAATAAGTAAATTACATTGGAATAAAGAAGTACATACCTCACAGCATTTATCCTATTTGAAATCTCATTTTCAGTGTCATAAACATAGAGCTGTGCAAACTTCGGACACCCACCATCAGCTGGTAATAAACTACCAATTAAATGATAGTTTTGTCCATGAAGTTTAAAAATTGGCGGAGAATTTCCAACATTGGGACTGTGATCAATCTTTCCTCCCATCGAAGTGAAAGCAAACATACTATTATAAGAACGTATATTTTTTATGAAATGCTTGCTCTTCGGTGAATCATCATTTAGTAGTTCTTCCAACATTTGTGGTGGGTTTTTCATCGTAGGAAGCTTTATTTTTCCTTGTAGGCAACAAAGAGAGTATTTGGGTTTCTTCGACTTGTGATCTGAACGCAATCTCTCCTCATACCAGAAAAATGCACCACAATACTCACATTTAAAATCAGCATCTCCAACATCCCAATATTCTTTAAAAAAAGAGAGAAAGAATAAGGTAAATTATGATCTATATAATCTTACTTAAACATAAAATTAACATTATTACCTATTGAAGTGAAAGTATACGATTCATCACTTTCATCATCATTATCACAATTTACAGGCACATCTTCCTCAGGTTCAAATAATGGAGATCCACTTATGAGATCAATATGCGTTCGACTGGTACTGCAAACTAATACAAATTCATAAAATAATAGGATTACTTAACAAAATGGAACAATATTTATTTCTAATTTTTAATGTGTGTTAGAAATTACTATTATTAGGGTCATGACATGTATGTTCACCTTGATCGTGAGAATTATCTCCAAGTTCAACATGAGATATTGGTGTAAGTGTAGATGAACTCCTACAGACACCTACAAATACGTATCATTTATAATGTAAGAAAACAAATAAATATTAGTAATAACTGTATTTATCATATATTCAAAATCAAAATTTGAATTATTAAATAATTATGATAGTAAATTTATATAAATTAAAAAAAAGTACCGCACGATTAGATGATTCTAGTATAATGTCGAAAACGTGTGTGCAATGCACGTGTTTGTGGAAGTCGTCAGAATTTTTTTTAAAAAAAAAAAAAAAAAGTTTACAGTCGGAAAAAATTAATTTCTATAAGTTGCAATTTGAGTAATTTTTTACATTAAATACCAAGCGGAAAAAAAAGGATATACATCAGCTTGTATTAGGAAATAAACTGTATAAGTTGATTAGTTGCAAAAGGTAAGATCCGAATTAAATTTTGGGTTAATTACCAAAAAGTTACGACCTTTGGTCCAATTTTCAATTGCAACATGACTTTTAAAACTTATCAATGTTGGTCACCAACTGTAATTCTTTTTCAATTACAACATCGGCTAAAAAAATTGACACTTGACTGTGTCTTCATCACCACCATTAGATGCGCCTGGACACGACCTTCATTTGCCCTCGATTAATTTAAAAATTCGTCAATTTTCCTGCCGTTAATTGAGAGTCGAAGAAGTGACATAATAACTTTAATCACCGATTAACGACAATGAAAATGATGGATTGTGAAATTGATCGAGGGTAAATGACGGTCTTGTCCATGTGCATCTAATGGTGGTGATGTCGACATAATCAAGTGTTAAAAAAATTAGCCGATGTTATAATTGAAAAAAAAGTTATAATTAATGACCAACATTAATAAAGTTTAAAAGTCATGTTGCAATTGAAAATTTGATCAAAGATCGTGATATTTTTAATAATTAACCCTTAAATTTTGGTTATCATTTCAGTTTAGTCTGGAGTGTGATAACTGAACTGTGCGCACTTTTGGTGTCCTCATCTCAACCTTTCTAAAATTATAACAAAACAAAATGGAGAAATACTAGAAAACAACAGAAAACATTCTAACTAATTAAATTTTGACAATTTAACCTTTTCCCTTTAAATTTTTAGCTTAATGGATGGATCGAAAACTGTTCATGATTTTCTTTCTAAAATAAATACTCCCTCTATGCCGGCCTAATTATTCAATCTTGATCGGATACGGAGACTAAAAAAAACCAGAATTTATGGAATCTTTGATTTTTTCAAAGGTGAAGATTAAAAGTAGAGATTTTGAAGGTGGAGATTGTAAGAGAATTTGTCATTTATGGACTTGGACAGTTAGCTTTGGATAAACAAATATGACAAGTTGGACATTAAACCGAGACGGAGGGAGTATCACTTTTCCGCTCTATCTAGATTAAAAAATATATTGATTGCAACTGTTTCATATTAAAATATGCCAAAATAATGAAATTTGGTTAATAAAAAGTGGATATATGATTTACTACTACCTCCTTTTTTTTGCTGTCATTTTAACCTTTTGTATGAAAATTAAGGGACTCAAGGAGTTGACAAATTAACCATCAACTAATTTTCTTAAATTACTTAATTTTTTTAATCATTTTTATATATTGTTAATACTTTCCATAACTATAAGTTTAATATTGTAAAAACAAAAATGATAAAATAACTAGAATGATAACTATTTACTATCAAAATAAATAAATTAGAATGACAACTTAAAAAAAAAAAGGGAGATGGTATAGAATAAAGCAAATAATAGTTATTTTATTAAAGATGTAAGAATGTTATTTACTAATTTAACGAAAATCCAATGAAGACGAGTAAGGAAATAATTTAATTTTAGAATGAGAAGTTCCATTGAATTTAATGGAGTAATTATTATGGGGGCGGTTCCGAGCGAAAGGTACATATCTGTTTTTATTTTGGTAATTAGAAGCGTTGAGGTAAGGACAAAACAAATCCTCCCAGTCGCCGACTACGCATTACTAACATGTAGAGGTAGTATAAAATTAGCTGTATTTGCAAGCCCTGTCCTATACCAAACATGAAGCCTAATTCTATGCGCTACTTCAAAAACGGCAACAAAAAAATATTTATTAGATCATAATTGCAAGACTTAATAATAGCTTATTTATGGTCACTAGTCATAAAATTCTATATGAATTATATTTGTAGTCTCAAATGTATTATTTTCGTCCAAGCTATTGACACGGCTAATTAGTGATGACATGTTGTTTCTAATAATAAAATTACTCATTATTTGATACCACTTTTTATTGCTCAAATGATCATTTTTCTTGTAGTGATATGTGATATCTGTTACAATTAAAATAATAATAATGATTAGAATTTTATTCTTTTAAATGCTATAATTTTTTGGATTGCAAACACTATCTTTAAGGAGATCTTACGAATCTCAATCAGTTTTCATCTATCGAATAATGGGAGGAAATGAATAGCGACAAATCATTGTAAATTTACCGTACGCTTGGCGTATAGGTTAGCAGTGCAAAGCTTCTCCACACTCTCTACAGATTCTCCACGTCTAGTTCAATATAGTCTATATGTAGAAATTATGGTAGGTAAGAGTGTTGCCAAAGATTAATGTGTTCTTATGGCGAGCGGCCCATGATACTCGACCAACACGAGACAATCTTGTGAAAAAAGGGCGTGGAATGGTAATTCAGTGTGTGCATTTATGATGCTTTTAGATATTGATCATTAAAAGAGTATCATCAATATGGAAGCAATACACGACGTGTGGACATCTTCTTGGACTATAATATTGCACGTGTAATTTTTGACTTGTTTTGTGTAAGTGTCTTTGGATTCTCATCACTAAATAAGGAAGTTTCTTAGGATAATCTTGTTAGTTATGATGTTTTTAGACATTGACCTTTGGAAGAGTATCATAGACCAAATCTATGTATATTACCTCTCTCTGGAATTTTATAGAAGTTTCTTATAAGATGAGACCACATGTGGATTTATCCAAAAGGGTCAGGAGCATGTAATATGCACACTTATATAGTTTTTTTCACGAACTTAATCAAATGTCTATGTCCTTAAAGTGTTCTATAATTTTCTGAATAATGTGGGACAATCTTACATATTGCGAATAATGTAGGTAGACTGTCTTACATATTTAGAAAAATCTAGAAGGATAAACTTTTTGTGTTAGTTGGTGTCATCTTAAGATATGAAGGACTTGGAAGATCATTAACTATGTTCTAATACTTAGATCCATTGGGAAAAAGATTTGGATAGATAGTTTTGTCCTAAGCTTCATATGTTGTGGATAGTTATGATGTTTTGAGTGGGAGATATCAAGTGATTTCGGATTACTGATTCCACAGCGGAAGCAGAGAATGTGACAACTTTAAGAAGCAGTGCAGTATTGAAAGTAAGACTTATACTATTCATAGATCATTGATTCCCAAACAAGTGGGAGTAATGTTGAAAATATGGTGTCCTATGAGTAAATTAGTGTAAAACTTACACTATTCAAAGATCATTTACTCTTGGACAAGTGGGAGAAATATTGAGTGGGGTGTATGGTACTTTACGTGTTAATTCGTGCAATGACATTTTGAAATTAAATATAACATTAATTTATTTGTACAATAATTTGTTTGAACTTGCATATGTCATTGGATTGCAGAAATGTTATAAATTGAGTGTTTAAGTTGTAAAAACGAAAATATTCGATTTATAATTTAATTCTAAATATTTTGTCGGCGATTAGTAAATAAACTTGGGCAATTTATTTTGATAAGATCGTCTCAATTTCATTGAAGTTTGTCTTTTGACTTGGCAATAGAATTTAGATACATATGTGGTGTATTGAGAATGTCCACGTGAAATTTAGATTGTGATTTGACCATACAATTTAAATTCATTGAATTACGTACATGTTACCTTAATCTTGAGTAAATAGTGTACCTTTATTACCAACTGGAAATTCTTCGATACACCAGTAAGTGAGATTAATATATTAATCAATACCTTGACATTTTGAGAATTACAGTGAAGTGATAAAGAACATATATTTACAATATTGGAATCCGTCACCTATTTAATAGGCATGATAATGATTTCAGGGATTCTTCTATGAACAGTAAATCTGAGCTTAGTACTCGACACTTGTTGTCGAATCATATCTGTCAGATAGAAGATGAGTGTTGAGATTGACAGATTGACAAGTGTT
This sequence comes from Ajuga chamaepitys, assembly GCA_958295605.1. Taxonomy (NCBI): domain Eukaryota; kingdom Viridiplantae; phylum Streptophyta; class Magnoliopsida; order Lamiales; family Lamiaceae; genus Ajuga; species Ajuga chamaepitys. The sequence continues at coordinate 73,481,689 of OY282495.1, forward strand.
TGAATATAGGCTTATTGGTCATGGTAGTCTATTGCAAATACTTTAGTTTATCGAAGGGGGTAAATATTGGATCGATCAATCAGATGATTATAATTATTGATTATGTTGCTTCAATAATGCCGATTGAATTAAGAATGCAATTATATTCTTTTAGTGAAATAGAATATAATTAATAAACTAATATGATAAGTTAAGAGTTGATCAGGTCATATTTAATTTATTAGAGCTTGACTTAATTGGGTCCGATCAGGTCCCTTTGGTGACTCAATATGAACTGGAATAAATTATATAGATTATAATTTATAACTGCAATAAAATAAATATATTGAATAATGATAATATAGAAGATGAAGAATATCCAGGATATTCCATATCTATCAGGATATGCTACTTGCAGAGGAAGAATAATGTGGTATATAATATATCATATAGATTTCACCATTCTTCACATCATTACTCTCTCACGGCCGCATATTAATTTCCAAGGGTGTCCACACACCGGGTTATTATAGTGTAGTTTGTGAGAACATTGGAGAAGGCTTGGAGTGTTGGAGCGTGATATACACAAAGTTATTTGATAAAGCATGCTAAAAAGAAATTCCATAAACCTTCTTGTATTGATTAATTACTATGTAGAACATATAGTAATACATTGATCCTACAACAATGTATCCGATCTTCAATAGTCGATATTGTGAATCGGATAGGAATCATGGTTCGAACAATCTGACACATCTAAAATAATAAAACTAACTAGATTTTTAATCTTTTAAAATGCTATAAATTTTTGGATTGCAAACACTATCTTTAAGGAGATCTTACGAATCCTAACTAGTTTTCGTCTATCGAATGCTAGTAGGAAATGGACAGTGAAATATCATTGTAAATTTATCGTACGCCCAGTTTATAGGTTAACAGTGGAAAAATTTTCCACACTCTCTATGGATTTTCCAACATCTAGTTTAATATAGTCGATATGTAAGAAATTATGACAGGTAAGAGTGTTGCCAAAGATTAAGGTGTTCTTATAGCGAGCGGTCCATGATACTCTACCAACACGACACAATCTTGTGAAAAAAGGAGTGGGATGGTGATCCGGTGTTTCCTCTATGTGGTGAAGAAGCTTTGTACTGCTATTACTACAATGCTAAGTTACTTGATGGATCTGGAGATTTGTCCAATTCGAATATGTGTAGAGTGGAAGGACTTCAGCTCCGTTCATAACTTCATAAATGGAGTGAGCTTGTGGGGATGGTCGGATTCCTGACATCGTGTATATGGTGTGCGCGGAACATGTTCTATTTCGAAGGCCACAAATTTTGTAGTGAGTGGGTTATCAATAAAGCCCAATAATTGACTTTTGAATTGTGACAAGAAGCATAAGAGAATAACATGTTGATGAGGATATCGGTAGTGCATGGGCACTGGACAACCCCTCCGTTAGGAAAATGTAAGATCAATATCAATGTGGTGTGTCTCGGCAATGGAGAGATGGGCTTTGGGTCATGGTACATGACGAGAGTGGCGATGTGCTCGCCGAGGTTGAACTAATGAAGGCAGACGTGAGTATTCCCACTCTGGAGGAGTATGATCTAGAGTGGGATTACTTGGATATATATGGAGAATGATTACAAAAATTTGATTGACGAAGGAAACACTTGATCTAGCGACAGATCTTATTGTAGGAGACATCCTAGCTCTTTACGCTTCAGTGGGTTGCTAAAATTTTAGACATGTTCCTAGGTTAGTTAATAAGATAGCACACTTTCTAGCATGAGACTGATCTTGAAGCATATATATATTTTTTTAATTTGAGGAGGTGCTTCCACAAGCTAATTATCTTGTTGCACATGATGAAAGGCTTTTCCCTGTTTCTAGTTAATGAAAATAAAAAAGGATAACATAAAGACACTACAGTTAGTATCTTTACTCCAATATTCTTTTCTTAGCACGACATGCATCATGTACCATTCATGCCCCTCGAAAGCCTTTCCTTCCATGTAGAACATATTTATCCTCAACCATACCTTCCATGCAAGCATAGCAACGTGTTCAACACCTCCGTTGGCAATCACTCCATTTCTCTCTAGTATCAATTCCTAAAGGAAGAACTAACAATAGCTTTGAGGTCTACTCAAATTGGACTTGTTTTCCAACCCTCATGTAGCTTATGTCACTCTGTCAATGCTGTAAACTCTCCTCTGCTAACCCGTACAACAAATAGAGTGGCAGCTCATCTAAATCTTGTTGGTACAATTTAGTACGTGTAGGGCAAATCATCCAAACAAGTACATAACAAGAAATGTCGAACCTTATGAAAAGTATTTATGTGGTACATTTTTGTATGAATTACTTAGCTTACTTGGTATCACGACATTTATCCGTAAGACAGATAACTTTGTCTCAACAACATGATATGCCGAGCGGATAATATAACGCATGATGTCGTGAATTTCACACTCTTGTCACTCGAGAGCTGCATACTTAAGGGAATGCTTAAAATACAATTTGATTCTTTTTCCTCGAGCATATTACATGTCATCTCAGCCTTCCAAGTATAAGATTCAACATCAATTAACTCGGAAATCCAGTCCGCCTCCACTTAGTGGGTCACGATTTTCACTAAATTTTTAATGCCGTCAAGTGGAATTTGCCTATCATGATAAATCTTGATAAAATGGCTATTCCCTACTCTCCAAGTGGTGCCATCCTCACAGAGCATTTTAGATGATTGAGTGCTCCGTCACAAGTAGTCAGGTTGGTATCTGGTAGTTGCTTCTGATAGCATACATCGTGGATGATACCATGCTTTAAAGATCTTTGCAGCTATATAATCAGGATTATTCAACGGCCTCCAATATTGCTTGCCAAACACTGCATTGAAGTGGTATAATTCTTGAAAACCCATCTCGCCTATCTCCTTGGCTCGCATCATCCTTTCGATGCCATCCAATGTTACTTACATGTCTTAGTAAATTATCCCAATAAATGGGACTATTGTTTTCTCTATATTGTAACAAATAGATATAAACAACAAAAATCAACTCATTGTGTCTGTCGGAATTGACTGGATCACACTCTTGAAGAGTACTTTTCGTCCTGGTTTTCTAAGCACCTTCTCTTTGCACCCCTTTAACCGACTAAACACACGGTTGAAAATAAGACCAAAGCTTGTTTCTTTGATCCAAATATAACATATAATGCTCCACCTATTTTACCCCAAGTGTCGTCCCATACTCCTCCCTTCTATCATCATTCACATGTCTAGCTAGCGCTAGACCAGCCCACTCAACATCTAAATCAATATTCTCATCATAGATTATATCATCTGAAAGCTCATCACAACTGTCATACTTGCCTACAAATTCCTCATCACTAGTGTTAGTGTCCCCCAAATCACAACCACCATTGTCCTTGCTTCCTGGTCACCTTCACCATCTTGATGACCAATAACCATTTCATTATCCTCTAAAACTTCTTCAGGCTCAACTTGTTCAACCACTACCATCAAACTGCTCCTATTGCACATTTGGTGTTTTCCTTTACTTACACATCAAACTCGCCTTTAAAATCTGCACTAATCCATCTACAGTATCATCTTCATCAACAAACACAAATTCTCCTTCAGGCTGTTCATCCTCTTCAAGCACAACAATTAAGTTCCTTCTAGAAAAAGGGTGAACTCCCTCCCTTTGGATCTTTGTATGACCATCCACAAGTCATACTCAGACTCAACCCGCTTCAAACAACTTCCTTCAACCATCTCATAGAATTTCTTACTTTCTATATACCCTAGTTGTTCAGCCAAGCTCTCAAGGCACCTTATCCCAATTTTACCAGTATCCACACAATCAAAAGTTGAACATGTACCTTCTATCCAACCTAATTTTCCTATATTGTTGACCACTAACCTTTCATGTTTCAGCTTCAATGTATACCAATACTTCCTTTCACCTACCAGGCATAAATGCACACTTTTCCGACTCCACCCAATTAAAAAAAAAAAATATATAGTACATAAATAAGGGTGCAAGTGTGTGCAAATGTTCACCAGTTGGATTGAGCAACAAAACATAAGTAAAGAAATAAAATTGGAGCCATGTTGGACATAAAGTAGAGCAACATCACATGGGAAGGGACCACATACCAGACATTCGAACATAAAATATTTTTTCTTCACGAAACCCCACAGATAATCACTTTAAAGCCTGCGTTGTAAAGCCTCATGACTCCTACACAATTTCTCTTCATTTCCATAAACGTAGCAAAATAAAGTAAATAAACACAAAAAACATAAAATGACGCACATAATTAGACTACATATGGAGAATTACGCTCTTCATAATCGGGGGCAGGGTCGAGCACCATCTACTTTCTCCCCATCACCATTGAAACAACCTCTAAATGTAGTAGATGCACCTATCAATTTGGTGGACTGAGCCTGCCAATCACGAGTTTTAGGTTGAATTTGTTTAGAGAGAATGTTAGGTTTTCATGAATTGGGGGTGAAATCAATCGCGTTTGGTTTTCTTTGAATCACATAGTTGTTATTTACCATTAAATGAGATTATGATGTCATTTAAACAGTCATGTGCGTAGCACGTGGCTATTTGTGTTAAACACAAACGACTGAAAACGTTATGAGGTCAAAACTGCAAAATGTTGTGACCACTAATACAACGAAAAAAAGCTTGGAACTACATGTGCAACATTTGCAACTAATGGGGTAAAAAACGAGAGTATTGGAACCAAAATGAAACTGTCCCGTGTCCAATGGGACCAAAATGGAAATTTATCTCTCCCTTGCCATCATCTTTTTTTTTTTTCTCCTTCCAGTTTTGAGGCTTTTTTCATGGCCTCCAATAGACCATATTTGTTGAAAGACTTGCTAGTTAACACCTTTTACAACAAATACTGCGCGGATCTATGATCATCCCCCTTATCCCAATCATCTATTCACAAAGGAACTTCACTATTATCCTCCCGTCCCTCTATCGATTTACTCATGTTGTTGGTCGAAGAGTATACACAACTTATCTGGTGAAACCCAAAAGGCACCCAAATCAAAATAATACCTACTCAAACTAAAAATACAAAGAGAGAAGATAACACACAAAATAAAAGCAAAACTAAAATCGTAGATTGATGTAATGAAAACGAGAACAAATGAAAGATGTACGGCAAAGTCGCAATGAAAGGCACAAAGTAGGCTACCAATAGACATCAAATAAAGCAATAAAACCTGACTGGAATCTGGCCAAACCCTAAGCACAAGTGGAGAGACCATGGAATCTCCTACAGGACTACATCAAACCCTAAGCGAAGAGAACACTATAGTGGGGGATGTTTATTTGTATCCAATAAAATTTTAAATATATAATAAGTATGTACTATAGTGTTAATTTATATAGGCCGCGGATGATAGAATGAAACAAGCTTTGAAATATGAAATGCAACGTGCAGCATCATAACATTAGTACACTACTGACCACGTGATTCATATATTGGACTCCCAAAAGTTTATTATATAATTAGTATGTTATGCAAGTGGTAATCTACATTTATCCTCTAATTGACATATTTATATTTCCTAATCATGTTGGATCTACCTTAGGCCAACCACGGGCTTCGATAGGGAAAAAAAATGTGAACTCTTGTTTTTAATATAATGATTTTTGTTGTTTTAGTCAATATTCACTTAAAACTTGCCCTGTTAAATTTTGTCGTTGAGACATGCCTCTAGACCAAATATAAGTAATTATCTCAAATGCCAAATCACGCACTTTTATCTCAATCTTACTCATCCACAATTTTTTTTAAAGAAAATTCTACAAAAATAAAAATTTATACAAATTTTGTTACTAACGATTTATTTTTTGTTTAAAAGTCTAGCAAGACACAACTATGTTGGTATTATTATTTTTATTATATTTAAAATATGACGTTCTAGTCCACCCCATTTTCAGATGTTGGATATGCTCATAAATATGTGACTAGTCGATCTTCCATCCTTTTAGCATATGCACTAGATTAGGACCCGTGCGATGCACGAGTTGGTTTAGATTTTTTTAAAATTTTGTATAGTGTATATATGTGTATATATTAGTATTTTCTTAATATAAGAAACGGCATTTTGGTGATGATAAGTCTATATTAGATTCTAAGTTTTGAAGAGCTCGCGAGCTTAACTCTAGTAGCCACCGCTGACCATTCTACATAATTCAACTTTCTGCTCCAGAATCCACTACAGCAAATGTTGCACTCTCCTATGTCCATCAAATGCTTCGCTTCTCTCATTGCTGCATATAGCAAATTAAAGATGAGCCAGAGTTCAAAAATTGTTCTTTCCTTACTTCTAACATTTTGTCTTTGTCCTTTTGTCTTTCTTATTCCCGCAGGACTTCAGAATTATTACAATCTTTGTAGAGATGAGCCGAATAAAGTTCCCCTCCTCAGTAAAATCTAAATTTTGAGGCCTCAAAATTCTGAGAGCCCTAGACCAATGTCCCCCTAAACTACCATTACGTCGACTCTGCTAAAGGCATTTCCACCGACATCCTTCTCTTGCAGGCTTTGTGCTCCAACATCTCTTCGTTCAATGATTTTTATATCAAGACCTGTGCTCCAACATCTCTTCGCTCGATGATTTTCATATCAAGTACTACTACGAACTGTAGCCGAATGTTCAAATTCACTCCAACATCCCAATTGAAAACCACCCCCTTCCAACCCAGTTCCCCTTAAGCTAACTCTAAGTTTGCTGCATCATAGGTTCTTCAGTTACCATGAAGTCTACAAAAGGATCTAGTTGGAAATTATTCACCATGAAGCTCCTTGTAAATTAGATAATATTTTGAAGGAAAATCGGAACAACTTCAATGAAATAATAAAAAAAATGTAGCTAAACATTGAGAATGGATTGAAATGGTGGCAAAGAACATTGACAAATAGGAAAGTGAGTGGCTCAATGCAATGAACAAACTAAAATTGTGGCTAAATATCAAGAGTCAAATGATTGGGTAACTGAAGAGAAAGGTGAATCAGTAGAAGTGTAATTATGTCCAAAAAATTGAAAGGTTTGCAAAATATAATAGGATATAATCGACATAATAAGTGGACATAAAGGGGTTAGACGGATGGAGAGACACATGACAGCATTTGGAGGTTACAGAAATCTGACGTGGCAACACTTGGGAGTCTCAAGTCTACTTTTATATATATATATATATATATATATATATATATATATGATCGTTTATTTTAACTTAGAACAAAATCATTTATTTATGTACTTCTATCAGACCGGAATCATCTATTAGAAAAGTTATATATTCAATAACTTAATTATCTTCTCTAACACCAATGTTTGAAGTGTCTGACAAAATGACATAATATGATTTATTTATTTAAGTTAATTTTTTGACAGGGACCAAAGTGAAGTTAGGTATTGTTGAAAATAATATATATGAGTGAATTTAAACCGCCTCGTTCAAATACATCTCAGAGTCTAATTTTTTTGCTTTCAATTTTTCCATTTTTGCCAAACGATTATTAATACAATTTCCACGAACACCTAGATATTATTGGTTTTAACTAGAATACCTAAAAAATTTATATTCTAAAAGAAAGACTTTCATTCTAATTACTCGCTATAAAAGAAACATGTGACTATCACGTGAATAGATATACTTTTTTAAAGAACTTGAGTAGCCTAATTAATAAAGTGATGTCTGATATCTATTTCATCACAAAAACTTAAATATCCTATATGTTAAATATACAGGTGTAATGGGTCAATAACTCGATCAGAATGAACTTAAAAAAATGTGTTCAACGTAAAAAGAATTATCTTTCATTTGACATATCCAACAATTCTATGTGATTGAAACTTTTTCGCGAAAAAGAAAATATTTTTAAGAGGAACTTGATACGCTTTCATCATTACTTTTTTTTTTTTTGTGTGTGTGTGTGTAAAAGGCATTATTTAAGAAAGTTGATTTCAATGCACTATTACTCTACCTTACCTGAAACGTTATCAAGATTTTTTTTTTAATGAAAATGTTATCAAGCTTTTAATATTGTATTTGAACTTGTTTGATTATTAATTGAATTGAGATTGGACAAAGTTTACTTAAGGCAAATTGAGTCGAGCTTGCGTAGTTTGATATTCTATGACATATTTTTAACAAATTTTACATATCAAACTCGGACTCACCGAACTTTAGACATAATTAAACATAAGTACGCATGTTGAAGTTTATTTGATTTCGTTAATTAAACAGATTTCAAATGAGTTTTAAACAACGATTTCCAATCAAGCAGATTAGTTTGAATTTGGGGGATTTATTTTTCCAAAACGTGTCAATTTTTTTTCTTTCCAACGGTGTTATAGCCAAGAAAAAGGATGAAGGAGAATTGAGCGTGCGAGTGGGATACAATATCTTTTAAGCATCAATTCATTGACAAAAATATCGGAGCTAACGGTTCCTAAACTTAATGAGTGTATGAACCGTAAAAGCAAAGATATTGGGTGCGGTGCCTTAGTTTGCTTCCAGTTTCCATCGTCTCGCCACGTCTTGCCAATCCCAACTTTTTCAACCACTTCTGAAACCCCATTAAATACAATCCACAATTGCACACCCTCCCTCTTCTTCATTTCTCAGCCGACTCTTTTTATGTGGCCGCTCTTAATGTCCTCCACTGTACCTTATGATGTTCTCCAGTGAATGCTAAATTTAAAAAACCTACGGTTATGGAAAACGAAGTCGGCCAAAACGCTGCCGTTTCCTTGACGGGAACGCGTTATGGAGGGGAGGATGTCTACAGTCGCAATGACTCCGATGCTTTATCCGCTGATCATCTCGTTGTTATGGTCCATGGGATTCTTGGAAGGTACCTCTTTTTTGGATTCAGATTACTTTTTTTGGTGGTATTGTATGCAACAGTGTCTCTTGGTTTCTTCTGCTACTTTTGATATTTTTATCCGACATCGTATCTAATTTTATTATTATTATTTGATCCAAACATAGTAATAGAGAATTCAGTTGATTGTGATAGGAAGGTTGAGACTTTTGTTCCCTGGATCAGTTAATTTTAGTTATCTCTTATTCATCACACTATTTTGATGCCTTTATGCCAATCGGGTGTCAGATGTTGGGCTTCTTTAGATTGCTTTGTGGAGATCGCCTACAAAATTGATGTAGAGTAGGAAGATGATGTTTCCTTTGTTTTCGTTCTCTTCTTTTCTCTTAAAGATCTTTCAAATTCATTTATATTGTTAATATTGTTTATTCTCGTAATTATTTTATTACAGTGGATCAGACTGGAAATATGGAGCTGAGCAATTCGTACAGAGCCTACCGGATAAAGTTTTCGTTCACTGTAAGTGCTTCTCTTCCCCCGCCCTTCTCTACACGTATGCATATATAAAAATTTAAATATGCCTCAAAATCTTCTGTCTTTATTTCAATGCCATGAAGAAATGAGAAGATTCCTTGCCGGTTGTGTGTTCTTATCTTATCTTGCATCAGCCTTATCTAATGCTCTTCCCTTTGAGTTATGGGAGATTTGTGTGGAGGATCTCAAATGACTCCATATATTGACTATTTAAAATCCATAAAAACTACCCAGAAATAACTCGAGGTGAGGGCTATACATTTCAACTCCATCGTAAAATGGAAATATCTAGATAACATCAATGGGTTTGAATGAAATCCGTGGCTCAAATCGAGCGATCTAAACACAACCTTAGACTGGGGTAAGAACTTGCTTTTCTTGGCATATAGGAAGAAATTTTTGTTGCTGATGCAACAATGGAAGTATCATTTTATCTCACAAAAATGTTGTATCTGGTAAGTGGTACAAGAAAAGTTGCTACCCTTTTCAGCCTTCCTATGTATCTTCTCCAGGATTGTTGTGCTACCTGTATGTTGTACAACACTAGAGTATCTCTGTCTGCCCACCTCTCAAAAGAGAGCATTTTGATCTGCAGGTAGTGAACGCAATGCAGCAAAACTAACATTGGATGGCGTAGATGTAATGGGTGAGCGACTGGCTGAAGAGGTTGATTTTCATTTGTACTATCCCTCTTCATTGTCGTTTATCACCTGATTTATTGAATGAATGATTGTACCACAGTTTGATTCTGATCAGGAACTGCATTGCAGGTCCTTGAATTAATCAAAGGGAAGCCTTGTTTGAGAAAAATTTCTTTTGTTTCACATTCTGTGGGGGGCCTTGTGGCAAGATTTGCTATTGGGAAATTGTACAAACCTCCAAAGGGAAGAAACGAAGATGAAGTATCAACTAATGAAGAGTCAAAGGGTACAATAGCTGATCTTGAACCGATGAACTTTGTTACTGTTGCCACTCCTCATCTTGGTTCTAGGGGTAATAAGCAGGTGCATGCCTTTCTTCTTGGTTATTATCAAACTTCTTCTTTGGTAGTTATATAATAAGCAGAATCTGTTGATGACTGAGGTGACACTGATAATATACACACTTGTGTTCTTGTGTCTGTTTCTTGACGAGTGTGGTTATGAATAAATGTATTACTACTTTTGTGGCACCATGAGCTTTTAGGTTTTTGAAATAAATGGAACTTGGAGTTAGAGGAGGGTTAGAATCTTGGGAATGTATTAATCTCAGAGAAATATTTCAGGAACCAATTTCATCTGGAAAAATATGACACTTGTTACCGAAAAGACTGAACCACGATTCAAATTGGTTGCACAATACACATAATACACCAATTTTCAGTGTTTGATTAGGAAAATGGAGCATGGGCTCTGGTCTAAGTTTCTGTCAAAGCATAAGTACCGGCAAGAGCTGACTAATGAATGGTTGCTTTTGGATCTGTCTGGATCATGACTCATATCGATTTTCTATACTGAAATGGATCGGTTTGATAGTGTTTATTTATTTTTTTATGTTCCTTACGACGTGAGACAAATTCAGAGAAACAGAAGAAAAAGAGAATTTTTTTTTTTTTTTTTTTAAGAAGTTGCCGTCTAGAGAAACTATAGCCACCATAAAAATTCATTGATGTTCTCACGACCTAGGGCAGAGCAAAACATACGATGCATTCGAGAAGTCTATCAACCCATCTTTCTGATTTCTGATGCCCAAGTGCTAATAACACGGAGAACATGGTACAGTTGGTTGATGGGATGTTGTGTGTTTTATGTCATTGGGACACTGAGTCTAACAAAGGCGATGTCCCCCTTCCAATCTAACGGCTTCTTTTCTATCACTATAATTGGAGAGATGTGTTCTATAGTGGTAGGATGGTTCAATGTTGGTACAAAAGTGAGAGAGATGAGCAAAACCTCATGTGAGTTTCCTTCCATTTACTTTTTATAGGGTGGGGTGAGGGGAGGAAGGGGTGGGGTGGGCAGGACTTGCTGCATACGGAAGGAGAAGAAGGGGAGTGCTAGGTGGGTGGGGACGAGAGAAAACGAGCAAGAAGTCACCTTGAGGGACGTGGTGCCAGTTTGGCAATGCCTGGACCCAGGTCATGGTGGTGCAAGACGCTGCATGAGTTTTTTGGGAGAGGAAAGTGCAGTAGAGTTTTGTTTCTTCACTTTATAAGACAAAAGGGATATATTCGTTTAGTGTTTATCAAGGGACATGCTAATTAAAAAAATTGTTTTATTTTAATTCTTGATGTGATGCACAGTTGTAGTTGGATCTCAAAATGGGTCCTTACCTAATTCAATCTTGATGACAAAATTAGAATCCAGTTTGGAGCATTGCGATCCAGCTGTAGAAGTTCAGACCTAGTCCCTTGGATTTCATGCCCCATTCTAGAACTATGACATACGAAAGAAGAAAGAAAAAGATGTGATTGTGTTACTTAATAAGTCTCATGGTTCATCTTAGATTTTTATTTCGTTAGTTGCTTTTCAATTTATCTCTATTTCGTTAATTGATCCATGAAAAGCAAACAATGTTGTAACTGCTTGTACTCTTTTAAGCCTTCTTAACAGGATGTAATTAAGATCTTGTTTAAAGTATTTCATTTGGAGGGACAATGAAGTTTCTAAGTATCATACTCCATACTTATTTTAGCCTTCAAAGTATTTACTATTCTATTTTTCCTTATCATTTAGGTGCCTTTTCTGTTTGGGGTAACTGCTTTTGAGACTCTTGCTGGTCGTGTGATTCATTGGATATTTAGGAGAACAGGCAGACATCTTTTCCTGACAGATGATGATGAAGGAAAGCCACCATTGCTAAAACGCATGGTGGAAGATGATGAATGCTGTTTTCTGTAGGTTTCTCCTTATCTCTGACTTCATTTCGACTGCAAATTCCTTGCTAGATCTAGTTGCAAACTATATGAGTATGTTCTGTTAGCGTCTAAGTACCACAACTTACCTGTGCAGGTCCGCTTTAAGATCTTTCAAACGCAGAGTGGCATATTCCAATGTTGCCTTTGACCGTATCCGTTATTTATGATCTTGTCATTTACTATTTGTATGCCTGAATTAGCCTGTTCTATGTGCTTCATTTGTGTTCTTAACAATGTAATGCTTAGATATTGTGGGATGGAGAACATCATCAATTAGACGGAACAGTGAACTGCCCAAGGTCTTATATTTGTAATGCTGTTGTGATTACTCTATAAAATTTGACTGCATTAATTTGACGTACGATATTCGACAGTGGGAGGATACTGTTGACGAAAAATATCCCCATGTTGTGTATGAAGAGCGCTGCAAGGCATATGACAAGGAGTTTTTTGAGCCAACAATGGAAAATGATGGTTTAGACGAGCTAGAAGGTTTGTAACTTCTTCCTCTCTTAAGAGTGTTTGGAGTTATAATTATTGCTGTTAGTTTATTTCACATGAAGCTTACTATTCACCCGTGGTAGTGAGTTCTGTTTCCATTTTGTTATTGCAAGTAAAAGGTTATTCATATGAGCTTGGGTGGGGTTAGGTGGGCTGACTTGGGACAAAACAGAGATTGGCCAGGAACCAGCCTAGGGCGTCTCAGACTGAGTATCCAATAAAACTACTATGAAACCTTTTTAATCCATAGCTTTTTATAGTTTCAGTGGCTGTTCTATCACAAACTGATACGACTTGACCCAAGTTTTGGTTGCTAACATCTTACTTGAAGTTTTTAATCTATAGACTGAGCCGAGATATAAAATATCTCTTATAAAGTGATTAGTTTTTCAAGTGGGCAAAAAATTTCTTCTGATTTTCTTGCTATAAACGGATCCCAGGAGTACTATGACAAAGTCATTGAATGGTATGGATCCTAACTGCTAAGGTACGGAATCGAGATTGAGATCAACTCATATTTTCTTGTAATGTTGTGGTGAGCAGAAGAGCTATTGAATGGGCTGTCTCGTTTGTCGTGGGAGAAGGTGGATGTAAGCTTCCATAATAGCAGGGCCAAGTTTGCTGCCCATAGCGTTATCCAGGTATCTCTCGTTCTGTCCTGTGTTTGCACTATGAGAATGCAACTAGCAATGATATGGGTGAGATTATTATGACAGGTGAAAGAGCATTCGGTGCATTCAGATGGGGCAGACGTTATACAACATATGATCGACCATTTTATTTTGTAGGAGAGTCAAGTCCTCCACCATGCCTCTAATATCTTGTGTTTGTTATGAGTAATGGGAGGGGCCAGGTACTTTGATGTAACGCACTGCGTTATTCTCCAATTATTTCACACGAGATCCATTGTATATGTTACCGCTAAAGTGTAATATATTATTTCATCAAGAATTTCTATGATTACCTGCTTTGCTGCTTTATTATCTTCATGTAACATTGATAAACGATGAGCCTCTTAGAGGATAGTTTGACTAAGCTTATAAACTCATCATTTTTTTTATAAGATATTTAAGAGCTTATAAACATTCGTAATGTGTTTGGCAAAATAAGATGTTAAACAACTTATAAGATGAAAAAATAAGCTCTTAGAACTTATAAGATCCAAAAAACTAAGTTCTTCTAATTCATCTTATTTTTTAAAATTTTATAAGTTTCACTCAAATTTCACATTTCACATGCACTACACACGTTTGAACACTACATATGTTTCACACATTTCACTCACTACACATATATTTCATACACTGCACACACATTACAAACATTGCACACTTCACATATTAGACACACTACACTCACTACATACACTTCACACACTACACATACTTCACACACTACACTGACTTCTCACATTACACATTTCAAATACTACACATACTTTACACACTATATACACTTCACACTTTTCACACACATACTAAAGACACTACACACACTACACATCACACTTTTCACACACACATACTACACACACACTATACATTTCTCACACACTACACGTTTTGCACTCTACATATATTTTACACACTACAGACACATACATACACTACACACATGTAACACTTACACAAACTTCACACACTACACACACTACGCAGATTTCACACACTTCACATATTACACAGATTTCACACACTACCCACAATACACACACTACACACCTTATACACACTTCACATACTACATACACTTCACATATACCAAACACATCTCACACACTTCACACAGTACACACACTTCACCCACAACACACACTACTCACACTACACGCACTTCACACACTACACACACATCACACCTTACACACACTTCACACACTACATACATTACACATATTTCACACTTACACAGACTTCACACCTACATAGACTTTACATACTACACATTTCACACACTACACACACTACACACACTTCACATATTACACAGATTTCACACACTACTTACACTACACACACTTCACACACTACACACATTTCACACACTAAACACACCACACACATTTCACACACACTTCGCACCCTACACACATTTCATACACTACACGCACTTCACACTACATACACTAGACACATTTCACACACTACACACATTTCACACACTTCACACACTACACACATTTCACACACTACACACATTTCACATATTACTACACACACTTCACACACTACACACACTTCACACACTACACACAGTTCACACACTGCACACATTTCGCACACTTCACACACTACATACATTTCAGATACTTAAGATACAACACACATTTCACACACTAAACACACTTCACACACTACACACATTTCACATATTACTACACACACTACACACAGTTCACACACTGCACACATTTCGCACACTTCACACACTACATACATTTCAGATACTTAAGATACAACACACATTTCACACACTAAACACACTTCACACCCTACACACATTTCACATATTACTTCACACACTACACACACACACTACACACACTTCACACACTAACACATTTCACACACTTCATATACTACACATCACACACTACACACAGTTCACACAATCCACACACTACACACATTTCACACACTATACACACTACACACATTTCACACCTACACAAACTTCACACACTACACATATTTCACACACTACAGACACAACACGCATTCACACACTTCACATATTACACATATTTCACACACTACATACACTACACACACTGCACACACTTCACACACTACACACACTACACACACCGCACACATTTCACATACTTCACACACTTCAGACACTTCACATACTACACACATTTCACATACTACACTACACTACACAAACTGCACACATTTCACACAATACACACTACACATTTCACATGTTACGAACGCTTCACACACTGCACACATTTCACACACTTCACATGCGCCACATATTTCACACACTACACACACTTCACAAACTACTACACACTACACACTTTTGACACACTACACACACTTCACACACTTCACACATTACACACACTACACACTTCACACTACATACACTTCACACACTGCACACACTTCACACACTGCACATACTACACACACTACACATACTTCACACATTACAGACACTACACACACAACACACACTTCACACACTACACATACTTCACACACTACACATATTTCACACACTACGCATATTTCATGCACTACACATACATATACACACTTCACACACACTACATGCACACTATACACTACACATTTCACACACGTGACACACTACACGCACTACACACATTTCACACACTCAACGCACTTGAAACACTTCACACATTTCGCCCACTACACACACTACACCTTTTATCTTTTAATGGAACCATCCAACTTCAGCTTGGTTTTTAAAACCCATTTGCAACCGATTACTTTCTTGTTTGGAGATAGGCTAGTGATGTGAATATATATTTTTCCACATTTTATATTCATATTCCCTTATTTTTGAATGATTATTACTCCCTCCGTCCCAGCTTATCTTGCACAGGGGGTGACCGCACTGTCGCGATGCGGTAAAATTAATTAAACCTAGCTACCCTTCTAGCTCGTAGAAGTGGTAAGTAGGGTCGATCCCACAGGGAGCAGGAAGAATCTTAGTGTTTAAGTAAAACCTAATACTAGCAACATATATATAAATATATAAATAATGGGGTTTGTGAATTGATATATATTAAATAAAGAACTTAAAACAGAAATTAAGCAAATTAATTATAAACTGTTCTACTTATAAAATAACGAATCCCAGCCCTTAATCTTATCTCCCCCTAGTTATTACTACCTTGTGATAGATGCAATTATTAACCAATTTTATCCTTAAAACTCCTACCCCGAGGTTAACAACAAGCTCTGCTAACCTCGTTATCCCTTATGTTTAACTAACCAAAACAAGCTCTTTGGTTAGTCTATCCAGTTGAGTGACCTCAGAATAAGCTCTCTGGATCTCATTAACCGGACGCCTAGAGAACTAGGATAACGGGATAGACACGGTGTGGACCTCGTAAGCTCGGACCCATTCAGACCGAGCTATATACTACCCTAGCTATATCACTCGCTATTCGCTACTAAGTGGCTATAGGTTCGTAACAATTACGGATTACGATTATAACCTAGCGTTACTTATGCAATTATAATCCTAGGTGATCAATCTAGCATATAAACACACAAGCATTGAAGGATAAGTAAATAGTATAACAACGTTTCAAGAAATCAACTGATTAATAATCACTGTAAATATCACAGAATAGCAAAACTAGGGTTCGACTCGATTAAGGACTGAAATAACCTACTAGCCGCTCATGGCGGTGACAAAAGACAAATTAAACTGAAAATACATAATTGTAAAGACTTAAGGACTAGAAAACCCGAGTATTGCCGATCTTGATTGCTCGTCTCCTTCGGAATCTCTCAATCTTGCTCTCTCGTAATGTTTTCGTCTTCTATTTCCGAGCATAAGGATCCCTTTTTATAGAGAAAGTCAATTTGGGTCGATTCTGGGCTTTAAAACGGAACTCTTGTGGCCCAAGGATTAATTAACCGCCTTAATGGGCCGCGACCGCGCTTACGGGCCGCGCCCGCGCCCGCTCCTGGTCCAGCACCCCGCCGCGGCCGCGCAAGTCTGCCTCGGCCGCGGTACTTGTCCAGAGATTTCCTGCTTATTCCTTCACTTGGACCGCGGCCGCGCCATTTTGCCGCGGTCGCGGTACTCTGTTCTTCATTTTCCGGCGATTTTTCCGTCCTTTTGACATCTGGGCTTCATTTCCTCGTTGTGCATCCGGCCGAGTACGAATACTTAGCCTTAAATCACCTATTTAACTCAAAATGAAAACACAAACGTCAAATAGTCCACATGCACTTAAAACAACCCAAATCCTCTCCATTCTACACGCAAACATCACAATTCATCACTCTAACAGACTTAAAGTGCATAAATAAACGCGTGTACCAAAATCCCCCAAACTTAACCCTTTGTTCGTCCCGAACAAATCTAAATCAAACAACAACCAAGACACGGGTTTTAAGGCACTTTAAGTGGCAATTACGAGTTTCAGAAAGGTTTTCCAATAAAACATAGCAACATGATGTAACCGAGCATATTTGACAGAGCAACTTCAACTACTTTCATTGCTTATAATTTTCAACAATTGATCCTCACCGGAATTGTGTATCACTCTTCTCTCAAGTGTTTAAGGTATGCAAAGTACTACCCTCGCACTGACTTATATGCAACGACCACCATATGCTTGCCTATTATTTAAGTCGGACCTAGTACTCAGCACGTGTGGCAAAGAATCAAAAAGGTCTTTAATTCGGTTGTAATAAAGGCTTAGGTAAGGTAGGATAAAATTTGGATGAAAGTGACTAAAATGTGGACTAACCGAGTTATTCCTACTCAACCACCCCTCAAAACAATCACTCCCATCTCACTCTCCCAATCTCAGTACATCTCAGTACATCACCCCAAGGGATGACTTCTTCTACCCACGTCCGCATCTTTTACAACCAAGTGCTTCTCTTTTTTTTTTTTTTTTTTTTTTTTTTTTTTTTTTTTCATGTGGGTACCACATTTCCTGGGACTACCCGATTTTTTTTTTTTTTTTTTTAGTAAGCACTTTTCTTACTCCCATCCTCATTTCTTTTCTTGCTTTTGCATTGCTTTTGCATTGTTCATATTAACAAGTCTAAGCTTTTAGCACATAGGAGGGGAACCTTCTTGAATTTTCTATCACCAATTCCCTTTTCATATCTCATTTCACTCCCCTTTTTCAGCCCATAGGAATCCCAAATATCATTCCCAACTACCTCTCCTTTCGCCTCCCTCTTAACTAGATTAGTCCAATAAGGTCAAAGGCCAATTGAAAAGATATTCGGCTTGTAATATTCGGCTAACAAGTGATAGACTCACGACTCAACTGGGCTAACTAAGGGAAATTACTTTTTCAAGTTCGCGGTCAAAAAGGTAATTATGTTGAGTGTCTGAAATAGGCTAATCAAGAAATGCCTAAGATCACTTTCTAAGCCACAACACGCATTGACTTATTCACGACAGACATGCAAGGCAAGTTCTAGGGCCTATATGCACATAATCAATGAAAATCACACCGAAAGAATTTGTACAAGTTACTCCAAAACTGGAGGTACAAAATAGGCTCAAGTCCTCACAAGGCAATTTTACTGATCAATGTTGCGAATTACAACTCAATTTCATATCCATTACCCGTCATGCTCTATCATATGCTATTCAAAACAAGTTTTAACAACAATCCTCATAAACTCATTGCCAACTTATCATCACCTTAATGTGTTAATTTTATCTTTACAACACAATTCAGTTTTCTTTTCCCTTCCTAGACTCGATCTAGACTCTACCAAAATAAACACAAAAAATCATAAAGACTCCACAAAACAAAATAACGAAACAGATGACTACGGCTCACAGGCCCACATACTATCAATGGCACACAGGCCCAATCCTCAACTAATGGCTCACAGGCCCAACAAACAAAATAGAAACGAACAGCATATTAGAAACGCTGCCAAGTCGCCCCACGTCACACCCCCCCTCCCCCAAACTTGGTTGAAAACCAGAGTTTGAGGGAAGAAAAAGTGGTGTGGCTTGGTACGTACTTACAGTACTTTACTGAGGCGGCAGCGGGGGTGGATGCCCCCTTGTCCCCAAAAGGACTACATGTATTTCCACTGAGTTTCTTGCTGCCTCTGCCATTCCTGCTGTTGCTCTGACCACGTCTGCATCTGTGCCCGACGATCATCCTCCGTCTTGTGTTTTATGGTAATCCTTATTATGTAAAAATGCAAAAATGTGAAAGAGAACTAATCTAATGCTGAATAAAAGAAAACGAAATAATTAAAAAAAAAAAACCGTAAGCATTGGGTTGCCTCCCAACAAGCGCTGTTGTTTTACGTCGTTGGCTTGACGGCTGCATATTCCCTCAGCGTTTGCGCCAAGGTGGTTTCCACATGGGCCCAGACCAATTCAGGCACTTTACCCCATTCCGCCTTTCGTCTTCCTTTTTACGATGCCGCACCAATGCGGACCAATTCAGCTTACTCCTGCACCTATTCTCACAATCATTCTCAACAAAAGGGTTAGTCGCATCAGGTGAGAAAACAGAATTAGCATCTTCAGGATGTCCGATAGCATCATAAATATTTAACTTAACGATGTGGCCATCAAATTCCATAGTCAGAGTCCCTTTACCGACATCAATCTTTGTTTGGGCGGTGTTCAGAAACGGCCGCCCTAACAAAATTGGAGAAGATGTAGAGGAATCTCCTTGCATGTCCAAAACATAGAAGTCAGCGGGGAATACTAGGTCACCTACTTCTACTAAGACATCTTCAATTAGACCATCGGGGTATGTATTACTACGATCTGCTAACTGAATTACTATCCTAGTTTCTTTCAGTGGTCCTAGTTTTAATGCATGAAATATCGCTCTTGGCATTACATTAATGGATGCTCCTAGGTCTAGCATGGCACGTTCAATGTTTGTGCCCTCTATTCTACAAGGAATGACAAACATACCTGGGTCCTTACATTTTGGTGGCATCTTCTTTTGGAAGATTGCTGAGACGTTTTCTCCCATCAGGACCTTTTCATCCCCCTTGAGTTTACGCTTGTTGGTGCATAGCTCCTTTAGGAACTTGGCGTATCTGGGAATTTGCTTGATAGCATCGATCAAGGGGATGTTGATGTCAACCTTTCGAAACACCTCTAATATCTCCTTCTCTTTGTCAGGTCGTGTCGATCTGATCATGCGACTGGGGAAAGGAAGTGGCGGAGGCGGAATAGATGCAGAATGTGTTGATTTCTGCTGAACAGGGGCCGCGGCCGCGCTGGGTTGCCGCGGTCGCGCAACTTCTACAGAGATTTTCTTTTCAGAAACGTCGAGTTGGCCGCGGCCGCGCAGGTCTGCCGCGGCCGCGGCTCTGTCTGCGGCTGTCCTCTCCGAAATGTCGTTTTTGTCATCTTCCAATGGTTGCCCGGGCTTCTTAAGCTCTCCAAGCTGGTTACCACTCCTCAATGTGATGGCACTGACATTTCTAGGATTTATTTCAGGTTGTGATGGCAGTTTACCACTCTGCATATTCTCTAGTCGACTTATAGCAGTTGCCATCTGGCTCATCTGTGTCTCGAGATTCTTGATGCTTGATGTTGCATCCTTTTGAAATTGCACAGTGTTTGTTGCTAAAGTCTTCACAATATCCGCCAATGATGAGTCGGGTACTTGTTCGGCTGGCTGCTTTGTATAATACATACCTCTAGGTAGTGGAGGTCTGTTTTGCCCACTTGACTGGCCTTGCTGATTACCATAGCTGAAATTCGGATGATCCCTCCATCCTGGGTTGTACGACTGGGAATATGGGTCGTACTTTCGGCCTTGGAAGTTTCCAGTTCCGACAGCATTGGCGTGTGCTTCTAGCTCATTACCCAGAACTTCGCAATTATCGGTTGTGTGATCGGTAGTATCACATATTCGGCAGGGTCGGATATTTAAGCTCCCCCCCAAAACAGCCTTCTGGACCATTTTGGTAAGCTGATCAATCTTCGAATCCATTTGAGAATCGTTCACCTCCCTCACTATCCGTGTTGAAACATCCCGTGTCCCGAATTGTTGAGTCTTAGCCGCCATTTTCGAAATGAGTGCTCTAGCAGCTGTCGGGGTTTTGTCACATAGGTCTCCCCCACTGGCAGAGTCCAGCATGTTCCGGTTTGACTGCGTCAGCCCTTCATAGAAGTACTGGATGAGCAACTGTTCTGTGATCTGATGTTGGGGACATCTGGCCACCAGCTTTTCAAAGCGTTCCCAATACTCGTACAAAGTTTCTCCGGGCAGTTGTACCGCTCCACTGATTTCCTTCCGGATGTTCGTGGCCTTAGATGCCGGAAAGTACTTCTCCAAGAATTGGGTCTTCATTTCCTCCCAAGTTTTTATAGATGCTGAGGGTAGGTAGTAGAGCCAATCCTTGGCCATATCCTTCAGAGAAAAAGGAAATGCCCGCAGTTTTATCTGTTCTTCAGTGACTTTCGTCGGTTTCATACTCGAACAGACGATGTGGAACTCCTTCAGATGTTTGTGCGGGTCTTCTCCTGCTAACCCATGGAAAGAGGGTAACAGGTGAATTAACCCTGATCGGAGTTCGAAAGTGGTGTCCTCCCCCAAGTCAGGGAAGGTTATGCATAGAGGCTGGTGAGTAGTGCCAGTGGTGGCCAATTCCCGCATAGTCCTTTCGGTTGCCATTGCTGCTAGCTCAGGTTCAGACGCGGAAGATTTCTCGGTGACAAAAAGAGACTTAGGTGAGTTCAAGTGTATCGCAAAAATAAAAAAAATAAAATTATGAAACTCAATATAGGACTGATAAAAATAAACACTTAAAATCTTGCACCGCTCCCCGGCAACGGCGCCAAAATTTGACCGCACTGTCGCGATGCGGTAAAATTAATTAAACCTAGCTACCCTTCTAGCTCGTAGAAGTGGTAAGTAGGGTCGATCCCACAGGGAGCAGGAAGAATCTTAGTGTTTAAGTAAAACCTAATACTAGCAACATATATATAAATATATAAATAATGGGGTTTGTGAATTGATATATATTAAATAAAGAACTTAAAACAGAAATTAAGCAAATTAATTATAAACTGTTCTACTTATAAAATAACGAATCCCAGCCCTTAATCTTATCTCCCCCTAGTTATTACTACCTTGTGATAGATGCAATTATTAACCAATTTTATCCTTAAAACTCCTACCCCGAGGTTAACAACAAGCTCTGCTAACCTCGTTATCCCTTATGTTTAACTAACCAAAACAAGCTCTTTGGTTAGTCTATCCAGTTGAGTGACCTCAGAATAAGCTCTCTGGATCTCATTAACCGGACGCCTAGAGAACTAGGATAACGGGATAGACACGGTGTGGACCTCGTAAGCTCGGACCCATTCAGACCGAGCTATATACTACCCTAGCTATATCACTCGCTATTCGCTACTAAGTGGCTATAGGTTCGTAACAATTACGGATTACGATTATAACCTAGCGTTACTTATGCAATTATAATCCTAGGTGATCAATCTAGCATATAAACACACAAGCATTGAAGGATAAGTAAATAGTATAACAACGTTTCAAGAAATCAACTGATTAATAATCACTGTAAATATCACAGAATAGCAAAACTAGGGTTCGACTCGATTAAGGACTGAAATAACCTACTAGCCGCTCATGGCGGTGACAAAAGACAAATTAAACTGAAAATACATAATTGTAAAGACTTAAGGACTAGAAAACCCGAGTATTGCCGATCTTGATTGCTCGTCTCCTTCGGAATCTCTCAATCTTGCTCTCTCGTAATGTTTTCGTCTTCTATTTCCGAGCATAAGGATCCCTTTTTATAGAGAAAGTCAATTTGGGTCGATTCTGGGCTTTAAAACGGAACTCTTGTGGCCCAAGGATTAATTAACCGCCTTAATGGGCCGCGACCGCGCTTATGGGCCGCGCCCGCGCCCGCTCCTGGTCCAGCACCCCGCCGCGGCCGCGCAAGTCTGCCTCGGCTGCGGTACTTGTCCAGAGATTTCCTGCTTATTCCTTCACTTGGACCGCGGCCGCGCCATTTTGCCGCGGTCGCGGTACTCTGTTCTTCATTTTCCGGCGATTTTTCCGTCCTTTTGACATCTGGGCTTCATTTCCTCGTTGTGCATCCGGCCGAGTACGAATACTTAGCCTTAAATCACCTATTTAACTCAAAATGAAAACACAAACGTCAAATAGTCCACATGCACTTAAAACAACCCAAATCCTCTCCATTCTACACGCAAACATCACAATTCATCACTCTAACAGACTTAAAGTGCATAAATAAACGCGTGTACCAGGGGGGTCGGCACGGATATTAAGGAAAGTTGTTTTTTGGTTGTTTGTTGACTTTTCAAAGATGAATTGAAGGTGGAGATTGAAAGTGAAGATTTTGAGGGTGGAGATTATATTATAACTTTCCTTTTTTAGGCTGTGCAAGATAAGGTGGGACGGTCGTTTAAGGAAAGTGTGCAAGATAAGGTGGGATGGAGGGAGTATTTTTTATTGATCTTAGTTGATTATCTTTTGATGTAGGAGAATAATAACTGGTCCTCAAATAAAATTGGGCTTAAATTGATATTTTTTGCTGAAAAGTGAGGAAACGGGCCGAGATGGAGAGAAGATGAACTTGAATTTGCTAAAGTCTTCACTTTTATGGAAGAAGTCCATCAAGAGCTTTATTTAATTTAGAATTATTTCCTTTTTGTAATTATCTAGATATTATTAAGATATTTCCTTTAGAGATAATATTAGATTTTATTAAAATTTGATTAGGATTGGAGAACAAGTAATCAGTGTGAATTAAAAAGGAGGAGGCACAGACAGTCCAAGATCAAGAATTTCAATACACGCTCTCTCTTTCCTCTTCCCCGAAGTACAATTCTCGCAACTTTTCTTCTTTTCTCCTAGTTTTCATCCTTTCTTCTCTATGCTTTGTTGAAGACGTTGGATCCTACCATCAGTAGTTAAGGTTATTTCCTGGTTCAAGGGTTAATATTTCAGTTATGTTATTGTGAGGCTGTGAAGAATTGTTCTTGTTAATTCAAGTATTTGTAGATTCAAGCTTATTAATATGGTAATTGTTTATTATATTGAATTGACAACTCAATTAATTATTCAATTTCTTACTGCTATTCATGAATTCATGATTCGTAATTGTCATAAAGGATTGAACCCTATTAGCAATATGTTAAATTCATTGTGCTATCATAATTAATTTAACCTAATTGAATCTACAAGCTAATCATTTATAGCTACAACTATCTCGGCTATGAGTAATTAGGTTTAACTGTTTTCATAAATAGTAATGTTACCATTAACGTGGTATGGAACGCTATCGTACCCAATTCGTTAATGATAAGTGTTGGCTGGTTGCTGGGATTGATCAATTAATTTAGGATAACACAAGATTTATTATGGCTATCCTAATAAATATTTGGTTAAACTATTTGAATTGCAAGAAAAAATATTTGTGAGCCGAAGATCAATAATACAATTGAATGTCAATACCCTTGGATCAGAGTCAGGTAGTATTTGATCTATCTTTATATTTTAACTGCTTCATTTGCATATTTTTTGTTTATATTAGGATCTTAGATTAGTTATATAAAACCAATTCAAAACCCCCAATTGTTAGTTCATTTTCGCTCAAAAGAAATTAATCCCTATTCCCCGTGGATTCGACCCTACTTACCACTTTACTCGTAATTTGCTAGTAGATAATTTAATTTGGCGGTTTGACACCCATCAGCTAGTAAGTTCCCAAGTGTGGTTCTCTTCCAGAGCTTGTCATTCCTAATTCATGGCTTGTACCCAATGAGAGTGTTTCTTGGCTACTGTATAACTAGTAGGATCCTTGATGGCAGAACAACTGAGCGTAAAGGTAGTAAACTGATCATCAGAAACAAAGGAAGCAGAATATGGAACTGGTTGTGAATTGTTAGTAGTGTTGGTAACGAAATCATCAAGATAGGCAGGCTTGTGTTTTTCTAGTGCTCCTCCAAGGAGGAGCATCTGGTATTTCTGGAACAGCAAGTGTAGAGTCAGAGGAAGATTGTGGGGAAATAGGATGTTGTATAGGCTCAAACTGTTCAGAAACTGGAAGTGGAATTGTTGGACCACGTTCTGTAATAGGATGAGCAGCAAAAGGGAATATGGTTTCAAGAAGCACCACATCCCTAGAGACTAAGATTTTGTGAGTTCAAGGTCATAAATTCTGTATGCTTTCTAGGCAGGAGCATATCCCATCATTACACATTTAGAGGCTCTTGGAATAAACTTTATTTTCTTATGGGAGGTATTTGTGGCATAACAAAGGCAACCAAAAGGTTTAAGAAGCTCATATTCTGGTTGTTTGCCAAACATCACTTCATGTGGAGATTTCCGAGCCAAGACAGAAGAGGGCAATCTGTTTATAAGGTAAGCAGCAGTAAGGATGGAATAAGGCCATAGGTAATAAGTGGCAGCTGATTCTATCATTACTGGTCTTGCAATTTCCAGTAGATGTTTATGCTTCCTTTCAACCAAACAATTTTGTTGTGGTATATAAGTACAAGACTTTGGTGTAGGATGCCTAGTTTAGAGAATGAATCTTGACATTCATGACTCAAATTCCAAGCCATTATCTTTTCTAATGACTTTGACATGAGTATCTAACTGAACATAAATCATCTTGATGAATGTATAAAGAGATTGAATTGCTTATTTCTTCGAAGCAAGAAGACACACCCAAGTAGTTTTACTATAGTCATCTACCATAATAAAGAAATATGGAGTGTTGGCTTGTTATAACCCATATATCAATGTGCAACATCTCTAAACTCTATTTGACTGAATTAAATTTGAAGGAAATGATAGTTTGGTCTGTTTAGAAAGATGTAAAACATCACATGCCTTGTGTGTGTGGATAATAGGTGGGGTGCAAAGGTCTTTCACGAAATCCAAGTGCTGTAGAGTAGAAGGAGAGGCATAACCTAGTCTTTTTATGCCATTTCTCAAATACCTTAAAATAATGAGAAGCTAACAAACCAAAACGAATGATAGCATAGGCTGGAAGATCAATGTGTAAGATATACAGCCGATCACAGTTTCTGTAGCTAGAATATGACCATTGTTGATATTCTTTGTTTCACAAATATATGGAGAAAAGATAGCACCTATATTCATGCTCAAAGCAAGTTTAGAAGCAGACAATAGATTGAACTTGAATCTGGGAATAAGAAATACCTCTGTAAGAATAAGATGATCATTAAGCACCACTTGTCCTGAGTGAGTTACTCCCTTTTGGGTGCCATCTGGAAGAGTGATAAAAGTTGGATACTGAATTGGGAGCAAGCCTGTCATTATATATAGATGCATCTGTACATATATGCTTGCTACAACCTGTATCTATGATCTATGAACCAACAGTAAGATCAACAAGGGTTGTAAAAGCAAAGTGTGAGGTATTAATAATGGTAAAATCTGCCATGTTTGTCTTGAAAGTATCAGTATGTTGAGCAGCAGATGGTGTGGAGGCCAAAATACAAGCCACTTCTATCTGTATTAAGCTGAAATATCAGTAGAACCAAGATTGTGCTGAGGATCAGAAGTGTGTGTAGAGTCAGGGCTAGGCTGAACTTTAACTAGATTAACAACTTTTTGTTCCTTAGGTTTGTAATACCAGTCAGAGTAGCCTTTCAGTTTAAAATAAGCCACAATCTCATGCCTCAAGGCACCACAATGGTCACATATAAGATTGGCTTTTTCTTCTTTAGTTTTCCTAGGCACATATGAAGTATTTCTACCTCTGTTGGATTGGCCAACATTTCTGTTATTGTTGGAGTAAGTCTGTCTATGTGGATTGGATCCTCTACCTTGTCCTAACTTAGTGAATAGAGAAGTACCATCACTAGGATCAAAATGAGATTGATGATATTTCTTTGTTTTTTAACTTTAAGAACTAGAGTATGCTTTGTCTACTGTAGGTAATGGTTCCATTATAAGAATATTGTTGCGAATATCATCATAACTGTCATGCAACCCCATCAAAAACTGGATGAGCTTGCCACTCATCTCAAATTCCTCCCATTCTTTGGAGGCACCACATGTACACTTCAGAGTAAGCTTAAGCAAGGTAAACTCAAGTTTCTTCAATTCATTGAAATAAACAATTGAGGATTGGTTTCCCTGAGATACAATGTTGATTTCTCTTTGTACTTGATATATACAGTTAAACCTCGATAAAGTAATGTTCGATAAGGTAATAACCTCGATAATATAATAATTTCTTCCGATTTCGACTCGGGCCAATGTACTAAAGTAATAATCTCACTAAATGCATTAAGTAATAAAAAATAAAAAAATCCTTAAGGTCCCAAAAAAAATGTAAAGTAATAATCATCGGATTCCATACTAAAGTAATAATCTCACTAAATGCATTAAGTAATAAAAAATAAAAAAATCCTTAAGGTCCCAAAAAAAATGTAAAGTAATAATCATCGGATTCCATAATATATATATATATATATATATTTATATAGTCAAAATATTCAATCAATCAACAATACTTTACAATAATAATTTCTTTTGAAAATATGAGTCCATAGTTTGCTTTTTTTTTTTCCCCTACCTAAGCCAAAGCAAACCTCCGCCTTAACTTTTTGTAGAGCATTCACAACTTTCCGGAATATTTTGCTTGTGTTGTGCAAGTAGTTATTCAAGGTGACTATTGCTTGAAATGCCCCTTTTGACGACACAGTTGGGATAACGTGACTATCATCTGGTTCAAGATCATTCTCATCATCCAACGTATTCAAGTTTTATACTTAATAGTAATGAATCTAGTCCAATAGATTGATATATTAGCCGTACCAATTTACTAGTTAATCATGATTGTTCATTTTAAAACACCATCAAACTTATTCCATAATTACACGACCATGTACTAAGCCGGTGACAAACTGTTAAAAGTATGTGCGCTTCCTGTATGTAAAACTCTCTCTAAAATAATACATATTCATTTATCGATAAATGAATAATCTCGCTATTCGCTAAATGAATTATTTTTTTCGGTCTCAAGTTTATTACTTTATCGAGGTTTCACTGTATGTTGACCATTAGATTTACCAAATCATCTAGTTATAGTTTTCCACAAAAAAACTGAGCGTTTTTGGCATATAAGAAAGACTCACTGATTTCTTTGGAAAGAAAGTTGATGAACGAGGAACGTAGCATGTCATCAGCTCTGGCCCATTGGTCATACATATCTGGATCGGAGGGAGCTTTAATGGATCCGATGATAAAATCTAGCTTATTTTTAGCTAGGAGAGCGATTTGGACTGACCTATTCTAGGGAGAAAATTCCGTGCTCGATAATGGATTTGAAATGAGGCGCATTCCTAGATGATCGGATCCATGAAGCACCAGTGGATCATTATCACGATTGACTGTAGATGTGAAATCAGCTGAATCCGAGCCGAATGAGCATTGCAACGTGCGGACAACTATTCCTGCGCCGTTGCGGTGTTCACCGTTAAAGCTGGCCACACTTCTTCCCCCAAATTCATTGTTGCGTTGTGCGGTGAAGCCGTATGCAATCAATCGAAGTTGAGTCACGGGATCGAAAGAAGAAATCTAGCCCCGATACCATGTAAACTAAGCAAAACTATAGAAAGCAAAGGCTGTTAGCATGAGCTATGTAAAAACTGCTGCTAAGTAACTGTTTTATTAATGACCCAAGATATCTTATACAAGCATTAATAAGCTGTGAATGTACTACCTCCGTCCCGCTCAGATTTGCACGTATGGACGGGCACGGAGGTTAAGAAAAAGCTAATTTTTGCTTTTTGATTGACTTTTTCAAATGTGGAGATTGAAGATGGAGATTTTGAGGGTGAAGATTATTTGGGAAATTTCATTTTTAAGAGTGTGCAAATCTAAATGGGACAGACCGAAAAAGATAGTGTGCAAATCTGAGTGGGACGGAGGGAGTACTATTTATAGCCGAGTTTCTATATTGAGCTTCTAGTCTCTAAGCTTGGCTATTTTATTAATAAGCTGACACATGCACATTGAGGTATATATTCTATAGGTTTGATATTTTGTCAGTAGATTGCTGAAAATTGGCTGAAAGGATCTCTAAAATTGTTTGTTAAAACGAGTGGATTGTTGACTATTAGTGAATAAGTTTGTTCCGACAACTTGTGGTAGTCGATTGTGACTGGTGAAAGTTTTTAATTTTTTCGGTTTCATGTGAGGTGGATGATGATTAGTATTTAACTAGACTGACCGGGATATTAATCTTTATTAAGTAATTTGATATCCCTTAGATTTTTTCAAATTTTTGTATTTACATTTTTCTTGGATTTAATTAACAAGAGTATTTTTACCCACCAAAAACAATTAACAAGAGTATTTTAATAATGTGCTCGAGTTATATAACATGGATGAAACAAGAGTAAAGCAAAGCATGTTTCGTCAGCAGACCACGACGGACGGTAGCTGTGGTCATATAACTGCTGGAGAGTAATGCTTTTGAAAAGAAAATCATAATATGAACATTTGTTTAATAATGAAGAAAATGGTATAATTGAAAATATATAGGATTACAATGGTAATTTCCGGGTTTGATTAAACTACTTATGTTATGCAGCAGTAATATGAAGTATGAACAGAGATAAAGGGGAGAGACGACTACTGGTCAACCTAAAACAATTTATTTTGGACCGTACTCGCGGTTACGTAACGGCGGCATCTCCACCGTATAGCACAAGCTCGCCGCTCCTTCCCCGGTGATTCTCCAACCTACTCAACTGTTGCCATGGAAACGGCTCTTACCTCCACCTCCCACTCACTCTCTTTTTCCATAAACTCCGTTTCATCGACTTCTCGTAATGCAAAAATCATCCCAGCTTCTTCTTCCACTTCTGTGAATTTTGGTCTTACAAGACAATTCTTTCTCAAAAGGCCATTGATTTCGCGCCGAAACTGTTCGATCAAAGTCCGTGCCTCGACCGACGGCGCGATCAGTGTGAACGGCGATCAGAATGACGATTTCATCTTCGAAGATGTCCCGCACTTGACCAATTTCCTCCCTGATTTAGAGGTATGTTTTCTGCTAATTGCTTTGTTAAGATGTATTGGTTACTTGATAGACAATGTTTTAGGATGATTACAAGTAAGTGTTTTGTTTTCTTATTGTAATTTTTTGGGCTTTCCAGTCATATACGAATCCATTGAAGAAAACCCAAGCTTATGCCATCGTCAAGTAAGCCAACATTAGTTATTCCTAATATATGTATTGGTACTGCTGATTTTAGAGATTAGTGAAGTGGCGATTTTTTCTGATGACAAATGAACTATATTCTTCATTGAATGAGTTTTATGTTAATTTTTCCTAGGCGAACATTTGTGAGCCCTGAAGATATGGTGCCCCAAAAGGTATAGTTAGTTATCAAAGCATCTTTTGTATGTGAACTAGTGTTTTCATTTAATTCTTGCCACACAAAATGCTGCATATTTTCCTCCAGATTGTTGTTCAGAAGAACAGCCCAAGAGGAATACATTTTCGTCGTTCAGGGCCCTGTGAAAAGGTATGCTTGTTCCTTCAAATAAATGTTGCCATAACAGTTATTTCCATTAGACTGCAAAATATTATTTTTCTATGTCGGAATGGGAACATGAGAATTTGTTTTGCCACTTTTAGGTGTATTTCAAGTCAGAGGAAGTGCGTGCATGTATTGTGACATGTGGGGGTTTATGCCCTGGAATTAATACAGTGATACGTGAGCTAGTCTGTGGATTGAGTAGTATGTACGGTGTAGATCAAATCCTTGGAATCCAGGTTAGTGTTGTAACCTGCTCATTTATTGTCTCTGCTGCACTTGGTTACTTAAAAGAAATTTGTAGTTGGTTCGTACTTTTTATCAGTAACAAATCTCTTGGTATGCTATTCGCCATTCCTCTATGTAGCATGCCAAATGTATTTTTTGGACTGCATTAGATATGTATCTTATTTGTTTAGGCAGATATTTAATGTTCATTGTTTTTATTTTTCATAATCATGATACTCCCTTTCTACTTCATGCTAGTCATAAATATAATTAAAATAGCAAAGAGACTGCAGCATCATGTTTCTACTGTTGCAAGCTGCAAGGTTAATTTTTTTACGAGGAATGGTGTATCTGAGTAAAGTACTGCCCTTCTACTACCCAGTGGTTTCTTGAATTTCCATATACAATAAACCCAATCACAATAACAAGAATTTCAGGGAGGATATAGAGGGTTCTATTCGAAAAATACTATCCAAATGACGCCAAAATCTGTGAATGACATTCATAAACGTGGTGGAACTTTCTTGCAAACTTCAAGAGGTGGTCACGATACCAATAAGATAGTCGACAATATTCAGGACAGGGGAATAAACCAGGTAGACCTTCATTTTTACTGGACTGTCTTCTCACATACTCAATAGGATTTTTTATGGTATTTCTGAATCACCAGGTTTACATAATTGGAGGGGATGGTACCCAAAAAGGTGCTGCCGCAATTTATAAGGTGGTTTTTGAAAATTTTTCGCCTACTATATTGTGGTTGTTTAAAAGTTTTTGAGATGATGACTTGCAAATCTTTAAGGAAGTCGAGAGGCGGGGGATTAAAGTGGCAGTAGCAGGAATTCCCAAGACAATTGATAATGATATTGCTGTAAGTTCTGTCAGCAAGATATCTCCCCTTGTGAGGTGGTTTTGGTATTATTTCTGTTCGGATTACGTTTATCATTGCCTTTAATATAAGCATTGGGTGTCGTTTTTCTTTTTAAATAATTATTTAAATTAATAATCTACAATATCGATTATCATTGCTTGATTAGACAATGGTTAAGCACTTAAGTCTAACATAAACATGTTACTGGAAAAAGACTTGCTTCCAATGAATTCTCTAATTTTGAATTGCCTGCGCATGTAAACTGGAGAGAAAGAATTATGGTTGACTTAGCTCGGGCCAAATGCAAACGTTCTAGGTCAATACAAGGTGCAAAGGGTATTTTCTATCAAACTAGATCGTAATGCTCAAGCTTGTGGATATGACCTCAAGGTTTGCTAGAGTAGCCCTATAACATTTGATGCTTCAGTCAGCTCAGCTAACAAAAGTCAAAATATAACAGTAAACGAGAGGTGGAAGGCATAAAATTGAAGGAAGTTACTCTCTTTACCGACTTAGGAGTATCTATTGTGCCCTGAAGGAAGTTACTCTCTTTACGGACTTAGGAGTATCTATTGTGCCCTGGGATATTCTTTCCGCATGTGATATGTTGATATTAATCGTACAAGCTTCTCTGGCATGATCGGGTAGGGTAAATCGAGTCAAAACCAACACTACGTTTTCAGGAAATGAGGGTAGGAGAGTACTTAAGCCTATCACCTCTCAATGCTTTAATTTGTCAACTCTGGCATATTATGGCCTGCAAATCTGACTGATACTAGCCCATAAATGTGCCTTTTCGGAGGACATTGTTTTAAGGTGTCTTATTGCAAGACGACATACTTTGGATATTCAGGGGAGCGACTGAATCCTTAAGAATAGCTCTATCAAATGTTCTGAACTGTAGATCAAATGTATTTATGCAGGTCATGCATTGAGGTTTGACATCAGTTGTTTGAATGATAAATTTTCAGTTTCTTTCTAAAAGGAATAATTCTTTTCTATATTTCCTGTTTTGTCCATTTGGGGATTATACAGGTGATAGACAAGTCTTTCGGCTTTGATACTGCTGTGGAGGAGGCTCAGCGGGCAATAAATGCTGCACATGTAGAAGTTGAGAGCATAGAAAATGGAGTTGGGATTGTAAAGCTTATGGGCCGTTACAGTGGTAAAAACCTGAGTATTGTGTAGGAGTTGATTGTTCGTCTAAAAACTTTTTATTCTAACTTTGTCTTTCCCTTGGCATTTTATGTATTTATTTTGATGAATTTACTTATTGTGCAGGGTTCATTGCCATGCATGCAACATTAGCAAGTCGCGATGTGGTGAGAGATTAAATCTATCTTGTTCATGATGTTCTCGTTCCATTTTATTTACCTATTTTTGTTGTCCTTCTTTGTGTCTGGGGATTTTATATTTGGCTGACTGGTGTAAATTTAGGCCCGCTTGGAATATTTTAAAGTACTCTGACTGCACTTGCAAAGTCTGCTCACAAGTTCTGGATTGTATCAGGATTGTTGTTTGATACCAGAATCCCCATTCTATTTAGAAGGACAGGGTGGACTGTTTGAATTTATCGAACAGAGGCTCAAAGAAAATGGACATATAGTGATCGTTTTGGCTGAAGGGGCGGGACAAGAATATGTTACTCAGAGCTTCCATGCAGCTGATGAAAAAGATGCATCTGGTAATAGGCTACTTTTGGATGTTGGCCTCTGGTTAACACAAAAGATTAAGGTATCCTGGGAATGACAACAAAACGACAAAACATCTTTTGTGTGCTCTCAATTTTACATGCATTTATGAACTTATGTCTTTTTACTCTATATTAACAGCTCAATTTGGGGAGACTACCAGTCGGGCAGTTCCATTATTCTTCCTTAGTATTTTTAGAAACTCTGTCCCCTGCAGCTTTCTGCATGGAATCCTTCACAGTTTTGTTCATATGGGTCGTGCGACTCTTCTGACCCAGTTTTCTGCAACATGATGCTCTTTCTTCTGAATTATCTTGCTCCCCTGAATAATTATGATTGCTGCATGATGGATATGCCAATTGGCATCCATCGTTTTTTGTTGATCTGAATTTCTGAAAGATGCCCTGGCATGTGTTTCTATTAAGTTTCTCCTAAGATTAGCAGTAGAAGGTGTTATATGAGGATAATTTGCACCTGATATTTTGTATTTTAGGATTTAGTGTTAGAATTTTATTGTCAGTCTCATTTCCCTTTGCTGCCTGTTGAATTTACTTCATACTTTCTTCCCCAGGATCATTTCACAAATGTCCGAAAGATGGCAGTCAATATGAAATACATTGGTATTTTTTTTCTCCATTAGCTTTTATATCTTGCTTTAGTTGAGAAGTTGATCACACAGTTTTCCATTTTGATTATTGCTATAGAGTGTTCTCCTTTTCTAAACTTGGTAAGCTTCTAAAATACCACAACGCATATTGATCGGGAGTGGGAAAGATAGTCTCATTTATGTGTTAAGTATTATATATTCTTGTAGAACTGTCATCCTTTTATTATAGTGATGCGAGATTAAAGATATTAGAATAATTTCTTCTATGACGTTCATAATAATAGCTGACTGTATTGGTGATTTCAGGCATGGAATGTCCTCTCACTAGTCACTTCAAAGTTTTCAAGCAGACCTTTAATGAAGATTTGCTTCAGATATTTCTCGATTCTCATTTTGGGATATGCTAAAAGAGAATGACATTTCTTCTTCCCCATTTTATTTCTGAATGCAGTAAATGGACATTCATTAGTGAATTTGTGGGAAAACGCTCTGATACTGGTCAACTTTGTTTCATGTTATAAGAATAGATATATGCAAAATGTGAAAATGGTTCTACCAGTCCTACTCATTTCCAATGTCTGAAATTTGATGCAGTTAATAGTTGCATTTATATTTGTTGTTTCTTACGACGCACTTTTTTCTCAAGGGTACATGCACTACTTTTGCAGACCCAACCTACATGATTCGAGCAATTCCGAGTAATGCATCAGATAACATATACTGCACACTTCTTGCTCAGAATGCTGTTCATGGAGCCATGGCTGGATATACTGGCTTCACTGTTGGGCCCGTTAACGGCAGACATGCGTATATCCCAATCAGTGTAAGCTGTTTTCTTATATGTAATTGATCGACCTATATATATTTCGTAGCAAACGTACATTCAAAGTGAAATTGATAAGGTATTTGGATCCAGAAGAGTATTATATGAACTATTTACGTCCTTTCCATTGCGAAGTGAAAAAGCAACAAGGACAAAACGTAATCAAGTGTTATACATAGGAAATGCTCTCTTGCCCATTGTGAGCACAGATTAATGTGGCCCAATGGGTTAATTTCAGATCATGCGATCACAAAATCACCTCACTTTTCTTGCGTCACATTATGGTGTGCCCATTAAGCTGCGGCAATGGTGGGTTTGGGAGCTGTGCTATATATTATATGCACCTGTACAAATTGTATATAGATAAATGCAGAGATGGTTTTTCTATTGCATATTGTGCCTAATAACACGCAGAGTTACGTTTGTGGTTTATGTGTTTCAGCGTGTAACCGAGACTCAAAATATAGTGAAGTTGACGGACCGAATGTGGGCCCGACTTCTGGCATCGACAAATCAACCGAGTTTTCTAAGCTGTGAGGCTGTGCAGGAAAGAGTGAGCAGGCAGATTGTAGATGAGATCCATGATATGAAGATTACTTCCATATAGAGTTTGCCGATTCACTCTGTTGCTTCCATGTTGGTTCGGCTCATTAATTCAAAAAAAGTAATCGCGGAAGTAGCTTACTGAATGGTTGTTGAAAATTAATTGATTCATTTTAGGTCTTGCTATGTTGAATAGAATTAGGGGGTCTTTCTATAATACACATAGTGTATTAGTACACTTGGAATAACAATCATTAGATTTTCACTTTTTAATTACAACCGTTAGATTGGGCAACCATTTACCTGCGCAATTGGTAGACGGATTAAATGGTTTTGTGTCTTGACAAATCATTTATTTATTTGTTAACACAATCCATCAGCATTCAGCACCATTCCTCCATTTGTGAAGTAAAATCATGACAAAGTCGCAAACTTTATAGCCCACGTTTGTGTCTGAGCTCAGAATTTCTATCCATGAAACTTACCAAATCCCCCATGATTCCTCAATTTTATCATAGTGTGTCTGTCTCTGGGTTTTCTACACCATTAAATGCTTGAATGTTCTCAAATTTATTATTTATTTCTTGGTTGTGGGTTTACTACTCTTGATTGTTGGGTGATGGAGTCGCCACAGAGGGGAAGATCAACCGCCGGAATCTCCATGGAGGCGACAAGATTCAAATATATTGAGGAAACGAGATTCAGATTTTCCAGATGAACTTAAGACTTTCCTTAAGAATTAAAGAAGAAACAAAAAGACCTTTAGATTTTAGTGGTGAATATCAATTTTTTTGTCAATTTACATTTATTTAAATAATTTATAATATTAATTAAACAATAATCCATTTACACTTTTTAAGTTTTCAATTTGCAAATTCTTAAGACTTACACTTTAAGTTGAATAGTTTCAGATTTAGTTTGAATTTTTTTCTATATATTTAAATAAGTATAGAGATTAAAATATGGTATTTTATGTATATAATTAGTTAGTTAAGTTAACATTTATTTTATAATTATATTTTCGTGCATTTGACGGCAGAAATATTACTTTTTCTGTCTCATAAATTATATCCTAATTTAATATTGTAAATTAAAGGGAGTTAAATATAAATAAAAGATTAATAAATTATTTAGTAGGAATATATTAAGAATGAATATGTAATACACATTTAAAAAAGAGAGTAACTTTTTTGAAATATATAAAATAAAAAATAGGACTTTCTTTGCTTAATAAGGGAGTAGTATTGATAACAAGTTAAAAGTTATTTTTATTACCTGATATAGCAGGTAAAAGTATAGGTGTTATTTTCTCAAGTTAAAAACCCAGAATTAGGATATTTCTCATGATATCCTCTTTATTTTTCTGATTATAACTTATGCGCTACTGTGTTATATTTCTCATAATTCATTTTAATGATGACTGTATACTAATAGACAACAATAATCATTATCCTGAAAGAGGTTGTGAGCGAGGGAAAGCAGGCAAAATCTGCATTTTTGCATGTTTGTTAAGAGGGGGTTCGGGTGGGTTCAAAATAGTAAACTGAATAAGTGCATACTATATTTAATTTTTTGTACTATTATACACCTAGACTTCGATATATTTCAAATCGTTTCTCCATCATAAAATAAGATTCTTCTAAAAGTAAAATCTTGTCAAGAAAGGAGTCTTGTTTAAAAATTTAAATTCTCGTTTTACTAGTTCGAGCTAAAAGATAATGATGTGTTCAGCTGTACTTGCATACATACACATCAACTGTTGGAATCACGTGGAAGAAACTTTGAGACATAAACTTGTATTTTAAGAAGTGGAAATGGGTGATAGTGGTGTGTCATATGGTTTTTACTAGCTTTTTTGCTAGTTTAACTTTTAACATGACAAAATAGCCATCCTCTTTTCTTTATGTGTCAGGGTTTTTAAGTTTACTGACTGTGAGTAACGGTGATACACGATGTCTTGTATCGTGTAGCAATTATAAAAGACATCGTGTTATTATCGTGTACAGACATCTTGTTATCGTGTAGACATTATACAATACATCGTGTTATTATCGTTGCCATATCTCGGGTAGCTTATATTTTATATCGTGTATCTAGTCGTTTAATTACCTCTGTTCCTCGTTTAGATGATATCGCGTAGTCTCCCAACTTAATATCGTGTATCAATTCGTTTGTTATCTCTGTTCCTTATTTAGATGATAACGTGTACCAACCCAAAATTTTCCATCTATGTTACTAAAATCGTGTTTGACTCCTCATTTTTCCCATCTAACAAACCCAAATTGGCAAAAATAGCCACCCCACACATCTCGTTTTCTCTCGTTCGACCATCACTCTTGGCCAAAATATATCGTGTGAACACGGTCATTGTGTTCATCTAATGGTTGACCAGGACTAGATCTTTGAGTCCTCTTCTAACTCTCAAATGTATGCATTGAACCGCGGGCCATGATCGTCGGTAAGCTTGAAGAACTCATCGTCACTCATTTTTTTCCTTAATAGGTATTCGAGGATATGTGAAGGTAGCTGACCAATCTAACTCCTGTTCAAAGAGAAACTTGTCGTCACTATTAAAAAAATGAAAAGTTAAATGAGCTAGTTTTTACTTTTTATTTGATGGGACGACTCAATGTGTGATAGGCATAGAGTAGGTCGCAATTGATTTGTTAATTCAACCTTTAATGACTTTCATTCAGTTCGGCTCAACAAAAAATCTTACTTTATGGATTCCTTAGGGCCCCCTTGGTTTAAGTTTTTGTTGCCACTTGCATTAAAGGACATTCAGAGCAATTCTCAAAATAAATGATGCATTGTGAGGTGGTGAAAGTACGTTTGACCCCAACAATCCTCCACCAGTCCCTCCCTGATAGGGATGGCCCGGTCACTTCGGGTCGGGTTAATACCTTGGCCCACTAACCGGCCCAGAAGATCCAGAAATACGCGTCGTCCCAGATAATGTGGCGCGGCCCAACTTATGGCTTGTTCCGCGATTCAAGGCCCACGATCCGTTCCCAACCACCACGCAGCGGAAAATAGGCGCAACAATAGGGAGTTAGTTAGGGTTTAGTAGGGGATAGTATAAATATGAGGAAAGAACTCTGAATGAGGGTT
Organism: Ajuga chamaepitys; assembly: GCA_958295605.1. Taxonomy (NCBI): domain Eukaryota; kingdom Viridiplantae; phylum Streptophyta; class Magnoliopsida; order Lamiales; family Lamiaceae; genus Ajuga; species Ajuga chamaepitys. The sequence goes on from OY282495.1 coordinate 73,520,620, forward strand.
CGCATTCTGTATTCTAAAATTACTGCGTGTAAACTCAAAGAGCTAGTGAAAGAAACACCTCGGCAGGTGCTATTTTGTGCCCGTGGACGTAGATCTCCGGATCGAACCACGTAAATCTTGTGTTTTTCCATATTTCTTACGTAAGTTTTCGTTAAGTTTCCTGGATATCAGATTGCGCATTATCAATTGGCGCCGTCTGTGGGAACCGCAAGTAGTTTTTGACATTAACAGTGCATTCAAATATCATGGTGATGACTCGTCTGAATCAATCTCGCCAGGGTGATCAAGCCAATCAAGATCCACCCGTGGATCAAGTTTTGCCGCCGAGGCAATCGCCGATACGAGGTACGTCTCATCATCAGGGCAACCAAGGCCCGATTATGAATCCAGACAACCAGTTCTTACCTCCGCCCCCACAAGACATGCAAAACCCTAATCTCGCTGCTGCCCGGCCACCGGTCAATATTCAAATAACTCCAGAATTACTCCAGGCTTTCCTACAAGAGCATGCTCATGTTCTTCAAGACTGGGCGGCCAATCGCCTAAATCCCGAGGGACCTGCCGGACATGATGCCAATCCCGCGGTGCATCCACATCGTCAGCACTCGCATGATCGACAAGACCCGGTGCACCGCGGACGTCAGGATCGGCGACGGGAACGACCTGGTTCTCGCGAGGACCATGGGAGTTCTAATGGGTCAAGACAGCGCAACGACGAACCTACAGATGTCGATCGCCGTCGTCCACTTAACGCGGCTAAAAAAGTTCGTTATGCCAATCCTCATGCTCTAGATCTTCAAGAGTATGAGCGAGTCCAACGCAATGTCGAGCTAGACAGAATCTTGGGCCTTGATGCCAATGGAGATATCATCACACCGTTCTCTCAAGAAATCATGGAACCTCCTTCCCGAAGGGTTCAAAAGGCCTGCCATACCACCTTACGACGGCACCGGAGATCCAGCCAATTTTCTTGGAGCTTTCAGGCACAACATGCTTAGCCGCGATCATACTACATCCCTTCATTACTGTAAGATTTTCCCTGAGTACCTTCAGGATGAAGCTCGGGTTTGGTTTGATTCTCTCCCTCGCAATAGTGTATCCTCTTTTAGAGAACTCGCCGAGCACTTTTGGGCGCGTTTTGAAGCACGTGCGAAGCCCATGGCCACCCTGGCCGACCTCATGAATATGGAACAGCGGGACGGCGAAACCGTTACCCAATTTCTTAACCGCTTTACAGCGGAGAGTCTCAAGGTAGGAAGTTGCTCAGATGATGTTATCATCAACGCATTCATGAATGGACTCCGTCCCGGACCACTCTACACCGAGTTGGTTCGTAATCCACCGATCACAACCCGAGCACTGTTTAATACGGTGAGCAGATATGCTAAGGCCGAGGAGCAAACTCGTCGGAAATGTGAGAAACATGCTAGCAAGCGGCAGTCCGACAGGGCACAAGTTGGGCCTAGCACACGACCTAGTGCCTTTTCTCGTCTAAACCCGGGGCGTTCAGAATCTCGAGGTGATATTCCACAATTCACTCCGTTGACAAAATCACGAGCTGAAATTCTTTCTGTTCACAAGAATGATTTACGGCCCTGTCCGCGGATGACTGCTCCGCCTGAAAAGAGGAACCGTGGAAAGTGGTGTGCGTACCACCGAGATCATGGGCACGAGACAGAGGAGTGCCGAGAGCTCAGTAAGGAAATTGAGGAGTGTTTAAGGAAAGGTCTCTTGCGACAATACATTGCGCGGACCGATGACAAACCTCGGACAAGTCAGAATGGGGGTTCGTCTCATAACCGCGGAGGTTATCATGACCGGGGTACACAACAAAATCGGCCGCCGTGGCAGAATAATCGGCCGGGGTCTAGCAATTATGCACGGCAAGACTCTGGCAATCACCAACAACCTCGTTTTCTGCCACCACCTCCTCCTCCGGGAGGACCCGGAGACAATGCACCCACTCACGTAATAAACGTGATATATGGGGCCCTCCCCACCGGGGCTTCGCGAAATGCCTTGAAGGCAGAGGCTCGCCGTCCTCCTCCCGAGGAGCCACGTCATAAGCGCCTCCATCAATCCGAAACTGTTAGTTTCACAGATAGAGACCCGGTTCCAGAGATAACACCTCATACTGATGCCATTGTCATCGACATGACTGTAGCCAATGTTACAATAAAGCGGGTCTTCGTGGACAATGGAGCCGCAGTGAGTGTTATATTCGCCGACTGTTTCCAAAAGATGGGGATTCCTCGGGAACAACTTCGGCCGGCCCCCGAGCCATTGCAGACTTTCACTCAGGGTGAAGTCCAGCCAGAAGGTGTCATCACTCTCCCGGCGTCTTTGGGGACCTATCCGGCGATAAAAACCATTTTCGTGGATTTTTACGTGGTTAACTCCCCGTCACCGTACAACATGATCCTGGGTCGGGATTGGCTTACTCCCGCCAAAGCCATATGCTCCACATACCACCTCGCGCTAAAATTCCCCACCTCACATGGCGAAGTGGCTATCCGCGGTAGTCAGCGGGTTTCTAAGGAGTGCATGTACGTGGCACTCAGAAAGACTGCCAAAGTTCCTCCCAAACAGCAGCTTCAGGTAGCATCATCGGCTCTTGAACCTCAGGTATGTACCTCATTGGGGGATACCACCGTCCAGGTGCCGCTTGATCCGTCCAAACCAGAACAAACTGTAACTGTCGGTGCCGTGGATGTGCCATGGTTACACCAGGCCATCATTTAGACCTTGCGAGAGTATTCCGATGTCTTTGCATGGTCCCCTTTGGATATGCCCGGGGTCTCTCCCGATGTAATAACCCACAAGCTGAACATCGATCCCAGCGTAAAGCCTATACAACAAAAGCAAAGGAAGTTCGCTCCGGAGCGAAATGCAGTAATTCGAATCGAGGTGCAACAGCTCTTGGATGCGGACATCTTGTTCGAAGTGTATTACTCTTCTTGGCTATCCAATCCAGTGATGGTGATAAAGTCCAGCGGGGCATGGCGAATGTGTGTCGATTTCTCCGATCTCAATAAACATTGTCCGAAGGACTGTTATCCTCTACCTTCCATCGACCAAAAGGCCGAAGCCATTACTGGGTACGTGGCACTTTGTTTCTTAGACCTGTATAAGGGATACGACCAGATCTTCATGGATCCTCAGGATGCCCTCAAGACGGCATTTATCACTGCTTTTGGGTGTTTTGCTTTTAAGAAAATGCCCTTCGGGCTCAAGAACGCTGGAGCCACATATCAACGTCTCATGGACCGCGTTTTTCGCGATCAAATTGGCCGCAACGTCGAGGTTTACGTCGATGGTCTGGTTATAAAAAGTACCTCCCATTCTTCATGCGTGCAAGACATTGCCGAAACGTTGCGTACTCTGCGGCGTTACAATTTGCGACTTAATCCGGCAAAATGCACTTTCGGCGTTGGCTCCGGCAAGTTTCTCGGTTATATGGTTTCACAACACGGTCTTCAGGCCAATCCAGCCAAACTTCGGGATGTTTTAGATCTGCAACCACCGAAGACGTTCAGAGACGTTCAACGCCTCACGGGTGGTTTGGCGGCCTTAAATCGCTTTTTATCTAAAGCGGCAGAGCGCCAACTCCCATTCTTCAAAATTTTGAGGCAGGCGAAGTCATTTGAGTGGACCCCGGAGTGTACTGAGGCTTTCGAGGCTTTGAAGCATCATATTCAGCAATTGCCCACTTTGTCAGTTCCTCTCTCCGGAGAGCCTCTCTATATGTATTTGGCTTCCGCCGAGGAAGCTATTAGCGCCGCACTCGTGCGAGAAGTCAATGGTGTTCAACATCCCATGTATTTCGCAAGCCGAGTACTTCACGGGGCGGAGACACGGTACTCCATGCTGGAAAAAACCGTGCTGGCCCTTGTCATGGCGGCTAGGCGTCTGCGGCCATACTTTCAAGGGCGCGAAATACGAGTTCTGACCAATCATCCTATCCGTCAGATTCTTGTCAAGCCCGAGGTGTCAGGGCGTCTCGCCAAGTGGGCTGTCGAATTAGACGAATATGATATTCAATTTCTTCCCCGCCGAGCTATCAAGGGTCAAGCACTTGCAGACTTTTTGGCTGAAACCCCGGGGGATAATCATGAATCTTCTGCAGACAATGGTACCCATCATCCTGCTACCCTCGTATCCCCACCTTGCAAGTGGCAATTATATGTGGATGGTGCATCCACGACTCGCGGAAGTGGTGCCGGGGTGCTTCTCATTGACCCCGAGGGAGTTGAAGTTAAGTACGTCATCCGATTCAAATTTAAGGTGACCAATAATGAAGCAGAATGCGAGGCAGTTCTCTCCGGGCTCCGGCTCGCTCAATCCTTAGCTATTCGCCATCTTGAGCTCTTCACGGACTCCGAGGTCGTGTCCAAGCAAATCCAGGGAACTTATGTCGCTAAGGATGAAACAATGATCAGGTACCGTGCTTTAACACTCAAACTTATGTCAACTCTTGATACGGTTGTTATCCAGAAAATACCACGTACTCAGAATGCAAGAGCAGATGCGCTCAGCAAATTAGCCTCTGCGGTCCGAACTAATATATCTCCGGATATTATTGTCGAAGATTTATTTCATTCGGCAAGTCATGAGGCAACGATTTCGGTATTGGCCGATAGTGATCCGAATTGGATGACTCCTATCGTTCAGTATCTCCGAGATGGAATTCTGCCTAATGATAAGCTGCGAGCTCGGCAAGTAGTCCTTAAAGCCCCCAAATACTCCTTTCATGATGGAGTCTTGTATCGACGGTCGTACCTACAACCGAGTCTCCGGTGCCTCGCTCCTGCCGAGGCTAATCAAGTTCTACGGGAGGTTCACGAAGGGGCCTGTGCCAGTCATATCGGCTCCCGGACATTGGCCAAGAAAGTTCTCCGCTGGGGATATTATTGGCCAACTTTGTTTAACGATGCCCACGACTTAGTGACCAAATGCAGCAAGTGTCAGCTACACTCTCGTGTGAAACACCTGCCACAAACCGAGCTCACTGGAATTCAAAGTGCGTGGCCATTTATCCAGTGGGGAATCGACATTGTCGGCCCGTTCCCAGTGGGGGGATTGAAATTTCTTGTGGTCGCCGTGGATTACTTTACTAAATGGGTAGAAGCAGAACCTCTTACTGCCATCACTGGTCAAAACATCTTGAAGTTCGTCTGGCGAAATATCATATGTCGTTTTGGCATACCGAGCACTATTATTTCAGATAACGGCAAACAATTTGCCAACGATCCCTTCCGGTCATGGTGCGAGGAGCTTCATATCAAACAAATTTTCACCTCGGTTGCTCACCCTCAAGCTAACGGTCAGGTTGAAGTCACCAATCGTACACTGCTCACGGGTATAAAGAAATGCCTGGATAATGCTAAAGGTCTTTGGGCCGAAAACCTTCCGCAAGTTCTATGGGCCTATCGCACGACGCCGCATACCTCTACCGGGGAGACCCCCTACAGCCTAACTTACGGCTCCGAAGCAGTTATTCCGGCGGAAATCAGCGTACCAAGCCCCCGCCTCATCACATTGATTCCCGAGGATAATGACGAAACTCTCCGTGCAAATTTGGATGAGCTTGAATATCGTCGTGATCAATCATTCATCCAGCAGGCCAGGTGTAAACAACGTGCAGCCCAGTATCATCACCTCCGGGTTCGAGGCACTCAATTCAATGTCGGGGACCTAGTACTTCGACTCAATTCAGCCAGCAAAACTGCCCCCGAGGGGAAATTACATGCTTCTTGGGAAGGTCCTTATCGCATCATTGCCACGCACGATTCCGGTTCCTACCAGTTAGAGCATCTCGATGGAACCTCAATTCCCCGAAGCTGGCATGTTACCAACTTGAGACGCTTCTATCTGTGAATGCCAAATGACAAGTATCATCTTATCTTTATGCTCATTGTACGCTTCTTTTATGTTGTTATCTCTCTTTGTATCCTTCAATTTGCTCCGGCACTCATCATTGAATAAATACTCTTTGTTTATGCATCTTGCTGTGTTCTCTTTTACGTTACGGGGACGCCCTAACGCAGTCGTATTATTATTATTCGTCTCCGGACAACTAAATTTCTCTCTCTCGGTCCGTCCGAGGAGATTCACATTTCGTCCCCGGACTCGTATCACTCTCTCGCCTGTTTAACCGGGGAGGTGTTTGCTCCCGCCCGATCCGTCCGGGGAGATTTTACTCCCGCCTGATCCGTCCGAGGAGATTTTACTCCCGCCCGATCCGTCCGGGGAGATTTAAATTGGAGTTATCCATATTATGTTCCCGAACACCCGTTAAAACAATTATTACTTTTGGTTAATAACTTGTTGTTTTCCTAAACACAACTATGCACACCAAAACGATTTCATTATCCTCCTTCGAGGTGATGCCAAAAAGTTTTTTTACATAAGACTTCAAAAAAAAAAAAAAAAAAAAAAAAACGAACAAACAATTATCTACGGCCCCCGAGCCAGTATTCAGCGCCCCGACGTTGAGGCCTACTCCTAGACCTTCGCTGTGTCCTCCGGGATCTTATCGTTCTTCGGCCTCGGGCTCCGGCTCTTTCCCCCTCGCGGGCTTCCCGACGCCGTAGACTTGTTCTTGGCGCTTGTCTGGGAACTTCGTCTCTTGTACGAGCACGGCTACTTGGCTGCGGAGCAGACCTCGGGGTTTGGGCCCATTGCATAGGGTCCCATTCCTCGGGGGCCATCACCTCAATTTCTTTGGCCAGTTCTTCGACTACCCCTTCGGCGACAACAACGGGTTCTTCTTCGATCGTAGTCACTGGAACTGGCTCTCGAATAACAATGCCTTTGCTCTTTCCCGCGGGCTTCTCTTTACCCTTCCGGGGGGCTTTTGAAGTACCCTGGCTCCGACTTGTACTCGCAATGAATTCCTCGGCAGAAGGCCGCCACCTACCACGGCCCTTCAGTCCTTCATACATGCTGAGGAGCAGCTCCAAAACCTCTCGCTTTCTTACAAGCTCTGAGGACTCGGCTGGGTCATTTGCCATAAGTGCTGAGATTTCGCCCTGAATCTCTACGACCCGCTCCTCCACTTCTTCAAAAGTCAGAAGGCCGAACTCAGACAGTATCCGGTCATACTCCCTTTGATGAACGAGGACACGGCTCATTTCAGCAGCTTTAGCCCGGTATTTCAGTTCGTGGTCCCTGGCTCGTTCCTCGGCCTCCTCCGCCCTCTTTTCCGCAACGGCCACCCGCTTTTCTAGCCTTGGCACTACGTGCATTTGCAGGTTATTCTTCTCTCCGCGGAACCACTCTAGTGATCGCATGAGTTTCTTTATCGTTTCGTGCAATTCCGCGGTATTCTAAACAGACAAAAGAATCAACGAGAACAATCAATCTCAAGCATATAATGGGTTGAAGTTCAGCTCAAAAGCAAGATTTATATTCAACCAAATCAAAGTACATTATCCATGATTCAGTACAAAGTTTACATCTACTCCTACTATATACTACATTAAATTTGAGGGGAACGACTGACCTCCCGCTCGATCCCCTCAGTATCCTCGGGCAACACCTCTCGCAGGCCCTCCGACGCTTCAGCTTCTTCCTCCTCATTAACTGCGGCAGCTTCATCCGCAGCCATGGCATCAACCTCCATCCGAGGGGGGGGGGGTTCTTTGTTTCGAGGCTTGGAGACAAGCTCACCCCGGCGGAATGCCAGGAACTCCTGGTCCTGGTCCACCTCACAGTTAGCAATCTCCTCGGCCTTCAAAATTTGTTTCTTCTCCGCTAGAGCCTTCAACAGAGGCCACTCCGGCAGATTTGCTAGTGCTGTGTAGTAGGCCTTCTCCACCCCGGCCACTGCATCAAAGTCGTACCCGAATTCTGGATGATATACATCCACATTCGGTTAGACTTCCTTGATTTGCTCTAGCAGCACAGATCGCGTGGCCTGGTCCCCTATTGCAACAAAATCGGTCTGAAAGTCCAGTAACGTGCTGGTTTGGAACAGTTTCTCGGCGAATGCTTTCAGCATCGCTTCTTGACCTTCGACTATGGCAGCCTCCCGAGCCTCCATCTCTGCCCGCAGCTGCAGTATTTCCCCTCGGAGAACACCGGCTTCTGCTTCCACTCCGCGCAGACGCGCAACCTCATTTTCAACCAAGGCTGCCCTCTTACGCGCCTCGGTCAGGTCTTGTGTTAACCTGTCGTTGCGCGCCCGAAGCTCTCTAGCCACTTCGGCTAGCTCCTCCTCGCCTTCCTTCTCGCTCTTACGACCGAGCTCCATGATTCCTCGCGCCAAGTGCAGAAGTTCTTCGGCATCGCCCCCTCCAACCCCAATAAACTTGAAGGCCCCTGCTCCTTCAACTGCCACCAATAACAGCACACAGAAATCAGCACAGATAAATATACACTGCATTTGCGTTAACGGTAGCTAACAGCACATCTTGAACTTACCTCCATACTCTCCCCCGTGCGGAGTCTTTTTGCTGTTGCTGGAGGTGTCCCAGATGGCTCCGGCCTCTTCTTAGATCCAGGGGTAGGCCTCGCCGCTCCTACCTGCTCCTCAGACCCAGTGCTGGGCCTCGCACTAGGTGACATCTTCCCCCGGGGAGACACCTCAGCAGTCTTTCCTTTCTTTTTGGCTGTCGCAGTCACCGCTGGGCTTCCGGCCGGCTCTTTTCCGAAGCGTCCCACTGCATGCAGAATTTGAAGTTAGTCCTGTACAAGGCAACAGTTGGTAAAAAGCAAGACATGAGAACTCCTACCCTCTTCGGCAACCGCATCGCCCGAATAATACGGGCTCAGTCCGGCCCCCTCCAGTTCCTCCTCAGTACAGAGGGTCTTGAAAGTCCCCACTGACCGGAATGTATGTACGACTTCGGCCTCCGGGTTCTCCACCGGGGCAGTATCAAGTACCTCATCCCTCCTCCACCTCGGGAGAGCTACTTCGTTTTTCACAAATATAAACCTCTCCTTCCATCCCTCCACCTTACTCGGGTTTTGAACCTTGAACCCATCTCGGGCTCGGGGACTGAAGGAGTACCACCCCTTGGATTTACCGAAGGCTTTTAGTTGGTAAAAAAACCTAAATAGCTCTACGGTTGGTTCTACCCCGGCATTCTTGCACACTACGGTGAATCCGACTACTTGTCTAACCGCATTTGGCGCTGGTTGGCTTAAGGCAATGTTGTAGTATCTCAGTAACCGGACCACAATGTCCCACAGGGGCAGTCTCAAACCTATTCTCAGGGGGTCTATATACACACTAATGAAACCCTGCGGCGGGCAACAGGCCCTATCACCGGGGTCCGGAACTATATATTCTAAGTTAAATGGAAGGTAAAATGAGGGGATTTCTCTCTCAATCTGCACTCGCGTCATACGTAACGCTACAGTGGACACTTCAAAATCCTCCTCTGCGCATTCATAGAAACCGACCATCCTAATGTTGGTTTCCATGCCGTCGGCCCTTTCTACCGTCCTAATCTCATTCCTCTCCGGAATAACATATCGAAGGGGTGGCACATCTAACGGAGCGCTCTGAGTCCCTACTTCTTGAACAGAAGAAGAAGATGAAGAAGAAGGCATACTTACTTGGTTAGAGTTTGGAAGGATTTTGATTTGAGACGAATCACAGGCGCACAGAATTCTCCTTTTTTCCCGCTTTCTAAAACTGGCTAATCGCAATGAGGAAGATGAAGTTACTGTGCCATTATTCCAAATATATACACAAATAACCAACGGCTCTGATACAGCCTATTCAAATTCAGCGATTGAGATTTGGACGTCATATTCACGCGCTTTACGGTTCCCAAGGCGCGTGGGGAACAGGTTCATTGGAAATCGCAGAGCGTGTCACTTCACATCTCTCTCTCTCATGATGGCTCCGCCAATCACATCAACCCCACTCTTGGCCAGGAAGATTTGGACTACACTCCGGTGCTCCCTTCACCTCGGCCAGACTACTACACTCCGGTGCTCCCTTCACCTCGGCCAGACTAATGTCTTCTTCCGCTGCAATTTCTTGCTTTTGGGGAACTTGGTATCCCGCTATCACCTCAGTGTAATTTGGCCTAGTTCGGTTCCGCTTCCACAGACTACGCCGCGGAGTACCTTAGACGCGGAACAGCCTTGGTCATCCACAAACACTTCGGCTCGCCCGCGACCACGGCTCATCTTGCTTATAGTTCCACCCTGGTTACAACCGAAGCTCCTTCCTCGCTCCGGCTGGGGGGGGGCATCTGATAGGGATGGCCCGGTCACTTCGGGTCGGGTTAATACCTTGGCCCACTAACCGGCCCAGAAGATCCAGAAATACGCGTCGTCCCAGATAATGTGGCGCGGCCCAACTTATGGCTTGTTCCGCGATTCAAGGCCCACGATCCGTTCCCAACCACCACGCAGCGGAAAATAGGCGCAACAATAGGGAGTTAGTTAGGGTTTAGTAGGGGATAGTATAAATATGAGGAAAGAACTCTGAATGAGGGTTCGCATTCTGTATTCTAAAATTACTGCGTGTAAACTCAAAGAGCTAGTGAAAGAAACACCTCGGCAGGTGCTATTTTGTGCCCGTGGACGTAGATCTCCGGATCGAACCACGTAAATCTTGTGTTTTTCCATATTTCTTACGTAAGTTTTCGTTAAGTTTCTTGGATATCAGATTGCGCATTATCACTCCCAATGGGGTTTTCAACTCGGTGCTGCGTACGGGTCGAGCAATGCCAAAGTTGGTTGAACTACGCACAAGGTATAGAAATGGAGATTTTAGAGCCAAGCCGCCTTGATATATGTGTTTCTTCAGCACTAGCAAGAAATGTTATTGCCTTGGATTCTCAAAATAAGTGTTGTAGCAGGGTGCCGAAACGTCAAAATCTAATAAGGTCGTGCTTGTGATGTTTACTCAAATTGTAAAAATCGATGCATAATACATTGTTCTACAAGTGGATGTCATAAACGTCCTCGGTATAAGGGAGGGTCACGTGTGTGAAATTTTCCATATTCCCTTCAAATACTATCAATGCTATAAACGTAATCAACGAAAGACTTTTCCTACAAAACTTCATAGCCAGACTAAACTAGCTTTAGATTGTCTCATGGCCCCTCCCAAATGACATCACTCCTTACCCTCTTACCATTCAAAATATTTATTTCTATGAGGGTATAGATTGGACTCCGAAAATGGATGATTGTCTTCTAAATTTCCTATGCTGAGAGAGAGTGCTCGGGTATTGGGCTGCAGAGCCCGCAACCCCAACCACATGAGCATTGTTGGAGCTGGCTGCATTCTACTAGAGCATTTTCTATCGATAAGAAACTTCATTTATGAAGATTTGAGGGTTCAAGGTCGAAGCCCTACGTGGAATGTATATGCTTTTTCGTAAAATGATCAACGCAGATGACATAACGTGGGATGAGTCATCAAACAAAGTAGTGGCCATGCCGCAGCAGTGAGAGACGTGGCTCACTGAGGATGGTGATATTGTATATGCTTACCAGGATGAAGGGGAATGCAGATGTCGAGTAATGGAGTTTTCGAGCACTGGGCCCATAGTTGAGGTGGAGGGTTTCTAGTCTAGGCTAAAATGTAACAATTTTCAGTTTAGGTGTTATCTTGTTTTTTTTTCATGTCGTGTCTAAGTAATTTCTTTCGTCGTTAGAAATGCAATATCGTCATTTGATCACTCTGAACTAGGCATTTATTTCTAAGTCATAAATCCCCACGTTATCTTTGGACTACTTATCACGGATTATTTGTATTCATTGGCATGCATAGTCACTATTTCATATTGACAAGTGCCTGCCACATATCCTACTGATAATCTCAAACAGTGTTTTTGTAATCATGAAACTTGCTCCGACTATAAAAAAATTGAAAACAATTAAATGACCTAGTTTTAACTTTTTATTTGAGGGGATGTCTTAATGTGTGATATGCATGTAGTAGGTCACTGCTGATTTGCCCAATTAAACTTTAATGGATTTGACCAGTCCATCTCAACAAGAATACTTACTTTGTGGATTCCGGTAGGGTCCCCCCTTGGTATAAGTGTTTCGTCCCCACTTGCTTTAAAGGTCATTCAGAGCGATTCTCAAAATAGATGTTGCACTAAGGTGGTGAAATGTCCAAATCAATTGAATCTTGTGCTTGTGATGTCTACTCAAATAGCAGTATAGTACGAATGGATGGTAACCATATCCTCGGTATACGTGATGGTCTAACCACAAACCATTAAAATGAAGGTCACGAGTTTGGAATTTCGCATAATCTCCAAAAGTTAATTTGACTAGTTAGTAACATTGTTCTGGGCCCTACAATTAATGAGTCCATGAACTGTTACGCATTGGAAGTATAGCATCTGCACTAGACGATGATGCTTAGTTAGTAAGACCTTTCTTATATTAGCTATATAACGAGAATCTCTTAAACCAGTTAATTACTTTTGTTGATTCATTTATAATGTCTAACGACGTGAGTAAGGATGATAGCCCTCCAGTGAAGCTGTTAAGCCTTTTTTTATAATATCGCTTGGACAAAAAGAGGTTGCGCTGGGACACCAAATGGCAAGGCAGTGACATGATAAATTAATAACATTTCAATAATGAAGATTCCTATAAAATTGCATCTTGTCATTTGAAAAAGTAATTTTTTTTCCTGGTAACAACTATGTTGGCAGGAAATTCCTTATTTCATTGTTCAACAACTTCCCAGGGCGACCATGGAGACTACCCTTAAGTTATGGGGTAAGACATGGCAAGTGCAGTACCACAGCGACCACATAAGCCCAAGGTTTGATGTTAGTGGTTGGAGGAAGTTTGTTCAAGACAACTACTTAAATATAGGTTCCACGCTAGTCTTCTCAGCCGAATATTACGATATTGATACAATTATCTTTCAAGTTACTAAACTGAAGCCTCACGACCCCGAATTTTTATTTTATGTTGCAACTACTTAAAAATAACAACGGGGCACTGAGTAATGTTTAAACGCGTGATCTATATTAAATTAAGATATTCTAGTGGGGAATAGATAATTTTTTTTTTGCCGCAGTGATGTACTTTAAAAATCTTTCTTTAATTTATGTTTATGTTTTGGTCTCCGGTTGCTTTTTCGATATTATGTGTTGTTGTTAGCTTGTTTCATCGTTAAACGAATACAAAACATTGGTTCACCAATTCACATTATTACAAAACAAATTAAAGCACTAGTTTGCAAACGAAACATATTGTGACAAAACAAACAACATCTTTGGTAGAATTGATGCTTAACCAATACACATTATCAAGATGACGTGCCACTACTATCCCCAATAGTATCCCAAACCGATAAGAATCTCAAGGTATTCTGGATCGCAATCGTTCAAATCATCCACCTGGAAGACGATAGATCGGTCGTCCGTATGTTCAACGGAGAATGGGTGTTAGCGGCATACCATGATGTACTGGGGGACACTTATGCCTCACGCAACGAGATTACAAAATATGACAAGGGGCTGTACCAGTAAGAGCTTGCATCTTCACTCATATTTCTTGCAAAAGTGTTAACAAAAACATTGGTTTAGGCCATTTAACGCGTGCCAACCCAACTTTTTATGAAGAGTTGAATTATGAAATCCTATAGTGTATAACATACAATGCGATATTCTAAAATTTAGATCAACAATACAAAAACAAAAGTCGAAAATTAAGTCTCAACAAAAACGAAAACTAACCAGGAGATAGGTATGTAGAATGGGGCCTACATAAGTCATCCTTCCATGTTACGTCCCCTTCTTATTTACTATTTGATTTTACAGGAGAGCACACCAACCAATGCAAATTTATTACACTTACACCCACTCCCTCAACCCTTTCTCGCCTATAAATGTACACAACTTCTACATATACGTCTACAAAGTTTAGTTCCTTACTCTTTATTAAAATAAACACCATATTTTAGCCACCATAGTGGAGTCAACAACCCAAAAGATAAAATATGTCTTCCTCAAACAGGACCCTGCTATAGAACGTATAGTCTGCAGGAACAAATATTCTACAATGACGAGTGGACTAAAGAAGTTGATCGAACATTCATCGCTTACTTGGCTGCCAAAACTAGGCTTGGAACTTTCATTCTTTGTGGCGATCATACATCGGTCTTCATAGACGCAAGGTCATATTTCTATGATATGCATAATAGATTGATTTCAATGGACTACTTCAGGAGCCGACTTCAGAAATCATAAAACCAATATACATTATTCAAAGCTTTAACTTCTCTAGAGGGTGTTGTCCACAACAAAAAAAACAAACAGAATACGCATCTTGCCCGAAGCGTGGCAACAACATTTCCAAGTCATATAAGTGTAGCTAGTCAACATATTTTTAATATTTACTACCACGACCCATTTATTTGTACATACGCTTACTAAAACTGATTCTCTTTTGGATAGCATGATTATGGTGCATGAGCTTATCGTGAAGAAGGAGAGAATATGTGGGAGTCAATGGAGGGAATATTTAGAGTCCCCCCCCGATGAAGTGGTGTAGAAAAAGTTACGAACGAAAGCCAAGCTAGTCTAACTCACAACTATAACTCGTTTGCATGGCAGAGGTTGAGTTGTGGTTATTGTATAGTATGCATCAGTTTAGCGATAACTATGTGTTCTATGAGAGTTGTTTCGCTATTCATGTTTTAATTTTCTGTGTATTATGTTTGTGTTGCAGTTCTAATTTGATGCACATTTTTAGGCAAGCTTGTTATTGAATTACTAATTCTATTTTCATGCTTAATTTTGTGATTTTTACTCTTACAACTTCACAACGAAAATCTCTTGCCAAGCTAAAAGAAAGAAGCGAACCGCGATTAAAGTCGAAATTTGCAAAGAAACAAATACTAAGTCTTAAATGTCGGCACATAAATTATATAGTTGATAATAAGAAAGTTCGAATATGGAAAACAACAATTGTTGTAGACACTTTTGGTATGTCACTTCATAGAGATTTTACTGCATCACCTAATAAATTAAGTTAGTTCAAATAATGGAAGGATAAAACGTGCTATATCAATTCAATCAATTACAGGTTATAAACCTGAATTAATCATTCTTGCACCGTAGGAATATGCTCCGTTTTGGGCTGCTGGGTGGTGCGAACATTTTTGCTTAGTAAGATCCTTCGATTTGCACACATTGCACCTTCTCTGTTCGTGTCCCAGGTGCAGGCACCTCATCGACATCGCTCGTGGAACAGGGCGGGAAGGGACACATACACCTAGAAATATTATAACCTTTGCCTTTGCATCAACCGCACACCTGGGGCTTACACCGAGTAGAAGATTCGGCCCCTGAAGGATATTTATTTTCTTTAGGGCGACCCGCTTGTCGAGGGTTCTCGGAGGGCTCACATGGCTTATCTTTAACAGTTTGAGGCACATTCCACTGACTTGGCTCTGGCACTAGGTAAACCAAGCCACCTCACATATTATGCAGGTTTTGTAGCTTGTAACAGTCTGCTACATAGGCATTTTGGTCGTGCTCACCTTCCTGTATCAATATTCATGAGAAATACAACCATGTGCAATGCAAAAAATAATACAGGGGAAATATTTAAGAACAACTTGCAAACCTGATTGTAGCCGTAGCGTGTGTACAAGGGAACAAATCGTGGTCAAACATCTTGCACGAACATGATTTTTTGGTCAAATACAACAAATACCCTTCTAGCGTCCACTACCTTGAAGACCCATGTATCAAGGTTGGTAACCGTAAACTTAGAACTTGCTTGAACATTCTTCAAGAGTTTGGCAGCAGCGTCTCTAGTAAGTGGCCTGGTCATGGCATGTGCGGCGGCTCGTCTCCCAATAAATCACTTCTCGATGATGCTCCTAATAAACTCATGGACTATGCAAACAGGTAATTATCTGGTCCACAGGATCCGGCTATTGAAACTCTCGACAATATTAGAATTCATAACATCAAACCTTTGAACATGATACATCAAGCGAGCCCACCGTGTAAAACCTTTAACATAGAGATTTTGGAATGCCTCTGGAGGTGCGGATTGTATTGCAGCCATGTACTTAGTAAATTCATCCACCCTATATGCATATTCTGCTCTTTCGAAGGACACAACCTGTTGTCCATACATGGCAAGATTTTGCTTCAAATGATAACAACATAAGTCGTGGACGACTCCGAGAAAGTTGTTCTCCACAGAAGGTGCTATGCCAGCATGACCATCACTAAGATGATAAGGTTTGGGGGACAACCATACGCCTTTTTTAACTGAAGCAAGATGAACTCCAAGGGTCCTCAGATTCGACATGGCCTATACCGATGGCCAGTGGAAATATCTGGTTGTTGCCATCTTTGGTTACCGCCACAAAATTTATGCCTAACTACCCTTCAAGTGAGTGCCGTCAACCACAATGACCGGTCGGCCGTAACCAAAGCCAACCCTACAAGCTCCAAGGGTGTAGAAGACAGAACGAAACCTCCATTGATTGTCTACCTCGTGCTCGGTAATTGTTCTCGGATTGTTTTCCTTTAGTACATGAACATAGGAAGGGATATGACGAAAAAAGTCTTTAACATCCCCATAGATTGAAGCAAAAACATGGTGCTTGGTCTTAAGTGCCAGGTAGTACTTAATTTCGAACGAGTGCTCAGTTTACAGTTCAGACATCATTTGCCTTGGGGTCAAACTTGCCCCCTCGCATCTTAAATTCTTTCCAAAGTATCCACCAAGTACCTTAAAGGATATTGTCCTTGGTACACTGTAATTAGGAGCCAACTGAAAGTTGTGCTCAACTAGTGTACACACTCTCAATATTCCGCCAAAACCATTTGCTTGGAAACTAAATGAGCAATTCCCAAATTTGCATGATATGCGATAACGAGTTGTACTTCAACGACTAACCTTGTACTCAGCCTGATTGTGCAAATGGTAAATACCTATGACTGTAATCGAATCCTTCTTGCTTTTGAAATGGCCCCCCAAGAAGAATCAACTGACGCAGATTCATCACAGCTTGGAGAGGTTTGCTCTGGTATGGCAGGTATTACCCATCTCCTTACGGAAAGGTCATCTGTTGGGAGATTGTTAAAATTACCACAAAAGTCGTTGTTTTGTTCACTTGTATATTGTGTTGGCAACTCATGGAAAGCATCTCCAAATGATGAACTTCCAAAACCACAGTAGTCCATAAAAGTCTGTGTAGGATTCCTAATCCCTACAACATAGAAATTTTTTAATTGCTCCTGCATTGACTCACCACCGACTAGGTCATCAAAAGAAACTGCCCCACTAACACGATGCCCATTATTGCCACAATCGAGATTGCATAAGGGGTCAGGATCTCCTAAATTAACTACTAATTCATTAGGTGTGCATCCTTCAACCAGGTTGGTGTCCATGTTGAATAATGGAACCGATTTAGGACCTGCAATATCCCTCGATGAACTATCTAGGTTCTGTACATAGAACAGGTGTCCACCCTTGTATCTAGAATTGCCAAGAGATTCATCATAATTAAAGTTAGACTCATTATATCCAAAAACATCCCTCCCGATCCGAATTGGCTTTAAGGTCATAAATATAACAAGGTCATCGTTCGACACCAACATATATTGCACGTCAGTGTCATTCTTTATCTTTAGATTTATTGTTCTACTACCGTAGACATCAAGGGAATATATAACATACCATACTTCATTCGTATCCGCTAGCACGATAGACTGGATGTTTTCAAGTAAAGTGATAAAGCTTATACCATTTGACGTCACTGGGATTATTTCCTCTTCGCCGTCCACATATTCCAGATTTTTTCATTGTCCACCGAACCAAATGACAATCCTTTTCCAACTCATCTACATTAAGAAAGATTTTTTCATAAGAGTTCGTTAAACTAAAACATAACAATGAGTCATGTCTAATTTATAAATTTATTTTAAAAGAATCTTACAGGGGTGTAATGTTTCTTTAGGCCGATGTTAATAATTTTATATTTTTCATTATTATTAATACTCCAATAATAGTTACTTTTCATAATGATTACTAATGATCATTATTAAAATTTATTATAAAGATAAAAAAAAATATTTATTATTATTAGGGTTAATTTCCAAAAGTAACCTGAACTTTGTGGGTTTTTACGCTTTGCAACCTAAAGATTTTTTTTTTTCCGACTGGAACCTGTATTTTGCGATTTGACTCAAAACGCAATTCCGGCAATATTTTCAGGCTATATAGGCCATGTGACTGGCACATGACCCATTTTTTTGTATTTCTGTTTTTTTTAAAGCCTAAATACATGTATTTCTAATTTTATTTTCTTTTTTCTTTTCTATCCTTAGTAAAATCAGATTTAAATAGCCTAGGGTTAATTCACTCCATCTAACAAGCTAAAAACCAGAAGTGACTCACAATCCCTGTAAAAAATTGCACACCCGCATCCTCAACCAGTCACCCCCGCTAGGCTCCAAGATGGAATGGCAATGCAGATGTGGTGACGCTACTGTGCTTCGTACATCGTGGACAGAACGAAATCCAGGCAGGCGCTACGCTGTATGTGAACGATACCGGGTAAGAATCGAAACGCCCAAACACTCTCTTCTCCGTTCTTTATCACTCTCGCATTCTTAAACGATTAGTAGATTGCTTGAGCAGACTTTGTTTGAAGAACTAGTCGAGTTCATTTTCGCCCAAACACGCTGCGATTTTTTTCGTTGGATTGACCCACCAGCTGGCGAAAGGGCTCGCTAGATAATTCCCGGACTGTTGAGACGGGTTAACAACCTTCGAGATGATTTGCAGCGTGCCAACAATAATGAAGACGGTGACAGAATTGTGCTCCTTGAAGATGAAATTGTTCGGGTCAAAAAGAGGGAGAAGTGGATCTGTGTTGTCTTAGCAATTTGCATTTTGTTGTATTTCTTTAAAGGTTAGGTTAGTGTTGTGATAAGAAGTGTGTGTATGGTTGTTAACCCGTCTAGACTATTTGTTTTGTGGATTTCGGCTGAATGATCAAGCGGTTGTTTTTGCTGTAAAGAATCAATCATGACATTAATGGAAGCTTGTTTTCAATGACTATAAAGTTTTGTTGCTTCAGTCGAATTGTGATTGTGTTGTGGAAGGTTTTTAGGTATTGGAATTTTTGGTTCGTTTATTCGAATTGTATTTGTTTTGGTGAAGCTTGTTTTTGGTAACTGGTTTTTTTTGTTAGAATTATGTTTGTTTTGTGGATATTTGAATCACCAAGTTGATGTAGTATTGGATAAACCATGCCAATTTTTGGGCCGTTTAGTCGAATGGTGTTTGTTTTGCTAGTTGAGTCAATTTTGATATCATCCTGCAATGTGGAAGAAATTGACTAAACGTGAGTTACTCATGTTGTCTTGCCAATTTACATTCTAATGTGCTTGGTCCATGTGGAATGCACATAATCCCCCAAGTTTGCAAATGAAACAATCCCTGAATTTTTTGGAGTAATCTCATACAACTTATACAAATCATGCTACCAAGACATTAAGAATTAGGAAACCTTTTACTTGAATTACAATTCACCATACATTCAACTCTTGAATGAAGTTTTGGACATGTTTATACATGATAAAAAAGAACCAGTTTGGTGCTTGACTGTCCTGAAGGATTTTCCAAAAAAAGAGGCATACTATACCTCAGTTCTAGTACCAAAAAGTGACTACACGACTAGTCACTCAAAAAGTTAGCTAGTATCCAAGTCGGTTACATTCAACTTGGACATACAAAAGAAATCTTACTACATAAACAATCAATAGACCAAACTGTCAAAAAAGGTCACACAACCCATTTTTACATTTGATTACACTTAGGTGTGCCTTCTGATGGGACGAACAAACCAGATGATGCAGCCTCACGAATCATGGCGGAGAATCTGACGCTATCAGTAAGGCTATTGGGCCCAAGTGGAACATCCGGCTTGATGAAATCCCGTGGATTTGGCTTATCAATCAGAACGGACGGGCCAGCTTGTGGATCTCTTGCCACTGATTTTTTCCCCACCTACGACAATTAAAAGCAAATTGTGTAATGTAGAACATACACGAATCATATCTAAGACGTGCGACAGATACCAGTTTCAACAAAATTAAGTCATAATACCTCAAGTTTTCTTCTCGCACTTGGGGTGTTTGTGGCAGCAGCAACCGTTGTTGACTCTTGTGTGCACTTCTGCATATTGTCATCAACAGATTTTGTCTTACCGTAACGCTTGGGAGTGATTTTCCTGAGCCCTCATTTTTTGGGTGTCTCCTTTTGCGTTACAAAACTGTCGGGGTTTGCTTCAATAGTTTTTGATGCAGTCTGTGGATGGGTTGAAGTTGTCTTCCTTTTGTGCCCTTCGTCTCTAGTCACCTTCTTCAAAGATTGCTCAAGCATCTGACTTGCTCGGCTCCTTGTCATTCTACCAGGGGTGCACTGAGCTTCCTCTTGCTCCTGCATATGAATAAATCAAGGTGGCACTACACATTAGAATGTCCGTTTAGCAGCAATTTTTAATCTTGTAGCACAAAGTTTTGGATGTGAATTACCCGAGTAACCTGTGAGGCCCCTTGGGTGGATGAGAGATTCCACCAATGATCTGGGACAGATTCAATAGGATCGAATCCACTATTATCCCTCAAATCATTGCAATTCTCCTTCGAGTCACCCTTGTAGAATGTAGAATTTGTTTAATACAAAACCAACAGAATGTATTCTTCTTAAAACAAACATATTCTAGCTAAGTTCAAGTCACAAAATAACCCTCTAAATCCTGAAACCATACCTTGCCTAGTGTTTTTATCTGTCGGGCAGTTTTCTTTTGGACTGTCTCCTTCTGTTTTTTGCTCACCGGAGGTTTCCTCGAGGTAGTTGCACCCTTGTTAGTGCCTTCGCCAACTTTCAGACTACCCTTCTTGTGTACCTAGACAACGAATTGACAAAAAGCTGATAATTATACATCTATTTAAGAGATATAACAAAAGAAACAGAATGCAAATTTTAATCACAAAAATCTTATAACTTACATTTTTTGCAGCAGGGATATCTCTGCCCTTGCCTGTTCCCTTCGCTACTTCCTCGGGTGCAGCTGGTTTAGTCGGGCAGCCTCGTACGTTGTGGTTCTGCCCATTGCAAATGGAGCATGTCATCACACTCCCCTTCCTTGACAGTTTAAGGGGTTTGTCTGCTTGCTTTTTCAATTTTCTCTTGGTCTTGATTTGAGTCGCGACAGGTGGTGCTTTTCCCTCGTCAGCTCTTGGCCTTCTTTTGAAAAGCCTAGGTCTTCCAGACATTTTCTGCGCCACCGGGGGCAAGAGTGATGGCCACTCGGTCTTGGGCCAATTGTCGGGATTATCTAAAGCACCAAGAAAATGAGAATACGCCTTCAAGAAGGTCTCTTTTCTGTAGTAATTGCTGACATACTGTTTCGGAATCTGATCCAAGTAATATATCGATGCAATGGCATGGCAGCATGGCAAACCGGTTAACTCCCATTTACGGCAGCTACATGTCCCTTCCCCTAAGTGTACCTTACATCGACTACCCCACGGGCTTTCCACCTCAAATTGATTTCTCCCTATTCCACACAGCACGATACTCCATAGCTTTCTTTTTCAACTAGTCCTTTAGCATTTGCTCAACAATTGGACATAATTCACCGTGGTAAGACCTAATTTTGTCTCTACGAATGTGCAACCTCTTCATAATAGACACTCGAATTGTTTCAAGCATCGAAACAATAGGCTTTGATCGTGCCTTTAAGATCATGTTATTAAAACTCTCACTCATGTTATTCTCCAGCTTATCGCAGCAAGAAAATGTCCTAAAATGCGATCTACTCCAATGCTGGGGTGGCTTGCCAACTAACCAATTGAATGCCTCACTGTCAAGCCTCCTAATGTCGCCCATCACATTCTAAAAATCGACCACTCGAGTGGCCCTAGCAGCCTTCCACAATAAATTTTTCAGTTGCAACCCCTTATGCTTTAATTTGAAATTTTGGTATAGATGTGTAACACAAAATCTGTGTTCACACCTACCCATAAGCTCTTCAACAGCCTCAATTAAACCCTTTTGTTTATCAGTCATCATAGTCCACTTAGCATGGTTTTCCCCTCCTAAATCATCTAACATAAGCTTCAGAAACCAAATCCAAGTTTTGTATTTTTCCTTCTCAACCACAGCATATGCGAATGGAAACACTCCGTTGTTCCCATCTATTCCTACGATAGATAACAAGATACCCCCGGCTGCAGTTTTTAGGTGACACCCATCAAGGAAAATTACAGGTCGGCATCCCTCTACAAACCCTCGCTTTAGAGCCCCCCAACAAATATACATTCGCTGAAACCTAGTCCCTTCTACTCTTTTTTTTACATTTAATTTTCACAGTTGTACTGGGATTGGTTTCTACAATTTCAGCAGCATACGACCAGACCCTAGCATACTCCTCACTCTCACACATGGTACCATGCCTCAAAACAATGTACTTTGCTCTATAACAGGCTTGTTTGGTCACGGTTACTTTTAAATCATTATTGATCCACGCAACCATGGAATCAATGGGCCAGCTCAGGTCAGTGTATATTTTGGACCTATAGACATCAGCTATGAGTTTGGCATTGGCATGTTTGACCTTTTGTATCCTAGGGCATTTATGTGTCTCATAGAAAGTTTTCACTTGAATGGTGTTCTCCCCCCTCATTCTAGAAGCAAATATCTGCCAAGTGCAAGTACGGTGTTTGCACTTGGCTTGAACTTTGTCTACATTATTGATTGTGAACAAAACCTCTCTTCCATTCACAATCAAGTGCACCCTAACAGCTCTTCTAAAGGAGGCAAGTGTTTCAAAACATTGGCCAATAAAAAATTGGGGAGGTGAAATTCCGTCCCGAGACTCTTTGAAAACAGGGTGGCCCTTATGTTTCAGTTTTGATTTAGGAGATTTGCTAGAGCTGGCGGTGTTTGTGTCAGATGCATTTTTGGTAGGATTCCCACTCCCAAGACCCCCCCTCCCCCCACTCATCACTATCATCTACATGTTCCTCAAAGTCCAAGTCATCTTTATCAGATAACTCGGATTCAGAATCTGCAAATTTTAGAGACTTGTCAGAATCATCTCCAACAGAATTCAGATCCTCGCTCTCATCAGATTGGCCAAGGTCAGCAAACTCATTCCGAGTGAAATCTGTGGGGGGTGTTTGAGGTAGAGGTTTTTCATCTTTTTCTACAAATATCACAAGCTGATTGTGATTATCAGCTTGAGACTGTGATGTGTTACTCGTCCCTTCAAATGAAGTACTATCCTGAGTCACATTCGCCCCTTTGTGACTGACGTAAACTGCAACCATTCTATCGCTATCCTTAAACCCACCCAAGTTAACTGCATCGATGTCAATCTCTAATGGCCAAAGGTCATTGCAGTTATAGACCCCACTCCTATTATAATACAACTTATCCACATCGACTAACCCTAATTCTTCAACCATAGCAAACAACTCAAGCATCGACATCTCGTCTGGATCACAGTAATCTATGTGGGCTACTTCTCCACCCACGTAACACATTACACCAAGGGCACGAAATGTACCAGAATGGTACATTTTGATAGTAAAATATTCATCATATGGACCTGTACAAACAATAAACACTTGAAACCAAAAAAAAAAAAAAAAACATGAATCAAAATCATATTATAGAATTATTCAAATATCAACGTCTGAAATCCCAAGTTGACAGAGCACACACAAAATTGCCCCAAATGGGTCTATTAAGGAGCTCAATGTCAAATTAGGTCTAAAAAATGGAATTAAGTCGGATAAGACAAAAGTCAACCCTACATAACTAAACAATAGACAATATATTCGAAAGCTTAAATGCACACTGACCCACCACCGACAATGAAAAACTGAAATACACTATGACCCACCATCGACTAAGCTAAACATTCGAAACCATAAATGCACCAACCATCGACTAACCTAAATATTCGAAATCATAAATGAATAAAAACTGACCCACCATCAACAATACTATTTTAAACAACTTGAAATCGGGGACCACAGCCCCAAAATTACTTGAACAAACAACCCCAAAATTACAAAATAACATCGCGAAATCAGCAGAATCACCCATAAACAACTCAAGGTACATTTTAGAACCAAAATAATAACAGGCGTTAGTCTAGGTTTCGAGCTTACCATAATCGAGACCAACTGCACCATCTCGAAGCTTGCGGCGACTTTCATCGCGGATCGTCCACGGCATTACTGGTTAGCGCCAACGGATGAGCCTCCGTTTTTGTTGGGTAGAAAATTTTTGGGGAAGAAGGAGCAGAACAACAATTAGGGTTAGAGGAGAAAGAAGAGTGACCTTTGGAATTACCTATTGGGTAAATGAGAGTAGTAAAAAATTAGAGGGTTAGTGTGAAATCTAATTTTACTAAGGATAGAAAAGAAAAAAGAAAATAAAATGAGAAATACATGTATTTAGGCTTTAAAAAAAACGAAAATACAGAAAAATGGGTCATGTGCCAGTCACATGACCTATATAACCTGAAAATATTGCCGGAATTTCAATATGAGTCAAATCGCAAAATACAGGTTCCAGTCGGAAAAAAAAAATCTTTAGGTTGCAAAGCGTAAAACCCGCAAAGTTCAGGTTGCTTTTGGAAATTAACCCTTATTATTATTATTATTATTATTATTATTATTATTATTATTATTATTATTATTATTATTATTATTATTATTATTATTATTATTATTATTATTATTATTATTATTATTATTATTATTATTATTATTATTAGTACTACGACATCATATAAAAATCTAAACAATGTAAACGATATAACCACACAAATAATTAAAATCTGATCACGATATTGTGCATGATTGTTTGGCGTACACAAGGTTTTTACTCGTGTACAGGATAGTTTTGTTTAATCGTGTACATGTGTACACGAGTTCCTTTTAGCATTGTATCCTGTAGATATTTGTAACGTGCATAGAAGTCTCCACCATATAGTTTATTAGGATATAAATAATCATGTACACGATAATTTTAACATACATAATCGTGCACATGACATCGTTTGCACGCGATATCATAACATTCATGATCGTCATCGTGTAATAAATGCGTAGTCATCGTGTAAGTTTCGTGTAATCATCGTGTAACAATCGTTTAAGTATCGTGTAACATATAACAGTTATCGTGCACTAATCTTGTACAATTAATAAAATGACCAATTTTTTCTTTGTTCTTTACGCCAGCATAAACCAATACAGTGATTTAAGAAGTACACGATAATAAACGAGAAGGGAAATAGCATACTGTACGGTGTTTGAGCTTACTTCTAAATCACTTTTTCGTGACGAGCTGCGGATAATTTGTGCAGATGCCAAAGAGGAAGACTCATTCGAGGTAATTTGATGGAGGCCAGGGTGACAAATAAAAGGAGTGGGTGGTGTTAAAATTAAAGACGGACATAATAGAGATCTTGCAAAAATATAACTAGTTTATCATGTAAAAAGTTAAAAAGACAAGAACTGGGTGAGGAGGCCGGTCTGACGGCGCTACAGTGTCAAGCCCCCCTTTTAAGAAGTCGTATGTCAACTTTGATCTCCTCAAAAGGATCTTTTGCATCCATCAAAAAAATAAGTATCGCAACACAATTTGATCATCGATATCAATTCATGAAACAAAAAGCAATGATATTTGACGAAATTAATCGAATGAGAAAAAACAGAATTGATGATAAACTGAAGTTAAAAATTTTTCCGTAATGCCTTTAGAAAATAAAATAACATATTAATGCTAAACATAATAATTAATTAACAAAAAACAAAATGATATGTTTTAAAACCAGATTTTTAGAGAAAAAATAAACAAAAAGATAAAATGACAAGCAATAAAACTTGTGTCGTGAATGCTTTAGTACAGAATTTTATAGTCCATTTTGTTTCAGTTGAATATGATATTTTATAACCCAGCATCCTAATTTTCGAAATATTTTATTTTATCTTTTTAAAAAATGGCCCTTTTATTTTTGTTTTCTGAAGATTGTAGAGGAGCTGAATTTCTGAAACAGAATTTTGGGGCTCGTCTCCTTAAAAAATTCCTAGTACACTTCAAAAAATTGTTCGAAACTTTTTTTGGGGTTAATTGGTTTGCTGCTCTAATTCCTTATTAAAATTGTGTTTGGATAGAGAATTTTAAAAAAATAAGAGTGTTGCATTAGACAACTGCTAATGGATTTATTATTATGAATAGATAAAAGATAACATTTTTTCAAATTTATGAAATATTTAGCGGTCATTGCTATGTTGTTGGAAATCACAATTCATCACCTTTCCAAATTGGCGATCGAGATTTTTTATAAAATAAAGAAACAAAAGTGGTATCTAATTTAAAAAAACTACCAAAAGAAACATTTCATTTACATAAAATTCAATGGATAAGAGAACATTTGAACTAAATTCACAAACCGCGTCGATTCCTTCTTCCAATAATTTTTACTTCTATTTCCCAAATATTAGTGTAAATGGTAAATTATAATTTAAAAAATTTCAGCTCGAAACCTAAAGTTCTATATATGATCCAACAACCCACGCCACCAAGAAAAATAAAGAAAAGAAAGTAAGAGTGGTGATGTTGATTTTTTTTTTCTTTTTTTTTTTTTTTTAAACTAAAAAATATTCTATTTGGCCTTTTTTTGGACATTAGATGTGAGATAGGCTTGAGCTAGCATGATATTTAAAATTTCTGGTTGAGTGTGTCCTTAGTGGGTGGAATTCAAAAGTTAATCTCTTAAGTTATCAACCGAATACTTATTAGTAACTTGTTTTGCTATACCTTAAGACTTAGCGTTCTATTTTTGCAATTTTTCCGACTACAAACTTGCCCAGTTTGCTAAGTCTAATTTTTCCAACTACACCATCCTTTTTGTCAATCAATATTGATGTATTCCAACAATCATTAATGAAGTTCCTTTCCTTAAAAAAATATGTAATATAGTATTAGATTATTCCTAGAATATATTTTTTACAATTTTTTACAATTCTTTATGATCTGTCGGAAGTTGCACATTCAAATATTATTTTCAAGTAGAAGGCTACATAGACAAGTTTCCACATAACCCAGTCTCTATAATGAGGTACTTTACAAAACCCACCTCAATTGTGGAAATTAAAAGGTTCTTAGAAGTTACAACTTTTTGTTGCTGGTCGTAGTAATTAGCTACCCACTTTTATAGTATTTTAATGGGATCTTCAACATACATTTAATATAAAGTTAAGATTCAAAATTAATATTTTCTTATATAAATGGGTAGTATATATAAATAAAAATTGTATTCAAGGCTGTG
The DNA here is from genome assembly GCA_958295605.1 of Ajuga chamaepitys. Lineage (NCBI taxonomy): Eukaryota > Viridiplantae > Streptophyta > Magnoliopsida > Lamiales > Lamiaceae > Ajuga > Ajuga chamaepitys. The sequence goes on from OY282495.1 coordinate 73,547,957, forward strand.
AATTTCAAGGTAGCAGTTCAACTCACATTAGCATTTCACAATGTATTTCGCTCGTGTGGGATCGATACAAATTCCATAAGTTTTATAATTAAAAATCATGGAACATGGGTAACTTTCATAGTCCGTAACATGATTTCTTGAAATGACTCTACAATGTGCTCCAGATTAAAATGAAATTCTTATTGGATCGTAATATTCACATGCGTCGCACCTGTAGTTTTATTTATACACACAGCTGCATACTGATACAAAATGCTACTAAAAGTATGACTCTTTACATCTGGTCTTTTCTTCTCCTTTTCCGGCAGGAGGCAGCCGGCGGGCCTGATTTTCCGGCGTCCATGGGAAAGTTAAGTATGGCTTTGCCTCCCCTCATCCTGAAGGCGGCGCAGTCATAAGCCCTGGCTGCATCTACATCGGTGTCGTAAGTCCCTAGCCAGGCCCGACCTCCCTTCTGGTTCGGGTCTCGGATCTCCGCCGCATATTTCCCCCACGGTCTCGTCCTCACCCCTCTGTAACGCCTCCCCACGGGAGGGTACTCATCGTCCGGGGCCTTTGGGCCCGGCCCGAATGTAGGGGAATCGAATTCATCGGAGCTCCAGATGAGGTCGTCAAGGTTGAGGGAGTCTGCACCACAATTGAAGTCATCCATGAGATGTTTGCGTATCACCTCCAAACTCAAATACTCATTAGGGTTTTCCATCATACCTGTACATATATATACGTCAGTAACAGAAGTGCAAACAAATATAATGATAGTATGTTATAACAGCATACCATATAATAGCCGGTTTGAGGGTGAAGTTGGCATTTAGAGATATTAATACACCTGTAATGCTGTGAGGCTGACAAGGATCTCAAATAGTATAGTATAGTATAGGATCTCAAACATCACAATTCTGTTTTTAATGGGTGTTGGGCCCACTACCACTGTAAACATATGAGTCACAATGCCAGTGCGGGCCCTAGTTTGATATTTCTTTACTCGTGGACCGTGGTTGTGGTGCGACGAATTCAGGCAAGGTGGGGTCTGTTAGATAATACCCTTGGTCTTGTTTGATTTTGGAATTGTTAAAATTGGATGAGATTGCGTTGCATCACTGTTTGTGGGATCGACCGACTGGCCGATCCGATCAGTTCAACCGAGATCCGGTCACATATCCGGCGGCTCCGGTCCAATTAGCAATAAAGAACCGGAAATAGGGTTAAACCGTAAAAACTTGGCCAAGATCGGTCAAACTCATGAAAACCAGTAAAATCGTCGGATCAGCCACGAAGGTAACATCTCGATCTTCTTCCTTGATACCAAGAAAAAGATGATAGATCAACGACTATCATTGCAGAAAATATTCAAGAATTGTTGTGCATCGGAGAAGTAGCGAAGGCATCAAGCTGAGTTTGTCGGTTTGACGTACGGTTCAATTCCACAAACACTGCATTATGTACGTTAAATTCTTCTACACCTAAATTATACTTGTCTCAAGCATATACTAGATAAAAGAACAAGACTCAAAAACATCATTCTCTTTTCTCCCCCTCAATTCACATCACCATACAATGAAGAAATTAAACATCGATAACTTTTTTCCGAGAGCAGGTGATCACAACTTCATCTGTTTTTAAGAAAATGATTGCGTCTCATAACTGTTTGACAACCTCAATAAGATTCAACGTGGTAAGATCCAATAATCTGCCAAGGATATCACTGTTTCGCTCTTCAGTGTATAAAAAGAAAAATATATGTGGAGACACCCAATATCAAAACATAACATGTCCTAACCATAAACTTGCAAATATATATCAAAATCTCCACCACTATAGATATGAACTTACACACCAATCAAATGATTTTCCATCGCTTACAATGGGGCATTGGGTAAATATAGGATAAAAATGGTAAAAATGAGCTAATCGGTGTTATACTAAAAAGTTATTAGAGTTGCAAAAGAAAACAAAGGACGGCAAACAAGCCTGTACAAGGGAGAAAATGTGAAAAACTAACAACGACACCATAACCCGGTGTATTGTCTCTATGCTGGCCTTATTAAAACCCAACCATGATAAAACCCTGTGGAAAAAAAACCATGGCTGGGAAAAAGAGTACCAGCTAACCAACAACATAACGAAAATATTCGGAATAGAAATCTCTATAAGCCATGTTTGCTATGTAATCCGGAGGATTATGAAACCATGGAAACTCATATCGTAGCTTGGATAAGGCAACTACAGGCTGATTCATTTCATGAAAAACGTGTTTCACCATGAAATCCATGTTTATAATTTATGTAAAGTCCAATTCCATCGACCCATAAGACGCCAAGGAACATCTGAGGTGCCCGATTGGAACCGCTACACTACCAAAGTAGAATCACATTCCAGCCACAACCTAGTCTGACCCTTATCGTACGCCTGCCCTACTGCAAGAATAGCCGTCTCTAATTCCGCTTCATAGGCAAACCGCGCCCAAAAGAAGTAGTAAACATCCATGTATAAATCCTCTGGAATTCCGGAAAATTAGCCCTCCATAAGTGAGACCGGGAGATCCTTCTGAGCTACCATCCGTGTTCACCTTAATCCAACCAGCCGGCGGTGGGATCCAAAAAACCGGAACCATAGTGGGTGGTCTACATTGAATAGGGAAACACCTAAACGCTTCAAGTACACCAGCTCAACAGATGAATTCAACATACACCCCACACGAAAAAAGAAGCTTCTTTGAACCTCATGTAAATACCATGGAATAAGGTTTGATCATGATTCTATTCCATTCCAAAAATGGAAAGTTCGACACAATTGGGATTTTTTTTTTAGAAATTGGATGGAGTTACTAATTCATGATCTGGCATGTACAGAATGAAAATTTCATTCTCGATTCTACGAGATTTTTTATGAAAGCCTTTCATTTGCTTCTCTTCGATGGAAGTTTGATTTTCCCAGAATGTATCCTAATTTTTGGCCTAATTCTTCTTCTGATGATCAATTCAACCTCTGATAAAAAAGATATACCTTGGTTTTATTTCATATCTTGGTTATATTTCATCTCTTCAACAAGTTTAGTAATGAGCATAACGACCCTATTGTTCCGATGGAGAGAAGAACCTATGATTAGCTAATACAAAAGTGACAAAACTGACTCACCAAAAGGAAGGCAGTGAGTACCAAAAGAAAAAGATATAGCCTGCAAAACCATTCTATGAAACCCAACATCAAAATCAATACGAACATCAAAAGCCCAACAAATATGACGAAGAATAATAAATGTATAAGAGCAAGAAGTATATAAATGGTCTAGATCCTCCCCTGCTTGTCGAAACACACATAAAGTAGGACCAAAGAAACCCCGATTATGGAGGACTTCCTATGTTGGCAGCCGCCAGTGAATAACCTTCCAAATGGTATATGATCGACATGGTGAAATGTAGTTAGCCCAATCTAATTGGCCCAAGAAGTGGCCGAGAACTGAGAACGGAGGACCTCATACGCAGCCTCGGACGTGACCCGACCATGCACGTCACATACCCAAATTGGTTTGTCTGCCTCTGAAGTGAAAACGTATGAGGTAATATCATCGACAATATCCTGATGGGCCGAAAAGAAAGCCTCTTCAAATAACTAAATCTCGCCTTCAAAATAATCGAAAATATGCTGCTGCATGCTGTGACGACAGAAATTCGGGAAACCAATGCGTTCTGCAACAATGTAACCTAGCCAATTATCAAGCCAAAATCTAACCCCCGAACCCAGGCCAACAATCCATTGAGTTTCACCACTGATTCTGCGAAGCAGCCGTCTACAACCTGCAAAGGCCGATGATTTTAACGTAACTGGAGCGAAGAGTGCCATCTTCTCTGTACCATCGATTGCGAATGAAGCTCATTGCTTCATTATTGGAAGTGTAAACATCTGGTACACGTGTTCATGTATGCATTTTAGGTCGAATTAAATGTCGTTTTAGTGACATTTGCATGTATTTTCGATCGTGTATTGTTCATAATGATTTTATTGGGCAAATTGATGTGTTTGGACTCGTTTCAGAATAATACAGGTAAATTAAGACCAAAAGTCAAGTCTCGAAGAAGTCCGAAACGAAGAACGAGCTAAGGATGAAAAAGAGAGCTGATGAAGATTCGTTCAAGTCGTCGCGATCGCGACCAGCCCGACGAGCATACAAGCCTAAAACCTCAACAATGGTTCGCAGCCGCAACCAAGTCGACGAGCCAAAAACTTCAGTAATGGTTTGCGACTGCGATTCGATACCCTATTTTTATCTTGAAACACGATTTTTGACCCATTTTCAGCCCAAACCCCTTACCTCTATATATATAAGGTCCATAATTCGAATTTAGAGCATCTTTCACTTTTATTCAGCCTAAATTCGTCATTTGAGCAAGGGTTTGGAAGAGAAGTGAAGATCAAGATCAAGGGATTATCATCTTTTGGTTCATTCTATCTAGTTTTTGTTTCTCATTATGATTTCTATTAGTTTTATCTTTGTATTAGTTGCCATGATTGGCTAGCACTATTTTATTCAGCCCTTGATCAATTGTTGAACCTTAATCTAGGATGGTTATGTAAGTTTTACGATTATTATTCGATTAGATTGTGTTTTGGGATCTTCTATGTTGTTTGATGTTATTGATTCACATTTATGAGTTCATTTATGGTTTGATCACCCATTTTGAGGTTCATTTTTGTGTTGCTAGGATTGAACTTGTATTCCGTAATTTTTATAGATTTAATCCCAAGTAGCAAATAAGAGATCGTTCTTCTAGGACAACATAGTTTACGACCAATGAAATCGAGCTTGTGAATTTTATGTCGTATCTACTCCGTGGTCTTAACTCGTAATGCATTTGACTATTGAAGACTAGAGAGCTTATTCTAGGAGTCAATAAGTTGGGTAGATTACCAGTGGAGCTTATTTCGAGCTTGTGAATTTTATGTCGTATCTACTCCATGGTCTTAACTCGTAATGCATTTTACTATTGAAGACTAGAGAGCTTATTCTAGGAGTTAATAAGTTGGGTAGATTAATCGGAGAGCTTATTTTGGTTAATTACACTTAAGAGACAACAAGGTTAATAGAGCTTGTTATTAATCTTGGAGTAGGGATTTTAGGACAAATCTATCAGGTAATAGCATCAATTACATAGTTAATCCAGGCTAAGGGGATACTAGATCAAGAGTTGCATTCTTTTTGATATCTTAAAACCAAAATCATTTCATTGCTTTTATTTACTTGATTTGCTTGTTTATTAAGTGTTTTTGGTTAATCTTTACCTTGGTTACTTAACTGCATTAGTGATTAGTTATTTGTTATCATCCAAAACCCCCAATCTTTATTATTTTCTTGTTTAGTTTACATTTTTGTCAATCATGTTTTTTAATACATAAGACAAGATCCGTTCAATCGTTCCCCGTGGGATCGATCATTTTCTTACCGCTCTACTAGCTAGAGTAGTGGGTTTAGGATAAATATAAATCACATACATTAATTCGGTTGTGATTACATTCGACGACACATAAAAACCACAAACCAAATTTTGGTGCTGTTGTCGGGGAACGGTGCTAGAAATATCTTTTTTTTTTTAGTGTTAAACACTATTTATTATTCTAGTTAAGTGTTTTTGCTACATTTGTTGCTTTGATAATCACTTGCTATTGTTTTTATCTCGATACAGTGGATGTTCTTACATTCTCAAGGGAACAAGGACTTATAGTTTGAATCTGATATAGTCCTACGAGAAAGAATTGTGAGCAAGCGAGCAAGAGAATTTGAGCAAATTCGTGGAGAGTTTGAAGGTCTACACCTTGATACCGAAGAGATCAATCTTGAACTGGAAGAAGAGCAAATAGAAATGACAGCCGAAAGAACAATGAAAGAATTGGCAAATACCGAGGTCACAAACCAACCATTATGCATCACATTTTTCGACTTGGGAGATGACACTACTTTTGAATTGAGGTCCAACCTCATCCATTTATTGCCTTCCTTTTACTGTCTTTTCGGTGAAGACCCGTATAAGCATCTCAAGAAATTTCATATCGTGTAATCAAGTATGAAGCTAATGAAGGTGACCGAAGAGCAAATAAAGTTAAGGGCATTCCCCTTTTCTTTGAAAGGCTTAGCCAAAGATTGGCTATAGTATCTCCCACCTGCTTCTATTACCACTTGGGAGCAAATGAAAACATAATTCTCGAGAAGTATTTCCCTGCCTCTAGAGCCACGAACATCCAGAAAGAAATTAGTGGGGCTTGACAGATGCAAGGGGAAACACTATATGAGTTTTGGGAGAGATTTAAAAAGCTTGTAGTGAGTTGCCCTCAACATCAGATCAAAGATCAACTCCTATTTCAGTATTTCTATGAGGGTTTATCATTTTCTGATAGGAATATGATTGATTCGTCGAATGGAGGTGCTTTGGTAGATCATACCCCAACCACCGCTTGGTCATTGATCTCGAACATGGTTGCGAATTCTCAACAGTTGGTTGTCGTGAGCCAATGAGGATGGTGCATGATTCTCCCGATGATGATAAAATCGAGCAGTTGACTAACTTGGTCAAGAAAGTTGGTTCAGGGGGAAATCAAGTCCCAAGGCCATGCTGAATATGTGAGACGCCGAATAACACTTCCGATACTTGCAAAATACTTGAGGATGAGCTTGAGGCTCATGCAAATTCCGTTGGAAGCTTTCAAGAAAGAAGGTATGATCTTTCTCCCAGTCATACCAGGGGTGAAGGGATCATCCGAATTTTTGATATGGTAATCAAGGGGGCCAACAAGGGGATCAAGGTCAAAATCGAGCACCCCAACCACGGGGATTGTATCAACCAAAGCAAAACACCGAGTCATCATCTAACTTATCTCTAGAGGATATTGTCAAAATTTTGGCAACCGACACAATCTAATTTCAGAAGGACACTCAATCAAGTATAAAGAATCTTGAAACACAAGTAAGCCAACTTGCAACCGCCGTGAGCCGACTTGAAAATACCAAAAGCGGAAAATTACCGGCTAATTCTGAAATTAACCCCAGAAACTTTAGTGTCATTAGCCTCAGACGCAGAGCGATGCTTGGAGAGCCTAACAAGCCTGGCACCCTTTGGAGGATCAAATTTAGGGGGAAATTGAAGGTTGCTTCGAAAAATAAGTCATGTCCGCGACTAGGCCCCCCCCTCCAGTTGCATTTAGTTCGTCGCGACCGTGACCCCTAGTCATGGCCACGACTCCTACTGTTAAGAAGACTGGAGTTTCACCTCCTATTCCGACTCAACCGTTTCCAAGCCTATTTGCAAAAGCAGTGGATAAGAACAAGGATATTAAAATGTTAGAAGTGTTCCGAAAAGTGGAGATCAATATGCCTTTGACTGATGCTGTAAAACAAATCTCGTGGTATGTTAAATTCCTCAAGGATTTATGTACCAACAAAAGGAAGCTAAAAGGAGATGAAAAGGTGATCATGGGAGAAAATGTCTCTACAATCTTCCAAAAGAAGATTCCATCGAAATGCAAGGATCCCGGTATGTTTGTCATTCCTTGCAAAATCAATAACCGAAAAATTGAACGTGTAATGCTAGATTTAGGAGCATCAATCAATGTCATGAGCTACCCAGTTAACTAATCACACTCTGCTACATAAACAAAAATTTGAACGTGCTATGCTAGACTTAGGAGCTACTAACTACCACCGAGTTAACTAAACACACTTTGGCCGCCATCGAAAGATATGAGCCCTTCCATCTAGAAATTTTACATAAAGTTTCATCTGCAATATGTCTAAAATATGAATGTCGTGCATGTCTCTGAAGTCTGAACAACGGAACTCCGAGATAACGCGTAGGTAATGAGCCTTTTGTCATCCAAGTGATTGCCCGTACTACATTACATAATCTGCGTGTAACCTTTTATGATAGAAACCCTTGATTTATCCACACTCACTAGCTATCCCGAAATACATCCATAATCATCAAATACATCTCGACATTCCCGGATACTATCTATGAAGTAGTTGAAGTAACAAAAATGTCATCGGCATAAAAGAGAAAAGGGAGACAACGAACGTTACGAACCCCTCATCTCAAAAGAGCTGGCTGAACAGTCCATGACTAATGTGGTCCTGTATCATACGACCCAAAATATCTTGGGCGATGAAAAATAAAAGTGGTGGTAAGGGGTCTCTTTCGTGTACCCTCCAGAGCAGGAGAAATAATCGTGAGGAGAGCCGTTCAATAATACAGACAATCTAGCTGACTCCAAAATATTTCGAACCCAAGAGATAAACACATCTGAAAAATCCATGCATGTAAGAACCTTGATTAAAAAAACTCCTGCTAATGGTATCAAAGGCTTTCTTAATGTCAACTTTAAACGCCACATTATCAGTGCTACGTTTTCTGTATATGCTAATGATGTATTCTGAAGCAAGAACGATACAGTCATAGATGCATTTTCTCGGGATGAAATCGTATGATAAAAAGAGATCTAGCTTCCAATAAATGTTCTGAGACGAGTAGTTATAACCTTACTAATCAGCTTAAAAAGATAATTACCTAACATGATCGGATGAAAATCTTCCACTTTATTAGCACCATCAAATTTAGGTATCAAAGTAACTAAATTAGAATTGAGCCTGAGGAGAATGAAACCCGTCGAAAAGAAGAATCGAGCTGCATTAGCCACATCCATACCAACAAATGTCCCAACAAGTATGATAAAAAGCTCCGCCAAATCCATTCGGACCCGAGGAGCTGTCTGATGGAAGAGAGAAGGCCACCTTCTTAATTTCATCTAGAGACAGGATCGACATAAGAAGCGAATTATGCATGACTGATATCTTCTCTAGAAATAGACCTTCCAGGGCCTCCATCCTGAGTAATATCCAAAGCTGCAAAAAGCAAAGAGTAGTACGCTTCTACATACATGGAAATGTCGGGAAGACTCTCCGGGAGCTGACCACTCATACTGGAGATACCGGACTGAGCTTTTGCCATACGAGAAAGGTTATGAAAATAAGCAGTATTCGTATCTCCATCCCGCAACTAGGCTGAACAATTTTTCTGCGAGTAATAGAGCTGTTGTTGTTGCAAAATGTCATTAAGCTCCAATTACGCCTCCACTTCCCTATCAAAGCAAGCCGAAGAAAAACCATGGTCATATATCTCCTTCTAGACGGAAAGCATCTTATTCTAAGTAACTTCAAGTTTAAGTTTAAATTTACGAACGCAAGCCATGATAAGGTCACCAGCAGCTTGTGGGACAACCCATGATAAGGTCACCAGCAACTTGTGGGACAACCCATGAACTGCCTACGAGAAACACAAAACCATCATTAGCCGTCTACATATGTTGACAATGAAAGGACGAGAACTGTCCACATGATTGTCTAAACAATGAACCAAGACCGGATGGTGATCAGAATTATTACGGGCCAAGATAGAAGCCGTGATGTTGTGCCATAAGTCAGTGAATATTGGAGTGGTGAAATCACGATCTATTTTAGAAGCAATAAAGTCATTCATAAGCCGATGAGAACACCAAGTAAATCGAATTCTGGACACCATGACTTCAATCAGACCTGCATTATTAATAACATTTCGAAACTCTTCACATGAAATATTAGGTGGATTTTGTTTGCTCTTCCTCTCATGCGACCCAAGGACAACATTAAAATCTCCAATAAAGAAGTAAAGGGCAGTCAGAGAACATAGACAGATTAGAACAAAGATCCCGTCTACGGATATAAAAATTACTGGCGTGAACAAAACCAAAAAAGACATGCGTGTCCTTGATTTTTCTAACCACTACCAACAACTGAGGCGAATAATAAACAACAAAAATATCTACGACAATCAACAGAGTGCCAAGAACCCAAATATTCGGCCTCATATTAGGACTTTCATTTTCACCACTAAAGGACATATTAATAAAATTCCAGTACATGTGATGGACAACAGTAATCAAAGTCTTTGGCTCCACAATAACTAACAAATTCAAAGAATGCTGACGGCAAAACTCCTTCACAGAGCTTTTTGTGAGGTCGTTCTCTAAACTCTTACGTTCCAAAACACAATCTTCATAAATTATGGAAATCAGCGCCGTGCTTAGGCAATGTATTATTCAAATCCGTGATGTCCCCCCATATTTTTTTAGCCACAGACTCATCATCCTCATACCTTTGTTATGGTCACTTGAATGTAGAACGTAGTCTGCTCTATTTCTCGGTTCTACCGAAGGGTGCCTTCTCGGAGGAATAGAAACCGAGCAAATGTGATGAGTTTGCATGTGAAGGATATCATCCCTAGTGATGATCTGTTCTTGAGTTGCCAAAACAAGAACATGCAGAGGAGTATCCGAATTCGATGAAGCATCCTGCATGGGAACAATAGGATCGAAGGTGGGCTACTGTGTACTTGAGTGTGATGGATCCCTATTCCCATCTAGATCATGAAATGATGAGAACGCATTGCTTGAAGGCATTGTACGAGTGTGTTCTCCCAAAGTGTTTACTGACATGGCACTTGTAAAGGGTCTCGAAGTTGTTTTGAGCTCAGACGTGGATTTCGCATTGTTCTTCGGTAGCTTAGTTGCTGTCAGAGCTGAAGACGTAGGCTTAGCACGGAACTCCTGGCGAGTACGGGGATGCTTGTTCAAAGACCAACCTCGAGACTCCGAGCGAAACCGATGTGGTTGAACCTCCGCTTGGGAAGGTGAAAATCTATTACTATCAGTGCTAGGATCTCCGTGATTATTCTTTTAGCGGCACTTATCCTAATGATGTCCTACAATTGGATAATTCGAATAAAATTTCGGACAATTTCATAGTACAATGGAACGAAAGATCAATGACCTTGGCACTCAATCATGATCTTCTCCGCCAGTGAGTTACATAAATCCCCTTCCATAAGAACTCGTACAAAGTGGCCAAAGTCACTATCCACCCCATGTCATCCAACTGCAATGGGGATCCAGCAGCACTAACAATGCTCGTGATGAGTGATTTGTACCAATATCCCAACGAAAGCTGATAAATTCTGACAAAAACTTGAGCTACCGAGGTTTTCACCTTGTATAGGTTAAAATCTGGAATCCAGAAAAGCCTAGGCTCCCAGGTTGCAGACTGATGTAACTCCGAGCACCAACATTTGCTTGATCTTCTTCCGAAGAAAACTATAAATTGTAAAACTCTAGCCCTAGCGACACCATATACCATGAACCTGCCAATTTCCAGACTTTATCTAGCGTCATTTTAAGATCATTAACACTTCAAGGCTTATCTTTTTTAAGATACCAGACGCGTCCATTAAGAGTAAACCTTTGAAAATATCTAACTCGTTGTTAGTAAATCAATTCATCCACAACAACAGAGATTACATTACCTCAAAATTTTTGATGTGTAGGGGGCTGTAGCATCAGGTAAGTTATTCTTGTGCTGAGCAGTCATAGAAATATGTTCCACTGTGCTTTGAATATCATCCGCGTAGATTGCACCCATAGAGCCGATAACCCTCTAGCCATCTCCGGTGGGTGATAGACCAATGTCTCAGAATCGAGCAAGAAGCATGCCGAGAAGAACCTGCGCCTGGGATACAAATAATGGCTGCCCAGAAGGCGATGGAAGAATACCTCTATCCGTCATAGAAGAAGACGATTACCTAGGGTCCGAAACCCTAGTTTTTTTTTATAATTGAACGTTGTTGAATGGTGGCGTAATATCATCAATAATACATATGGGTGGCGAGCCCTAGTACTACATGAGATATCGGTGGTGTTCAGATCACCCCCAAATGATTTGTCAGGAGCGAGGTAGACGCTAGCGACAAGGCCGGCGAGGTTGGATGTTGTACAGTATCCTTGGTGCTGAAACCCTACCCATGGCATAAGGGAGCAGCCATGGGAATTACTTAATTAAATCAACAAATATACTGTTACGATATGTATCCATAATGCATTGAATGAGTAAACAAATCAAAGGTGAAAGCTAATCAACATCGACGTAAGATCACTGGAAAAGAAGACGTAGCCACAGAGAGAGAGAGAGAGAGAGAGAGAGAGAGAGAGAGAGAGAGAGAGAGAGAGAGTAGAAAATAAAAAAGGAAAAGTAGAGAAGTTAATATGGTAAAATGAGGTGTAGCAAGTCATGTAGATATGAGAAATCATATGCGGCATCTCTAAGGACAAATACACATCTTCACTTCTAATTCACACTATTTCCTACCATTGGTAATCCTGAATCACATCATAAAAAATCTTTAAAGTAAATTCAAGATATAACCAAACCATAACTTACAATTCTGGACTCTCAAATACCAACTTTTTTCACATGAAGCGAGAGTCATAAAGCAAGTTCTAGAACATGATAATTCACACACAACAAAAAAATAGAGCATAAATAATTGATATATTGCTCTTAGGCTAAAAAACACACAAAAAGGGTTATTGTGTATACATTGAATCTTGCACACTTTATTTCGATCCACTATTAGGATCAATGAGAAACATCCTTTTTAAGTAAAACAAAGAAAATCTCAATTACACATGTTTTTCTTATATAACATGGTTAATCCAACAAAGCTTTAGCAATTCTACCAACAAGAATGTCCCTAAGTCATGGATTTCAAAAAAAAAAAAAAAACCTAATTGAGTAATTTAAGAGACCTCAAATCCCCCCACACCTATCTCCTTCATTGTCCTCAATGTGGACGATATAAAATCACATAATGGGAAGATGATGATGATGATGCTGGCGGTGGTGGTGGTAGTAGTAGTAATCACATAATGGGAAGATGATGATGATGATGATGATGATGATGATAATGATGGTAGTGGTGGTGGTGGTGTTAGAAGCAGCAGCAACAACAACACTAATCATAATCCTAATATAACATAATATATTATAAAAGAAAAATAAAGTAGAGACTTCATTGATGTGGCTATGGTGTGGCATGGTACTTGGACTGGCGAGAGGAGCTTTTCATCGGTGACTTAAAGCATATCTTTGTGCGGTCCTACATAAGGGAAAAGAAATGGAGAATGAAAGAGGGAAGGGAACAATTTTTTTCATTTTTTAACTAACAAACACCAATAACAAAAAAATATTTTGGGTTGCCTTCCAGTGTAATTTTTTAACGTTGTTATACTCGACGTTGCTCACCCATCACTCTAGTTGATAATGAGGAATTTTAAAATAATTTCTTACATGAAAGAAATATTTATGCTCTCGTGAAACAACTTCAATTAATGCCCATGTGCTTTGAAAATTGTATCAGTGTCCAAGCTCATGATCTCTAGTGAACCATTCGGTAACAATGACCAGACCTAGCCAATGGGAATGATGCCTGCCTTTTATGTCAGCTAAGGTCCAACCTATTGGAGTTTTATGTGTCTTTAAAACACATAGCGGACTATGGTCCTGAACTTCATGTGAAATTATATGTAATTATGACCGGTGCGATCTCATTCTCCCCCAAGTATACATATTTTCAGATGATGAGGAAATGACTTAAGTTTCACCTTGGAGCCTACATATAGAAGGTAAGGAAAAAACATAAGAGGCTGGTAAAAAACATAATTGGCTCAAGCGACCTGGACGTTGCTCTGATATAAAACAAAGTGTCTTTGTAGCATCTTTAATCTCCATATTGCCCACCCAATGTACATCACTATCTGTCAAACTGTTCTTAAGGATAAAATCATACTCATCAATAAAAAAATTGTAGTCCCAATTATCTTGCACACCTTGATCAATTATATTAATATGAAAAACAGATTTAAAATCATCTAGGTAGTTCATTGAATCAACAATACTAAAGGTAACAACATCACCATCAAACTCAAGTGTCAAATTACCTAAATCAACATCAATCTTAGTTTTTGTTGTCTTCATGAATGGTCTATCGAACAAGACAAGCACAGAATGAGGAGAGCATGCATCATCCATATCAATGACATAGAGATCGACTAAAAGATAAGTTCATTCACTTTTACCAAAACATTTTGATCATGCTAACTAGATTGAATCAGATTTATCTAAAAATTAAATCATAACTCTAGTGTCCTTTAAATGCCTTAATTCAATTCTCTATAGACAAACAATGGCATAACATTAATGGATGCTCCTAAATCACGCATAACCTTATCTATCCTCTTATTGCCTATATTGTAAGGTTAGTAAACATACATGGATCCTTGGGTAGCTTTCTTTGGATGACAGTTGATACATTCTCACCACTTCTCATCACTTCTCAATTTCATTTTATTAGTGCATAATTCTTTAAGGAACTTGACATACCTTGGCACTTGTCGAATTACTTCTATGAGCGAGATATTGATCTCTACCATCACCACCACCACCACAATGATGCTTGTGAGTGTCACCAATGCATACCACTTATTTCCCACAAACCTTGATCTTTGACCAAGTTTGGAGGAGGGGGTATGAATGAGACGTCTTGGCAGCTTGATTTCAGTTTCTTTCCTCTTTTTGCTCCTATTTTTGTTGCTTTTGTTGCTTGCATGTTGCGTCTGCTTTGAGTTGTTGTGTTTATTGGGTCTGTGAACCCATTTGATTATTTAGCTAAGTGCATCATGTTGGGTAGTTATGTTGTTTTCTTAATTTTTTGATTATGTTTTAGTTATTCATTTAGTTGTTTTGTTGGGTCAGTTTTGTTGAGTCAAACCCGAAGTTTGTGTTATTATTGTGAACATAGAGCTAAAAGGGTTGATCGACAATGATGTGTCGATGAGGAGTCGATTTTAAAAAAGAAATTATGATATATAGTTGAGCATGATAGGCATAATTGAGATGAAATTGAGCATCCATTTTGAATAATGATCATATTAGCCTATAAGACTTTGAGCTTTTGATTGAGCTCTCATCTTTGGAGTTATACATTGCATATTTCTTTTGGTGTGATTTGTTGGTCATTGTGCAAGTATGTCTCTAGAACTTGTCTTGTGTCCGCTAAAAATTATTGTCAAGTACATGTTGTGGACTTAGAAAGTGATTTTAGGTATTTCTTTTATTTTAGCCTCGTATTTGAGCCAAAATGGATATTTTTACCAAATTTTATAAAAAATCCCTGTTCAGCCACTTTGAGCCTTTAGATTTGTTTTTCATAGCATACATTACAAGCATATACCCGTTCTTTCTAGCCTCTATCCCTTGACTTAGACTAGTTGAGTAGGAGGGAGGTGGGTTGGAAGGTAGTAGTGAGAAAAAACACAAGGTTTGGTGGAGATGGTGTGTGGAAAATTTTGGTGAATTGATGGATAGATTTGGGTAAAAGATTGGGAAAGTTAGCCCTTTTTGGTTGGTAGCATGCTATTTTTATTTTTGTGTTATAAACAAAAATTGAAAAGAGAAAAAAAAAAAAGTTGTTATTTCTTGTTTTGTTTCAGTTTATGTTTTATAAGAGGGGGTTAATTAGAAAAAAATGCTTATTATGCCTTAGTTTTGATAAAGATGAGTTGTCCTAATGTGGTACTCAAATATTGTTGGCATTTGGCTGATGTAGAGCGTTGATTGTTCTAATGTGGTGAATAAGCTATAATTTTGGCTTTCTGAGATTTGGAAAGCGAGGAAAGAGTGAACATCATTTGAGAGGTAGTTGAGTTAGGTATAACTTGATTGGTCCAAGTTTGAATCACTTTGATTTGAACATTTATTCCACCTTACCCTAAGCCTACATTACAACCAAAACAAAGACTTTTCCGTTTCTTTGTTCACACATGTAAAGTACGATGCATAGGTTAGACAATAGGCAAGCATATGGTAGACTGTGCATGTGATTCAACATGAGCGTAACACGTCCCAATATTATACACTCGAGAGATGAGCGATACATTTATCCAATGAGGATCATTTGTTATAAGTGTACTGTCTTGAAAGTAGTTGATGTGTTGTCATATCTTTTATGCTGATTGCCTCTATTGTTTGTTTTCATAAATAATACCGAGGCTAGATTCATCCCCTAAATGCCCCTATGCTTAAGTTCTTGGTTTTGTCTAATTTGTTTTTCATGGACGAACAACAATCTAGTCTGGAAATTTTGATACACGTAATTTATGCATACATTTAGGCCGGTTTATTTGATCATTTTGGTAGTGTTTGCATACAATTTTGGCTGATTAATATTCGATTTGATTACCTTGAGCCGAATAACGTGCTTGCATGTTTTGTAGTGAAATTATTTTAGGACCAAAATCCATGGGAATGAGGTCTGGGATAAAGAACAAGGCAATCAGGTTAAAAACAACAAGTATATGGGCAGAAGATGCACTGGATGAGCCAAAATGGCTCAACCAGACTACGAGACCAAAGGAGAACCAGTGCAAAAGGGACTGGCTCGACCCGACCAAAAGTGGAGGCCGACCGGGCAAAAAATGGCTTTGAAAGTTAAATTCGGCCGCGCAAGGATCAAACCGGCTAGGCGGGACTTCTATGCCCGACCAGGTTAATGAGGCGGTGCACGCGATTTCTGCTCCTTAGGCCTTTTTTTGGCTCGTATTGTCCTCAATTAAACTTTAACAAACTAATAAATAGGCTATTCCAAGTTCAAATTTAATCACCACTCATCATATTATTCATCATAAATGCTTGAAATGAAGAGCAAGAATCGAGAGGCAAAGAAGATCAAGATCTCGAGCTGATTTTCGAGTTTAGTTGTTTATCATTTGTTTTTATTTACTGTGAGGTGGTGTTCAATCTCATCAAGTGAGCTATACTTTGTAATATGGTGTGTTGGGAATGTGGAACCGGAATCAGGAAGTGAAGAACCGGAGGTTTGAACCGGGTTTGAGCATCAAGAAGTCAAGCTGTTCAGAGTGAGCCGGGTTCGTGGCAGTTGAGGATAACCGTCATTTGTGACGGATTAGTTTCATAGTTTGTGACGAAGAAAACCGTCGTTTTTGTTCGGTAGCTGAGCTCAACTTGATTCAGTTAGAACTTTCTGTACGGTTACATTCGAGCTCCAATTCTTATATCATTGAAAAGCTCTCATCAAGGAGAAGGTCACTACGTCGAGCAATTTCCTTGTTTCTTAGATTAGAGAGAGTATTTTGAGATTGAACGTTTCTGCCCTAATTTGTAAACAGAATTGGGCATTTCGTTTATTGGGTGTATTCTCTGTAATTGATTGGATTTCTTAGTGGATTGGGGTGTGTCTTGCCTCCGTGGATGTAGTTCATCTTGAAGGAACCACGTAAAAGCTGTGTGTGATTCAATTTCAGTTCCTGTGTTGCGTAAGTTCAATTCGACCATAACTTTGGCTGAACTGAGTCTGTGTTTTCGGATTGATCTTTGTGCAAATTCCAGATTCTGTCTAGTTGTGTGTTTAGGAGTTGAATTCACTAACAAGTGGCGCCGTCTGTGGGAATCAACTCTCACAGCTTGAAGAAGAGAAGGAATGGCTGGTATGAAGATGGATTTTGAGAAGTTTACAGGAAGGAATGATTTCACACTGTGGAAGATCAAGATGAATGAAGTATTGGTCCACAATGGCCTTGATCTTGCATTGATACCTCTGGATTCGTGGGAAGAAAATGAGAAACCCAAGTTTGCATCAGTGGATAAGAAGGCCCTCAGTCTTATCTTTCTGTGTTTGGGTGATAAACCTTTGAGAGAGGTCTCAAGATGCAAGAGTTCCTCAGAAGCATGGAAGAGATTGGAAGATCTGTATCAATCTAAGTCAGTTTCCAACAAGCTGTTCTTGAAGCAGAAGCTGTTGGCCTTCAAGATCACTGAAGATAAGGTAATTTCTGATCAGCTTGATGAGTTCATTAAGATGGTTGAAGAATTGGAAGACCTGGATGTGAAATTGGAGGAGGATGACAAAGCAT
Organism: Ajuga chamaepitys; assembly: GCA_958295605.1. Taxonomy (NCBI): domain Eukaryota; kingdom Viridiplantae; phylum Streptophyta; class Magnoliopsida; order Lamiales; family Lamiaceae; genus Ajuga; species Ajuga chamaepitys. Next base: position 73,565,795 of record OY282495.1, read on the forward strand.
TGATGGTGTTAAACATTCTTCCAAAATCCATGGAAAGCTTTAAGGATGCCTTGATGTATGGGAGAGATGAGCAGCTATCTTATGATGGGATAGTGAAGGCTCTGAGGTCTAAATGTTTCCAGACTCAAGGTGATAAACGCATGATGCAATCTGGAGAAGGTTTGAATGTCAAATTCAAGAAACCTTGGCAAGGCAAGAAGGGACAGAATGCTAAGGATCCAAAGGCAGGAGACTCTAATCCTAAGAAGGGGAATGAATGGGTTGAAAAGAGGAAATGCTTCAAGTGCAAGCAGCCTGGTCACCTGAAGAAGGACTGTCCTAAGAGAAATAAGAAAGGTGGAAATCAAGGGGCAGAATCTGCTGCCATTGATCATCAAGAAGATCCTCCAGAGGTATTAAATGTTACTGAATCAAGAATGGAAAAGGAATGGGTCTTGGACACAGGCTGCTCCTTTCATATGTGTCCACACCAGTCATGGTTTGATGAACTGAAAAGAGAAGATGGTGGAAATGTTCTCCTGGGAAATGACCAATCATGTAAGGTCAAAGGAGTTGGATCAGTGAGCATAAGGATGTTTGATGGTGTGGTCAGAGTCATCTCAAATGTAAGATATGTTCCTGGCCTTAAAAGAAATCTTCTATCTCTTGGTTCTTTAGTAACTAGTGGGTGTCAGTTTAGCTCAGTAGATGGCTTCTTGCATATCACAAAACATGGAAAAATGGTGATAAAAGGTAGACAGCATAATGGGTTGTTTATCTTGATTGGTTCACCTGTTGTTGGGAGTGTAGATATGGTCTTGAGCAGTTCTGAGCTTGTTAAATGGCACAAGAGACTTGGACACATAGGAGAGAAAGGGTTGAAGGAACTGTCAAGAAGTGGAGTAATTGGAAATATGGGAAATCAAGATCTGGAGTTCTGTGATCAGTGTGCTTTGGGCAAATCCAAGAAGCTGCCATATGGAAAGGGTGTTCACACAACTCAAGAGCCATTAGATTATGTTCACTCTGACATATGGGGTCCTGCAAGGACAGAGTCTCATGGTGGTGCAAGGTATTTCATGTCCTTAATTGATGATTACAGCAGAAAGGTGTGGATCATGTTGATGAAGAATAAGAGTGATGCTTTTCATAAGTTCAAAACATGGTTGATTCAACTGGAAAATGTCAAAGGGAAGAAGCTGAAGCACCTTAGGACTGATAATGGACTGGAATATCTCTCTACTGAGTTTACACTTCTGTGAAGAAAGAGGAATCAAGAGACACAGGACTGTACCAATGAATCCTCAACAGAATGGAGTTGCTGAGAGGTTTAATAGGACTCTCCTAGAAAGAGTTAGGTGTATGCTGTTGGATGCTGGGTTGCCAAAGGTATTTTGGGGAGAAACCATTGCTACAGCATGTTATCTAATTAACAGGTCACCCTCATCAGTGATTGGGTTCAAAACACCTGAAGAGGTGTGGAGTGGACAGAAACCAAGTTATGAAGGTTTAAGGGTGTTTGGTTGTCTTACTTTTGTCCATGTCAAGCAAGACAAGTTAGATGCAAGAGCTCTAAGATGTGTATTTCTTGGATATCCGGATGGAATAAAGGGCTACAGATTGTGGTGTTTAGAGAAGGGAAATCAGAAGATAATCACAAGTAGAGATGTAAAGTTTAATGAGAATGTGATGGCTTATACTTCTACAGGCTCTAAGGAAGAATTTGATGGTGCTAAAGAGACAGAAGATATATCAATTCAGGTGGAGCATCCTGCTGAAGATAATCACACACCTCAACCACAAGAAAATCTACAAGATAGTGATTCATCATCTGAAGAAGAAGAACAAACTGGACCTTCACAAAATGTCAGAGAATACAGCATTGGAAGGGACAGGCCTAGAAGAACAATCAACAAACCTAATTTCTATGGTCAAGCAGGGAGTGTTTACTATGCCTTGAGTGTTGCTGAAGACCTGGAATCACAAGAGCCTAGTAGTTTTAAAGAAGCACTAGACTGTGAAGAAGGTGAACACTGGATACAGGCAATGATTGAAGAGATGGAGTCCCTGGAAAAGAATGAGACCTGGATATTGGTGGATAAACCAAGAGGTCAGAAACTTGTAAGCTCTAAATGGATATACAAGAAGAAACTAGAGACAGCAGGATCCAAACAGGTGAGGTTTAAAGCAAGATTGGTGGCTAGGGGCTTTACACAAAGAGAAGGAATTGATTTTAATGAAGTTTTCTCTACAGTGGTAAAGCATTGCTCAATCAGGTTGCTTTTATCAAAAGTTACACAAGAGGACATGGAATTACAACAACTGGATGTAAAGACAGCATTCTTACATGGAGAACTCAATGAGAAGATATATATGAAACAGCCAGAAGGCTTTGTTGTTCCTGAACAAGAAGACAAAGTTTGTTTGCTGAAGAAGTCACTATATGGACTCAAACAAAGTCCAAGACAGTGGAATAAGAGGTTCAATGACTTCATGATCAGTGTTGGCTTTGTAAGAAGTCTTTATGATAGTTGTGTTTACTTCAACAAAGGTTCAAAGCAAGATAAAGTCTTCCTTCTATTGTATGTGGGTGATATGCTAATTGCCAGCAGGAACAAGAAGAGGGTACAATGGTTGAAGGATAAACTTAACACTGAATTTGACATGAAAGATCTGGGAGAGGCCAAGAAGATTTTGGGCATGAACATTCTAAGAAACAGAGAAGCTGGAGTGCTTTGGTTATCTCAGAGGCAATATCTACAGAAGGTGTTGGAGAGGTTTCATATGCATGAAGCCAAACCTCTCTCCACTCCAGTTAGTCTACAGAAGAAACTTTCCAAAGAACAATGCCCAAAGACTGAAGAGGAAATCATACATATGAGCAATATCCCTTATGCAAGTGGAGTTGGAAGTCTTATGTATGGAATGATTTGTAGCAGGCCTGACTTGGCCTATGCTGTGTCTTTAGTAAGCAGGTTCATGTCAAACCCAGGAGTTGAGCATTGGGAAGCTTTGAAACATGTGATGAGGTATTTGAAAGGATCAGTGAACTTGTCACTGAAGTTTGAAAAGAGAGTGGATGGAAGTACTGTTGCATTGGAGGGGTTTGCTGATTCTGATTTTGCAGCAAACATAGACACAAGGAAATCTATTTCTGGATTTGTGTTTACCTTATTTAGAATAGCCATCAGCTGGAGAAGTGTACAACAATCAGTTGTAGCACTGTCAACAACAGAAGCAGAATATATCTCCTTAACTGAAGCTATCAAAGAAGCAATCTGGCTGAAAGGTATTTTGAGAGATTTGGATATCAAGCAGAAGTGTGTGGCAATCTACTGTGATAATCAAAGTGCTCTACACCTTGTGAAACACCAAGCATTTCATGAAAGGTCAAAACACATTGGTGTTAGGTTGCATTTTGCTCGAGATATCATTGATTCTGGTTCTGTGGAGGTGAAGAAGGTACACACATTGCATAACCCTGCTGATTTTCTTACTAAGGGTGTACCTGGGAACAAAGTGGAGCATTGTTCGAGCTTGCTGCAGCTTGAGCAATGTCATGAAGAACAGTAACAGAAAGGCAGTAATGAGGCAGGAAGAGGCACACTTGATTCATTGAGGTGGAGATTTGTGAGGTGGTGTTCAATCTCATCAAGTGAGCTATACTTTGTAATATGGTGTGTTGGGAATGTGGAACCGGAATCAGGAAGTGAAGAACCGGAGGTTTGAACCGGGTTTGAGCATCAAGAAGTCAAGCTATTCAGAGTGAGCCGGGTTCGTGGCAGTTGAGGATAACCGTCATTTGTGACGGATTAGTTTCAGAGTTTGTGACGAAGAAAACCGTCGTTTTTGTCCGGTAGCTGAGCTCAACTTGATTCAGTTAGAACTTTCTGTACGGTTACATTCGAGCTCCAATTCTTATATCATTGTAAAGCTCTCATCAAGGAGAAGGTCACTACGTCGAGCAATTTCCTTGTTTCTTAGATTAGAGAGAGTATTTTGAGATTGAACGTTTCTGCCCTAATTTGTAAACATAATTGGGCATTTCGTTTATTGGGTGTATTCTCTGTAATTGATTGGATTTCTTAGTGGATTGGGGTGTGTCTTGCCTCCGTGGATGTAGTTCATCTTGAACGAACCACGTAAAAGCTGTGTGTGATTCAATTTCAGTTCCTGTGTTGCGTAAGTTCAATTCGACCATAACTTTGGCCGAACTGAGTGTGTGTTTTCGGATTGATCTTTGTGCGAATTCCAGATTCTGTCTAGTTGTGTGTTTAGGAGTTGAATTCACTAACATTTACTTACAATATTTGTCTATGAACAATTGTTAGTTTTAATTATGAATATGGGTAGCTAAATTCCCTTGTATCCCAGGGCTACAGAGTAGGTTTTTATTTGACTATGTTTTAATTTATCTTTTATATTCTAGACTCCGTTCAATGTTCTTATCATATGTGTTTGTGCTCATTCTTATGAATTTATCAATATGATCTATTACTTTATTCTAATTCCTTAATAACTCGACACCTGAGAGGGGAGAGTTGGTAATAGGCTTATGACATATACCATAAGTATCAATAATTATCCGAGAGGAGTGAGGTACTTGTGTAGATATTGGTCTTACGATCCCTTGGAGTTACGTATGTGATAGTTAGCCCGAGAGGATAATCATTCATACATAATCAACACGTTAGCATCGTCTAAAAAGAACTTGAATTTCGTTTAAAGATCTAAAGTATTTAGGGTAATTGAACATAGGAGATCGTAACTAAAATCGAACCCTAAGACACATCTTTAATACTTGATTTCTTCCCAATCATTTTTTGCTTGCCATAGTTGTGTGTCTTTAATATTTACTTGCTTTCTTTATAATTTTAGTTTTAGTTAAACAACAAACCACTTTTATTGAGAGTCCGAATAGAACTGGATTGTTTTATTCGGGGTACTAAATTAACATAAGTAATAGTCTCTGTGGGATCGACCTTGCTCACGTTCTACTACAGTAGCACCGTATACCTGTGGTAATACTAAGTTTAGAAAAAGCGTGTCATTGGGACTTGTGCATCGTGTAACTAAGATTGTACTGCGTGTGAGATTTTTCTTATCTTTGTTACTTTACAACTATTGTTGCAACATACTATTTATATTACTTTGATTTGAAAACTATTGTACTTATTCCGCTATGTGAAAAACTCACAAGGCATTGCCTGTTGTAAGTCTCGAAAAGATCATCTTACTGTAAGCACACTGTTCTGTAGGAACTTACCATTGTAAGCTCTGTTGTAAGAACTTATGTCTTATAGCCGACAATAAAATACTACCTATTGTTTCAAAAGTAAAAATCGATAAAGGTTAGACGTTTATTCAAATCCCTCCCCCAAATCTCTACCACTTGGGACCAGCTAGTACCATTATAGAAATATCTGAGCCAAATCAAGCTTAATATATACAAATATAAACTAAATTATGCATCACATCTTTATTAAAATTAATTAAAAAAATCTTGAAAACATACTATACTTACTAAAATTATTTATTTATATGCTAATAAATAATTCTAATTAAGTAATTCTATATTTATTATAAGTAAAATTATATGAATTAAAATATCAAATTATTTGCTCAACTTTTAAACTAACTTAGGAAAAAAAATCATATATTGTCCCATAACTATAATCACTTCCGCTAAATATCTCGTAACTTTCTATTTTTTCAATTTCATTTCATATATTTTGAGATTATCCAATTTTAACCAAAATTTGAATTTTCGCCGAAAAATGCACGTGGCGGTCACGTGCGGGTAAAAAATTGGGGTTGTTGCCAAGTGGCACCGTAATTATATCCAAAGCTTTCTGATTTTTTTAATTTAGTCTCGTATGACTTAAATTTGTCCAATTTTAGTCCCAAACTTCTAATTTTCGTCGGAGAAATCACGTGCTAGTAACATATCGATCAAAATTATTTCTTATGTGGCATCAAAATTTTGAGGTGGATAATCAATTTTTTTTAGTTTTTACATTGTACACTTCAACTAAAGAAAAAAAGAACTAAAAGAAAATATGTAAAATCTGTTCATAAAAATTCTGTAAAATTAAAATTTACCTTCGGATACTGTTCACCTTCAAAATTCATCAAAACAAAAGCGAAAAAAAGGCATACATATTTTCGACGATTATTAACATGCAACTCTACAATAATTTTTTTTGAGAAACTAATAAAATGAAATTGTGAAGATTTTCTTTGAATATACAATCAACTACAGTAGAAAATTTTGAATTCTTCAACTGAAGGAATGCAATTAGATATCTCATTAAAAATGGATTTGTCATCTTCTACTCTTTGATCTGTTCATTTTCTTCGAGCAGATCCAACAACCGTTCAATCTGTTAAGATCTTCTTCGGCAGATCCAGCAGCGGTTTAATATGCTCATCTTCTTTGTGCAAATCCAGCAGTCGTCCGATCTGTTCACCTTCTTCGCGCACTTCCAACATCTTTTTTGCGCATATCCAAATTTAAATTTTGATCGGCACGTGACTGACAAGTGATTTTTAAGTGAAAATTTAAATTTTGAGACTAAAATTGAATAGATTTAAGTGATATGTGGCTAAAAAAAAAAGAATAAAGTATAGGATATAAATTTGGTGTCACATGGGTAAAAGACCCAATTTTTGGCCATCACGTGACAAGCACGTGCATTTTCCGGCAAAAATTAGAATTTTGGGACTAAAATTAGATACTCTCAAGATGTATGAGACTAGATTGAAAAAGTAGAAAGCTACGAGATATTTAGCGGAAGTGACTATAGTTATGAGACAATATATGATTTTTTTTCCCCAACTAACTTAAGAGCCCACTTAACTTAGTTTTAGATGATCGGATTAAGCTTTTCTCAAACTGTACGTGGACTATTTTTCACAGCAAGCTTCAATACACATCGTTCACATTGCACTGCGTGTTCACACTCACTCTCACTATCATGGCCACACTCACTTACACATTGCACTGAGTGTTGGTTTTAGTATCTGTTGGGTTCCAGCCCGTCTATACAATTTCCTTTCCTTCTTTGCTGGGCTTAATTTTTGTTAGGTCGAGTGTTAGCCCATGCATGTTTTCTATTTTCTATTTTTTTTGTTTTCTTATAATTGAAATTTAAATAAAAAAAATTAGAAGTAAAGGGTTGTCTTAACTTGAGAAGCCAAGCAATATCAAAATAAATACAGAAATAGAAGGACCAATGCAATGTCAATCTTTTCTTTTATTTATTTATTTATTTTTGTTGGTTTTAATTTTCTAGTTGCTTCCTGGGTAATATGCATAAGTTATTTTTAATTGTGTGTTGTGCTTAATGTTGTGTATATTGTGGGCATTCTGTTCAAATTTTTTTCCCTTTATTTCTCATATGCTTTCTATAATATTATAAATATTGCAAATGTTGTGTGCACTTCAATCTTTTATGTTTTTTTATTATGTAAAATGAAACAAACAAATAAATTAGGAGTCAATTTTTGGAACTCTATTCAAGTAAATAAATTGATAAGTCTAGCCGCGCCCGAGTAGGAGCGGAGTTGGGGAGCAGCGCCAATGAATATTGCAAGTTGCAAGTCCACAAAATGAAACATGACTCAACTCATGAATCATGAATTCTGAAGCATGAACCACTGAACTATGACTCTAAATCGTAAAACCATGATCCGTAAATCTTGTTCCATAAAATAAAGATATGTGGATGCAAATATATCTTTAGTTATAGAAAAATTGAACCCTACGAATTCTGAGCTAGTTTAGAGTATTGCTAGAGATACTCTTAATCAATATCACCAATTCAACTTCATATAAATCTAAATATAGTATATGTTTGGTTGGGGTTAGCCCAACCGCTAATCGGTTGGGCCAACCTATACGTGATGTTTGCTTGGCCGTTTGGCTCAACCTTCGCCTTTATTAGGGTTGGGGGAACATGTTGCAGGCCACTAATGCCGCTTTTCACTCTCTCTCTATAGTGACTCTCATATTCTCCCTTTCTCTCTCTCTAAAATTGAGGCGGTGGATTGGACCTTTCAGTGTCCCTCTCTTCACCTCCCCACCACTTTCATGCTAGCAACTACGTCCTCTGTTCGATTTTCTGCCATTATTGGTGTGAAAGAAAAAACCTGAGGATATTTTCTTCCTCATGATGTAGCTTTAGCATCAAATAAAATGATGTTCGGCCCATCTCCATCCCTAGGGTTGAAGAATTAAAAGACATTTTATACCGTCTGTTTGGTCTTTATTTCTCTGTTGCTATTATCTTCTCTGTTCTCTTTCTTTTGCAGAGAATCTCTGCTATTATGTAACTATTCGGCTTTTGACTCAAAACCCTAATTTCGTGGGTGGGTGTTCTTCTTTAATGTGGGGTGCTTTTTTGTTTCTTATGTGTGTGAGTTGTTCGAATCTGTACCTATATATGTGAAGTAGCTTAAGTACTTGTTGGTGCTTCTATAAAACCATGTCTCCTTCACATGCACCCACCCCTTCTTGTGAATCAGTATCTGCAGATTTCCCCTATTTTCTTCGCTCAAAATTAAAAAAATTTAAGCCCTGTTACACGAAGCACACACCATGCAATCTTTGGTTTTCTTGGCCATATTCCCTGCGTTTTTGTAAAAAGAAGGACTGTATCTGCTCTCTCTGCTCGTCTCTGGAATCTGATTCTAGTTTCGAAGCCCCACCCAGTTTCCAGGAAAAAGGTGCCTTTTTTCTTGTTTATCTCTGTTTTTTGTTTCAATATGTTGTGTCTGCGATATCAGATGTTGTTTAGACTACTTCTGTGGAGGTCATGTTTAGTTGTAGTCTTTTTATGGTTGTTCTGTTAATTGATATGTTGTTGTATTGGCTGTACGGTTTATGGTGATTTGTGAGTTTTTTTGGTTACCGTGTTGTGGTAAAACAATGAGATCCAGCCTAATTATGAAACACGGATGATAATTTGGTTACTGTTATGTGGAAAAATCGATTTTCTGGGAATAAAACCTCTAATTCAATTGTCCACCATAAATGGGTTTCTTACACCCCTTGAGTGTAATGAGTACAACATTTTCCCGAGGTTTAGCAGTTGAAATAGTGTGATTTTGTGTGTTAAAATGTTTTATGTTCTGTTTCATTAGTGAGACTAGAATGATTTTGGGTTTCTGAAATTTCGTAAGCACCACACCCCATCAATACTTTGGTATTTTTGTATCTACCCTGTGTTGCTTTGTTGTTGTTAATGCAAGTTGATGTTAATTGGCACTCCCTGTTCTATATCAATCTTTTCTTTGTTAAAATGGGTTAATCTTTTCTTTGGTAAAATGGGTTAATTGTGTGTAACAGATATTGGTTAATCTTTTCTTTGGTAAAATGGTTGATGTACGGGATTAGGTTGGTCAATGCAATGTCGGGTGTGGGGTGGGGGAGGTGGGTTTCGGGGTATTTTGGTTGAAGTACGTGAGTGCTGTGGTGCCTTACAGAAACGTGGGTTAGTCATTAATTCGTTAAGTAGCAAAGTAATTGCTATTTTGACGTACTACCAACCCTACATTTTTTAAAGTATTGGATATGTGAGATTGAAGTCAATATCATCAAGTGTGTGAAGTTAAGCAATATCGTATGTTGGGAATCTGGAACCGGGTAGAGAACCGTGTGAACCGGACTGGAGAACCGGGTTTGGATTAAACAAACAAAATGGTGCAAGCTGAGCCAGGTTCGAGTGGACAAATGGCATGGGTGTGATATGCAACGGTTTCACGCGCCTATAACAACGGTTTCCTTAACCATTTTTAGTTAGCAACTTGCAGCTCGTTTTCAAGTGGTTACAACTGATTGTTGGTGATCATTCGAGTCCAATTCCTATATCTAACTTCAAGAGCAGCTTGTGGCGAATTCAATTCATTCATTTTCCCTTTGTAAACAATACTGTAGAGAGAGAATTTAGAAGTTAGGGTTCTTGACCTAATTCGGAGTTCAAAATTAGGGGTTTGCTAATTTCGGTGTAATTCTTGTAATCTTGAATTGAGTTTAGTGAATTGAGGTGTAAGGAGCCTCCGTGGATGTAGAACTTTATAGTTCGAACCACGTAAAAGTGTTTGTGAATCATTTTCATTTCCAATTTTGCGCGTGTATTGTTCGGCCAGTTCTGAACAATTTCGTCCGAACATCTGTGTGTGATTTCTTGTGACTAATTCTTTCACAACATGATATAAAAAGCATTTTCCGATTAAAATATGGAATTTTTAAATTTATGTTCTTGATATATTTTGTTGAACACAGTTGTATTGCAATAATGTTTAATAGAATTTGTATTTGTATCTCCTATGTGATTGAATGAAGTTGTAATACAATGTTATTTAACATTTGTTTTCGTAATTTATGTTCTGGTGCATTATGAATGCATGAAAATGGACGTAGGAATGAGTTTCCGACCTATGAACTTTCGGACAATTATAAGAATGAAATGAAGATCATATTAAAAATGCAAGCTATAAGAATGAAATGAAGAACAGTTATCATAGTGTCCACTCACATATATGGTATACAATTGGAAATTCAAATTATGGGAAAGGCAAGTTTTTACCTAAAATAAACTGGATAACGGATTTTCGGTATCTGATGAATTTAGCTCACTAAATAAATAATCGTACGAGATCAAAATTGATTTAACAACTCTTTCTTGAAATCCTTTCAATTTACTCACGATTTATGTTTTCTGAATTCAATTTATGAGTGGGAAAAAGGAAAATTTACTTTTTTAGGGGTAATTAGGATATTTTATAAGAGTTAAAAAAATTTGAAAAAATCTTAGAAGATTGACTTGGCCAAATACAGCTTCATGATCAATGGAATACATATAAATTTTTTTATGACCGTGATTTGCAACATAAGATTGTTTTCGACAATACGGCGTGCCTTGGAATTAAATTTGGATGTCTAAATTATGGGACATATAATTATTTACCTAACTTTAACCGAATGTCGGAGTTCTTTATATAGAATTATATTCCAAAATGAACAATTTGAAGCTTCATTAGGAATTATGAGTTATAATTTCTTTGAAAATAATTCAACGACATATTTCATCCAAGTTTTATTTGTTATTTCAAAAAAGAAAAAATGTAATTTGCAGTAATTTGGTAATTTCATAAAAACTCTAGTAATTTCAAAAAAATATGAGGAGTTTGATTTGGCCATAGAAACCTTCATGCTCACTTAAATACGTTTGAAACTGATTTTACGAACGTAGCATGTACTCATAAGAAGATTTAGGATAATTCGGATTGCTGAGGGTAAACGTAAATCAGTTGAATTGATTCTCAGGTTAATTATAACGAGCTTTCATAATTGGTTTTAACTCTTAATTTCGAATATGATAACTAATCTTTATGAACTCCGCTTTTCATATTTTATTGGTCATGATGTAAGTAACTTAATAATTTATAATGTAATTGCTTTTTTCCAAAATTATATTATAATATTAAGTGAGCTTGATCCTCGGAATCCTTTAGACGTTAGACGTTTGGGACGAAGAACCACTAACATAGGGCAATGTTAGGGCAAATTTCGAGGTTTACGATTCTTTAGTTGGGAGCAATTAGTGCAATGTTGAGAGATATAGACCATTCACCAAAATATACTATCTCAAATGCAATCCTAAAAATCCACATTTCTTCTTTGTTGAGTTTTTTCTAATTGTGTTACCAAAAATATAAAAACCGCTTCACTATTTTAATAGATGTCTAGAGGTGTCGGGCGTAGTGGAGGGAGACGAACCGCCTCGACCGAGCGACGACCTGTTTGGACTCCTCATACAGAACATCAGCTCATTACTCTTGCCTACACCGAGTACTTGCTTAGAGGATATATGGCATAAGTCTGGTCAGATCTGACACTCACGCGAGTTTGCACTAAACTGAACGAAAATAGTGATGCGAGTGTCAGCCTTTACCGAGTTGATCAGATACGGGCTAAGCTAAAGAATAGCAAGCGTTGCTATAAGGTACTCTGACCGATCGAGATCTGGAGCTGGCTGAGATGACGAGAGGGAAATGTTGATTGGGCCACATGATTTCATGGAAGCCATTTACGTCGTACGTTTACCATGATCTTATGCCATACTTAACGACAATTATTTAAAATCTAAAGTTTAATGTTTAACTCAATCTTAAATCGTTTCAGCAAGCGAAGGATTATCGCACTCTCATCACTCATGGTTATCCGAACTACGATTTATGCCATTAAATATGGCAAACTAGCCAAGCCACTGGATCCGCGGCCCTTTCGTCTGGAGCCAGTTTAGGTGACGGCAGTGGGGGGTCTACCGGCTTGGGCCAGGGGAGGTCGTATGATACATTCGCATGATGAGTCCAGCCAGGGGGCCGGGGAGGGAAATTTGAGTCAGAGACGTAGGCGTTGGACTGCCGACGACGAACGGGATGCTAGGATCAGTTCTATGGCCCAGTGGGATAAATACGTTGAACGTCGTGATCATCAGCACTCCGTTAGCCAACTGGATGCAGGCCGAGCTATCTTTGATGAGGTCATTGCCATGGACTACCCGGCCCTGTGAGGAGGGCTGGATGTCTCGCCCTACGCGATCCTATGACGCAATAGATGTTCCTTTCCTGTCCCCCTGAGGACAGAAGGGCTTGGCTTATGACTCTGGTGTAGTGTTTTGTGAAATTAGGTCAAACGTATTTTAATGGTTCGGGGAAGTAGTCAGCCATCATGTCACCCTCTTCCATTCTTTCTTCCTTGCTATCAACGTAAACGTCGTCGTTGTCGGATAAATCATCCATTTTAGCAATCCTAAATTATAAAAAGACAGGGTTTGTGACATGTGTTATTCTTGTTTATTAAATATCAGTTATGAAGTTGTGTAGTGGGTTAGATCACGTAGTTCATGTATAAGCATTTGTATTGACAATACCTCAATTCGTATAAATAAGTCACTAGACAATTAAATTAAAAGATCGAAAGTGGAAGGCAACAACAATAATAGTTAAAATAGTAAATGGAAAAGGTCTGGACACTGTAATTAAAAGTACTGAAGAATAAATTTAGTTAACAAATCTTACTGAAACATGGGCCATGGGGTCTCGCACAAAAAATAATTCAAAACTACAGGGCAGGGATTAGATGACCGAGATCCTCATGACTGAAAATCACGACCGATTCTACTATAATGTTCGGATGTCCAGGTTTTTTTTTTTTTTTTTGCACTAGTTAATATGTTGTGAGATCGTGGATTTATTTGAGAGGATCACAGAACAAGACTTTTGTGTAAAAACTATTTTGATTTTCCTATGGATCGTGTCCATACATCTCCGTTTTCGTGACATGGAGGAGCGTTTTCAGCATTCAACGCATACTGTCAGCACCCATTTCCACATCATTCTAGACGCTCTTCTCAACCTTTCTCCGGAACTGATCGTGGGGCCTAACTTCACTAGAATCCCCGATCGAATTCTCAACGACACGAAGGTCTTTCCATTCTTTGAGGTAAATTGTTGTTTCATTCATTGGTGACATATGCTAGAATGCATCTTACTATAATATACATTCGTTCTAAAATTTATATTTTGCCGGTATCATATAAACTAAACTGTTAACCGACAACATTGCGTCGGAGCTCTAGACGGTACATTAATTCCTGCTCACGTACCGGTCGCTAAGCAAATACCATACCGGTCACGAAAGGCACAACTGTGCATAATGTGTTAGCGGTAGTGGACTTTGATATGAAGTTCAGTTACGTGTGTACAACTTGGGAGGGTAGTGCCCACGATGCACGCGGACTAAAGCATGCAGTTATGAACGATCAACATTTTCCATATCCATCGGAAGGTTAGCAAGTAAATCATTTCTTTTACATGATAACTTAGGTTTGTATCCCTTCCTTGGTTAGGACTAACACATTTCGACCCACTACTCAATTTGTAGGTCGCTATTATCTTGTAGATGTTGGGTACACTAACTACGACGGCTTTCTTGCCTCGTACATGGGAAATTGGTACAATCTCCCTGAGTTTAATAATAGCGGGATCCAGCCAACTGATGAAAAAGAATTATCTAACCATCGCCATTCGCAACTTAGAAATTGTGTTGAGAGGGCGTTCGGTGTCCTGAAGAAGTCGATTCCCTCTACTTCGACATGGTGTGCCTAGCTTCAAACTTCCAGACCAAAAAAAAAAAAAAAGAAAAGAAAAAATAGTCATGGCATGTTGAGTGCTTCATAACTGGATCAAGCAATCAGGCCACCCGCATGATCTATTCGCAGGGCTTCCAACACACTTCGAGACGGACGACATGATTTTTCAGAGAGATGACTCCCGACAACAATGTCACGTGAGGCTCAGGGGGAAATACGGGATGGTATTGCCAATACTTTGTGGGATGCTCAATCTGGGCAAGATGGCTGAGTGTCCCAAAATAGTCTACAACAGAGAATGGATCCAACTAGACAAAATTCCGAAATAATATGGTTGTATAACTATGTAATGCTCTTCTAATTTGTGTGCTTTTCTTTTACTGCTCTTGGACAATTTGAAACAATGTATTTGAAAGGTTAATATTTGCGTCGATTAACTAAACAACCCATTCTTATGATATTGTTCGGACTGTCAAAAAATGTGTTATCCTTTAATTACGTGATCTAGTTTCATACATGCTCATATTTTAGTTACCATGTTAAGAAGGTATGAACAGCGCTACGTGGACATCTGAGAACGAGTCAAAATTCATATATTTTCTCTACTGTGACTTCTTGGATGCGTTGCCAGAGAGGATAAACTTTGACGACATGGTAGTAAACAACATCGTGACACGCTTGAATGCCTTGGCCCCCGAGCCATTTGTCTACCTACTTAATCACTTGAGGACAAAGTTGAAGACCATAAAGCGTGCGTGGTGACTACTATATAGTGTGAGGGATTTATCGGGATTAGATTAGGATCCAGTACGTGACATTGTAACAGGTTCCGGAGAACTCATAGAGGCACTATTCTAGGTATAAAAAATTATTAAAACCTTTAAGAATTAATTACATTTTTTTTTTTTTTTTGGAATAACACATGTTTTAACAAATAAGAGAATCTATGATATTTGCAGACCGGCCTGATGCACGACAAATAATTTATTGAGGCTAGCCCTGCTTTGGCTTCTACATTGAAATGTTCACTACAATGGAACACCCGGTGTTGAATCTTGATTTTCTACATCGTGTGGATGTAGTCCGGGCGATGGACGGAGTTGAGGTTTTATTAACAATCTCGGCGATTCAGCGTCTACAATCCCTTTCAACACCGTTATGTTTCTAGTTTTGACCCCAACAGAGAGGCAGCATTGGGTCCACAAACTAAGACACAGACTGACAAAGTTAGTCTTCTGATTATGTTGAATCAAGTGGCATGCAACCACAAGACAAATATGGACTACTTCGATTTAAGTTTCATATCTTATCGCCTTTATTAATTATTTCGTTCACCGGCATACCGATTTGTTAGCTCACTAAATTAAATGGTGAAAATATTGAAGTTCACTGAATGAGACACACGAAGAAAATTATGAGTGCTATGATCTGTTATTAGGTATAAAACAATTACTCAATGGGTGGCATACAAACATCGATAAACACAACTATATATTCATTTCTAGCCTAAAAAAAATTGTACTAAAACATTTATCAGGAAGGTTAAGAAACTAGAAATTCAAATTTAATAAATACAACAAAAAAGATATTTAATTATTTTTTTTGGGAAAAAATGAAAACAAATAAAATAAAATAAATAATTCAGACAAATGTTAAGTTATATATTTTCCACATTTTTTTTCTTGTTATTAAAATTAATAACCCTAGAAATTGTTATTTACTCACATTTAATTCTTTTTATTTATATAATAACCCTTTAACATACTAAAAATTATCAAATCTATTCATTTGAAAGACCAAAAACAAAATGAATAAAATATTTATTTGGCAGGTTCATAAAATAGCAATTCAAATTTAATAAAATGTACGAAAAATATAATTAATTTTTTTTTTTTTGAAAAAAAAAAAGGAAAATAAATTAAATAAAATAAATAATTACAACAAATGTCAATTTATATTTTCCACGATTTTTTAATTTTTATTAAAATTAATTACCCCAAAAATATTTTCTAATCACAATAAAATCTTTATTTATAAAATAGTCATTTAAAAAACTAAAGCATATCATATTTATTCATTTCGAAGAAGAAACCCAAAATGAATCAAACATTTATTTGAAATGTTCAGAAACTAGTAGTTCAAATTTAGTAAATTGAACGAAAAAGGTAATTAATTATTGTTTTTGAGAAAAAAAACTAAATAAATAAAATATAATTAGGACAAATGTCAATTTATATATTTTCCACGTTTTTTTAAATTTGTAATAAAATTAATTACTCCAAAAATGTTTTAAAATCAAATTAATATTTTTATTTATATAATAACCATTTAACATATTAAAAATTATCAACTATAAACAATTTACACGCAACAACACCTAAAAATCACCTATCAACAATCATATACATCATCAATCAATCACAAATCACAATACTACTTTAATCATTAAACCAATCATTAATAACAACCTCTTATACAACCACTACCCCAACCACCCAAACAAACATCACTCTTTGACACTCCTAACCACTACCCCCAGCCAACAGTACCCCAGTCATCCTCAGCCCCAACGAAACATTACCATAGATTGAGTTCTAAACCTAAACTATGTGAATATATCATATATACAAGCGATATATGTTTTGGCTGAAATGAAATATATGTTAGAAATTTTGACTTTGGAAGGTTAGGGTTGATCAATTTTTAAGCAATTTTAACCTTGGATTCCATTGGTTGAAAATGAAATTAAGTTGCAAATTCATAATCTGTTTTTCAATCAGATGAATTTAGTGTATTTAAGTTCTCAAAAATCAATTTGGGTGAATGAGAAATTAAGGCCTAAAGTATGCAACTTAAACATGGAAAGTTGGAAGAGTTAAAGGGAAATGTGAGAATTTGTCCCACATTAGAAATATGGAGTAATTTGAAACTCCTTATTAAGAGGAACACTTCCTAGCCCGGCCGCGCACGCACGTATCGCTTTAGAGGCGCACGTACGCATTGTCGCGAGGAGCCTCAAACTTTTTGCAAGTTGATCCGGCCGGGTGACCTTAAACTGTTTGCAAGTTGGTCTGGACGTATGGCTCGACGTCAAGACGGTTTGGGTCGGGTGTGATGACGTGGCACACCAGCAAGGCGGAACGGGGCACACCAGAACCATGAATTTGGGCTGGGTCATACCTACCCGCCAGTGTTAGTGGGTCGGGTCACTCGATTTGCGCATTGGCTCGGATCCACATATCGGTGCAACCCAGTGCTCGACGAAGCACGGATTCAGCATCAGGGTGCAAGCAACCCAACGAATGGGAGGGTGGAACGAGGTGCACCGAGACTGTGAACCCGGGTGGGGTCAGTCCGACCCGCTAATGTCCGAAGCAGGTCCGGTCAGTTTATTCGCGCACGAGGCCCAGATCCGCGAAGCGGTGCGACCAAGTGTGAGATAGAGCACAGGTTCGGCAGCAGGGTGCAATCGAGTAACCCAGCCCAGGGAACAGGTATGTCCAAGTCCGAACCGGTTCGAACTTGACCGAATTGGTGCCACCAATGGTAAAAAAGGTGCCTTTGCGAAAATGCACCATAACTCTTTAGAAATTATAAATAGACCCCCGCATTCTGATTTTAAATTCACTCCAAGCATAGATCTGCATTTGCATCCTAGTATTTCTAGCCCTCCGTCGAGTCTAAAGGAAGTCCAGCATATCGAGTAATTAATCAAAAAATTTATTTTTTTTTGTGCTGCGATCTCAAAGCTAAAAATTATTATATCTTGAAGACGATTGTCGAAGACCGAAAACACTAGAATTCGGGACAGTATCGTTTTACAATTATCGAATCAAACTCATGCCTCGACTTTACTAATGTTCTTATTAAGTCTGTTACTTACACCTTACAAATACCAATAATATATACGTTAGTGTTCTTTTTCTGTCCCATTTTAATGAATATCTGGCAGAAATAACCCTTGGTTGTTGGTTAGGTAACAAAGTTTATGATGGTATGCCTTGTCAGATAAACTATCAATGTTTTTCCATATCAAGTAATCGTACGTTGATTATTATGTCAAAATAACCCTTGATGCGATGATATATTGATGAGCTGCAGGTCAATTAATTTTAAGTAATTCTAACTCAGAGTACACACGCATTATCCACGTTTATAATATAATTAAGTAAGCACAACTGCAAATTCATATCCCTAGCTAACCTATGCAGTAGTTTAATGAAACACGTGCACTCATAATCTTGTTCTCTTTTGAAAACTTGGGCTGTCTTAGATTTTGACGGTAGGTGGTTGGGGTACTGTAAATGATGAGAAATAAAGTGAGATTCGTAAATTAATATAAATAAATGAGTGTTTGTTTATATTGGTTGGAGATTAAGTTGGAGAGTGATTATAATTTGAAATGTAATAAAATTAATTTGATGTGTGTAAAAATTTGTTAATGAATGATTGATTATTGATAAAAGTATGTATTGAGAATTGTGGTTAATTGATTAGTGATTAAAGTGTGTATTGAGACTTATATTTGAGTGGTGATGTGTATAAGAATTAGTTAGAGAATGAATCGGAAAACAAACGCTGATCTAAATTGAGCTCAATTTACAACGAATTGATCCAACCTTTAACTGACACGGCCTTACAACGTGGATGTCCTATTATATTTGGGATCAACATCCTTCAACCGACTACTTTGGATAAATGGAATCTCTATTTCACCACTCAGAGAAAATAACATCCTTCAATAATATCAATGTATATTACATAATAATTTGTGATGTATTATTTATGTCCTACAATTTCATTTGAACATTTGTCGTGGATATAAGTTAATGTGTCCATCGACAAGTTGTGTTTACATGTATGAAACATTTCCGTTATATCATATTATGTATAAATTTGTATTAATATTAGGGTTAATTACCTAAAAAATCGCGACTTTTGGTCCAATTTTCAATTGCAACATGACTTTTAAAAGTTACCAATGTTGGTCACCAACTATAACATGTTTTCAATTACAACATTGGTTAATTTTTTTAACACCTGATTGTGTCAACATCACTACCATTAAATGCACCTGGAGAAGATCGTCATTTATCCTCGATCAATTTCACAATCCGTCATTTTCATTTTCGTTAATCGGTGATTGAAGTTATTATGTCACTTCTTCGACTCTCAGTTAACAATAGGAAAATTGGCGGATTGTGAAATTGATCGAAGGCAAATGAAGGTCGTGTCCAGGCACATCTAATGGTAGTGATGGGACACAATCAAGTGTAAATATTTTTAGCCGATGTTGTAATTGAAAAAGAATTATAGTTGATGACTAACATTGATAAGTTTTAAAAAAATCATGTTATAATTAAAAATTAGATCAAAAATCGTAATTTTTTTTGAATAATTAACCCTTAATATTATTACAGTAAAACATGTTACACTAAATATTGCGGAAGAAGTAAACTACCAAATCTTGTATTACCATTTACATCACATCAGCCAACAGATGTTACTATAGTTTTGACAAATACTAGACTGTCCAAAGACTTTGCGGATCCAACAATATGATATTATCTTTTGTCTCTCCCCTTTTTCCGGGCTGTAACAGCAACAGCCGGTGGCCAACATTTGCCGGCGTCCATCGGAAAGTTCAAGATAGCTTTTCTTCCTCTCATCTTGAAGGCGGCGCAGTCGTAAGCCCTGGCTGCATCCACATCGTTATCATAAGTCCCCAGCCAGACCCGACTCCCCTTCCGGGTCGGGTCTCGGATCTCCGCCGCATATTTACCCCACGGCCTCCTCCTCACCCCCCTGTAACTACTCCTGACCTTCCCACCCGAACCCGGATGATCCGACCCGTGTTCCGGTGAAGGAGGAAGAGGGGCTGCAGGAGGAGTTATTTGTGGCTTCATTTCAACAGCAAAGAAGTCGGTAGAAGGCTGGAAATCCAGGTACTCTGAAACGGGCTGCTTTTGATCCGAAGAAGAGCCCGATTGGGATGTAGGCGAATCGATTTCGTCGGAGCTCCAGGTGGGGTTGTTGTCTGCAAAAACATCGGAGAAACAGAGGTTGAGATTGTCGAGAAAGGAATCTGTACAAGAAAAATCCTCCAGGAGGTGTTTGCGTATGAGCTCTAACGTTGAATACTCATCAGGATTTGCCATCACCAAAAATATGTATAAATAGTATTATGATGGATATATATATAATAGTAGTAGTTTTCCTTTTTTCTTTATAAGATTTTGAAAGGCCTGTAGGAATTGAGGTTTGGAGTGACGAGTGTTTGAGAAGAGAGAGTGCGTCTAGTATTTATAAATACCTGTGTGTGATTTCATTTTGTTTGGCATGCATTAATTAGCTGGGGACAGGATATTATCTTATAAATTTTAACATAGATATTATCTTGCATTTCAATATAGTTGCTGTTGCAAATATCACATTCCGGTTTTCAGTTCTTGTTGGGCCCATTAGTTACTCCAATGTCCAATTTTATATGGACAAAAACCCATGTGGATAAGATGCACAATAAGTTTAATGTAAATCTACTAAAAAAAATGCAAATAAATTACCTAAATTTTTCTTAATTCGGCGCCTCTTATAAAATACACAAGAACGTGTTTGTTTTATAAGTAATGAGGCTAATCTGATTGTAAAACACCCTTGGGTGAATGGTGAGGATTGTGGTTCAAACCTTCTTGCAACATTTTTTTCCTTTTTTCTTTTTTTAGCGCTTATTTTATATTTATAATTAATAATGAAATATAATTTAATAATTAATTATAGTTTTAATTTTTGTTTCTTTTTTTTTTTTTTCAATTTTATCTCCTGTTTATATTTGTTTTAATATTTTAGCCTAATTTTGTATTGTTGATTTCTTGGTGTTGGATTCGATGTAGTATAATTTCTTTTTCTTGTTGCGGCGGACTCGTAACAATAATTCTTAAAATTTATGATTTTTTTTATTGTCCCAAACAGTATAATTTATAATTTTTTAAAGTATATTTTTATCATTTTCCTTTTTGTTGTGTTGGATTCGTAGATACTATAAGGGAACACTAATTATACTGTAAGTTCAAAAAATTAATATACAGTAGTATAACAAAAAAATTATATTGTAACTAATAAACTTATACTATTAGACAACATAATATATATGCTATAAGTAAATGATAAATATACTGGAACCTGAAAATATAATTATAACGTAATATGCAAAGAATAAATAAATATATTGTAAATTATATATCTAATAGAATGAAAAGAGAAAATTGATGATGAATAAATACCTAAACAGTATATTGCTAAATGAACTTATACTTTTAAGCAATATAATATATATTATATGGGAACAATAATTATAATGTAAGCTATAAAAAAAAATACAGTAGTATACAACAAAGAAAATTTATATTGTGACTAACAAACTTATACTATTAGACAACATAATATATACTATAAGAAAACACTAAATATACTGTAACCTGAAAAAATAATTAGAGTAATATACAAGGAATAAATAGATATATTGAAAATTGTATTACAACTTGTTTTACCAAAAAAATTATTTGTTGGAATAGTATAATTTGTTTTACTAGAAATTATGCTTCGTTTACCCATACAATATAACTTGTAAAGCGGTATAATATAACTTGTTTTACCAAAAAGTATACTTTGTTTGTCGGAATAGTATAATTTGCTTTCAGAAAAATTATGATTTGTTTACCAAACAATATAACTTGTAAGCAAAAGACAAAATAAAACAAAAGAAATATTTTAAGAAATATGTAAAATAAAAAAAAACAAATTATGAATTTATTTTTTATTTAATTCAATAATTTTTATTTACTAATTGTTAATATTAATTTTACAAATTAATATATAAAAATAATTAATAAATATAAATACATAAACTTTTGTAAATGAAAAGAAAAAATAAATAAAAAATAAACAAAAGAGAGAAATAATTAAATATCCAAATTAAAAAATTAAAATTATATAAATTATCAACCTATTTTTCTTATTTAAATTAAATGATAATTATTTATAGTTGTTAATATAATAAAATATTGTACATAAATAATATATATTATATATAATTAAAAAAAAGAAAAGGAGAGGTACAAATGGTTATAAGGAGTCGAACCCCCGCACTCAAGACAAAAGCATACATTTTACCACTTAGGCCAGCACCACTTTCATAATACTGAACATGCCTTAATATAGACATTCCAATTCGCTGAAAATGAAGGGAGTGTACAATGAGCCCTATTGTGTATCTTATGTACCCAAGTTCCACTTATTTACATACAAGCGAGTTAGCTTTTTTAACGTTATAAATAATTAATTTACTCTTAAAGTTTATTGACAAATTGAGTTACATAGAATTGAACGTACTAAATATTTTTTAGGGTGTGTTTACTTATGACTTGATCAAATCCATTAAGGATTGGGCTTGCCGAGTGATGTTTCCTTTGGGGTGCTGGCAATATATTTGCACATATCACATTATTTATTTTTATCATCTTTTACACTAAAAACGAACAACAACCCAATCCCCAACCAATAAAACCAAACACCTATTTATTTAACTCAATATTCTCTTTTCACTTTATTTCTCTCATTCTATAATACTCCAACCTCCTCCAACTATAAGTAAACATAGTCTTAGTGTCCTTATGCAGATTACAAAATACCCAGTTTGAAAATTACACTGAACCATATAAAACGTATCGTTCTGGAACTAAAACTAAAATCAATCACGCAGGCTCGCGCGGCGCGAACACACACATATATACATAATTTCTAATTTTATTAAATTAGTTACACGTTTAATTAAATTCAATGATATAACGAAAATAAATCATAAGAAAGGTCAAAAGATATTGTAAACATGTAAATTAATATAATGTTGGCTATTCATTTACTTAATATGTGGTGCTATTCATTTAGTTAGGGTTATATGTAAACTTTTCAAAATGTTAGAGAATAAAAAAACTTGATATAACATAATTACTTAGTTTTGCTCGAGTTAAATACATAAGTCATCTGAAAAAAGAAAAGAAGTGCATTTCTTTACTCCGGCCTTGGGTTAGGTCCAACTCGTTCCCAAACGCCAAAGTGGGCGAGCAGATCTAGATACTTGAGGAGGGTAATGATCTTAAAAGATCATGCGCCCCCACATAGCTGTTTTGCTTATTCATGACCCTCAAATCCTATGAGGGAATCCTATTGACTGTTGGATGGGAGCTCGTGGGGGCTGAATACTACCATTTGATACAGGTAGTGTATGCATGCATTTAGACCAATTTATACGAGTATTTTGGTGGAGTTTGCATATACATTCAGTTGTTTTATGTATGATTTGATTATTTTGAGCCTAATGACGTGTTTGTTCATTTTATAGTAAATTTTTTTATATTTTAGGACCAAAATTATTGAAATAAGGCCCGGGAGATGAAACGAGCAAGAGATGAGGTGAAATGAAGAAGATAGGCAAAAAGGCTAGACTTTCAGCTTGACACACCTCTAGTATTTTGCTCATATCTTAAGTTCTACAAGTTTAAATGAGATAAAATTGGTGGCATTAGAAAGCTAACTCAAAGGGCTACAGCTTTGTCAGAAAGAATCGAGGCCAAATTATGACCGGAAGACCCGAAAAATGGCTTGTAAGTAAAAACAAACATGTCCAGAATGTTCCATCTAGGTGGATTGCAATTTTCAATCCGGCCAGATCCTTTAACATGCATAAAATTATGAGGGGTCCAGTGGGTTTGATCCGTCCGATCCGGTTTAGGTGATCCGGCTGGATCCAATAGTTGATTTACGCGATTCCTACGCTTTTTAGGTCGTTTGTGTCATGTTCCAATCCAAATTGATCCCAACTTATAATAGAATCTTCCAAGTCCGCTTTTTAGCATCTTTCATCTTTAGAAATACTTGGAGGCTTGAATTGAAGAGCAAGGAACGCAAGAGACGAAGTCAAAATTCAAGATCTGGGTTTTGTTAATTCATCTTTATTTTTATTTTTACAAGATGTTTGTTCTATGGATTATCTTGTCTTTTAATTGTGAACGAGAGTAGCTAATCCTATTGTGTTCTAGGATTAGAAAGTATGTTACATATTAACTATGTTTTTATTTTGTTCTTTTCATTCTAGACTTCGTTTTATAGTTTATCTATATGCTTTGTTCTTATTTCATGAATTAGTGAATCTGGCCAATTGATTAATTCTAATTGCTTAACAATTTGACATCCGAGAGGAGAATGTTGGTAATAGGCATACAAGCATTTATCGTATGTACCAATAATCGTCCGAGAGAAGTGAGGACTTGCGTAGGCATCAGTTTTAGGAGCCCTTGGGAGTCTTTTATGCAACATCGTTCGAGAGAAGGGTTAATTAGAGTAGTGCTGCCTAATAACAATAAATTCGGTCGAAAAGTCCAGATTAATAGAATATTATAGTTGAAATTGAAGGCCTAAGGATACATCTTTAATCTGATCGAATCTCTTGTGATTGTTTGTTTGCTTCTCTTTAAGCATCTGTTTAGTTTAATTACTTATTTTATGCAAATTAGGTTATAGGCTAATAATCAACACTAATCACTATTCGAGAGTCTAGATAGAGTTGAATTATTAGGATTAGGGCATGAAGCCAAAAATACGAAGCAATCCCTGTGGGATCAACCTTGTTTGCCACTAGCTACAGTAGTACCGTATACTTGCGGTAACACTAAGGTTAGGAATAGTGAATTAAGTTTTTGGCACCGTTGTTGGGGACTGATAACTGTCTTAGTTTTTATTCTAATAAATAACTCGATACTAAACTAGAAACTTAGTTTTTGCTTTTTTATTGATAGTTTTGAGTCTATTTTCGGTTTTAAGCGGGTTTTCTTTGTTGTGATCTCAAGTAGCACATGTAAACTCGATCTCAAGGAAAGGACAAGCTCGTTCATTTTGATCCAAAAATTGAAGCAACTGCCCCTAGACGCAGAACAAGGAAAGACCCAAAAAAAGTAATGGCCGACTTACCACCGAACACGACTATGGAAGACATGGTCAGATGGCTATTTGGGGTGGTGTAATACCCGTGCCTCTCACAACTCACTGGCCAATATAATTTTTGCATTTCATGCATTCCATATTTTTATGTGCTATTTGCATGATAATTTTATAGTAATTAATTTGTTATATTTATTACGTTATTTTGTATTTTTGCGACTAATTTGGAGATGTTTACTTTGGTAGTCAAGAACCCCCTAGTCTAAAATATTGGGACATGCTACAAAATTTAAGATTTCACGTGACAAGTTTAAAATATGGAACATTAGGTAGTACGTGGAAGTGTTAAATATGTAAAGGGGTTTTATTGTCGGAACAACAACAACAACAACAACAACAACAACAACAAGTCACGAGTATGGCCAATGAGTGATATTTTTTTGGGAGGTTTGTGACAGTGACGAGAGCCAAACCCACCAAATATGATTTCTTTTGAGAAAGGATTGAAAGAAATGATTTTGTGAAATGCATCTCATCATTCACGCATTGGTCATGCATGATTTATGCTTACTGAGTTTTAGCTCACGTAGTTCTTGCATTGTAGGTGAGTTTGACTATGCATGAGCTCGTGGACTGATCTGGCATGCTGTTGGAGCTGATGCAAGTTTTGAAGCCTCGTGTATATGAATGACGATCTTTGGGTCTAAACCTTGGACTCACTATGTTTTTGCTAGCGTTCTAATAATCTTTTTGGACATGTTCAAATTAAGGAACTTTAATATGTATATTTCTGTAAATATGATGTTGAATGGAGTGTGACACCTTTGTACTTGGGCTGAATCTATGTAAATATATGTAGGTGAGATTTTGGTCTTGAAGGAGTATTCTAAATTGTTAATTTTGAAAAAAAGGAAAAAAAGAATATACAGGCTTTGTAAGACTAAAAACTAGTATAAAATAAGTTTTTACACGGGTGGGTGTGACAGGTGGTGACTAATATGCAAACTCAAATGACCACGTTGCAACGACAATAATAACAACAACCACATCCACAAGACTGCACTAGAAGGTGATCAGACACCTATTAGGGATTGTCTAGGTCCCATGCCTAATCAACAATAAGGAGTTAAACTGCCACCAATCCAAGCCAACAACTTTGAACTCAAGTCGACTTTGATATAAATAATACAACATAGTCAATTTGGTGGGAGGCGACTAGAAGATCACAATGTTCACCTAGGCCGATTCAAGAGAGTGTCAGAGACTTTGAAGGTTAACCAAGTACCACATGAACAGGTCAAGCTGCGGTTGTTTTCTTTTTCTCTAAAGGAGAGAGCATTGCAATGATTTAACTCTCTAGAAGATGTCACTACATGGGGTATATGTGACCACTCGATTCTTACTGAAGTACTTCCCACCAAGCAAGATGCTTTATTGCAAGCTCAAATTACCCAGTTTAAACAGATGGACGAAGAACCATATGGGGAAGTATGGGAGCAGTTCCAGGATCTTCTCCAGAACTACACACGGGTTCACTCAAGATCAGCAAATCTGCAAGTTTTACAAAGGGCTACTTGGGCCTGCGAGAGTACTCATAGACACAACAGCGGGTGGATCCATATTGGCAAAGCACACAAGTGCTGCATTCACCATTCTGGCCGCGACTAGTTGGCAGTGGCTAAACGAGAGAAATAGGCCTAAGAGGGTAGCCACCATCACTATTTTATCTTGATGAAAAAAAAGCTAAAAAATGGTTGATTGGTGATGATATGTCAATGAGGATGCGAGTTTTAAAAAAATATTATGACACGTAGATGAGCATGATAGGCACACTTGATATGAAATTGAGCATGCATGAAGAATAATGATCACATTAGCCGTGAGGTTTTGAGCCTATGATTGAACTCCCATTCTTGGAGTATATATTTCATATTTCTTACGGTGTGATGTGTTGGTCACCATGTAAGTGTGTCTCTAGAACTTGCCTTGCGTCTATGTATATATCGTCAAGTACACATTGTGGACCTAGAAAATGCTTTTAGGCATTCTTTCTTTTAGCTTATTTTAAGCTGGAAAATTGATATTTTTACCTAATTTCATACAAATAATCCCTAGTCAGCCACTTGGAGCCTTTAAGCTTTTCTTCTTCTTCTTTTTATTTTTATTTTTTTATTATAGTTTACAAGCTTTCATCCGTCCCTTTTAGCCTTTTCCCCATTAACTTGGACTAGTTGAATGTGAGGGAGGTGGATTAGAAGGCCGAAGTTGAGAGAAAAGTACAAGGTTTTTGGGTTGCATGGATAGTTAGGATGGTTTGGTGAAACAAATGATTGTGATGCGCAAAAGAGTAGAAAAAATTGACCCCTCCTAGTTTATATACTTGTTATTTCCGTTAAGAAAAAAAAAAGAAAAATTTCGTTTATTTGCTTCATTTGTAATTAATTAGGAGGGGGTTAGTTGATAAAAGTGTTTAAAATGCCTGTGTTTGAAAACGTTGAGTAGTCCTAAAGTGGTACTCAGTTATTATTGACATTAAGAACAACTGGTTGATAAGGCTGTTTGATTGTTTATATGGGGTGAAGAAGCTAACTTTTAGCTTGTTGACATATGAAGATTGAGGAAAAAGTGAACGTCAATTGATGGGTAGTTGCGAGTAGCTAACTCGAGTAGTCCATGTTTGAGTCACTTTTGTGCATATTTATCCCACCCTACCTAATGAACGTAAAAATTACCGTCTTTCTTTCACTTTTCACGTTCATATTTTGTAGACAATTACGTGTAATTGCTATGTTCACGTGCAATTTTAGGTTTTATTGTATTTTCGGGTTGATTTTTCTTTTTAATATGATTTGATGCGCTTTTGGGTGTTTTTGAGTCGTATTTTGAAGATTAGGAAACTCGGAAGAATTTAGAAGATTGCTTGCACTGCATCTTCAGGCCCAAATGGGCCCAAATTGGGTCAATGTCAGGCCTAAATCGAAGATCATCAAGTCAAGAGTAAAAATCATGAAGGAGTCGGGCCGAGAAAATGGATGGAAATGCCTCAAACTGGAGAAAGAAAGAAGAAGAAGTCGATCGCACATATGTCACGTTCCAGCCTGCAAATCGAGGCCCAAAAGAACCCTAATTAGACCCAAAAAGAGCCCAAATTGAATTTAATCAAGTCACTTTCAAAAGCCGTGCAGGGGTAAAAAAAGTGAGAGGAAGGGCATCGAAACGGCGACGAAAAAAAGACGAAGGTGCGAAGCAGGGGTTGAACCGGACAGACAACCACAGCACCTGCCGGACCGACAGGACCGCCGGTAGTTTGTCTAGAACCAGCTTAGGAAGAAAGCCACCCATTCTTCCGGCCCGACTGCCGGCAGCGGCGGTTCCAGCGATTTGCGTGTATCTAGTTTTTCAGCTTGCTATTTTCGTATTTTGGCCGTAACTTCCTTGTTCGAGCTCCAATTCAGGTGATTCAAGTTGTCATGTGTAGCCGAGACGAAGATGTACAACTTTTTAGTTGAAGTCAAAGGCTAGAACCTGATGGATATTTCCCAAAAATCACGAGAATGATGAGTTGATCGTGCACAAGGGGCTCGAATCAACAATTTAAACCAAGCACTCCCTTTTGTATTTTTACACTTTTGCCCTTAATAGGGCTTATTCTTTAGCAGATTTTGAGGGTTGGGAGGACCTATATATATCCCTTCCCCTCTCATTTGTAAAAATCCAACTTTGTCTTGCCTCATTTTATAAAAATCTTCTCCTACACTTCTCTCTCTCTTTACATTTTCAGATTTTAGCTTAGAAAAGATAGGGTTTCTTCCTCCTCTTCAAAGAGGAATCCAACTATAGAGGAGAACTCGGGGATTACTCGCGGGCTTGTGACACCCGACTATTTCATCAAATGATTTCGAGGGTTTCTTCAATACATTAAGTATTTCCTATCTCTTCTCTTTATTTTTAATTTTTTTTTACTTTTATTGCTTTATGTTGATGATGTCTTTTATTGCTTTGATAATTTGTGAGTGATTTTTGTGTTTCCCGAAGTCCAAGAGTAGTCCAACCTTCGGGGTTGATGATTAGTTGATTGATTATTGGATTGTTGTGAGTTGTGGTAACCTAGGGTTTGGATTTGATTGATTTGTTATGATTTTCATATGAAATTAGGGCTTTGGTTATAGGCTTGACTTGGTGGCTTGACCTTTCGATAACTTAGCCTTATTTTGTATGATTGTGCATTTGAGAAAGGATAATCGGTACCTAAGCTAGGGTTTGCCACCGTTTCGAGGAAATTCGATTCGATCTTAAATGAGCTTAGGATTGAATTTCTGCACCTTAGATTGTTAGGGAAGGGAAATTTAATCCGGAAACGTCAAGACCCACTTTATAGGACGGAGACCTCTGGAGGAGAAGACCTATTGAAAAGGGGAGTAGAGCCTAGGGGGTCTTGGCTAGGATGGACCGAAATTAGGTTTAGTTGCGTGTGTACGAATTACACCCCTACGCCGGTCTTTAGTGTAGGAGAAGTCAGGCTAACCTCTTCTAGTCTTTCGTAGTTGGTAACCCGAGTCCTGGGGTTGAATTTGTAAATCTCATTCGTGTAGCTAGTCTACATCGAATCCTGATTACTTACCTATGTTAGGAGAATAAGGCACCTCAAACGTATTCCGAAATTATCACCCAATTAGGATATCGTTCGGGTTGAGAATTTAACCTCGCAGAACTCATAATTGTTTCCTTTAATCGTCTTCGAATTATAAATTCCATCTTGTGTGTGAAACCAAGCTTCGGGAATATCTCCCCATCGATCGGTTCCCTTGCTTTATTTATTTGTTTGATGTTATTAGATTAGTCCAATCTCTCAATTTTCATTTGACCTAACTTGTTTGAACGTGCCTAAGCCGATTCTCTCGGAAAATCCTCCCTGTGGATTCGATATCTTATATACTACCTATGTCACAAATCGTACGCTTGCAGTTTGAGAAGGTTGTTCTAATCACATCGATTTAGAGCGACTTTCACGACAAGTTCACTACCTTAAGCCTACATTACAACCAAAATAAAGACCTTTCTGATTCTTTGTTCACACGTGTCAAGGACGAAGTATATGTTAGACAATAGGCAAGCATATGGTACACTGTGCATGTGTCAACTTTAGTGTAAACACATCCCATATTATACACTTGAGAAATGAGTGATATACTTATCCGGTGAGAATCATCTATTTGAAGAATAATGTCTCAAAAGTAGTTGACATATGCTATGTTGAATATGCTCATAAGTCTATATTGTTTTTTTTCGAAAATATTAGGAGGCCAGAATCGTCACTTAAATTGCCCTAATGCTTAAAGTTCTTGTTCTTTTCTATTTTTTGTCCAGGGATCTAAGTTTGGGGAATTTTGATACACATAGTGTATGCATGCATTTAGGTCAATTTATATGATTATTTTGGTAGTGTTTTCATATGAATTCGGTTATTTTATGTTTGATTTAATTATCTTGAGCCGAAATATGTGTATGTTCATTTTGTAGTAAAACCTTATATTTTAGGACCAAACTCCATTGAACTGAGGTCTGGGAGATGAAACGAGCAAGAGATAAGGTGAAACGACGAAAAGAGGCAAGAATGCTAGATTTCCAACGTGACACACTTCTAGTATTTTGGTCATATCTTGAGTTCTACAAGTTCAAATGAGTTGAAATTTATGGCATTGGAAAGCTAGCTAAAAGGGCTACAAATTTTTTTGAAAGAGCCGAGGTTAAATTATGACTTGAAGACCCTAAAAACAGCTTGTAAATAAGAAAAACATGTCTAGACTGTTCCATCTGGGCGAATTGCAATTTCCAAACTTGGCCGGATCCGGTAGCTTGCGCGAAATTGTGAGGAGTCCAATGGGTTTGATCCGGCCGGATCCAATAGCCGGTTCGCGTTTTAGGTGTTTTTTTTTTTTTTTTTTTTTTTTCAACCCAAAATTGATTATAAATAAAAGCTTCCCAAGTCCCATTTTCATCGTCTTTCATCATTGAAAACACTTGGAGGCTTGGATTGAAGAGAAAGAAACGCAAGAGACGAAGATCAAGATTCAAGATCCGGGTTTTGTTAAATCATCTTTATTTTAATTTGTACAAGATGTTTGTCTATGAATTATCTTGTCTTTTAATTGTGAACATGAGTAGCTAATCCTATTGTGTTCTAGGGTTAGAGAGTACGTTATGTATCAACTATGTTTTGATTTCGTTCTTTTAATTCTAGACTCCGTTTTATTGTTTATCTATATGCTTTGTTCTTATTTCATGAATGGGTTAATCTAGCTAATCGATTAATTCTAATTGCTTAACAATTGGACGTCCGAGAGGAGAGAATTGTTAATAGGCATACACTCATATATTGTAGGTACCAATAGTAATCCAAGAGGAGTGATGAGTTGCGTAGGCATCGATTTTAGGAGCCCTTGTGATTTTTTTATGTGACAGTTGGCCCGAAAGGGTAATTGTTCATAATTGATCTACACATTAACATCGTCTAAGAGGAGAGTTAATTAGAGTAGTGCCACCTAATAACAATAAAATCGGTAAAAAATCGAGATTAATAGGATAATCAAACATAGAAGATGTAGTTGAAATCGCCCTAGGATACATCTTTAATCTGATCAAATCTCTTTGGATTTTTTTTCTTTCTCTTTAAGCATATGTTTAGCTTAATTGCTTATTTTCTACAAATTAGATTTTAGGTTAATAATCAATAACCAATCACAATTCGAGAGTCTAGATAGGGTAGAATTATTAGGATTAGGGTATAAATCTAAACATAGGAAGTAAAACTTGATCATCACAAAGCCGATAAAGTCTTCATGTAGATTCTTCGCATACTGGCGGGCGAAAAGGGCAGTCGATGGCCAAGATTTAATGTTGTCATTGGACATTCACAACGAGGTGTTATTCACTATTGCTTCCCGACAATAAGATGAGATACAAGGTTTTTGCAACGGATGAGACGTCGTTTGTCCTCTTAATATCGGATCATGAGTCCTTTCAATTTACGAATACGATTGAAGAATAAAAGGTATTGGAATTATGGGTTGACCGTTGGAGTTTTACCATACAGGGGAGCAAAGCTGGTGGCATTGTGGAGCCCTGATCCAAATTGTGTAGTTTTTATTAAGCGCTAATATGAGCCAAAGGGAAAGGGTTGGATCCTTTTTTGTGTTACTCGTTATATAAAACTTACAAGGGTTATTGAGATCCCCAAAAAGATTGTGCATTGCTTCAAGATTCTTGAGTATAAGGGCACCCTCTATTCACCATAGTAACAACATTTTTTTCGTTCTCAAATTTTCGTCTTCAAATATGTTTTTTTCTTTGTTTGTTTATGTATATTGTTTTATTTTATGTATTCAAATATGTTTCTTTCTCAATATTCAAGTCCTTGTAATTTACGACCATATTTTTCTTTAATTTGGGAATTTTTGGAATACACACCTCTGCTAGGTTGGAATAAACTGAAGCCAAAGAGCCGGCACCCACTGAGATGGGGGACTAGGGACCGATGATCCTCCAATGGAGATTCACTGGAGGTAGAAGAGTAAGAGGCCATGGACACAAAGTAAAAGAAGATATCAAACAAGGGAAAAAGAGTACCTTAGCACTCAGATGGAATGATGATCGGACAAGATGGAAAGAAGAACAAAGGATGGGACAACGGTAGCGAATATCTTGCCAGAAATTGCACGGGATGGTCGGAATGTCTCTCTCTAAAAATCCTGAAATTGTAGAAAGTTTCAAATAAGGGAAATGAGCCTTAGTTAAGGAAGAAAAAACGCGAACAGTTGCCGCCTAAAAGCCAACACATGTATGTCGGGGATCATAGAAAGATTAAAAGACGTCCGACGTGTACAAACAAGATTAACGCGATTTGAAAATTAAAAATGGAGGGGAAATAAACACTCAAACAAAGTTTAGTACCCTAGAAGGAGATGGCTCTGAGAGGTATCAGAATGAGGTGCTTGATGAGACTAGATACTCCGAATAACTTTCGTAAACTCACTAGCAGTAGAGGGAGTAGTTGATATGAGATAAATGGACACCTCTTGAGTTTGAGAATTATCCTAGGTCACAGAAGGAAGGTGGCATCCCAGCTGGGAATTGGCCCAGAGGAAAGATTCAACCTCAAGAGGTAACCTATGTTCGGACACTGTTCGTGATCAGCTCGCAAGTCATAGTTCAAGAACAACTCGAAAACCATGAAGCCAACATTGGAGCTCTCAAGGCTGGGGATGAAATCATGCATGACCGAACACTTAGCCCTGGAGATCCCAGAGTTGAGGGAAGCGGTCTACTTAGAATGTAGGTTCCAACCCTGCTAACCTAGAGCTAAACGTGGGACACAGATAGTTACGAGATGTTAAGCCCTGAATTGACAGAGACGTGACCCTTCACGTACTCCCTATGACAGAAGGTACTCAACCGCTGCTTGCTTTCTTAGAAAATAATGATACTAATTGACAAAAGCATAATTTGACTCGGTCGTAGTGTCCACGTAGCAAAGTAGGTTAGCCTAGTAATAAGACTATCTTACCATTTGCCGCCCCCTCCCCCTCCCTCTTCAATTTCAAGAACTCCACCCACTCTTACTATTCTCAGTATTATATTGATTGTTTTCTCACTCGAGGAAAATACTGAATTGAGTGTCGGCAAGTATATGCCAGGGCAACCCTTGGCTCTATTTTGTAGATACTTCGCACATCTTTGGAGTAGAAGTCTCATTATGTGGCAAATTCAAGACTCTTGGCTATGTATATTTAATATTGTTAGTTTTTCATGTTGATTAAAGCAAATTACATATAACGCTACAAGAAAGAATCAAAATTTCCGTCTCTAATCACATGGTATCTATCTGTAAATTATAATGCTCGTCTCTAAAATTTAGAGACCAGTTTATTCCGCCTTTAAATTTATGAGGAAATTTCAGCCTCTATTATGAAATTAGAGACCAAATCACCTATAAAATTAGAGACGAATTATGTATGTCTTTAATATTAAGTTGTTATTTCGTTATTAATTGAAAACTAATACTTATTTGTCGCTTTCCGTCACTATTCTATTTGTAATTTATTTTAATTTTATAGGCGATATTATACATTGATAGTTTCCATCTCTAATTTTGTAGTGATATACTTTTTTGGTTCACCAACGATTAAGATGGATGGGTGAGATATTTTAAGGCCGTTTTGATGCAGTGAGTGGGACGTAGACGAGAAAATAGAAACTAGTCTATTTTTGTTTTTGTCAAGTGGGATGTGTGTATGGGGCCCCGGTGGCTTCGGGCTGTTTCCAGATTAAACTAGCTTTGTTTTCTTAGATTAAATTAAATAAATAATTTTGTGATACGCCCACTCTTTTTACTATTTACACGTTTTATTTGAGACACTAAACCTCGCGCATATATCATCCATTTTATATCCATACATAAATTGGTAATTCACACGTTTTGTATGAACTACTGAAAAACTCACTCATAACGTATTTTGAACCATTAATTAATTAATTAGCAACATATATATTGTTTATTTGTAATTTTGTACAGAGGCTGTATTAATTATTATTTTTGAACCACCTTGATCCCGACCCAAGACATACCTTGCTTCTCAGCGCGAGTTGTCTATTAGTAATTAAATTCAGCCAACTTGAATCGACGTTATATTGTTATATTGTTATTGTTATTAACCAATTCGCTAATGAGTTAAAAAGTAGATATTCTCAAATCGTCAATTTGTTTTTTACTTTTTTACTTTTACAAGTCCCATTAAATGGGCCTTTTTTATGAATTCAAATCCAAATATCTTACTAATTGCTTCATTTGTTTACAATCCTCCCAATTATTTACAGCCCTACTTCGTCAGCTTCAGCAACTTCTCACTATACACCTACTATAATTAGTTTGAATCCATAATCTTCTTGAACAAATAAAGATTCCAAACAATTTATGGTCTTCTAGCCTACATATGGTGTGTTACTTGCATTTCTGTGTTTATATCTCTAAAGTCCAAAAAGTCTTTTGAGACAATAAAAAATAGTCTCAAATAATAAATATTTATCACAACTTATAAGTATTTGCAATTTTATTATTAGAGACAATCTGTAGTCTCAATAACTCGGACGCAAAAAATATATTTGTGGCGACTAAAGTGCTCTCAAATGTATCTCAAATGTTTTTTTTGCAACAATTAGTTATCTCTGAAAGTAGTCTTAAAATAGTCTCAAATAATTTGTAGGGAGATCTGTAACAACAAATAGTTACAAATAACTTATTATCACTGTGGTCTCAAAAAATGTTATAAGACATCTTTTATTCTAGTGACTTATGTTTTACAATGTTTACTAAACATCACATCACATGTATTAGATGATGTTATTAATTTATACGTGTTGTGTTCTATAAATTATGTAATAGTCGATGAAATACACAGTATAACAGAGGATGCAACTTTGTTTTACCCATCCATCGTAAAATTTGCATTTTTAGTCCCATAAATTAGGATCACTTGCAATTTCAATCCCATGATTAGCCTTTTGCATTATTTATTATAGGAAAATTGTGAATCTGCCGGAAAACATCACGTGGCTCTCACATAACTTCATAAAATGAGAGTTTTCGTTCTATTGCTTGTGATGTGTCACAGTTTGAAGTAATCGACAGTCTAACAAAGAAAAGCATAATCTTTGAACATTGAATACACAACGATTAAGAGGGTGTTTGGCCGAGCTTATAACCTCCTAAAATCATCTTTATAAGATGTTTAGGAGCTTATAAACTCCTGCAAAGTGTTTGGCAAAAAGATTTTTAGGAGTTTATAAGACACAAAAATAAGCTCTAAGAGCTTATAAAAAAAAAAAGAAGTTGTTCTGCCCCATCTTATTTTCATCTTATGTTTTAAGATCTTAATTATTACATTCAAATTTCACACACACTTCACACACTACACACACTGCACACACTACACACATTTCATATACTACACACATTTTTCACATTAATCAAAATGTGTGTTTAATATTAACTTTAAATTAGACCCTAAATTTATAGCTAAATCACTATATTGATCAATTGCAAGCTCATAAGTTCTTTTATCAAAACACTTTGTTAACTTATAAGCTCCTTAAAAATTACATCTTATAATCTCTTAAAACAACTGATAAGATGTTGGAGCTTATAAAATGTTTAAAATAAGTTTAGCTAAACACCCTCTAATTCAAACAAAATGCATAAAATTTGACTTCCTCTAATTAATCACTGTGTATTTTGTTAATTCGTCATGATTAGAGTTAACAATGAAATGAGATCTATTTTTACAGTGAAGGAAAAAATTTCTTTAGTTTGTTTCCATCATATAGCACAATTAATATTGGGGAAAACCAAAAGAAAAAGAAAATAAAGTAGGGTGCACATAATTATCAACAATAATTAGGAAGCAGCAAGTGGTAGCCGACGCCATATGTACTAATAGTTTAGGTTAAGTAGGATGGCGTCCCGTACAGGTGGACCTGCAGTGCAGACAGCGGTTCATATAAGGACCCACTCATTCTTCATTATATTATTATTATTATTATAACCCACTTGCTCCTTCTCTAACCCTACTCGTCTTACATTCAATGAACTAACCTGCAATTTGCAATAAACAACCATGTGTGTATCATCAATAAAACTAAATCTTCTTTCATATCATACAAACTGTGGCTCAATTTGGATCTTAGTAGTATCTCATTTACAGACTTCTTGTTATATGGTTGCCTTAAATTTGTTTCTAGTTCCTATTCATTTTTCAAATCAATTTCTAAATATTATATTCGAGAATCATCTTCCACCTAGCATGGACAAGTAAGCTGATGGAGATGCTGATTACCTCTTAGATTTTGACTTACAATATTTTATACTTTATAATTTGTTCCGTTTTATTTAGGGTTAATTACAAAATAATATTTGCACTATAAGTATTTTATCAATTGCTACCTGACAACTACGTAACGCGTTAAGTTTTGGCGATAACTTAAAAATAAATTAAAAAATGAGAAGATAATTCAATATTATAAGAATTTTTAAAAAAATTTGAAAATTATATTTACAAATATTTAAAATCTTATTTTGAAAATAAAAACTAATTTTAAATATTTTTGAATAATTTATGAAATTAAAATACTTTTTTTTTGTCAAGTTACTAATAAATTCATATTTTTTTTAAAAAAAATTCTTAATATTCTTTTTCCTCATTTTATGGACTTAATTTTCGACTTTATATTTTCTATTTTTTCATTTTATTTATGCTTTATTGTTTATTTTATTTTCCTAAGATTTTTTGCCTACTTTTATTTCCTTTAATTACAAAATTTCTTACTTTCATCTCTATTCATTGGTTTTTTTTTTTTTTTTTCCTTTCTTGATTTCTGAATTTCTTTTTAATTTTCCATAGTTATTAAAACTATATATTTATAATGTATTTCTAAGTTTCTAAAGTCTTTTGAAATTTCTCATAATTTAATTTCACTTTAAAAGATTATTTTTGTTTTAAAATTTTATTTGCAACTTTTATAAAATTATTGTAATCATTTAGAAGCATTTTCATACTCAGATTTTTTATTTTTTTAGATTTTTATTTGCTTTTTTTTTTTTATATTTTAAATTAACTTTTAAAGTTAATATCGGGAAAAGTGTTAGGAGTATTCAGCAAGATGGTGACGTGGCATCTTGAGAGAGTTAGCATTAGTGGTTAATTATGTTAGTTAGAGCTAAGAAACATCTAGAAGAAAGTTAGTTACAAAATGTATAAATACATTCAACATCTTGTATATATATGACCTCATTATACATTTCACATTTTTATTTTTTATTTTTTTCTCCTAATATAGAAACAAAGAACCCCCTCTCCCCTCCCCCAAGGTGACTCGAACCAGGACCAAATGCCTAGGTAGTGAATGCTCTCGGCACTTGAGTTATCCAACTTCGTCCAAATTGAAAGGGCAAGTGCATTTGACATATGGATGAGAATGAAATCACTCCATCTCTCTCTAAATTCTGTTTCTAGCATGGTATCTAGAGCTTAACGTAACTGAAATTTTTTCTCTTGTAACTGACTTTCAGCCATGGCTACGCTCAATGTGACCTTTAATCGGCCTACGTTCACGCATTTCTCCATTCGTCTGGATCGTACGAATTACTCTTATTGGAGACGTCAGGTCCTATCTGTACTTAGGGCTCACAGTTACAATGAGATTCTCCTGGGAGAAACATCTCCACTGTGATTTCTTTCATCTGAATCACCTTCTGCTTCTAATTCAGCTCCGATTTTTAATTCGACGTTCTAGATCTTACGCTCCGATTTTTAATTCGACGTTCTAGATCTTGATTCGCAAAGACCGATTCTTGTTAGCTGGTTACTTGCCATGATTTTTGAAACGTGAACCGATGTATTTGTTGCACAACTATGGTCTATTCTCAAGTTGAATCAGTCTCCGTCTAGAGCTAGGGTAATGCATCTGAAATCTATGGTTCAGTCGACTAAGAAAGAGGATCTATCGATTGATGAACTTGTTCTGAAGATGAGAGGTTATGCTGGCTCAATAATGGCTGCCGGTTTGAATATTCCTAATGAGGATCTAATTTTGTATAGTTTGGGAGGTCTCGAACCAGAATATGAATCTGTTGTTGTAAATCTAACTATGAAACCTGATGAGCTGTCTCTCTCTGAGGTACACTTTCTGTCTCAATCACATGAGATGCATCTCAAGCAGCGCTATGGAGCATTCATTCAACAAACTTTGCTGGTTGAGGTTCATCTACGAATAGACGAGGTTTCAGATGAAGCTCTTCTACTAATGAAAGAGGTGGTCAAAGTAATAGAGGACATGGCAAGTATACTAAAGGAGGAAATTTACAATGTCAATTGTGTGGAAAAGAAATCACGAGTTGCAAAGTATTTCAAGAGGTTCGATATTTCTTTCCAAGGCTCGGGAAAATCCTGAAGAGTTGCTTGAGCTCAACAATTTGCAGGCTCTTCCTCACCTAAGGGAGAATGCACAAGCTCACAAGAACAATGCTCAAGCTCATATTGTATCCACTGTTGGACCTTCAACCTCTACTGCCGCTAAAAGCACCTGGTACATGGATAGCTGTGTTACGGATCACGTAACGTCTTAGTTGCACAGTCTAGATTTCCAGCAAGACTATTGTGGTAAAGACACATTGATAGTAGGTAATGGTTCTCAACTCTCTATCTCACATATTGGTCAACATGTTCTTCCTTTTTTCCTTTCTAAACCTCTTCTTCTGAAAAACGTACTTTGTGTTCTAGACATCACAAAAATCCTATTAAGCATTTCTAAATTTACTTGAGACAACTGTGTTTTCATCAAATTTCATGATTGCTTCTCTCTCGTGAAGGACAAAACCACCCATGAGGTGCTACTGAGAATCTCTCTTAAAGATGGCATGTATCTCCATGACCAGTCAAGCTTCAAAATGCTCACCTCACTCATTCCAGCTCCAACAACATAACCATTGCTTCTTCTTCGCAACTGCCTTCACAGAGTACAACTACTACTTCTTGTACTCCATTGTTGATAAAATATGTTGCATGTTTGTAATATCGTTTCTATTGAACATGATACAAATTTATGGCATAATAGACATGGTCACCCTTGTAATGCAATCTGGAATTCTATATTACGTTCTCTCAAGTCTTCTGCTAAAAAATTGACTCCCCAGTTTTATGATTCTTGCAAGTTGGGAAAAATGCATTCCATGAATTTTCTACTATAGAAACAAAAACAAATACTCCCTTCCAACTCATTCATAGTGACATGTGGGGCCCATCCTCAACTCCCTCTACTGATAGGTATAGGTATTACCTAATATTCTTGGATGATTACAGTAGGCATATATGGTTATATCCTCTTCATTTAAAATCTGAAGTACACTCTGCCTTTGCTCATTTTAACACCATGGTGGAAAGGCAATTTCAGACCAAAATCAAGGCCTTCTAATCTGATTGGGAGGGAAGTTTAGAGCCCTTAAGAAACTTACATACTCTTGGGATCCAATTTAGAGTTCCCCACACACATCAACAAAATGGGAGGGTAAAAAGGAAACACATGCATGTTACTGAGACTGGGCTTACCCTTTTAGCCCTTTACCTAGAAGATTTTGGTGGGATGCCTTTCCCTTGGACACTTATATAATAACTCTTCTTTCTACACCTGTTATCAACAATTTATCTCCTTATCAGCGTTTGTTTAATCGAGCTCCAGATAATTCATTCCTCAAAACTTTTGGTTTGTGCATGCTATCCTTACCTCGACCTTATAATAACTCAAAACTCCAATACATAACTGAAAAATGCATCTTCCTTGGGTATAATACTTTACGCAAGTAGTATATGTGTCTTGCTTCTTCTGGTAGACTTTACATAGCCAGGTAAGTGAGCTTCAATGAAAAAGATTTCTCCTACTCCACGCTCTTTCCAATACCACAAAATAATCATCAAAATAGTACATTTTATGTCTCGTTTATTCCCCCTCATTCCACTGCTCCACCTACTCTTTCAATCTTACCGGATTTTCAGCTACCCTCTACTGCTAATTCAAATGATTCAGAACATGTTGACAATACATCTTCCACCTCAACCACCCCCACACACTCATCCAGTACATAATCCTCTAGCTCCACAACTCCCCCACCGAGCCAAGAATTATCTGCCCCATTCTTCGTCATGAACTTTCTATTCCACCGGCTTCTGTTCATCCAATGAAAACCAAGTCAAAAAGTGGTAAATTCAAACCAAAGGCTTACTCTATCATTGTTTCTTTTTTTGCCCCCTGTCCTTTAAGCCGAACATTGTCAAAGAAGCACTATCCCATGGCCCCTGGAAGAAAGCTACGCATGATGAGTTTGTTGCTTTGATTCAGAACAAGAATTGGGAGCTTGTCCCCCCTCTTTTGATATGAATGTCACTAATCATAGTTGGGTGTTTCAAATTAAGTATAAGTGGTTTTGTAGACATATATAAAGCACGACTTGTTGCCAAGTGGTTTCAACAAACGGCTGGAGTGGAACTTAAGGTGTTGCTGCAGGTGATGGAGACACTCTATAGGGCGCATGAACCTTTAAGAAAGAGTTTGACTTCTATCTTCGTGGAAATTTATAGTTATAGAGGTTCACACATGCAGAATGGTTACAATGAGTGAGAAAAATGTGGGAGAGAGACCTAAAGAGAAATGGAGGGAAAAAGATCAATGGATAAGGAGAAATTCCCCATGATCTTATCCTCTAAGGAG
The DNA here is from genome assembly GCA_958295605.1 of Ajuga chamaepitys. Classification (NCBI taxonomy): domain Eukaryota; kingdom Viridiplantae; phylum Streptophyta; class Magnoliopsida; order Lamiales; family Lamiaceae; genus Ajuga; species Ajuga chamaepitys. The sequence continues at coordinate 73,607,236 of OY282495.1, forward strand.
AGAGACACAAACGTAGTAAGGGAGACATAGACGAATTTGTACTTATAGGATCAAGGATAGAAAGTTATCTTTTGGATAATAAATTCCCTTGAAAGTTATCTTTTTTGATAGAAACTTCCCTTGGAAGTTACTTAAGAAAAATAACTTCCTCATGATTCTATATAATGAAAATTGACAATATATATATATAGTTATAAAGTTATGAACATAAAATAATAAGACACAAAAAAGATCAGCAAGGCAAAATAAAAAATAAAATACAAAAATAATGTGTTGCATAAGGTGTTGAAATACTTTCTGCAACACTCTATTTCCTCAACACTTGCAATTGGTAAAAATCGTATAGAGGGTGTAGCAATCAGATTTTTTCTTAGATTGGGTGCCTTTTGGTAAAATATCCGCCCATGATGGAAGGGTCGGGGAAGTGATTTCTCATGCCTTATTATGTGTCTAGCTATTTTTTTTAAATTAATTATTTTATTTTATTTTGTTTATTTTTGCTTCTTTTCTTATATTTATTGTTGTGAGATCTCCTCATCCTTTGCACAATATTTCACTGGCATCTTGATTCAAGTGTGTCACTACGTCTCTCATCGGCTTATATGGTATTATTTCAACAGCGTCGAGTGAACGCAATTTCATAAGCCCTTGCACCGTTATGGTAGGGTTTTCAGGTTTGATGCTTCTGGATAATTATGTGCTTCAGGGACTTAGGGGTTTTATGTTGAGACTCTTATGATTTGCGAGGGGCTAGTCCCTCCACACACTTCCTTCAGAGGATGTATCCATTCCAGGTTGTACGTATTGTAGCAGCGCTTCTTCGACTCTTTCCTTTGTCGTGATCATACTGTTTCGTTTACAACGGGATTCCTATCACCGTCTCACAATGACATTCCCCTCACTAGCTTAGCAGCATCTGCACATGCTGTCTTTACACAAAGGGCATTCCCCTGATCTTCATGGAATCATCCTAACAGATGCCTTACTTTAATCGTCTCTAGATTGTTCGGGGTAGCAATCGCACCATATATGGCAATACCATCATTTTCATGGAAGATGGATTATGCGTCTTTGACGAGCTTTGTTATTCGTCGAAGACGAGACCATCACTATTATTACTTCGTCGACTGTCGCCTACGGTTGCATCCAAGCTCATGCACTGATTCATCCTAGGGACTTTTGGACTCACGTTCTGGTGAGGAGCGTTGGCATTCCCCACACTTTGAATCCTTGACATAGGGGCAAGGATGTTTCATGGTTGTAGTATGTCGGCTCGGCTACTTTAGTTGCTTGGTCTTTTTCTTTTTTTAGCTCTCAATGGAATTTTCATTTACTTAGAACTATTGGCATTGTTTAGTGATAGGTTAAAGTTTGATGATTCACATCCTTTTCGTGTAGCTTGGAAATCTTGCTTTTGGTTTATACAACGAGTGACCGGCCTGTGGTCTCTGCACTTTACTTCGCTTTCATTTTTGTTTCTTTTTTTTTTTTTTTCTATTTATAATAGCACCTATTATCTTTAACGATTGTCAAAGGTGTCATACAACAGGAGAGACATAACTCGATGAGTATAGTTTGATGGTTTGTAACAAATTAGTTTGCATTTGCTTCCTCACGATGAGTTGAGAATTATATTTTTAGTTGGTTAGAATTTTTTTTTCACTTGTAGATTTTATATTATTTAAATTTAAAAGAATCATTAACCTTTAAAAAATAAATAGAAAAAACTTGTTTTATTTTCAATTTGTATCTTTCGACGGTCATTCATAGAATCAACAAATGTAATGTTATTATTATCCATCATAAGTCTACCATATGAAACAAAATCATATTGTGAAAAGAAAAAAGAATAATAAGTCATTATCGCATCTAACACGTAAAATGTATTATTTTACACATTGAACACATTATCACGTCATGTCCTTTACATAGCAAAAAAAAAAAGAAACCACTTAGAATATGTGTCATTCTCTCAATTAATCTAATTTTATAGGGGTTTTAGTAGAAAAAAAGTTTCGGCATATTTGGATTGAGAAACAAAAGTGCCATTTTTAAGTTGTTTGATTTGAAGCCCCAAGAAGAAACTAAGTTCTCCTACAAGACTCATTTAAAATGAAAATGACATTTCATGTACGGATCTCTTCAAATGTTTTTCACATGTAGAACTAAAGACAATATCATCCACATAAATTTCAGCAATGGCAATTTTTTACACATCCCTCTTTATAAAAAGAGTTTTATCAACATTTTGACGAACAAAACCAAGGAAGATCAGTACTTCAGAGAGACGATCAACAAATCCCTTAGGTTATTCAACAAATGCTTCTTCTAAAAAAAAATCGTTTAGAAAAGCATTTTTACGTCTATTTGAAAAAGTTTGGTGTTAAGAAAGCATGCAATAGAAATTAAAAACCGAATTGACTCTAGTCTTGCAACTGGAGCAAAAGTCTCATCAAAATCAAGCCTTTTAACTTTTGCTTTGTTTCTAAGAACATTTCCAGATTCCTTCGTCTTATTACGAAATATCCATTTAGCACCAATCATTTCTAACAAATTGATGAAGTTCTTCATGCATAGCATTTATCCAGAATTCATCACAAAGAGCTGCATCAACTGTTTTTGGTTCAATAGTAGACAAGAAACAATTTGTATGTAAGATAAAAAAAAAAGAGGATGAGTAGCAAGCAAAATTCACCATCTTGGAGTAGTCTTGCCATTCCTTATCATGGGGTTGAAGTCAATCGGAAACGTTACTTGTTGCTTGTGTCAATGGGTGATTTTTCCTGTTCCTTCCCGGTGGATCTCTTTTAGCCATTGAATCATCAAGATGAATAGATTTGTTATCAGATGAATCAAGGTCAAGATTACCTCCTTCAATGTTTAAGTAAGTTCCTGTTGAGTCTGATCAGGTGTTGTATCAAGTGATGCAACATGTTCTTCAACACTCTTATTTTCAGTTTCCTAACTTGGACTTCCTGATTTTTCAATCAAATCCAGAACTTGATTTTCCTCCCTTTTACCTGCAATATTTGAAAGGTCATCAAAATTCACATTCATACTCTCCTTAATTGTTCAAGATCTTAAGTTAAAGACACTAAATGCATGATTGTTCAAATAGTAGCCAAGAAAGAGTCCTTTGTCACTCTTAGAGTCAAATTTTCCTAATTGATCTCTATCATTCAGTATATAACAAATGCATCCATACACATGAAAATACTTGAGGTTTTTCGTCCGTTAAGTGTTTTATTGGGTTACATAGTACTTCCTGATCTCAAGAAGACCCTATTTGAGATGTGACATGCAGTATTTACATCTTCAGCCCAAAAACATTTAAAAAGATTTTTAGTGCATACCATTACACGAGTAATCCCTTGAAGCAATCTATTTTTTCTTTCAGCTACACCATTTTGTTGTGGCCTTTTCTGTTCTGAGAATTCTTGCTTAATACCATTTTACATGTAGAATGTATCAAAAAAATTATTTTTAAATCCTCTTCCATGGTCAGTCCATATTCTCATAATCCAAATGCCATGAGAAGCGTGAATTTAAGTGGCAAGAGATTTGAAACATTCAAACGTGTCAGCTTTCTCTTTTATGAAATAGACCAAAGCAAACCGAGAAAAATCATCAACACACACAAGAACATACTATTTTTTCTCCTAGACTATCTACCTCTATAGGACCCATCAAATCCATGTGCACGAGTTCAAAATAGTGGGAGGTTCCAAAGTGTTGCAACACTTTGTCCATACCTTTGGTTAGTTTACTTTTTGCGCAAGAGCTGCACACTGTCTCAATTTTACCCGAATTTTTGGTAATCCTTTCACTACGTCCAGACTTGACAGCTTCTTTAATTGCTTGTAGTTGGCATGCCCTATTTTTTCCATGAATAAACTTCATTAATTTGAGCTTTGTGGCAAGCAACTCCTTTTTCTATCGAGTAGCAATTATTAGAAGCTCGGGATCCTGTCATCATAAATTCATTTCCAAGATTAAAGACACTACCCACATCTTTTTCAAATTTTACATGCAGATTTTCATATATATCTCAAGATATGAGCAAATTACTAGAGGTGTGTCAAGCTGAAATTCTGGCATTTTGCCTCTTTTTTCTCTGTTCATCTCGTCTCTCGCTCGTTTCTTCTCCAAACTTCGTCTCAACAGATGTTGGCCCTAAAAATATAGCATCATAACTAAAAAAATGAGCAAACACGTCATTCAGCTCAACATGATGAACTTAAACATAAAATAACCAAAATTGTATGCAAATGCTGACAAAATATACGTCTAAATAACCCTAAAAGCATGCATACGCATCGTGTTCAAAACTCCCCATACTTAGACTATTTTTCATCCTCGAACAACACAAGCTTTAGGGCAATCAGACGATGAATCTAGCCTCAAATATGATTTTCGAAAATAGACAACATGGACAATGTGCATATAGTGAATCAGTAATATATCAACTACTCTCGAGTCATAGCCCTCTAAATGAATGATCCTTACTGGATTAGTGTATCGCTCATCTCTCAAGTGTTTAAAATAGAATGTGTTTACACTCAAACTGGTTCACATACATACTCTACCATATGTTTGCCTATTGTCTAACCTATTCATCGTACTCTACACATGAGAACAAATAATCATAAAGGTCTTTGTTTTTTAGTAATGTAGGTTTAAGGCAAGGTGGGATAAATTTTTGGATAAAAGTAACTCACGCTTGAACTAATCAAATTATTCTTAACTCAACTACCCCTCGAAATGAACTCACTCTTATACCTCACTCTTCATATCTCAGTAAGCTACAATATAGCTACTTCACCTGATAACACAGTCTAAATGCACGACATCACCCAATTTCTTTCAATGCCAAAACTGATTGAGTACCACTTTGGAACTACCTAACTATTAAAACAAAGGCAAAGCTAGACACTTTTCAATTGACCTCCTTCTATAAAATAAATTAAAAACAGTAAAATACAACAACTTTTCTTTCATCTCTTTATTTTCAACATATACAAACTTTTAATAACGTATGCAAAAAGGTGTTTATTTTCTCTCTCTCTCTCTCTCTCTCTCTCTCTCTCTCTCTCTCTCTTTAATAGATAATAACAACTAACATAAAAAAAAGGGTCAATAATGCTCAATCTTTTGCCTCTAACAATGGATTCTCCTTACCAATCCCAACCATGTTTCCACTCAAACCTCATGCTTTCTCTCGAATCTACCTTCCAATCCACCTCCTTCACACTCCGCTAGTCCAATTTAAGGGAAAAACGCTAAAAGAAACGAATAAAAGCTTGTAACATACAACTATGAAAAATAATTATATAACAGTATTTGGTGAAAAATGTTAATTTTCTAACTCAAATAATAAGCTAAAGAACCAATGCCTAAATCATTTTATAGGTTCACTATACACTTGACGACTTCAAGAAGACTCAAGGCAAGTTCTAGCGATACACTTATATTATAACCAACAATGCACTCAAGAATAAAGAAATATATAACTCCAAAAAATGGGAGTTTCAATCAAGGCTCAAGTTCTCACAGGCTATTATGATCATCATTTAGAATACATGCTCAATTTCATCTTTATACGTCCATCATGCTCCGCTACGTGTCATGAAATTTTCAAAAATCGACTCATCATTGACACATCATAATCTTCCAACCTCTTCTTTAGCCTTAAGTTGAACAACTCCGGGTTATGACTCTAATTCAAAACAATAGCATAACTATAACAAAAACAAATGCAAAAACAAAATAAACTAAGCTACCCAACATGATGCAAACTAACCCAATAATTAACAAGTACAAAAATAGAAAAAATATCAAAATTATGAACAGCTACCAAGATGTCCCACTCTGCCCCCCTCTCCAAAACTTGGTCAAAGACCAAGGTTTGTGGGAAAGAAGTGGTATGCCTTGGCGGAAATTACATTGGATTTCGAGAAGAGTTGAAATAAATAAAATTTGGAAAATAGAGATGAAGTTCATGAATTTATGGATTGGGCATCCTGTCCAACCAAGCTAGTTGTACTTTTCTTACACGATTTCTTTCACCTTTTCCCTCTAGACTGTGTCTCATCAATTTTCCCGGTCGAGCCTTCCTACCTAGATTCTAGTGCTTAAAATTTCTTGACCTTGGAACTTAATTGGCTGCACAACTACTTCACAACAATGTTAGTTCACTTGAAATCAAGTAAAAAACTAAAACTAAACAAAAAAAAAAAAAAAAAAAAAAAAAAAAGAAATAAAACATAATAATATCAGGGTTGCCCCACGACAAACGTTAATTTTTACATCTTCATCTAGACATCATTAATGTTATACAAGATCTAGAAAGAAGTGTTTTTCTATCCATGCTTTTGTTTGCTCTAAGAGAACATGCGAATCTTTTATGCAAACATGGCAAATCCTTAATAACTTTATGGGCATTATATTTAACAAAGAAAATAAGTTCCATGTCCAATTGCAATGCAAGTTTTCTAAAATTATAGAGAAAAGATAACTCAAAACTTGCATGCTAGTCACACAAATAATCATAATTAGACTCAATAAAAAGCATACAGAAATAAAACTTCCTGAATCAATATGATAAAGTATACATTCTTTTGGATCGGTACTGCCATCATTGTTGTCCTTCAGTTGAATCTCCTCATATAAGCCTTCATCAATGCTGTCAGTCAACTCACGAACAATTGACACTTGTTCTTGAGGATCTTGTACGTGACTTTCTTCTTAAAATTCATCTTCAACCCCCGCACACAGCTTCTCCTTTGTGCTATCTCAATTATCAGTCCTTGCTCCTCAGAGTCAACTTTAGTTTTCAAGTTGCTTTTTTTGTTGGTTTGCAAGCATATTAATCACCAGATCCATCGGCACCTTCAGAGCTTCTGTTTGAGCTAGCAGTTCCATCCTAATTTGACTAAGAGTAGCCTGCCATTTTTCCTCGACCTCAACTTTATTACCATAATCATTCCAAGGCGGTTGTATAAAATTTCCTATGCTACCATGAGAATGATCATTAGGCCTTAATCCTTGGTTATCCTAAGAGTTGTAGACTTATTTACGATCCGTATAATCCATGTCTTCCATTGGTATCTCTGAAAACCATTGATAATATGGAGAATACATTGCTTGTTCCAATGAGCTCGCAAAATAAAATTAATTTTAGCTCCAACAACGAGAACGAATGATCAAAAAGAAAAGAATACACAATTTTTCTTATAAAAAATAAATGATTACAAGGAAAAACAAAGTAAAATGTCTACCCTAGTGTTGAACTATTTATTACGATAGAAATTAACACAATTACTAGTCCCCGACATAAACGTAACTCCTAAGGTATCCAAAGATTAGTGCCTACATAAATATCTCACTCCTAAGGGACGATATTGATACCTATGCTATATGTCGTAGGCCTATTAATAACCCTCCCCTCGAGAGAGTGGAATTATTAAACAAGTAGAATCTAGCAATTGATTAGATTTATAAACTCATAAAATAAGCACAAACATATAAGAAAAGAACATAAAAAGGGATCTAGAATAAAACAAATAGTTAAAACATGCATAATTAATCAAAACCTACTTTGTATCCCTAGAATACAAAAGGAATTTAGCTACTCATGTTCATAATTGAATCTATAGAATATTCATAGACAACCATTCTAAAAGAAACTAAAACTACACAAGAACAATAAAACCCAAAATTATCTTGAAATGTTGATCTTCTTCTCTTCTTATTTCTTGGCCTCCACTCCAAGTTTCGGAGCCTCTAAAATGATATAAACTATGATAAAAGGTCTTACTTTCAGACCTAAGGAGCCCTATTTATAGTTTGAGATGAGTTAGGGTGGAAACGGGCCAGAAACTTGGCCCGCAAGGCTAAAAACGTGTGCACCGAGAAACTGGCCCAGCCGGGAAAAAATTTGCTGCCCGGCCAACCTAATAATACAACGTGAAATTCATGTTTTGAAGAATCTTTTTGCCCAGCCAGGCTAAAATTTTGCTCGACTAGGTAGACTCTCCAACCCGACTTCCAAGCCGTTTTGAAAGGTGTTCTAGTTAGAATTTGGCGACGGCTATTTCTGGCAAAACTGTAGTCCTTTGAGTTAGCTTTCCATTGCCATTGATTCCACCTCACTTGTACTTATAGATTTCAAGATATTGCCATTGATTCCACCTCACTTGTACTTATAGATTTCAAGATATGATCAAAGTACTAGAGATGTGTCAAGCTGAAATTTTGGCATGTTTGCTTTTTTTTGCCGTTTCACCTCATCTCTCACTTGTTTCTTCTCCAACATTTGTTCTAATGAATTTTGGCCCAAAAGTATAGTATCATAACGAAAAAATGAGTAAAAAGGTCATTCGGCTTAACATAATGAATTTAAACATAGAACAACTAAAATTGCATCCAAATGCAGACAAATATACGTCTAAATAGCCCTAAAAGCATGCTTGCACATCGTGTATCATACATCATATCTACTCTCCCACCGGCCCCTAACCCTGAGCTCTTTATACTAGTTGTTGGGATATAAACTTTGATAGTAGGAAATAAAATGTGAAGAAAGAACGAGAAACACATGAAATTGTTTACCAAGTTTGTCAAAGAATTGACTACGTATAGGGGTGCTACCAAGCCAAGTATTTTAATATCTTCTAGAGAGTATCAAACTAAAATTACATTAGAGGAATATATATAATGTAAAACATAGCCCAAAGTATCACGGGCTTATACATAGTCAGGCTCCAAAGCTCAACATACCCTTTATGTAAATTTGATAGGAATAAGGATGTTAGTGCTAAAGTTTTTGATTTCTAAAAAAAAACTTGGGGTTTGTCTTCTATTGCTTTCGTTCTCCCTCCCAATGTAATAAGTAACATTAATGCTCCATCCTTCCACTCTTCCTGATCTCCGAGTTTGAAAGCTTTCTTCAAATTGTTATTTTCCCTTATCTTCGGCACGAAATGCTGTGAGATTTTACAAATTAATTTTTTAATAGAAATAAATAATGTGGCCTTGATTCCTATTGAATACCCACTCTATTTTTGTTTAGAGGCTTTTCAACAAGTTTCTTCCCCAAGTTTCTTCCCCTTGATGGAGACTTAAAAAATAAAGGGATAGAGGTCGTGTCTATTTATGCCTTGAGTAAATGTTTGTTGATTATAATGATCACATTCTTTTTGGTTGCAAAATTTCTAGACACGTTTGGAAAATCTTATGCCTTTATTCCAAATTCATTTACATATTTTGGTTCCCTTCCACATCTCCTTCCCTTATGGTTAGATAGAGTCTGGTCTAGCGATCATATTAGATCTATTCTTTCAATTTTGATTTGTTGGTATATTTAGTTGGCTCGAAATGATACAATCTTTAAGAGTGGTCTTATACTACTTACAAAATACAATAATTGGTGATTATTTGAATGAGACCTTTATCTCTTACAAATTTGTTACATGTTGGTTTTTGGATGGGGTACTTCTATGTGGCTTGAATGTGGAAGCTAATTTGGAAATGTAGGAAACTTAGGGACCTGATCTCGGTTCCCTGGTTGAACCCAGAGGACGATTCAATAAACTTGAATATGATGGGGCTACTCGGGGAAATTTAAGTCTGGCAGGTGCCAAGGGCATTTTGCGCAATGCCAGTGGTGAATTAAGCTTTGTTTTTTTCTTCATTTTTTAGATGCTAATGGCTTGTTGAGATTGTGGCTTGAGATAGATACTCAGTCAATAGTTTACATATTAGTGCTAGAAAATTGGTTTATTAAATGGGTTTTGACTCGGGTTTAAGACGATTTATATCTGGGGTCAATTTTACTTGAGAAGAATTAAACGGTGAAATGAAAAAAATATGCTTCACGAGGTTGATCGTAGTATTTGGAATTTCTCAAAATCGATTTTTGGTGAGTGAGAAATTGATGATTAAAGAACCATGATTAGGAGTTGAAAAGCCACATATATGTGTATAGTGGTGAAGTGGGAGAGAAAAGGTTTATCCCACATTGAAGAATTAGTATTGAATAAACTTCTTTAAATGTATTTGAGTGAGACAGGAGTTACAAGCATCATACGCAAGCGGACCATCGATGTGTAGCACACACGCGTGCGCACACGCTCTGCTTGGATCAACCTTCACCTAGGCGAGGATATGGGCATGGGACAGACTAGGGCCGGGTCTATTTGGGCCAGTCTTTGGTCCGGCCCGACTAAAAAAAGTATGGTTTTTGTTACACCGAATTAGGTCTATCCCAGTTTGTGACTCTTGAAATCCAGGACGAATCTGTACGGTTGTGTGTGCATGTTCATTGACAGTTACAACCCGAAAAGAGGCATTAAAAAGTGTGTTTTAACACCTCGAATTAATGTCACCCCACTACTTGCATTAGTGGGGAGGCTACACTCATTTATATGTCGCTTGAGGTGGTATGGAGGTTACGCCTCTAATAAAGTCCACTACTCAATAGTGGGGAGGATACTTAATTAAGGGCACTACCCCATCTTTAATTATCTATAGGAGTGGAGGCTATAAATAGGTCCCTAGGTCCTGCATTTGAGACACACTAAACATACAAGCATCCAAGCAATATTCTGCAATTTCACTCGCACAATTCGTATCCAGTTACAGCGCATCTTCTAGTTTGCCGGAACTTCAAGATTTGAAAGTGCTACTATCTCGAAGACGTAAGTCATTGTATCTTGGAAGATATCATGTTTGCACCATGAGCACTTATACGGGACATGTTTATCTTGCGGAAAGAGTTCTACTCGCCTCAGAAATCCACAATCAAATCGAGTTGAAATAGTTTAGTACAAGTTTGAATTATTTTTATACGGTTCGTTGTTGGACCGTTCTCTTAATTGTAACAATCACAAGATAAAACATCTCTCTTTGTCCAATGGTGTCCACTTCTCATATCACCATTCCTGTTGCTCATGCTCAAGCCGAAAAATGAGAAAAAATCTCTGAAGCCGACTTCAAATGATGGCAACAAGATGCTCTTCTACCTCACTACTCTTAGACTGACGAAATATCTTGAAGGAATTTATGGACTGCTCATGATGAGTGTTACTGAGAGTGTTGTAACACTTGGACGAACAAACTCCTTATTTAAAGTTGAATTGTAAATTGTATAAAACCGGAAATGATAAACAGAGACAAGATAATTTAAACTCAGACAAAAACAAAGCCTGAGCAGTTTTATCTTAATCACAGCGGAATAAGTTTTATACAAAGCCTTTGAAAAACCTAAATTTGATCATGCAAGAAATGATCAAATTTACACTCAAACTATATCCTGCATACTAAGCAATCCTCTTTTGAGAGAGGGATTACACAAAGTCTCACAACAAAGAATGTGAGAAGTATGAAGAAGATAGCCTTTAACTTTTGGTGTGAAAATGTCTTGGAGAAATTTTGATCTTTACACTCTGTCTCTTTATCCCATTTTCCATACACAATCTTCTCTTGTCAGCCATATAAATATCCACCAGTAAAGGTAGTTATCTCCTGCAAGATAAGATCAAAGAAAATAACCGCCAATCTTCTTAAGGAAGACTTTCGGTTTGGATAAGTTTTGATATATATGTAAAACTGAACTTATCCAAATATGCACATATATTGAACATATAGATAAAACATACAAGGTCAGCAAGGTAAAATTAGAAGAAAGAGTAGAACGTGTTTCCCAGGGTGTTTCAACACAAGGTGAAACACTTAACAGAACACTGAAGGAAGCACATGTTCTAACAATCTCCCCCTTTTTACCTTGCTAGCCAAAAACAAACAAAACAACACAAGTATAACAAACATATCACAGAACTACATTATCACACAGACCATAAGACCACACAACAAGACATCCATCCTAATGGGAGAGGTGAGAGGTCACAAACAGCTCCACTCTCTCCCCCTAAACATATCAACACCAAATTCATAATAAGGAAGAGTAGACATACTCCCCTTTGATCAGATTATCCCTACACCAACACACAAATACAAGTATTAAAATATATAAACATATATGATATCTAGTATCAAGAAACCATCACCACAAATTAATCATCCTTGTTCACAAATTAATCATCCTTGTCGGTACCACTTGTACCAGCAATATTTGTTATGTCCACATGTCCACCATCATCATCATCTCCAACAACATCTACCTCCATATCATCACCACCAGCCACATCAACAGTCACTCCTTCATCCATTTCTCCCCCTTTTTGGCCTGCAAGCATGCTTCTTAAGTCTCTATCCACACCCCCCCAGTAGGCTGCATCAATCTCTGTATTCCTTCTTCTTGATCTAGCCATCTGTACCCAGCTCAAGAGTTGCACGACTAGGACGGAGACTGTTCCTGCATGTGTTGCACCACCAGCAGCAACACCTCCACCAAACACCTCTTCTTCAACCTGCTCCACAAGTTGTACATCCCTTACATGTGGAGGGTTGAGAAGTTTCTGATCAATTATGATGTCGTGGAGATCATGAGAGTATTGGGCATTGGCTGAGACTTTGATCTTTTGACTTCGAAGCATCCTCCATATAAGGCAGGAAAATGGAAGATTTTGCTTTTGAGACTGCCTTTCTGCAACGTTAGTGACTATATCGAAGACAAATTAGCCAAAAATGAATTTGACACCATTAATAATCCCGTACAAAAACTTCATCCGTGTCTTCATGGCAACATTGTGATTAGTGGTGGGAAACCAACTAATGCATCCCACCTTGTGAAGGATGGCATACTTTGATGTTAAAAGGGAGGCAGGAATTTTCTTTGATGGGCCAAGTATTCTTGTGACCACCCGTGGCTTGGGCAATCACATGGTCAAGGTCATGAAGTTCTTCATCAACATCATTTGGAGGGAAATGGAGGAATTCATTAATGAGGGCAGGATGAAATAGCACAATCTTTTTCCTAAGATACACTTGTCTAAACCGAGGGTCATTTGGAGTTTTCATGCTTTTAGTTAAGTTGCAATAAAACTCTCTAATAACATCATCAGCAAACCTACAATTCAGCTCAAGTGTCTTTCCTAAGGGGGCAACTTCTATGATGGAAATGAGATCATATTTTTCAAAATGAGGGGTGTCAAGTTTACGTTCAGATAATACCTCTCTATTTTGATAATACTCCCAGTGTTTGAGTGCCTTCTCTGTATAGAAGTAGTTGTTGTAGCCTCTGCGAGCATTGAGTGTTGCAAAACCTCTGGCAACATGTCTAGGCCTTAATGGTGGTAAGGCCTCCTCCTCACTGGAACTCGCATTTCCTTCCACTCCTTCCTTCATAACTACGTCCTCATCGCTGGAATCATCGTATTCTATCTCAGTTTCTTCTGAATCCTCCTTTTCTTTCTCCTTATCTTCTTCTTCTCCAGAACCAACATTTTCACCAGACCCATATTCTTCTTCAAAAACCTCTTCTTCATCTTTCTCTGACTCAAAATCCAAATCAGCATCTATTTCAGTGGCAAATTTTGCAATATCATCTTCAGGTGTTTCAACAGGTGTTGGAACACTGGAACTTCCATCAACTTTATCAGGAACTCGGTATTTCTTCTTCAGAGCCCTCAACCAGTCAGCAAGTGTTTCCTCTTTATCATAGCCTGGGGCTTGATATTCAACAGGGGTTTTCGGTCGAGGAACCCCTTCAGAGGGTGATTCTGGTGGTGCTGAACTACTCTCTACAGCACTGGACTGACCCTTACTCTTGCTTCCCTTTACACCCTTTCGCTTTCTATCTTGCTTCTTCAGTGAACAGTTTCTAGGCACTTTTAGAATGAATGATCACTTCATAATCAGGATCCTCCTCATCATCCTCCTCAAGGTTAGAGGGTAACCTATAAGCTGGTGGAGGTTGCACCTTGGGAGGTCCTCTCTTCGTGGCGGAGGCTTATTCTCCCCCAATGTTGGAGAGTGCCCCCTTTGTCTCTTGGAAGCCCGTTTTATTGGCCCATAAACGGCTTGAAGGGTGTTCCTGATCAAGTCAAAAGTTGGTACATCGTCCACATCCACTGTATTTTCATGATCCCCTGGCAACTGCATGTTCAAACACGCATCTGGAGGCATGAATTCTTCAATCGCCATATTAAGGTTTTCTTCAGATATTCCAGACGGTTCACGAACAAAGGGTGCTGTAGCACTAGCAGGGACATCATCTCTTCGAGCTGCAGCATATTCAACCTAATATCATGTGGATTTTATGTGAAATCTGCCATTAATTGAGATTATGAAGTTTCTGCAGGAATGGAAGTCGAAGAGTGAGATTGTGAGAGAGTAAAGGGGATGTTTGTTTTTGTAAGCCCTCTTTAATTGAGGATAAAATACAAGCTATATCCTCTTCCGAATCCGACATATCGATAACAATAAATCAGAATTAAAATAATGCACAAGCCTAGATTTATACTCACACAAAAATAGTTATAAACATTTCGAATTTGGTAAAAAATAAAAAAGAATAACTTCCCTTTAGAAATAACTCCCCTTAAACGTGTTCCACCACTCTTTTTAACCACCTCCATTCTTCCATCAAAATAGGGATTAAGATAAGTTCAAGCGATCTACCACTAATTTAACAACTGCAGATATTTTTAATAAAGTTTTTCGAGAAAAATTAAAAACTATAAATACGAATTTAATAACAATAAAAATTATTTTTATGGATTTTTAATTATTTGAATTTTTATACACATATTTTATTTTATTTTTATAACAAATAAACATTACAACATTACAGAATTTTTAAGCGGAAGTAAGACATAAGATGATTCATAAAAGCCAACTAGAAATTGTGTTCTGCACAGTGATCCAACACTTGAGGCAATACCTTAGTTCAAGTGTTTTCTACCAAAGATAGAGAGAACTTCTCATTAAATTGCAAGTTACCTACAGGCCATCATCAGCAGAATCTGAACGTTATGAGAATAAAAAATTGATGATGATTTTGGTAAAAACAACATATGAACAAGGGAATGTATAGATTACCCATCGAGATTAAGCTTCAATAGAATCATCTTTATTAGAATTTGTCCTTCCAAAAATAATTCAGTAAAGTGTAACAAGAAGAAAGCACAAAAAATAAAAGAACACATATGTACACAAGGGTGTTAGAACACCCTATGAAACACTATGTATTTAGACGATGCACAAACCAAGAGATTTCTTTAGGAAGGAAAATCTCTCAAAATCTAATGGTTTAGTAAAAATATCTGCAAGTTGTCTTTCAGTAGGTATATGCTCTATGTTCACAACCTTCTTCTCAACCAAATCCCTTATAAAATGATGATGGATGTCAATGTGTTTTGTACGAGAGTGTTGTACTGGGTTTTTGTTGATATCAATAGCACTAGCATTATCACAGTACACCAAAAGACCATCACTATTAAGGTCATAATCATCTAGCATTTGTTGCATCCATAATAGTTGAGTACAACAACTCCCTAAGGCTATATATTCTGACTCGGTAGTGGACAAGGAAACACAATTTTTCTTCTTACAATGCCATGACACTAAGTGGTTTCCTAGGTAAAAACATCCTCCTGAGATACACTTACTGTCATCTACATTGTCAGCCCAATCAGCATCACAAAAACCAACCAAATTATTGTTAGTGTCCTTAGAAAACCAAATACCTATCTGTGGTTCCACTTACATATTTTATGATATGTTTTACAGCATTTAAGTGGGTCACTTTAGGAACAGCTTGATATCTAGCACACACACTGAAACACTATAGCATAAATCTGGACGGCTAGCAATTAAATATAATAAACTCCAATCATACTCCTAAAAAAGGTGTTTTCAACACCTTGTGAAATACAGTCTTTGCAAATTTTAGTACCAGAACTCAAAGGAGTTTTCATTGATTTAGAGTTCATCAAATTAAACTTGTTGACCAGGTTCTTGTCATATTTTGATTGGTTCAAAAAAGTTTCATTTTCATGTTGTTTAATTTGCAACCCAATGAAAAAAATTAACTCACCTACAAGACTCATTTCAAAAGATGTGGACATTTGATCAGTGAAATCTTTCAAATCCTTTTCACAAGTTGATCCAAAAACAATGTCATCCACATATATTTAGGCAATAGTGATATGAGAAGACCAATTATTTATAAACAAAGTTTTATCCACATTGCCCCTTTGAAAACCAAGTGAAATGAGAAATTCAGTCAACCTATCATACCAAGCCCTAGGTGCTTGTTTTAATCCATATAATGCCTTTTTAAGCTTAAACACGGGATTAATTTTATATATATGGATCAACAAACCCCTTGGGTTGTTCAACATAAGCCTCTTCATTTAAAATGGCATTCAAGAATGCACTTTTAACATCCATTTGATATAGCTTGATGTTGAGATAACATGAAATAGCAATCAAGAATCTGATGGATTCTAGCCTGGCAACTGGAGCAAAAGTTTCATCATAGTCAAGGCCTTCAACTTGTGTGTACCCTTGTGCCACAAGTCGAGCCCTGTTACAAATCACTTGTCCATGCTCATCCGTCTTGTTTTTGAATATCCATTTGGTACCAATGACATTCACATCATGAGGTCTAGGAACTAAATCCCAAACATCATTTCTTGTGAATTGATGAAGCTCTTCATGCATAGCATTTATCCAATTTTCATCCTGTAGAGCTTCATCAACATTCTTTGGTTCCAAATGGGATTCAAAGCATGTTTCATGTATTTGCATGTAAGTAGAAGAAAGCCAAGCAAGTTTTACAATTTTTGAGTAGTCAGTTCTTTCCTTATGACGAGTACGGACACAATCATTAACATTACCTATGATTTGAGAGACTGGATGCATCTTACGAACTCTACTAGGTGGATCCCTTCTTATCATGACTTCATTTCCTACATCATTGATTGTAGGTTCAGTTTGCCTTTATCTTCATGAGAGGGAGTATTTGGATTTGTGGGATTCTGATCATTGTCACCAAGAGGTGTTTCAACACTTGCTGGAACACTTTCAGAGTTTTGAGATTATTTTTCAACAAGATATAATATATCATCTTCAACTCTATTTCTTGCAATGTCAGTAAGATCATCAAACACAATGTTGACACTTTCTTGGATGGTTCTTGTTTGTAGGTTAAATACACGATATGCATGACTATTATTTGAGTAACCTATGAACAATCCTTTGTCACTTCTGGAATCAAATTTGTTTAGTTGATCATGATCATTCAGAATGTAACAAATGCACCCAAACACATGAACATATTTAAGATTAGGTTTCCTACCCTTGAGTATTTCATAGGGTGTCATAGTACTACCTAATCTTAAGTACACTCGATTAGAAATGTAACATGCAGTGTTGGTGGCCTCAGCCCAAAATCTCTTTGACATGTTTTTAGCACACAACATAACCCTAGCCATTTCTTGTAAAAGTCTATTTTTCCTCTCGGCTATGCCATTTTCTTGTGGTATTTTAGGGGCTGAAAACTCTTGAATTATGCCCTTCTTTTGATAAAATTCAGCAAATGATGCATTTTCAAATTCCCTACCATGATCAGTTCTAATTCTACCTATCCATTCCATATGAATTGTGAATTTGAACAGCATGAGCTTTAAACACATCAAATGTTTCAGATGTTTCTTTAAGAAAGAAAACCCATGTAAATCTGGAAAAATCATCCACACACACTAAAAAATATCTTTTTTCACCTAAATTATCCATCTCTACTGGACCCATTAAGTCCATATGAACAAGTTCAAAACAATGTCTTGTACCATGATGTTGCAGCACCTTATGAGACACTTTATTTTGTTTACCTTTTGCACATGAATTGCTTACTTTATGAATCTTACCACAGAACTTTGGCAAACCTTTCATAGCCTCCGTTGAAGCAAGCCTTTGAAGTTGGCGATAGTTCACATGGCCCAGCTTTTGGTGCCACAAATCAACTTCATCAATTTGTGCCTTTTGACATGCTACTCCTTCCTCAATAGAATAGAAATTATTGGAGGCTCTGGTTCCTGTCATAATACACTCATTTCCACCGTCAAAGACACTGCATAAGCCTTTTTCAAAATTTGACATGAAGATTTTCATCAGAAAGCTGACTTATGCTTATCAAGTTTGCCATAAGGCCTTTCACATGCAAGACATTTTTCAAGTTGGGTAAACCTTGACATCTAAAACACCCTTACCAGCAATTCTACCTTTGGCTCCCCGACCAAAAGTAACACTGTCACCATCAACATCTTCATAATCTTTTAAAAACTTTTTGGCTCCAGTCATATGCCTAAAGCATCCACTATCAAAGTACCATACCCTCCTAACATCAACAATCAAAGAAGTGTAAATCATATTACAACAACTATCAGAAGATTGCTCAAGAGGAGAAGTGGTTTTAGGTTTGGTGCAGTGTGAGGTAGATTGTTGCAACACAGACTGTGACACTCTAGAAAGTTTTTTATGAAGTAACTTTCTTTTTCTCCTAAAATAACAAGGTCTTTTGTGTCCATGAATAGAACAATAATCACACACATATTCTTTATACACACCATTAGACTTACTATTTATCAGATTTGAAAGCCTATTGGTATCATTATCATATATTTTTGTGTGATTGCTACTTGATATAGACAACCTTTTTGTTTGTTCTAATAATCTAGCAATATATAGGTTAACTTTTATCTTTTTGAGATAAGGATCTCTCCAAGTGAGAGATTTTATCTTTGAGAAAAGTTGATCTCTAATCTCGCTTCATGTAATAAACTGGCAGAGGCCACTAAATCATTATGCATCTCTCTGAAAGTCATCAGAAACTATTCACGCTCAGGGAGATCTGAGTTAGAGATGCAGGAATCAGTTGTTTCATGGGGTGTTTCAACACTTTGATCAACACTTAGTTCATCAAGTGTTACCATGAGTGCTGCAACATCCTGTGAATCACTGACCTCCTTTGCCTATTTACTGGAGTCATTATCACGAGGAGTGACAATGAGATTTCTTCCTTGGTTCATAGGATAGTTAATACATTGATTTGCAAAATGACCATGACCACAACATGCATAACACTGAACATACCTAGTACCTTTGGGAGAATATCCACTTTTATTGACCAACCTCTCATTATTGATGGGATCAATTCCCATTCGGTGTGTTCCACAGCGTGTTGCTTCCATCATCAACATTGATTTGCGAACCCGTTCCAAACCTTCATAGTATTCTTGAAGGATCTCCCAAACCTCTTTAGCATTTATGCAATTATGAATCATCTGAAACATTGATGTCTCAATTGACGCAAAAATTGCATTCAATGCTTTAGAATTGCAACATGAGAGAACACCTTCATCATACGTCCACTCAGCCTCAGATTTGAGCACCACATTACCATGTTCGTCTTCCTTACGAGGGGGTGTCCAGCCAACAACTACTGATCTACATGCTCATTCATCCAACGACTTGATGTAGGCCCTCATCTTTATCTTCCACATGGAGTAGTTTGTTCCATCCAAAATGGGAGGCCGCATCAAGGCTGTTCCAGGCACGTCCATGATTCCTTTGTACCACAGAATCTCACTTAGTAGGGTCAAGTGATTGCTCTGGTACCAATTGAAGGAATTTATGGACTGGTCATGATGAGTGTTACTAAGAGTGTTGTAACACTTGGACGAACACACTACTTGTTTAAAGTTGAATTTTAAATTGTATAAAACTGGAAATGATAAATAGAGATAAGATAATTTAAACTCAGACAAAAATAAAGCCTGAGCAGTTTTATCTTAACCACAGCGGAATAAGTTTTATACAAAGCTTTTGGAAAACCTAAATTTGATCATGCAAGAAATGATCAAATTTACACTCAAACTATATCCTGCATACTAAACAATCCTCTTTTGAGAGAGGGATTACACAAAGTCTCACAACAAAGAATGTGAGAAATATAAAGAAGATAGCCTTCAACTTTTGGTGTGAAAATGTCTTGGAGAAATTCTGATCTTTACACTCGGTCCCTTTCTCCCATTTTCCATACACAATCTTCTCTTATCAGCCATATAAATATCCACCAAGAAAGGTAGTTATCTCCTGCAAGATAAGATCAAAGAAAATAACCGCCAATCTTCCAAAGGAAGACTTTCGGTTTGGATAAGTTTCTGTTGGAATTATATCTATTATAATACTCTTGTAGAAAGTAATATAATTAATCCCTTTCCCTAGGACCCTTCTTGGTTGTCATAATTTGTATCCTTATTGATTAACCCTAGAGATGGATCTATAAATTTATATAAACCCTAACATGCGCTGACAACACATAGGAGTTAAGGGATTCGACCTGATAGCTGTTTACACAAGAGGTCAATTTTTTAGTGAATGATTTCTGACTCCCGTCTTGACCTTGTGGACTGTATCCCCTAATCAATCCTTAACGCCGGATGGATGACAAACTTTGAAGAATTCCAAGTGGGAAGAAACACCTTAAACAACCGCCGCCTACTCTCTCTTTGTCTCTATTCAGTGATTTTTGTTTTTTGAATGTTAATTCTTCTATTTTCACAGAATGAGAGACCATGTATTTATGATAAATGGTTGAGTATGGACCAAGCCTGGTAGTTTAATTCATTCTAGGATTAGGAATTTAATTTCTTATTAGGAATTTAATTCTCTATTCCTACTTGGACTAGGAGTCTATATGGGCCAGTCCAGGGATCAAATACAAGAAATAAAGATGGGCCAAACTATGAATTAATTATTCCTTGTTCAGCCCAGAACATAATTAATTCATAAATATTAATACATTCCACTAGAGAGTTAATACTAACTTACCCCTTAATTCCCGAGTTGAGTGGGGGCTTGATTTAGACTTAATTAATCTCCGTATTTAAGATACCGAATATTCATTAATTAATTAAAGCCTATGACGGCTTAAATTAATTAATTTCTTATTTATTCCTTAAGTAGTACCACTCAACCTTATTATTGTACCTGGATTTAATCAACCTGCAGGGCTTAGTACGATAAACCTTTTGAGTTCCTTAAGGGGATATCAATCATCCTAAACAGATACGGTTACCTAAATCAAAATTACCAATTATTATATGCAAGTTGTTGTCACCCAAAATACATAGTATAAAAGTTTTAACTTAACTCTTGCCCATAGTAAATCAAAGTGACACACAAACAAGCATTCATAACTGTAATCTTATTTAGGCTTTAGATTATTATAAATCATCGAGATCTCTAGTTCTTCACTAAGGTCTGGCAGAAGAACTTATCTCTCTGTGATCCTATCAATACGTAAATAAGTACCAGTATAAGTAAATAGTCAAGATAAACTATTCCTACTTAATACTGCAGCCTAAACCAACAACTCGTCCTCAAGTTGTCTGAGTTGTGATTTACACTTTATATCTCATTAAGTTTAACCAATCATATGATCTTCTGTGATCTACAACACACTATATGATCTACTTATTTGCAAGAGATATGGGGACACATACATAGTGAAAGTGCAAATATAATCAGATAGGAGATAAACAATGAATAACTGGAAACATTGTATATAAAAGGTTTTGCTTTCAGTATACAAATCCAACAATCTCCCATTTATACTAAAGAAAACTTATAGTATACTCGGTGTCTAACTATCTAGCTATTACATTCTCCCACTTATACTTAAAGTTTCCTAAGTGGGTGGCATCAATCGCAGTCCTAGTCCCTGAACATGCATGTCGTAGACTTTCTGCGGTGAGCTCTTCATGAATGGATCAGCTAAATTCTCTGTTGTACAAATCTTCTCTATCCACACATCTCCTTGTTTTACGATTTCTCGTATTATGTGGTACTTTCCCTCTATGTGTTTTGTCGCCTTGTGGGTCCTGGGTTCCTTTGACTTTTCCACTGCACCTGAGTTGTCACAATAGATTGTGATACTCTTAGGCAAACTAGGTACCACCCTTAGATCCAAGAGGTAATTCCGGAGCCATACTGCCTCCTTAGTGGTCTCTGATACGGCTACATATTTGACTTCCATAGTGGATTCTGCAATGCATCTCTGCTTTGCACTCCTCCATGAAATGGCTCTCCACCTAAGGTAAACACATAGCCTGAGGTAGATCTCTTCTCATCCCGGTCTACCTGGAAATCCGAATTCGTATAACCCAAGGGATTTAGACTGTCTGTCTGGTAAACTAGCTTGTAATCTCTAGTCCTTTTCAGGTACTTGAGTACATGTTTTACTGCAGTCCAATCCGCCTGTCCAGGGTTAGACTGATATCTTGCCACTATGCTGACTGCATAGTAGATATCGGATCTCGTGCATAGCATTGCATGCATAAGACTTCCCACTGCGGAAGCGTAGGGTACCTGTCTCATTTCTTCTTTCTCCTTTGGTGTCTTAGGACACATCTCCTTAGAAAGTGGAACGCCATGTCTGAAAGGTAGAAATCCTTTCTTGGCGGTTTTCATGCTAAAACAAGCAATCACAGTATCAATGTAGGCCGCTTGAGATAAGCTCAACATCCTTTTCTTGCGATCCCTTATAACTTTGATCCCAAGATGTAAGCTGCCTCTCCTAAGTCCTTCATCTGAAACTGTTCGCATAACCATCTCTTTATGTCTGATAATACCTCCACATTGTTACCAACTAGGAGAATATCATCTACATAAAGTGCAAGAAATACTTTATCTCCGTTGACATCTATGCAATACACGCAACTTTCATTTTCACTTTGAGTAAATCCATAGGATTTAATCACCTCATCAAAACGTAAGTTCCATGACCTAGAAGCTTGCTTGAGTCCATAAATGGACTTCTTGAGCTTCTAGACCAGATGCTCTTCGCCTTGCCCCACATAACCTTCTGGTTGCTGCATATAGATGTCCCTACCTTCTTCAAGGTAACCATTTAAGAAAGTGTTCTTGACATCCATTTGCCAAACCTCAAGATCTAAATGAGCTGCTATGGCGAGAAGGATCCGAATGGACTTGAGCATGGCTACTGGCGAAAAGGTTTCGTCATATTTTTTTCCCTCCACCTGGCTATACCCTTTTGCCACTGGCCTGGCCTTAAAGGTTGTAACCTATCCATCCCCTCCTCTCTTTCTCTCGTATACCCACTTACTGCCTATAGCTTTACAGCCATCTGGCAATTCAGCTTTCTTGTATACATCCATAGCAGTTATGGACTCATATTCTGAATCCATAGCGCGACGCTATTCTTTCGCATCTTCGTCATTTACTACCTCGGCGTAAGTGCAGGGATCTAGATCGGCATATCCGTCTCCTGGGATCAAATTCGAAGATTCTCCCACAAACATGAACCGATCAGGCTGACAACAACCCTCCCACTATGTCGAGGTTGTGTAGGCATTATGTCATCAGGTTGTGCAGTACTTGGTATTATTGCCTCTTGCACTTGTGGTCATGGAATTGGAATCGTATTGACATTCCCTTCGAGTTTTTGAAGGACAATATCGGTTCTGGAATTGTGATTAATCATGTAGTCCTCTTCTAAGAATCGGGCGTTAGTGATAATAACGACCTTCTAATCCTTAGGACTATAGATATAACCACATTTCATTCCTTTTGGATACCTTATAAACATTCTTACCTCAGACCTAGATTCCAACTTATCAGCATCCTTGTTCAGCACGTGTGCTGGACTACCCCAAATTCTTATATGGTTCAAGCTAGGCTTGCGCCCTAACCATAACTCGACAGGGGTCTTGGGTACCGATTTGGATGGTACTAGTTTGAACAGATAAGAAGCCGTTTCTAAGGCATATCCCCAGAACGAAATGGGCAAAGATGCATAACTCATCAAAGATCTGACCATCTCAAGTAAAGTTCGATTTCTTCTCTCTGCTACACCATTCGGTTGGGGAGTATTTGGTGTAGTCAATTGGGATGTTATCCCAACTTCTGAAAAAGTACCGTTGGAACTCGTTGCTGAGGTATTCGCCACCGCGATCATACCGCAATGACTTGATACTTTTACCTAGCTTCATCTCACTTCCGCCTGAAACTCTTTGAATTTCTCAAAGAATTCAGACTTGCGGCGAAGTAGGTAAACGTACCCGTATCTTGAGTAATCATCAATGAATATGATGAAGTACTCATATCCTCCACGAGCTTGGGTGGACATTTGTCCATACAAGTTAGAATGGATCAGTTCTAACACCTTCTTGGCCCTATTCCCCTTTACCTTGAAAGGCCTTGTCGACATCTTTCCCTCTAGATAGGATTCACAGATTCTAGTCTGAATTGGTTGGAACGAATCCAACACTCCATCAGACACTAGTCTTTGGATCCGATTTAGACTGATGTGACCTAGTATTATGTGCCAAATTGAGAAGATAATTTCCTTTTCCTTGGGTTTGATGATGTTGATGCAACGAAGTTTTGGGTATTATGCAGACACGTTATAGTATAAAGAGAATTGTTCAAAACACCAGCGCAGATAACTATATTATTTCTCATGATAGAAACACTACTACCAAAAACAACTGAATATCCATCACAATAAAGTTTCGAAACAGAAATTAAATTGCACGGAAAACTCGGCACAAACAAAACATCTCTTAAAACTAAAACAATGTCATAAAGCATAAAGAAAAATCTCCAAATGCAACTGCTGCGACTCTTGTTGCATTGCCCATGGAGATGATGATCTAGCCATCCCTAAGCTGTCTTGTTGGCTGGAAGCCCTGCAAGTTGTAACAAACATAATCAGTCGCACCTGTATCCACTACCCACGAATGGGCAGAAACAGTAGCTAAGCATGTTTCAGTTACTAAAGCTAATGGCATACCTTGGTCCTTTGCCTTTAGCACTGGATAATCTTTCTTCCAATGCCCAGTCTTACCGCACTTGAAGCACTTTCCCTTATGTTTTTTTTTACTCCACCACTAGGGCCCGCTCCGTTACTCCCACTATTTGCCTTAGCCTTGCCCTTTCGCCTCTTTTTCTTGTTCTTACCTTTCGGTGGAACAGTGGCCCATTGGCAGTGACCAAAGCCTGTGCATGCTTTCCCATCACCCCCTTTGTTGTAACTAGGTCATTGAGCAACTCCTTAAGAGTATAGTCTTTCTTGTCCATAACAGCATTGAGACGGAAGTTCTCAAAGGATTTGGGAAGAGTGTTGAGAATGATATCGACCTTGGCTTCGCCATCGATACCTCCTCCTATCAAGTCAAGCTTGTCCATGAGATTAATCATGTGCATGACATGATTATGCACTGAGCTGCCCTTGGTCATCTGACTTTCCATGATTTGCCTCATTAAGTCAAACCAAGCAGCTCTGTCCGACTCCCCATACACCTCTTGAAGGTTCAACATGATGTTGGAAACGTCGTCCATGTCCTAATGCTGGAGCTGCAAAGCAGACGACATAATGTTCATAATGTAGCACTTGGCCACATTATTATACTTGTGCCACATGTCATGCTTTGCCCGCTCCTCATCAGTGGACTCTGCAGTAAGGGGATCCGGACGAGGAGTAACTAACACTGCAAGAAATATTGCTTTCAGTGAGAGGAAAAACCGTGGCTAAAAGTTGAAAAACCGTGGCTAAAGTCTTCTAGTGACGGGAGATCTCCTGTCACGGCCCCTGGCTACTGCTTCCGTAACTAATTGTTTATAGTGACAGGACATGCTCCTGTCACTAAAAAGTATATAGTGAGAGAAACTCTACCGTCACTAAATCTATTTTTAATGATGAAAGATATTATCATTAATACAATTATTTAGCCTCACTAAAAGGTAGCAAATAACCAATTATTTTTATACATATATATCCTATTGGCACTAGATGTTTTAATATTGTGAGAATTCTTCCTCATTATGTCAAAAAGTATTTGCACGTTTCACTAATTATGTTGTTCTTATTATTTGTATGGCTCCCATCATAATACATCACTATTATGATAATTAGAATGTATAAAAACATATACAATCAAACTAATTTTATTTAACAAATGAGCAACCGGTAAAGGAAGAAAAGTGAAACTAATAACTTTTAAGAAGTACTTACGAAAGGAAAAATCACAAAACATCATTTTGAGCCTAAACAACTACATCCAAAAGAAGAGCATTGAAACTACTTGACAAAAAACTTCTAATGCTGAAGAGTTCATTGTAATTCTGGTTTATATATGATCTTTTCCATCAAATAGCTTCCACCTACAAAATCACAACAGTCACAAATTAATACATTACTTAGAAAAACTAAAGACACTAAGTCAACATAGATATAAAATTTAACTGTAGCTACATATCTACTTTGCAAAAATGTAACAAGGTACAAAATGCTAACGAGTATCAATATTATCAATGAATTCAAAGGGGAAATCATGTACTAATTAGAAGTTTGTAGATGTCAAAGTCCTCATCACAAGATAGCAATACAAGAGAAATAAAACTTCCATGGCAATTCACAAAGATAATAAGTGTGTCTTCAAGAGATAGTTTGGAACAATTTGCATTTAGTTTTTTCAATGAAGTCACCAGGATAGTTTGTTAAATAAGTTTAGCACAAATTGGTCTTAGGAGATACTACATTGATGAACTCAAGTATCTAGGGTGATATTCATATATGTGCACTATAGCTAAGTGAGTAAATATCTACATTAGAGGGGAAATGTTAAATTTCATCTAAACTTAATGCTTACATAGGCGGCACAGACTATCCAAAAGCTATCTCTGGTGTACGGACGAACTTACACGGCTGATATCAATTTTCTGAGAACAAGGTTGGTATGCCACGAACGTGAAGTCATTTGAGAAGGAGCCGGGATTAAAGCATGTGATTCCTGTGTATTTGAATGCCTTCTGCCAACTTCTATCTCCCAAGACTATCTGCATGGAAATTTACCAATTTAAAAGCTTCATAACAATTAATGTTATTAGTAAAGAAATTAAGAATTAGGAGTTACTGTTTGTGGAGTTGGATACAAGTGAGACAGTGATCGAGGTTCCAAATGAAGGCAAAGATGGCTTTGATGTGTTATGGCAGCGACGAGCTGCAGAGAAGAAAATTAGGAGCAGTAATATTTTAAAGATAATACTGGCTATCCACCCAAGATAATGATTGTAGTAGAGCAACCTTACATGCTCAAAAGGATCATTAGTTTCTTTAGTTGAAGGAGGCATCAGACAAGAATCTATACATTATGTAAAGCATGTCTTGACGAGAAAACACAGTTGCTCGGGTATAAATTTTGATTTTATTTAATGTCACCCCTAAAAAAAGAATAAAATATAAGTTACATCTCATTTTCAAACAATAACTAATAGAATAACAGAAACTAATTAAGGAACAATGCAATTCCTACAGGAAAACAGAGAAAGTGCTTAGGAAATTCAACGCCTTTGATAGCCCTCTTGCTTAGACACCCATCGATCTTATTGTTCACTTGGGTAAAAATAGAGGTGAACCAATTGCCCAGTTGGACTACTCACGGGTCATTGGTAGTTTGATGTATATCACAAATTGTACTCGGCCTGATTTAGCCTGTGTTGTAAACAAGTTGAGTAGATTCACAAGCAACCCAATTAACGATCATTCAAAGGCATTAACGAGGGTATTGAGGTACTTAAAGTAAACCCTCAGCTATGGGCTATGTTTCTCTAAATATCATGCAGTGTTGGAAGGTTATAGTGATGCCAATTAGATGCCGGACACAAAAGACTCCAACTCCAAAAGCGATTATGTGTTCACAATTGGAGTTGGAGGTGACATGGAAATCTACCAAACAAATGTGCATAGCCTGATCCACCATAGGATGGGAGTTCATAGCCTTAGACAAAGCTGGAGAAGAAGCCGAGTAGCTATGGAATGTCCTCGAGGATATCCATGTTGGAACAAGTTAGTGCCTTCTATGTGATTCACATTGATAGCCAAGCAACAATCGATAGGGCATTAAGCAATACGTACAATGGTAAGTCTCAACACATATGTCAGAGACATAATACCGTGAGATAATTGATCTCGAGTGGGATTATCTTGATTGACTACGTCGAAGACATAATACTGTGAGATAATTAATCTCGAGCGGGATTATCTTGATTGACTATGTGAAGTTAAAGAATAATCTAGTTGATTCACTCACAAAAAGGGTTAAACTGAGATCAGTTGTGCAAGCTTTTAGTGGGGATGGGGTTAAAACCACAAATTAAAGAACAAATATAACGGTAACCCAACCTTGTTGAATGGAGATCCCAAGAACTTGGTTCAATGGGAAAATGAAGTTATGACATTTCACTAGAGCACTTGAAACCATCCCTAAAACACAGCAGCTCAAGGGCATAACCTGTGAGTGTGGTGAGGTTAAGTTCTCGTGACTTTTATTGGTGCCTAATCTAAATGCGGGGGAGTATTGCAGGGTACTATTGATAGGAGACCACCTATGTAAGTATGAGGAAGGTTGCCTCAATGAACATAACTATGAGAACAAAAGACGTTGAGGCATTGTTGTGTACATGTCGTTGACTCGGTATACATTAAGGTGGAGTAGTTCAAGGCATTGCGTCCACTAAGACGATAATATATATGATGTATCTTACTAAGGAAGGTTCAAAGCCACAAGCTACCTCTCCAGGTGCAATATTGTCTTGTGTGAATTGGGTATGTGAGTCTGCATTCATGCATGCATCATTTTCCACTCATATGAGGGATTGTTGCAAAATTGGTTTATTAAATAGGTTTTTTACTCGGGTTTAAGCCAATTTATATGTGGTGAAAATTTACTTCATGAAGAATTAAATGGTGAAATGAAAAACTACGCTTCACGAGGTTGATCATAGTACTTGAAATTTCTCAAAATCGATTTTCGGTAAGTGAGAAATCGGTGGTTAAAGAACCATGATTAGAAGTTGAAAAACCACATATATGGTGTAGTGGTGAAGTGGGAGAGAAAAGGTTTATCCAACATTGAAAAATTAGTATTGAATAAACCTCTTTAAATGTATTTGACTAGGATAGGAGTTACAAGTATCATACACAAGTGATCAATGTGAAAATACTTATTTTTCTCGCATTATCTACATTCATATTTGATTAAGAAATGTGAGTATTTATTACGTTTAAGAAAAAATTAGTGTTTAAGTGTATATTCCGGTTAATTTTTCTCTTTGATATGATTTGATGCACTTTTGGGTGTTTTTGAGTTGTATTTTGAAGGTTAAGAAAATCCGGAAGCACAAAAAAGTCATTTGCAAGAAATTCCCCACTCCGGCCCACATAACGAGCCCAAATGGGTCCTAATCGAGCCCAGTTAGGCCCAAATTAAAGTTCTTCAAGTCACGAATAGAAGTTGTGAAGGAGTCGAGCCAAGAAAATGAGTGGAAAAAGATCAAAATGATGAAAAGCAGAAGAAGAGGTTAATCGAACGCAGTTCCCTATTCCAGCCCACAAATCGAGGTACAAATGGGCCAGTATAGGAACCCACAGAATCCCCGATCGAGCTGTGAATAAAAGTCGTGAAGAAGTCGATTCGAGAAAACATGAGGAGAGGATCTGAAATGACAGCGGAAGAAAATGGCGCGTGACGGGAGCACACGGCATGCCGGCTTGCAAGCACCAGGCAAAGGGCTGAACCGTTGACCAGATACTAGACTGGTAAATGAATGCAAAAAGTGTTAGCCGGACTAGGACCGCCCCATTCGGGTCCGGTACTTCAGTCCGATTTTTATTTTTGACGCACAACAACTTTATATTTTGGCCATAATTTCCTCATACGAACTCATATTTAAGCTATTCAAGATGCCACATGTTTCTAAAATAAAGATCTAAAACTTTTTGGTTCAAGCCAAGAGCTGATTCCAGATGCATGTTTCCCATAATTTCCGAGAAGGATAAATCATGCGCATTCGGGGGGTTCCGACTCAACATTTAAGGGCCCCAAGATATTTAATTGTGTTTTAACTATTGTAACCTTACTTTTATTGTCTTTTTCTGTAGATTTTGGAGGGGTGTGTGGGGAGAATGTTCCCAATATTAACACCCCGTCACGCATTTGTATCAACAACTTTTGCCATTTGTAAGATTTTCACGTTCTAATTACTCTCTCTAGAAATTCCTCCTCTCTTTTTTCTCTAGTAAAAACTAGGTTTCTTCATTGTTCTTGAAGAACCCACTTAGGGTTCTTGAGTTTCTTGAAGAACTTTTGGGGCTGTTGCTAGAAGTTTCGATTGGAGATGATTATAAGAAAGAATTGAAGATTATCATCACCATATTAAAATCAAGACAACTTTCTTACCTTTTCTCTTCATTTATTTCTCTTTGCATTTTTTATTTTCTCTTTTCTTATTCTTTTAATACTTGGGTCTTGCATTTGTTATGGTTGTTTGGTAATTTTATAGATTGTGAGTGGTTTATTGAGATTTCTAGGGTTGGGAGTAGCCCAATCCTAAGGTTTGATATCTTGTTGGTTATTTGGTTGATTTAAGGGATAATTTATTATTAATATTGATATTGTGGTATTGTATGTCTTATATCATATTCGTTGCTAACCTAGGCTATATCGATTCTCCTCGAGGGCTCATGGGGGTCAACGAGAGAACCTGAATTGTATATATCAGTTTCGATGGATATACTAAGGCCTCGCTCCTCAAGAAAAATCCACTTGGGTGGGACTTTTAGGATTATTTAGATTTTATAGTTAATTTGGTTGTCTTTGGCCTAGTAATTTCGTTATCATTCTTTAGTAATTGGAATTAGGGTGAATTACTGTGTAATTGATTGATTTGGTGATCCCTCTTGTTTGCCCACTTGGATTTTTAATTTGGAACATGACGCTCCATCACAACCCTTGAATTAATTGGTAATCACATGATTTAAATCTTAGGTTAAGGGTGAAACTATACCTTAGAAACCCACTTTCTAGCTAAGAGTACCGTTTATTTATTAATTGACTTATTTATGCATATTTAGTAATTAACACACTCCACATTTACAATTTGCTTAACTTAGCTAAAGCAATAGACCTTAAGTGTGTTCCCTGAGATATACTTCTTGTGGGTTCAACATTCTTTATACTACCACTGTCAATCTCATACGGTTGCGGGTAAAAAAAAAAAAAAGCCTTTTCGATTAATGTGATTGTTTGAAGGGGTTTTCCCGACAAGTTCATGGCGCCGTTCTCGGGGAGAATTTCCTCCTCATAGAGCCATTTAGGGCTAATTGTAGGTTAAGATTATGCTTGTTTATATTTACTTGTTTCGTTGTTTATTTGTTGTGTTTATTTAGTTTACATGTTGCCTTTATTTTAATCTAAAAAAAGATGAATAGAGGGAAGGGTAAGTTTTATTATACCGGAGTTAGCACTTCTTATTCTCGATTGCCGATCCCGCAAAGGCTTGCATGAGAGTAGAAGTTACTCTAGCCATGGTGAACTTAGCCCGAGGAATGAAGTTTCATGGGAAAGAGATGAAGACCTATATAAGCATCTTGAGTTCATGCAAATTCGTGAGTGTGTTAAAATCGCTGACGAATTTGTAAATGAATACTTTATCAAGCTCTTTCAATTCACACTTGAAGGAGTGGGAAAATAATGGTTTCGTGAAGAGTTATTCGATTCCTCATCTCCATTGGAAGAAGTTTCTACGTTTTTCCTTCATCGATTCTCTCCGGAAAGCAAGAGTGCAAGGATTAGGCATGACATCTCAAGTTTCGAAAAACAGATTGAAGAACGTTGGTTCGAAGCTTGCAGGGAAAGACTCCTAGATCTTTGTAGATCATGCCTACATCATAGTTTTGATGAAGATTTTACTATCAACATTTTGTATGATGATCTTACTCCTAATGAACGTGTTTTCTTGGATGTAGCTTACGGAGGTGCATTCCTTAATAAGGAGGTAGATGAAACCCTTGCTTAGCTAAAGGAAAGGGCATCAAATAAAAAACAATGGGCTAAGGAAGATAAAAAGAGAAAAACATTAAGCCATGAAGAAAGTGCAAAGAGGGAAAAACTTGAACCTGTTGAACAAGGTGAATCCCAAAACAATATTCATCAACGATTCAAGGTAAGTACCAACCCTACTTTTTGCTCGGGGTGTGAGGCTAAGAATCTCTATGTCAGCACTATTGATCAGCTCACCGATCTACCCACCAAACCACCGTCGCGTTCACGTTTTGAAATGCTTAGATCCAAAATTTTCGTTGCCGACGGAACGTCTATTTTGCGGGGACATATAAGGAAGATTCTAGTGATACACTTGCGAAATCTACTTAACTAATTTATCATCAATCACGTATATGTATTCTATTAAGATCTCATATCTTTGAGATCACATTGTATCTTCCTTGTATTCTTGTATCTATGTATACTTTGTGTATATACAATCAATACAATAATCAACTTTCCACATTCTTTTGTGCATTTATACGAAGCTTATCCAAATATAAGGATGTAAAGAACCTATAAAACCAACTTCACACAATCTCTTGCCCTCCAATAAAGAGCTTGAAGAAATTAAATTCTTATCGAGTGAAGTTTGGGAATAAAATCAAATAATATTTTCAAGTTACATAATAGCGGCCCTATCTAAGCCAGTTATTGGTTCTAAGTCATAATGCGAAGAAATTTTTATATGATTTATCTTGAGGTATGGAAAAAAGGGTCGGTATATTGGATAGACATAGATTTCTATTACGTTTTCAATTTGTTGCAATATTGAGGTGACTTTGCGAGAAGTAAATTTAGAGCGGGTATAATTTCTTTTTACACATTCTCATGTACATCAGATACACAGATGATTCGAATCGTAGACAGATATGTGGGTTGCATGGAGTTATTCTATAAAATAGATATTATTTACTTTGAAGAAAATGTATTATGCTAAAAGTAATACATTTATTAAGGACATGAAACAATTCTTTAGCGTGGTTCATTTTTCCAAATAAGTAATTCTTTTTATAAAAAATTGCTTACGACTCACTGAACCGACCACAATTGCATGAATTTATGATCCGTGCAATTAATAAATACCTACTCAAAATGATTGTGCAGCTATAGGTTGGTCTCGGAAGATGCCCATAAGCATCAACCAAGCAACATGGATTCCATAACAGTCAAATTAAATATCTGGAATCTTGGATTAAATCATAAAATATAAGTTAATAACGGACAGATATTTGTTTATAACAACTCAAAGAAATAAAACAAGAAAAATGAAATAGAAAATAAAGAAAGAATATTTGGTGGAATATGACATTTCAAAATATTAACACTTTTTGTTTGTAGCGGCTGCTATTTAATTCTATGTTGGCACGCTGGTCCAAGAAGCAAGGCAATTATAAGATTGATGCATGGATTGGGACCACTTCCATGAATGATTAAGCGTTGTTGCATTTGCTGATCAAACAAGATAGTTTTTATAATTAGGTGACCCATCCTCGGATTATTAATTGTTTTTGCTGATTATGATGTGCTTCAACTTTTGTCAATGCCACTGGTGTAAGAGTCCCACATGGCCCATAACGTTTCTGCCTTTTTATTTCGCACTTAGAAAATGAATTTATGCGTGTCTTGTATATATATGTATAGTTCTTTTTTTTTTTTTTCTCTTTTTTCATTTGATAAAGATACAACTTTAAAAAATATATATAATCTTTCTTTTTTCATACAAAGATACAGGGAACAATCTTATTATGTAGCTCAAAACGTGCTGGAGAGCCAGTTCAACTCATCATGTCCAAAAAGTTGTAGTAGAAGACGAGTAAGAAACACGCCAACCAGCCCGACCTCCCACGAAGACTAGAGATTATCAATTTTTATTTCTTATAATATACATATATAGATCCAATCTACTACGGCTCGTCATCTAGCTGTCATTTGAACAGTCCAACCTATTTATTATGAGCAGGGCCGATCCTAAAGTTATAGTGGCCTGAGTCGAGTAAAAGTTTGGGGCCCCTACTTTCTCATACATTAAAGTAAATATGAAAAAATAAAACAATACATAATATTCGAAAAAATTCCTTTGTCTTTAAAATAACATGACAAATCAAATAAGTTACTTAAAAACAACACGTCTTACAATTTTAGCAGCAAAAGTACTAATTAAGTTTCTACAATCAAGTTCTTCAATAATTTCTTTCTCAATTGATAACATAGCTAGTCCATTCAATCTTTCTTGTGACATGGTAGATCGGAGAAAAGTTTTGATGAGCTTCAACTTTGAAAAACTTCTTTCTGCACTTGCTACTGTAACCGGTGTTGTCAACAAGATTTTGTAAGCAATGTAAGCATTTGGGAAACAACCATCCATTTTCTTCAAATAATCCACCACATCAATTGCAGATTTTGTTTCACTTGGTAAAGAATACATCAAGAATGCCAACTGTGAAAATAAATCATCACCATTGATATCGGAACAACCATTATGTGTCAAAGAATTTTGGAGCTTTATGCAAGACCACCGCAAGCTTTCATCGTCAAGTTGTTGTAACCTCGCCAAACTGAACATAAACCCAAAGGTTTCTTCATACTTTTAAACTGTTCAAATCTGGAATCTATTGAAGAACGAGCTTTATCAACTACATAGAGAAAATATTCATGTTTGAAAAATTCCTCAGCTGACCGTGTTACTTCTTCCCTAGTGCTTTCATCAAACTGTCTCTTTCTTCGAATAATACGTTTTTCTTGAAATACAGCTTTAATGCCCATCTTACGTGCCATTTCCTTAGCTTCACTCATGGCCCTATCAAAACCAAATTCTCTGAATTCTTCAATAAATGAGATAATTCCTTCCAATAGTTTGATAGCAGCATCGATGTCCATGTTTTCAGATTGAAGAAATTTACTCACAGTATTGATCGCGTGCAACTACTTGTACCAAATCACCACACCAAGCAAGAACTCAAAATTCTGAAATTCATATAATGCAAGAGATTCCGCTTCACTCTTTGTCTTAGGATCACATGTATCATCTGTCAGGTCAAGCAAAGCATCTCTTATTTCCACAATTTGCTCTTTTATAGCTTTTACACTCTCAACATGACTTTCCCAACGTGTTTGTGACAACGGCTTAACTGTCAGACCCGTCACGTGTTCTTTAAAGATACTCCACCTTTTGGTAGAAGATGAGAACAAAGTATAAATGCGTTGAATCACTCCAAAAAAAGACATAGCTTTAGTACAAGAGTTAGCCATGTCACACAATGTCAAATTAAGACTATGATAACCACAAGGAGTATAAAAAGCTCTAGGATTCACCTCAAGCCACCAATTTTGTACACCTTTGTTCTTCCCTTTCATATTGGATCCATTATCATACCCCTGACCTCGTATATCATCAATTTCAAGCTCAAGATTAATCAAAGCATTTTTAAGATGGGTGAAAAGCCCAAGTCCCGAAGTGTCGTCTACCTCTAAAAATTGTACCCAATATTCCTCTACTTTCACCGAGTTTTCGGAATCATCCAAACATCGTAAAATAAGAGACATTTGCTCCTTGTGACTAACATCAGGAGTACAATCTAGAATGACAGAAAAATATTTTGCACGTTTAACCTTTGCAATTATTTTTTTCTTACCTCATCAGCCAACATCTGTATCAATTCATTTTGGATTCTACTGCCGAGATATGTAACATGGGTCTCATGGTCTTGGATACGCCGAAGATGCTCTTTCATTATTGGATCAAACTTTGCAATCATTTCAACCATTTGTAGAAAAATACCATTATTTTCTGCATAAAGTTTCTCATTACTCCCTCGAAAAGCCAAGTTATTTTTTGCTAAAGTTTGCACGACAACAATAATTCTCTGTAGCACTTGTTTCCAATGTTCTCTTTCTTTGTTGAGCTGTTCTTGTACACTTGCATCAATTGTCTTATTTTTTGCTAATCTTCTTTCCAATTCAAGCCAATCAGTCATACACTCCATATGATCCTTACTTGCCTCATGAGTCATTAGACAACGACCCAAATTATGCAAATCATTGTATCCATCATTAGCTAGCTGATTAAATTTGGCTTCTTTCTTGAACAACTTGCAACAAAAGCAAAAGATCTTATCCAAAGAGACCGAATATGATAGCCATCTTCTATCAATTTCATCCCCATTCGGTAGGATCCTTTTGTAATGTAATCTATCGAAATGCCTTTTGGTACTATCTTTAGGAAACAAGTAATCGTCATCCCTCTTCGGACCTCTTTCCACTAAAAAATCCCTTTTATTCTGATCAATATTGTTCCACCTTCCTGGATCGTCCAAGCAATCTAAACTTTCTTCTTGCAAAACCTCATCATTTTTCTCATCACCATCGACTTCATCTACATTTGTAGGTTGAATCTCTTCCTCTTTATTGTCCAATTCATCCTCATTGACAATAACTTCAGGTTCAAGCACTTTATCATTCTCTTTAGAGTCTTCACCCATAAAATTTGAATCTCCACCCGTCAAATTTACACTTCCCCTGCCTGTTTTTAGGCTAGAAAAATATTTATTTATATCCCCGGCTTGACTCTGGATCAATTCTTCCTCTTTTAATTTCTTTTTCTTTTCTGATTACCCGACTCATATTTGCGAGACATGACTCTAAATAAAAATATATATACATATAAATTAGCAATCAAATAAAAAAATGATTGTGTACAAACAAACAATAAAAAAAATACACATAGATGAATAAGTATAATTGGGGGTTAGGTTACAAAAATTCATGAATTAACATAATAACACGATAAAGAATAATATCGACAATAAATTACCTCTTTTTATGATGGTATTGATGTAGCTAGGGTTCTAGCAAAATTGAACAATCCTTCAAATTATGGAGTATGAAGAAACTTCTAACACAAAGTTATAAAAGAAGATGATTAGATGACCACTCTCCAAAAATTAATTTTCAATTCTACCCTCCTACTCTTTTTTTTCACCTTTGCCCTCTTTCTTTTTCTCTATTTATGCAATATTCCTCTGTTTTTTACCATTCAGCAGTATCTGCTCTGCTTCTAAAAAAACGAGAATTAGAAAAGAAACTGAATAGGGCTGTAATTTTCAAGATGTGGTCTGGGCCATGGCCCATTTGCGCCTATTCTGGCCTAGCTAGCGTCTTTTCTGGCCCAGTTGCTGAGAAGGGCGTTCATCTCACTTTAAAAAAAAAAAAAAATTGCACAGCCAGGCATCGAACTCGTCACCTGTTACTGCGACCACTGGTTTCCTACCAGTGAGCTACATGATCATTCTGAAATTATATCACATCTGTATATATATATATATATATATATATATATATATATATATATATACACAGTACATTAGATAATTTGGGGCCCCTAAATGCCTCGTTTTTTTCGGGGCCTGAGGCGACCGACTCTTCCAACTCACGGGAAGAGCGGCCTTGATTATGAGGGATGAGGTGATCGGCCCGCGGGCCTGAGCCCATTTTAACAGTTGTAAACTTTGATACACATTATGTTCTACGAGACCATTTATCTTATTATTTAATTTGTTCATGTATGAGTAATATATATTAATTTTGTTTTGCCAAATAACTTCGGTTCGGGCAAATGCAAATAAATGAAATTGTACCTAAGATAAGATGTGAATGTCACAAAGAGCTTCCCGGACGATGATCAACTTCGTGCATGATCGTGCAAATACCAACATGGTACACGTCTTCATGCATACATATTAGGTCGATTTAAGTGTTCATATAATGACATTTGCATGCATAATCTACCATGAATGGCTTATATTCGTATTACTACGCTGTTAACGTTAGTGGACTTGGTTTAGAGATATTCAGGTAATTTAAGGCCAAGAAGTTGCATTCGACTAATGATGGACCAGGAAACGAGTCTCGGAGAGTCCAAAACAAAGGAAAATCAAGCCAAGGGCGAAAACGCCAGTCGCAGCTGCGACACTCCTTCACGGTCGCGACAAAAGCACGCCATTTAAATAAGCCATGTAAATAAGCTTTGCCGACGACGGATGCAGCCGCGACACTTCTTCGCAGTCGCAACACTTAAGTCGGTTTTGAGTCCTTGTGCGTGAAGAATTCCTATTTGGAGCTCACTTCAACCCCAATTCGATTCCATCTATAAATAAGAGTTCCTAGATCCGAAAATTGGACTTCGAAATTAGATTTTGGAGCATTCCGGAGGAGATGAGCAATCAAGATTCTGCAATTTTTGGGTTTTACCTTTACAATTTGTTTCCATTTAATGTTTATCAGTACAATTATGTTTTTAGTCATCGCCATTAGCGGCTAGTCTTTAATTACAGTCTTTATTCGATGTTGAACCCTAGTTTGATAATTTTGTAATTCTTATGGTAATTATTCAACGATTTATGTTTTGAAACATTTTATGCTATTCGCTTTCAATTAAACTCTTATGAATTGTTATTTGGATTGATCACCTAAGTAGTTAATCATATAAGTATCGCTAGGTCATTATCGTAATACATAATCGTTACAAATTTATGTCCACTAGTAGCAAATAGTGGATTAATCACTAGGATAGCATAATTCACGATCACTTGTACCGAGTTTGTGAGTCCAATACCATGTTTATTCTGTTACCCTAATACTCTATGTGGTTGGTTGATGAGATCTAGAAAGCTTATTCTAAGATCCCTCAACTGAATAGACTAATCGAAGAGCTTGTTTTGGTTAGTTAAACTTAAGGGGAAACTTAGGTTAACAAAGCTTGTTGTTAATCTTTGGGATAGTAGTTTTTAGAACTAAGCTGGCAAACAATTGCATTACTTACAAGGATAATTCAAACTAGGTGTATACTAGATTAAGGGTTGGGATCTTTATTATATTTAAATTTTAAATCACTTATAGTTGCTTATTCTTTACTTCTTGCGTTTAGTTAAATTAGTTATTCAAATCAAGTCAAAACCCCCCTCCTATTATTGTTAGGTTAATATATAAACACTTTAAATCTTCCTGCTCTCCATGAGATCGACCCTGACTTGCCGCTTCTACAAATTAGAAGAGGAAAGCAAGGATTATTAATTTTACTGCACCTCGACAGTGCGGTCAAATTTTGGCGCCGTTATCTAGGAGCGGTGTAAGATTAATTGTGTTTTTAGCGTCAACCATATTTTCTGCTATTTGGAACGTACTTGCTATTTTCTCTCATCTTTATACAATTGTGAATGATCACTCGTTCTCAAGGGAACAAAGATTTGCTATTTGACTCCGGGATAACCCGAAAGGATAGAGTTTTGAGAAGGCAAGCGAGGAAAACTCGTGAGGAGCTTGAAGCCTTACTTTTTGCTACTAAAAACACTTTCTCTGAACTAGAAAATGAACAAGAAGACATGGCAGCTGAAAGAACCATGAAGGAACTAGCTAATACTGACGTCACTCATCAACCTCTTTGCATCACCTTTCCTGAATTGGGAGAGGACACCACTTTCGAGCTTAGATCCGGGCTGATTCACCTCTTACCTTCATTCCACGGACTCTCAGGTGAAGACCCTCACAAACATTTGAAGGAATTCCACATTGTGTGTTCGAGTATGAAACTTATAAGAGTCATTGAAGAGCAAATCAAACTATGGGCCTTCCCCTTCTCCTTGAAGGATTTGGCCAAATATTGGCTCTATTATCTTCATCCAGCATCCATCACTACTTGGGAGGAAATGAAGACTCAGTTTGTGAAAGGAAAAAAAAAATCCAGCGTCTAGAATAACGAACATAAGGAAAGAGATAAGTGGGGCTAGACAATTGCATGGTGAGACTTTGTATGAGTATTGGGAACGGTTCAAGAAATTGGTGGTGAGTTTTCCAAAGCATCAGATAACTTATCAATTGTTGATCCAGTACTTCTATGAAGGACTATCAATTGTCGGATCAAAATATGATTGATTCAGCTAGGCTAGGAGCGTTAGTGGATAAGACCCCAACTGTAGCTAAGGCACTCATATCGAAGATGGAAGCAAACTCACAGCAATTCGGGTGTAAGGATTCATCGATGAGAACGGTAAGAGAGTTGAGCAATTCGTCCCTTGAAGAAACTTGAAAAGCTAACTACCTTGGTAAAGAAGGTCACTACAGGGGGTAATCAATCCGCCAGGCCATGCCGTATTTGTGACACCACGGATCACACGACAGATAATTGCGAGGTTCTGGAGAATGAGATCGAAGCACATGCTAACGCGGTTTCTCAAGAAATCATGTATGATGCCTATTCTCAATCATACAATCCGGGATACCGGGATCATCCCAAGTTTAGATATGGGAATCAACAGGCATAGTCGGGGGAGCATAATCGACCTCCACAATAACGAGGTATGTACTACACAAAGCAACCGACGGAGCAAGTTCCCAGTCCGTCCTTGGAAGATATTATGAAGACCGTGGCAACAAATATTGCCAATTTCAGAAGGATACACAGTCAAGCATTAAGAACCTCGAGACTCAGGTGAGCCATTACATAAGTGCCATTACATTAAAGAGTGGAGCTCAGCTTAGAGAATGTAAATAGTGAGAAGTTACCTGCTAAGCCGGAAATCAATCGGAGGAACATAAGTACCATTACATTAAAGAGTGGAGCTCAGCTTAGAGAGCCTAAGAAGCTCGGGCAACTATCAATTGTGAGAAGATGCTTGAATAGCTCCTTCATTGTCACTCCATAAGGTTGTTGGCTTGATGACCCTGACTCCTACTCTCCTCCAACAGATTATGTATCCAAATGAATTAAGTTGTAACCAAAGCTAGAGCACAGTATTCTACTTCAGCGCTGCTCCGTGCCACAAGAGATTGCTTTCTAGAGCACCAAACAATAGAGTTATTGACCGCACTATCGGGTGCAGTCAAATTAGTTATTATTTCCTAGCTTCCTTTTCTAAATAGTAGACAGGGTAAGTCAGGGTCGATCCCACAGAAGATAGGAAAACAAATTGTATTCATGTACTAAACCAAATTATGCAAATAATTATAATACTATATAAAATATAATAAATTTTTTTTTTCCGGGGGGGGGGGGGGGGGGGGGGGGTTGGGGTTGATTGAGTTAATTAGCTAAAGCAAATAAAAAATAAACTAGTAAACTAAAGATGAATTCAAATGTGATAAAAGGTATTCCCGCCTTTAACCTAGTATCCCCATAGTCCGAATTATTCTTGTAATTGATGCAACTGTTTGACAAACTAGTTCTGAAACTCCTATCCCAACAATTAGCAAGTACGCTCTGCTAATCTTTTTACCCTGTAGGTGTAATTAATCACAAGTACGCTCTATAATTAATCTATCCGATTAAATAGTCTTAAGACACGATCGCTAAAACACCATTAACCAAACGCATAAAGTCTTAGGAAAACTGAAGAGATACGGTGTTGTACTTGCAAGCTCGGTACAAGTGATCGCAATTTATGTTAACCTAGCTAATAAATTCACTATTTGCTACTCTTAGACATAAGTTCATAACAATTACGGATTATGAGTTACGGTCTAGCAACAATTATATGATTCCTACATGGGTGTTCAATCCAAATAACAAACACATAAAAGATATAAAGAATTCGAATAACATAAATAATTCTAGATCACAGTTTAATCAAATAATTACCGTAAAAACTACAAAAACATCTTCCTAGGGTTCAACATAATTAAAGACGGAAAATAAAGATTTTGTCGATCATAGTGATGGCTAAAAATAATGAATTAATAAAAAACGTAAATATAAAACTAGAAAAACTCGAGACGACGAACCTTGATTCTTCGTGTTCTCTGGAATTCCCAAGTCCACGCTTCAAAATTAATTCAAAAGTACTATTTTCGGACTTGGGATCTTCCTATTATAGATTGGGATAAATTAGGCTCGAATTGGGCTTGAAAAGGGCAATCTTTGAGCAAATCCTCTTTTAGACCGAGTTAATGTCTCATTTGAGAACCATGTACCGAATTCTCGGCCGAGACACTTGAGCCATTTCTCCATCTTTAATTATTTTTACACTGATCTTTTGTCTCGGTTGAGCACAACTTCCTTAGGCTTGGATCGATTTTTGCTTCGTTTTTAAACCTGCGAGACTTATTTATTCATCCATCGTTAGTCGAGATCATTTTTCGGTCTAGATTTACCCAAATAACTTCAAAACAATGTCAAATTGCCCAATAATACAAATATGAACAATACACAATCAATTATGCATGCAAATGCCACTAAATGAACAGTTAAATTAACCTAATATGCATTCATTAACACGTGTATTAGTTATCTCCAAGATACACACACTATCCACTTGTACTTCTTCTATCATCCAGGAAACTAGCCCAATCTGCATCAGCTGTTAGAGTCAATAATAGGTTTAATGAACAAACCTCGATGTAGAGTACCACTAAGATATCTGAGTACCCTTTTACAAGCTTTCCACAGATTTACAGTGAGAGCTTGTAAAACCTGACTGAGCTTGTTAACAGGATAACATAAGTCAGATCTTGTGATCTGAAGATATTATAAAGAGCCTACCATCAGTCTGTACAGAGAAGGTTGGCCAAACAGTGCACTATCATTGGTATGTAGTTTGATATTTGTACAGGTGGGGGAAAGGACTGGTTTACAATTGGTCATATCAACCTCTTTGATCAAGTCTGTGATGTACTTGGTTTGCTTCAGAAAGATGCCTTCACTTGTCATGTGATCTTTTATTCTCAGAAAAACAGTTCACAAGTCCTAAGTCTTTCAGAGAAAACTCTTTATGTGGTAGAGAGATAACATGCATTACATCAGAATCATTTGAACTAGTTAGTAATATATCATCTACATACATAAGTAATAGAGTAATGTAACAAACTTGTCTTTTGTAAAATAAAGAAGAATCAGCTATAGACTTCTTAAAGCCACTACTGATTAAAAATAAACTAAGTTTATCATACCAAGCCTTTGGGGCTTATTTTAAGCCATATAGTGACTTTTTAAGTTGACATACATAATCTGGGTGAGATGAAAAGATAAAAACTTTTGGTTGCAGCATGTAAATCTTTTCTTTTAACTCACCTTTTAGAAAAGCATTATTTATATCCACTTGTTGTATAGGCTAGCCTTTGTTACAGCAAATGACATCAGTATTCTGATAGTAATTGGCTTTACAACTAGACGTAGGTGGCAAAGTAGTCAACCCCTATAGTTTGTTGAAACCCTCTTGCTACCAATCTTGCTTTATATCTGTCAATTGTACTATCTGCATTATACTTAATTTTGAACACCCATTTGCATGTTACAGTTGCTGCTTGTTGAGAGGGTACAAGCTGCCAAGTGCCATTGCTCATTAGAGCATTATACTCTTCATCTGAAGCTTTCTTCCACCTTGGTGATGCCACAGCTTGTGCAACAGTGGAAGCTTATGTGGTGTCAGGAGAGATAATAGTTGAATAAACTTAGATTTGAAGACTCCTGAATTTGATCTGGTGGTCATTGGATGAATGTTTGCAGCATTGGAGCTGGTGTATTGATTCACTACTACTCTGATGTTGTTCTTTGATCTTGTGGTAATTGTTTTGATTGTTGCCACTGTTTTGATTCTCATCATGTGAACCTATACTAGTGTTCTGAACCAGTATGACTAAATGAAGATGAACCAAGTGAATGTGTGGAAGAAGCTTGAAGTGAGTGTGTAGGAACAGTAGCTATAGGTAAACAAGGTAAAATAGGTTGTGTATGAACAGTAACAGGCTGCTCATGTGTAGGAGGAAACATAGACAAATATGGATACTCTTCCTCATTAAATGTGACAGTTCTCACTGTATAAATTCTACCAGATTTGCTCAAACACCTATAACCCTTATGAAGCACATTATAGCCAATAAGCACACACTTTTCTATTTTATATTGAAGCTTTATGTTATTGTAAGGTTTCAAATAAGGAAACAGGCACACCCAAAACTTCTCAAGAATGTATACTTTGGTGTCTTGTTGTACAGTTTTTCATAAGGAAAGATGTGATTGAGTATAGCAGTGAGTAATCTGTTAAGGGTATAACAAGCAGATAAAAAGCATCATACCAGAAGGAGAAATGAAGAGAGGATTAAGAGAGAAAAGTAAGACCTATGGAAACCACATGTTTATGTTTCCTCTCAACAGTTCCATTCTATTGATGGGTATAAGGACATGAATACCTAAAGAGAACGCCTCTCTGTTGAAAATATATCCTAAGGCTTCTGTATTCTCCTCCAAAACATCTTAATAAAAACATTAAACTGTTTCTCAACCATAATTGTAAAGTTTATAGTCAGCTGGTATACTTGAGACTTTAAAGTTAATAGATAGATCAAAGTATACCTAGTATAGTCATCAACAAACAACAAATAATATCTAAAACCCTCATTAGGCACAGTTGTTGCAGGCCCCCACACATCAGTGTGGACTAGCTCAAAAGGCTTATTAGTATGATGAGCAACAGTGGGAAAACTAATACTATGCAACTTCCCAGATTGACAGGGCTCACAAAAGACATTTTGTGCATATTGCAAGATACATTGAGTTTCTTGAGTACAGTAGATAGAAAAGAATTACATGGA
Organism: Ajuga chamaepitys; assembly: GCA_958295605.1. Lineage (NCBI taxonomy): Eukaryota > Viridiplantae > Streptophyta > Magnoliopsida > Lamiales > Lamiaceae > Ajuga > Ajuga chamaepitys. Next base: position 73,651,686 of record OY282495.1, read on the forward strand.
TGTCCTAGTTTTCTATGCCATTGAGTACAAGTAGTTAGAGAATTACACAATGAGTTTATAGTGATTATATCAGAAACAATAGGTAATACATCAGATTGAGACTTAGGTACATCAGCAGAAACAAGCTTACATCAGAATCAGACTTTGTTAGATCAACATAAACAAACTTAGGTAATACATCAGATGGAGACTTTGTTACACCAGCAAAAATAGACTTAGGTACGCCATTAGACACAGCAACAACATGTTTGGCAGCAAAGTTACACATAGCAGAACTAGTAAGAGCCTTGTCATGAAGATTAGTATGTGGCATGTCAAGATGATAAAATCCTTGCTTAAGGGAACCTTCGAGAAGCACCTTGTTGGAACTTAGGTCCTTGATAAAACAACAAGAGTCATAAAAGACAATGTAAGCAGAGTTATCTTTCAAGAAACGTGAAATGCTTATAATTTTTTTTGTTATTATAAGAGCAAATAACACATTCTGTCATGAAACAACTTTATTCAGAAACAAAGTAGGAAAGGAATTAGAACCAGTGTTTGTAAATGTGACATGGGAATCATTACCCACAACTATCTTATTGTTACCTTGATATGGTGTGTTTTGTGTGAGATCACCCATATTGGATGTGATATGATGCGTTGCACCGCTGTCTATATACCACTCAGTGTTACAGCTATCTTGAGCTACTTTTAGCAAAGTTCACAGCAGCATTAGTTGAACACCCTTCTTGACCGCTGGATTGTCACACGGTGGTTAAGTGAACTTGTTGCCTCTGTTGCTCAGTTTGTAAAATAGTTGTAGGATCCAAACTGGGATAGTCCTCATTAAACCGATCCTAACAATTATCCGCCACATGATTGGGCCTCTCACATAACTGACAGATCATTTTAGACTTATTCTTGTAATTTCTTCTAGAAACGCCTCTATTACTGCCTCTCCTAAAGGTATAATTACCTTGTGAACTTCCCCCTCTTGAATTATAATAATTTCCTCTAGAGCCACTATATGAACCCCTAGAATTTCCTCTGTTATTGTGACCGCCACCTCTTCTTGCAGCCAAGTTGACATTAGGATGAACAACCTCTACAATTATTTTGTATCACACGCATTTCTTAAGTTTGCAATAAAGAATGCAATTCTATGACAAAAATACTTTCAGTTCTAGTTGTGAGATTGACGTCTAAAGACTCGTATTATTGGCCTAAGCCTGCAAAATATACAACACTAACTCATCATTCGAGACTTCTTGTCCCGCAGCGTGAATTGAATCAACAATCCCACGCATCTTGAGAATATACTCATCAATAGACATTCCACCTTTCTTAAGCATCTAGAACTGCCACTTAAGATTCAAGAACTTTGCCTTTGATTGTGAGTGAAACAAAACATCAAACACCTCCCAGACCTCAGCAGACGAAAGACACCGATTGACATGCCCTAACATCAATTCGGTGATCGAACTAAACATCCAACACATAAGAAACTGATCCTTGCGCCCACACCTCATAGTCTGGATTAGGAGAACTTACAGTAATAGTAGGAGCACTTTCAGTTGTTGTTGTAGTGTTTGAATTATCTTGGGCGGTGGAGGCGATGTGCCAAACAAAAACCCATCATAGCCATGTGCACGAACCGCCGTAATAACCCGGATACGCCAGTATGCATAGTTGTTACGATCTAGCCGTAATGTGAGCAGGGGAAACGTTGGCAAGATGAACTCCGACATGACTCCGTCGGAGAAACAAACACAAGAAAGAACATACAAGAACACACGCTTTCTTGAACAACTTGCGAGCTAGACAGCCTGACTCGCCGATACCATGCTATGGAAAATTAAACCTCACTTTCACATATTGAATAACTAGTTTGCACAGTTGTGATGCATCAGAATATATAGATGTGATGATAAGCTATGAAGAAATAGTTTTAGATTACATATTTTAAAACCGTCTTTTCCTTTCTAAACTTACACATGTGCCATGCACATGCAAGACTTAACTTTAACTAACTTAACTACTAATACTTGAGTAATATTAATTACAAATATCCAGCTTAATTTTCTATACTACAACAAAGGAAAAGCATAATTGGTGATCATAATAATCCAATGATTCATTGCTCCGACACCATAAACAGCTAGTAGACAAATTATACAATGTTTTGGAGAAATATAAAAAAAGAAAAATCCAATAAATTGCGGAAACTATGATGAGAAAAAATTGCACAGCAACATTCATCCATATAGGTGATGAAGGCAGAAAGCAGGGTGCAACTAAACTTTATTCGAGCTTTTCAAATTTGGAGGATTAGAAGGAGTCATGATAAAAGACATTGATACAAGTTGAAATAGGATATTGTTTATTAATAAGCAAAGAGATCTGTTATACGAAATAAGATTTTTGCAATTGATACATACAAGAATTTGTTTTGTAACAAAGGTTAAAAACAAAGAGAGACGTTGGATTTATTGCTTTTTTATACACAAGAAACGATCTCCTATCCCATCTCATCTCATCTCATAGTCATCATACATAAAGAGATAAATAAACAAATGAACAAATATCACTAATTCATCAACCTCCTCAAATTCCTAAACCACCCCAGACTTTTTGCCGTCAGGTGCATCTGATCCAGTAACTCAAATTTAACCGCAATTAAACAAACACCCAAATTTAAATAACCATCAGACTTGAATAACCATACGGAGATAACGGCGACAACGGTGGAACGTCAAAAATCCCCTTCCCATCTCCAAAGTCCCAAACCGCCGTCCAGCTTGACGGCGTCAACGGCACTGCCGCCGTTACCTCGCTCTCCGTTTTCGCCTCTGCGACTTCTTCTTCCATCTTAACTTCTTTCTTCTCTCTTTCTTCGCACTCAGTTTCCCTCCCTCTTTTCCGGCAGCCGACTGCCGGCGCCGCCGCCATTTCCTTCTCTGCCATAGAATTGGAAATCCCGATTTCGAGCGGGAAATTAAGGATGGCTTTGCTGCCCCTCAGCTTGAAGGCCGCCCTATCGTACGCCCTCGCCGCCTCCACCGCGGTGTCAAAGGTCCCGAGCCAAACCCGGGTTCCCTTCCGGTTGGGATCGCGTATCTCCGCCGCGAACTTTCCCCATGGGCGCTGCCTGACGCCCCTGTAATGTCTCCTGTCGCCGGAATTCTCCTCCGCCTTCGTCTGGGCAACATTAAGCTGAAAAGCAGCTGGATTTTGGTCCCACTCCAGTGTTTGCTTGTTGGCTTTAGGAATTGCTATGTTGAGTGAAGGCTTCCTGTCATTAAAATTCTTATCTTTGGGTGAATCGGCAGCAGTGTTTAATTGTGGTGTGGTAGCGAAATCCAAGTAATCGGGGTCGGTTTTGGAGGTGAAGTAGCTGGAGAATTCGATAGTTGAGGATTGATTATCGGTAGTGGAAAAAGTGAAAGTGGGGATGAAATCAGCGGATGATAGTGAAGAAGAGGCGTTAGTGAGTTCAGACATGGTAGAACTTGAAGAGCTTGAAGTTCTGGAAATTTGGGATTGGGATGAACAATAGGTTTCTGCAAAAGCGAAATCATCAAGAAGGTGTTGGCGGATGATGTCCAGAGCTGAGTTCTCATCAGGTGAGGCCATTTTAGAGAGAGATAGTAAAAGAGTCTTGGTAGATTGGAAATACTTTAAATTGTTTTGAGTGGAAAAAAGGGAGTGAAGAAGGTGGTTATAAAGGTATGGAAATTTTGAGTTACCAAGGGTAGTAAGGTAAGGAGGCTTCGTGGGAGGAGGGAGGAAGCATCGGCTGGACCCGGATTTATCATTTATCCAAAAAATAAACTTCTTTATATTTTTAAAACAAAGAATTGTGATAATTTGTGTCAGGAGTATGGCCCAACCTTATCATTCATTTCTCTTTGGTCAACCATTTCCAATTTTTTATGAATTCATTTCCAATTTCGTGTCAAACTCACTACTTTCTTAAGTCCAAATTTATTTTTGCTACAGTATTTACTCCTAAAATGTTTATACAAACTTTAAATAAATTTTCCACACTAATTATTCATCCAACGCATAAAATTCACACTCAAAACAAAGTTTAAGTTCTATTCACTAAAATAATATTCAAATCGTCATTTTCTTTCAGATATTATTATTTTCAGTTTTTCTTCTATTTAATTTTATTCAATATTATATTGTTAAGACATGATTATTATATGTAATCCGTTACTAGCAGTTTTAGTTTCTTGGGAGATAAAGAACTTTAGTTAATAGTTACACAAACTATTGGCCTGAATTTGTTGCACATATTACAAGCCACAAAGCCTACCGTTACTATATAAAGTACAATCTTGGTGTATATATTAAGTCAGAAAAACACTCAATATGTTATTTTACTAGAAAAATAGATGCTCTATTGAGATAATCAAAATTCTCTCGAATAATAAATATTTGTCACGACGACATTATTAGAATTATTATCTTCTCACTTATTACTAATTAGTAATCTTACCACGATACAAGTCATTTATATGTGTAAATTGTACGCACACAGAACTACATAGCGGAAGTCTAACGATACATATGCAGATCTAGTTATTATATTGTCTCCATTCTATATTCATTTATGTTTTCCCTTTTTTCTTTTCTTTTTTATGTTATATATATATATATATATATATATATATATTCTTTCACGATCTTTAATTTTACAAACATATTACATATATTAAACTGAGTTATTAGATTCAATTATTTATTCAAATTATTGATAATTAAACGAAACGTTGAACTATTTATACTAGGCTTGGTTGTAAACAAAAACTAATTACATAATTTTCTTGTAATTAAATTATCAAATAATTTAGGTTTCTAAAATGCGATTAATCAACCTTTTCAATTTAATAATTTAAATTATTCTGTAAATAAATCTATTTCTATAGTACTACTACTAGTGGAGTTGCGACAATGATAGTAACCTACTTTATTTTCCAACCCACAACTAACAAAAATATAACTAATATTGGTGTTTATGAACTGGAAAAGGCGGAACCCTTCTTTATACAATTCCGTTCAAACTTTGCAAATAATTTGTTCTCCAATTTTAACCTAAAATTTTAGATACAATAACTAATTCTATATTCCGAATAATAATAAAACAACAACAATAACAACAACAACAACAACAACAACAACAATAATAATAATAATAATAATAATATTGTTGTTGTCGTCATTATTATTACTATTATATTCTAATCAGTTCCTAAAATGTATTGAAGTATTTCAGTTGCACTTAGATGGCGGTTGACTGAGCTTATAAGCTATTCAAAATGTCTTATTATTGGATGTTTAAAAGCTTATAAGTTCCTTCAAAGTGTTTAGAAACATTTTTTATATAAGAATTTTATTTTATCCTAAAATAAATTCGTAGCAACTTATAAGTTGTTTTTAAAAACGTAGAGGGAGGTTCTAACTTATTTCTCAAATAAGATCTTATTTTTCATTAACTACTTCAAGTTTATTATTTTAATCACAAAAACATCACTACTAACATCGTATAAGTTCAATCATACCAAACACTTCACTAACTTATTTATGAAATAAGATTTACAACTTATAAGCTTTAAAACATCTTATAAGGTATTGTAGCTTATAAGATGTTTTAAGTAAGTTTAGTTAAACACCCTTTTAATATATGATGGATTGAATTATTTGTGGTTGACTTATTTTTAAGATATATAAATTTAATCAAATAATTATTTAATATTAGAATATGGGATTATCCAGAAATAAAAGAAGTGTGTTTCCATTAAAGGTTATTTCTTATTTATTCTAACGTTTTTTTTTTTTTTGTCAAGTTGTTAAATAATTAGATATAAATTTTTTGTAGTTTGATATTTCTAATTAATTATCTCATTTATAGTTGCTCACACAATTTAAGTAATACATGGATCGACAATGTACATAAGTTTTAAATGAAATTAAACAATTTCTGAAACAGTTTTCTTTTATTTGATCAAATCCAATATTTTATTTTAATTTTATTTTATAAAATATTTTATTTATAAAAATAAATATATATTCAATTTGCGCATCGCCTAGAGAAAATACAAGTAAATAATACAAACCATAATTTCTCACATTTCCATTTTGAACTGATTTAAAAAAATGATCGATATTTTAATTGACACAAAATTGGAGACAGATTACTATTCTTTTATAAAGAGATTATTAAGGAAGAGTCTGGACTAGAACATAGGAGGATTTGCTATATGCAGCACATTCTCAATCCATATCATTATCCTTTTTCACAAATTTTAGTTACATTTACATTATTATATAATTAATTAATCATTATTCATATTATATTTACAATATAATAATATAAACTAACCAACCACAACAACTTTTTATATTATGTATAATTTCTCACAATATAATAATACATACAAATTATTATTCTCCAGTTAACTTATTAATTTGACACCTACAATACACATTCTATCATAGTCTATCTTAATATAACGTATATTTTGAATGAACACGTCCTTATACGGATATGCCTATTCTTACCTAACTATCCCTTACACGAATGAAATTGATAAAGTTCCTCTTTTCAAATGGCCGGGCGCACAAAGATTTGTGATTTGCTAATTTGTTTGAAAGGAGTAACTTAGTAGTTAATATCTAAATATAGTGTATATGATAAAATTAGATAGCTCAAATGCTAAAAGTATCGACCAATAAGTTTTAAAAAAAATCTAAAAAATCTAAGTACTTTGTATTGACTGATGCAAGTATTGACTAAGCTGGTTGAAAATATGGTTTCCGTTTACAGTATTGGACTATTTGTATGCACAAGTCAGTTTACCTTTTCTTTGAGAAAAAAAAAAAAAGAAAAGTAAAGAAAAACAATGAGGCATCATAAACATATGCGTCGATAAAAGTGAAAAATATAAAATTTTATTTTATAAATATTTAAAAATTAAAAATGAAATTCTGAGGTTTTTTTATATGAAAGCTTTAACTCAAATTTAACTTTAAATCTGAATTAAAAAAAATTTAAACTCATACTTTCTTCAGTCCAAAAAAAGTGTTGTTTTGTATTTTTTTAGAAAAATTAAAGATGGGTGAAAAAGATAAATGTATCATGATAAAATTTATTATTGAGGATATGTTTTATAAAATAAGAAAATATAATCAACTAAATTAAGTAGAATGTTTCAGAAAAATAGTAATAGCGTTTCCGTAACAGTTGTCAAAATTCAAGCAACATGCTTCAATACATGTTTTTCTAAACATGGAAGAGCTTAATCCTGATCCTGAAGGATATATACAAGTCTCTCTTTCTCAAAAACAAAAATAAAAATAAAAATTAGAGTTCAGAAAACACTGATACATGACTATAAATACCAATGTTATATTGTGTTGGGTCTTAACAGGGTTACATCTCACATTAGTACGATATTTTCCGCTTTGGTTAAGTCCGCACGAATTTATTGTTGTGCTAATTTTAAAAAGGCTCATACCAATGAAGATACTTCAATCTTATTAAACCTCATTATCTTCCTATGTTTATTTGATATGAGACTTTGTTGACAATCCTAACAATCCTCCCTTTCAAACAAAGGATCACCTAACCTCCCCTCAAACGACAAGCACCATCTCCCTAGTTGACTAGTCATGCCTGCTCGATCTAGTCGACCAGCCATCCTCACTAGGAGTCTATTATTTTCCTGCCGCTAAAAAGCTAGCTTTACTCAGGTGTTGCACTTGGTATGTAGAGTCGGACATTTCATACTATTGCTTGAGAGCTAAACCCTACCTAGGCGTACCTCACTTGTTCCATAGAGCTGAACATGTCGTTTCTATTGGGAGGCAGCCCTATCCAGGTGCACCTAACCTGCTCCAAAGAGTTGGACATGACGTCTCTGCTAGGAGATAGCCCTACCCAGGTGTACCTCACCTGATGCGCAGAGCACCCTAATTGACTAGTCATGCCTGCTCGATCTAGTCGACTAGCCATACTCACCTGGAGTCCATGATTTTCCTGTCGCTAAAGAGTCAGCCCTACCCAAGTGCACCTCACCTGATCTCTGCACTTGGCCCATAAAGCCAAACATGGCGTACCATTGTTGGATAGCTAAGCCGTACCTAGGTGTACATCATCTGGTCCATAGAGCTGGACATGTCGTCTCTACTAAGAGTCAACCGCACCTAGGTGCACTTCACCTAGTCCGTAGAATTGGACATGTTGTCTCTGCTAGGAGTTAGCCCTACCTAGGTGGACCTCACCTGGTCCATAGTGTCGGACTTGTTGGTTTTGCTGCTTTGTTTGGCATTCCGAGAATCTCCACCACATCGGTAGTCTTGGACCATGACTCTGATACCAGTTGTTGGGAATTATGGCATAATTCATTGAGAATTTAATATGACGGAAAATAAAAGAAATAAATTTGTTAACCCATTTCGTTAAGATTGACTATGTCTATGGGCACTAACAGGCCAGGAGATTTACTAAATTTTCAGTGATAACAAATACAATGAATTAGAGGGTTATTTATAACTCAAGTTGGGGTTATAAATTAATACTGTTTGATGGCCTTCTGACATGACAATCTAACTCGTCGGTGAGTTGATGGGGTTTGGAAACAGAACCCTGGAGAAAATATTAGCCCAAAAATAAATTCGTATGGACTTGGGTCAAAGTGAACAATACCATACAAATGTAGAAATGCAGGCTCAATCAGGGCCCAACATATTTGAAAGAAAAGCTTAATTGACACCCTCTCCATTTCTTTTTAACTGACCATTTAGTTTTTTAATGATTTTTTGAATGAATTGATCTTTTAGCTATTTTTTAACCATTTCTCTCAATTTTGCCCCTCTGTCAATCTAAAAATATCTCTTATTTTTCAACCTAGATTTGAGATAGATATAAGAGAGAAAGGAGATTACCTGGGATTTATTTGGGAAAAAATAAAAAATCGTCCACTCAATTTAAAAGATCAATTAAAAAGAAATTGGGGAATACAATATTACTCCCTTCCTCTAACAAAAGGCGTTCATTTAAAAAAAAATGTTTTATGTCACAAACAAAGTCTAAACTAAAAATTTAATAGCTTGTTGTATTGGTTAAATTAAATAAATTAAAATTTTAATTTTACAAATAAGTGAACATAGTAAATTGGTTAAATAAAAAATTAACGAACTATAAGTTGGAGACCACAATTTTAAAAGTTTATATCTTCATCCAGTTAAAGAAAAGTGTACGTTCGTCAAACATAACTATTTTTGAATGGAGAAGGTAATTTATAACGCCAGTCATGTAGATATTGTTTATAGATATATGTTTCTTTATCCGCACCATAACAACAAAGGTTTTAATTACACATTTTTTTATATGATAAATCACCTTTAATAATAACGTGAAAAATGTCAACATCTACCAATTATTTAGTATTAATATTTTTAGCCTACTTTTTGAAAATAATTAGTTATTACAGATAAAACATATGAGACGATTTTAGTAGCAAATATATTATTTGCAATTGGGGTATTGAGACAAGTAATTAGTAATAATATTTATCTTAAAACATTATATTCCTTGTGGGAATTGATTATAACTCAGTTGATATAATACTTTGTAATTCAGGTGATAAACAAATCCCCTAATTGTACACAAAAACATCATTTTCCTTGTATATACCTTTAAGATTTATTACTATAATTATAGTTTTTATTGTTAAAATTTACTCCGGTCAAAAAAGAATATTACTTTAGAGAAGTTGAAAATGTTCAAAAAAATAAATGTCAGCTTTAGCAAAAAGAATCATACTTTTCCCTACATAATTCTAAACAACTTATTTAATTTAGTTGATTATTTCTTTATTTCATAAAGTATATCCCAATTAAATGAATTTTGTAGGGATATACTTGTTATTTTCACCAATTCTTAATTTTTCCAAATAAATCTAAAGCGACACCTTTTGTGAACCAGGGGCATACTAGGGTTGATATTTCAGAACCTTTTATAAACTAGTAATATTCCTGTGTCATGCACGGATTATATATTTAACATAAATATATAATAGGAGTTGATATGTTTATATTGTCATAATATAATATATAGTGAAATATATACTTAACATATAATAAGTGATGAAAAAATTATATGTTTGTTAATTAAAAAAAAACACCAATAAAACATACTACCTTCATCCCTCTAATCTTGCACTGGGAGGCTTGACACAAGTATTAAGAAAAATTATTTTTTGGGATTTTGTTGACTTTTCAAAGGCGAATTGGGGATGGAGATTGAGGGTGGAGATTGTGATAAATATTTCCATTTTAAGGGGTGTGCAAGATTAGTTGGGATGGACAAAAAGGAAAGCGTGTAAGATAAGTTGGGACGGAGGTAGTACAGAAAATATAGAAATTTGAATGTTACGAAATATTTATATTCATTCATCTAAGATATAGATATTTTGTTCATCCTTGCGCAATGGTAATACCCATCATACATACATACATACATACATATATACATACATACATACATACATTCGTACAATATGAGTTATTTATCATTATAAAAATTCTACAAAATAGTCATATTTTGTTGCTCCAAGGACATAGAAAAAAATGACTAATCATTTTAACAATTCTTAAAAAGACAGCCATTTTTTGTTGCTCCTAGGACATGGAAAAAATGACTAATCATTTTTAAAAGTTAAAAAATTCAGGTGCATCATGTCTTTGAGATGTTGCAGTATTTTCAAATCTCAGTTTTAACTTTATGAATATAAGGGACCAGAAGCAAATGAAGTTCGGTTGGTTGAGTCTCAAAAGGTCTAACCCTATGCTTTGAAATTGATTCCCACCAATCATTCTCTTTTAAAATTTACCAAAACAGGGAAGGATAAAAATGTTCAAGGTACTTTGTATATAAAATTAGGGCGTTGATTCCGTGAATTCCTGCAGGATGTGAAATTTGTCTTCATGGTATTTTGTAGTTGCAATAGCCAATGTATGGAAATCATATCTACAATCATTGTTGCCATATCGCTTATAATTTTGTAGTCCCATCCTCTAAAATTGTAGTCTCAATATCTTCTATAAATTTATAAAAGTATAATTACGGTCATGCTTACTAACTCGACGTCCATTCTATTTTATTATGTAAGACGTCACGCCTTAGTATCGTCGTTCGTCGATAAAAAATGTCTCTGTATGGATTATTATTATTTTACTTAATATAATAATTAGCACGTCTATACTTAATAAACATATAATTATTTCGTTACTTTTATATGTCGATTATAATTTTCTCTACAGTAATCAATTTTTATTAAAATATTTATGTTAAATATACAAACTGTACATCTCAGGGGATAACACTAGTATTTAGAAAACCAATATTGATGATGGTCCTCAATTGAGATTATTTATTTCAAATATCTTTAATTCTAATTTTAATAATATGTAATATTATGATAATGTCATTATTTTGTATATGTGATGCACTATTAGTATTTAAATAAAGGATGAAATGAAGAATTTTATCCGAATAGTTAGATAATTTTAAAATTTTAATTAAAGCGTGGAAAATCAGATAAACGAGAATATTGATGCAGCAATCCTGACATCTTAAAGATAAAGAATTAAATTAAAAATATTGGGTGAGAGAGGTTTGTCCCTTTCTGGTTATTATAGTATATAGACCCGTGCATGCCACAAACACCATCCCTCGTTTCTATGTAGCTTCTCTCTCGCCCCCATCCGTACGTGCATACTTATATTTTATTACACTTTTTCTAAATTCCATGAATACTCAATAGCTTAACTATTTTTCTTGACTTTGAATAAATTTCTCTTTGGCGGTTGTTTTATTTTATAAAAATCAATTAATTATTTCAATAGGTTAATTTCCCTTTTTTTTTTTATATGTTATCTAAAGAGGAGCTTAATTGTTCATTCGTTATATCCTTTAATTTTCTTATTCAAGTCTAAAATAACATATAAAAAAAAAAGGGAAGTATTAATTTTTTTCTATAAAGTCAATGTCTTCTAAACTCCCTATATATTTTATAGTGTTTTTTTTCATAAAGTAAATAAACAAAGCTTAAGATATATATTCTGAATTGGTCTGCCCGCGGGTTCCCCTTAGAAGTGCTTCTGGGCAGAAATGAGTTCAAAGTTTGAATATATTATTATTGTTATTGTTGTTTTTTATGAATTACATAAATATAGATCTTAATGATAATGTAATATTGATAATGCATGTAACACTTATGGGGCAAACCTTGGAACAAGAGAGAAAAACATAATGAATCTATATGAAGCATTTAACTACAAACATACACTTTATTTATTTCGAATGGTTGAATTTTGACCAAAAAAATTCAAGCAGTTGAGCCCATTCGTGTCACATATTATTTAATATTTAGAGTTGTCTTATGTATAGAGTTTGTGCTCTAGACGTATCTAGTAACGTGGTCACTCTTCATTGATCATTAATTTATGTGGTCTTTTTTAATAATAAATTGCACAAATAAGCTGAATTAGTATAACCTGCAACCAACAACAATAGTCTAGGCACCTCATATTCTTGGATTGAACGTCTAGTCAAATTTACTCACTTAAAATATGAGAATAAGATTAATTATGAAGGCCTACAACTTTACAGATTATTTGTTTGTTATTTATGCAGTCAATGAGCAAGTTAATTTTTTAAAATTATTATGGAGTCATTGTGGATGTAATTAAGAGCTCTTGTATGAAAAAACTTGTTCATATGTCTAGAAATTGTAATGGTGTTACGCATTATTTGACATTTTTTTTCTTTCAATTTTATCAACCCGTCTAGTTGAGCTAGGCCAAATATTCCAATTTTGAATTGATAATCTTGTGTTTAAGACTTTTAAATAATAAAATTCTCTTATTTAAAATAAAAGATTAAGGCCAGATATCCCAATTTTGAATTGATAATCTTGTGTTTAAAACTTTTAAATAATAAAATTCTCGTATTTAAAATAAAAGATTAATTTATGATTTTCACGTGGACTATAATATTTTACTTTAGCCTCTAGTAGGGGGGGTATGGCGCTGTATAAAAAATGACCATGAATTGAGGACATTTTACAAAGTTACATATTGAAAGAAGAGTTCCATTGACTCAGGTGTTATGCATACATGTCATGAGCGTAATAAGAATAAGATGATACAAGCATAAATTATTCCAATAATACTAGGGATCTACTAAATATTTATGAGAAATCTATTCTTCCATACAATAATGAAAACATTATTTATACTAAAATATCTACGTTGAATCCCAATAACAATATAATTAACACCCAAATAGATAAACATAAATAAAAAGAAATAAAATCAAAATATATTATAATCCTAATCTATATATAACACAAATAAATATATATCGGAACAAATCATCTTTATCTCCATCATTCTCCTCTCACTGGGACGATTCCCCTTCGAACTGTAGTCGGCCTTACGCAAACAATAGTGGTATGAAGACGGACTGGAATATCCTTGAATTCATGTAGTCAAATAACTATATAACAGTATCCACAAATTCTTGCACCATAACTAAAAGGACAAATATAGCAACCATAGCCATAAAACATAAAGTTTATAGTTTGTACCTCCTATGTATTATAACACTCAATTTGGATTCAGACTGAGGTATAAATTAAAAACTAAACAATTATGAAGTAAACTCAAACACGAACACCAAAACATACACGGGCTCAATCCCTCAGACCCCTCGGACTTTATGTTATTAATAATATCGCAAAATAGACTATGTTTTACAAGAAGACCTCACTCTTCTATACCTAACCTATTGTATCACCAATAACGCCCGAGGACTCCCGTCGATTTGGCCGGTACTAACACGACAAACCACCGAAGCCTGAACGAGCTCTCCCGAACTTGCCTCGAAGCTTCTCCCAAAGAACTTTCTGTCGTGGCTGTATGTTATAACACTTACGCACAAAAACCCTAACTTATGACGAAACTGAATACTCGACCCTGACCAACAGCTATATCTAACTTAATGACTCATTCGAGTGTACAACTCAATTCCTCACTACAATTTAGCTTAGAACACTCGACTCCTAATCCAATGTTATAATATTGTTGGGCGAAAATTTCACGAAAATAATCTTCTCGAGTATATAGAATATTTCTGTTATTTTCTTTCCAAAATACTCGATAGCTTTTATGAATACTCCTGCTCATATTTAGATACAACTTAAATTGGTGATCAAGAAAGCCCAAGGCATTTTCCATGTGTGATAAGGCTACTGTAATCTTCAAGGTTTACTTCACCAATCTTCTACTCTCTCTCTTTTTCTCTTTGCAAATAACACACGCCTTTCTCTGTTTTACTCTTCAAATCACACGCTTCTTTATGCAAGCATATCAAGAAGGATTTTTTTCACTTAATAATGCTTATCGTATTCCTAAAAAAACTTCATGAGATAACCAACGTTACTATATCTTCAAGATCTGATGATGCCTTATCTTCTCCTTGTTTAACTGGATTTGCTTGTTATTTGTACTCAATAAAATACTTAAACCCCACATATATAAACATAAAAGCCATAATAAATATAAAGATATTTTGACATAAAAGGCCAACAACAAGATGTATAAAATAATACTCCCTCCGTCCCGGTTAACTTGTCACAGTTGATCGGACACGGATGTTAAGAAAAAACAGATTTTGTGGAATCTTTGACTTTTTTAAAGGTGGAGATTGAATGTGGATATTTTGAGGGTGGAGATTGTTGCCTTTAATTGCCATTTATGGGTGTGACAAGTTAAGTGATACAGACCGAAATGGAAAGTAGGACAAGTTAACTGGGACGGAGGGAGTACATAACAATCTCACTTTGACATTTTTGGTCAAAAAGTCGAAACACACAATATTAATGACAAAAATTTCAAATCATAAATCTAACAAAATGAATCAATTAAAAGGAATTTAATCCTTGTAGACAAAAAATCTAAATATTGATCGACATATATTTTATTCAAATATGGCGGATCGTCGTAACCACTGTCTACAACAACTAAAAAAGTAGACTCATCTTCCCCATAAAAAACTATATCGCATTTTTCTATATCATAGTCAACATAGGATATATCTTTTGATTTTTTACCTTTTATTTCTATCTATCTATCTTGGTAATAATTAGATTGGTTCTAGGGTTCTAAATTTAGTTTACTAGTATATATGTGTTTTCATTATTATACTCCTGTCGTTTCAAAATAAGTGTCGCTTTAGACAAGATGAAAAATTTCAAGATAAGTGTCGCTTTAGCAAAAAAATACAATTATTTCAATCTTACCCTAAACAACCTACTTAATTTAGTTGATTATTTCCTTATTTCATAAAATATATCCCACTTAAATGGATTCTGTATGAATATTTGTCTTTTTTTTATCAATCCTTAATTTTCCCAAAACAAGTTAAAGCGACACTTATTTTGAAACGGAGGGAGTAGTAGATAGTTGATTTTTTATATATAAAATAGGAAAAATGAGTTTTATGCAAAGTTTGTGTCTCATTCTAGGTACTATTAGAATCAACGGATATGACTACTCATTATTATTGTTCTTCTGCCATGGTTCTACCTGAGTCAAGTGGGATCGGAGTCCAGTTACGATCCTCGATGATGGATCTGAGGCGCCAACCAATTTATGTGGTCACGTATCGTCGGACGTGCCAAATTAAATAGTATATGTATAGATGAATATATATATATATATATATATATATATATATATATATATATATATACACTAAACCTTAACCTATAACTCTAACCAGTAGAGCGATAAGTAAGGGTCGATTCCACGAGTAACGACAGTCTAATGTTGTTTCGATATGTCAAGGAATTGTAAAATTCAAATAAGAACAAAAGTAAACAACGAAAGCAATAAAGGTGGGGGGTTTTGTTTGTCAAACTATAAACTATCAATAACTAGTAGGAACAACTATTTAACTATGATTAACTAAGCTTAAGATTCAATTAACAAAAGATAGCAAGATAGGTAGATTGATTTTTGGATTTTTAAAGTATGATTAAAGTATTCAACCCTTGATCAAGTATCCCATTGTTTCAAACAATCTATGTAATTAATGTCATTAATCAATTGGTTAGCTATGGAACTCCCACTCCAAGATTGATAACAAGCTCTATCAATTTAATTATCTCTTAAGTATGATTAATCAAAATAAGCTCTTCAATTAATCCTACTCAACTTATCAAATCCTAAAACAAGATCTTTAAGAATCAATAGTCGAGTGCATTACTAATTAAGACAACGGAGTGCATTTGACATAGAACTCAAAAACTCAGTTCTTGTGGTCGAAATCTATGTTATCCCCAATAAAATGAATCTATTGTTTGCTACCCGGGAATCGAATTCATAACAATTACGGATTATAAACTCAATTCTAGCAACACACTAACAAATATCCAAATGGGCGATCAAACCACAATTCAATTCATAAGTGTGAATCAACAATCCCAAATAACATAGAAAATTCCAAAGACATAATCCGATCGATTAACAACCGTAGAAATTACATAAACATTCTCAATCCAAGGTACAACTAATGATCAAGGGCTGAAATAAGGGTGCTAGCCACCCATTACTCCTAATACAATGAGTAAATCAAAGGAAATACAATAAGACATGATAAAATTGTAAAAGAAACCAAGAACTTGGGCAGAAGGGATGGAAAGCCTTCAATCTTCTTCCCAATGTAGCTCTTGAGGATGATGGAGGTTGGAAAATATGTTATTCAATGCCCCAAGATAGGTTAATTTCGAACGGGAGGATATATATAAAGGGGAAAAGAGTTGTTACTTCAGTTTAAGGCAAAATCGCGTTCAGAAATTTAAAACAGGACAAGGAATCTCGGCCAAGATACAAGTGTGTCTCGACTGAGACGTGAAAAAGGGCTTTTTCAAGTTGTGCATCGAAGGGTGATCTTGGCCGAGATTGGGTTGCATCTCGGCAAAGACGTGAAAAGGGAAATTTAGGGCTTTTTAAGGTTTGGATTATCTCGGCCGAGATCGGGTTTCATCTCGGCCGAGATCTTCATCTCTTGAATTTCTGATTTTTCCCTGGAGAGGTATCTCGGCCGAGATACAATATCCGTCTCGGCCAAGATCTTCAATCTCTCAAAATTTTAGGATTTCCCTGGAGAGGTATCTCGGCCGAGATTTGTGTGCTGTCTCGGCCGAGATCAATCCTTCAGCCATGTCCCTTGTTGCCTCGAATGATCCATCGACTCCGCGATCGTTTGATGTTCTTTTTCGATCATTTTATACCTGTTTGAACACATAAATACCACAAACACATTATTTTTTCCATAAGAATACAAAAGCACTAAATACACATGATTATGCACATTAATGACATTAAAATGGCACTAAAAATGCTCTAAAGTGCGTGCACGGGACACGTGTACCAAATCTCCCCAAACTTAGAACTTGTTCGTCTCGAACAATAAAGAGAAAGACAAAAGGACACGTGTTTAGGGCAGAGTTTAGTGGCATTTAATTTCAGAGAGTTTTCATGAAAAAGATGATGCGAGCATGATAATAGTGAGCATATGTGATAGACTAGATCCACTACTCTCAAGACATAACACTCTTAACTTAAGATACTCACCGGGTGAGTGTATCTCTCTCTCTCGAGTGCATTAAAAAGGGTAGTGTTTACACTCACATTGAAATGCATACAACGCCTACCATAGGCTTGCCAATCATCTGAACCCGAAATTGTACTTGACATGCGTGACAATGAATCAGTTAGGTCTTTATAAGGGTTGTAATGTTGGCTAGGGGTAAGGTGGGACAAAATTTAGGTAAAAGTGACTATAAAATGGACTAAATGAGTCATGCACTACCCATCTACCCCTCAAACAATGGTCACTCAACCTCACTCTTTCAATTCCCAATCGAGTCGAACTTAAGATTCGACTTCTTCACCTTATTCCTGCCTACATCTCCCATATTTATCAATCCTCACAATAAATATGTTTCTTAAGACTTTTCTAACCAAGGGATTGTAACCACAAAAATGATGTGATTTTCACTAACTTCTCCAATTCTAAAAGAAAATACAAAAAAAAAAATTGGTATATACACTTCCTCTTTCTTTTGTTTTTCTGGTTTTTTCGACATTTTTTTTTTTTTTTTTTTGACTAATTTACAAATTATGGAGAGGTTAATGTTCTCGATTCTAGCCTATTTCACCTGTTTCTTTTCACCCTTCTTCATTTTCCACTAGTTAACCCAAATTCGATCTCAATTTCCAAACTAACTACCTTCCAACCGCCTCCCTCATACTCAATAATCTATTTGGGTTTCAAAGGCTAAATGAATGGGAAGTTGACTTGTAGTGTTGGGTATCAAACAAAAAAGCTTACCCTCAAAGGGCTAACTAAGGGCAATTTGTATATTTTTGGACAAAAGGGATTGTTTTCAAGCTTTTGAAAAAGGCTTCAATCAAGAAGTGCCTAAAATCATTTTCATTGACACCACACATACCGACTTATTCAAAGGTAGAGAATTAGGGCAAGTTCTAGAGGAAATTGCATACATTCAAAGAATTTTTGCACCGAAAGAAAAATTGATTTTACTCCAAAAATGGGAGTATGCTTTAGGCTCAAAGATTCACTTGGTTGCAAATTTGATCAGAAGTTTTGAGTGTATGTTCAATTTGGTTTCAAAAAGCCTATCATGCTCTACCATGTGCTTCTTTCCAAAAATATTTGTTCGATTTTTTTTTCTTTTTCATCATTAATCAACGCCACATTTTTTCTTCCTAAACTAATCCAATCGCTTTCTCGAGCTGCCAACTTATACGAATCCCACCCCCTCCCCAAACTTAGTTGCAAACTAAGTTTGTGGAAAAAGAGGAGTACAAGTTGGTGCTCGTCGAATTTAACCATATTATTCAATATTATCCAACCTCATTCTACTAAAGAAAAATTAAGAAAATAATTATTCCTAAATGTGAAAAATACCAAATCAAAATACTAACAATAATGCTCATAAATCAATCAAAAGATAAACAAAGGCTCACAGGCCCACCAAATTCAATTACAATTAAACAAAACACATCCAAGAAGGCTACCAAAGGCAATTAGTCAAATCTACTTGGCACACAGGCCGTCAAACCAAAATGAGCATTTTTCAGAAAAGAGGCACACGGGTCAATAATACAATCCAAAACAGTCAGTATTCATAAAGAATCAGAAAAGAGGCAGAAGGAGAGTTTGGGAATTCGAGCGACCAAGAATGTCTCACCTAATTGATGGACATCTCCCCTAAGTGCACTATTGTCAGCTTTGATGTCCTGCACGGCCGACTCTAAACTGCTCAGCCAGTCACTGTGCTCCTCTTGAATCTCGGCCCTAGGCCGTAGCGAAGATGCCGGTCTCTTCTTGCTTGGCTGATTGCTCCATTCTGCATGCCCCGTACTCATCTCCCTGGCCACAGTTCGTGGCTTCTTCCCTCTCTGGTAGCGTGTTAACTCGGTGCTGGTCGGCTCCTTTGATTCTCTTAAATGTGCTTCCCAGCTCAGTGGCAAGTTTGGCATGCTTGTCTCCAGGCGCTCGATATAGGTCAGATTGGGATTGGGGAGACGGAGGTACGGTCCCACATTCTGGAGGACATAGGGGACAGCCGGACCCGATGTTCCCTCTTGGTACCCGAGCATGGAAAATCTCATATTTTCCATCTCCTCCCAATCTAAATAATAGTCAGTGCTGATGGGTGTGTACTCTGGGAGAGGTACATTGTAATGCTCGAGGATGAGGGTAATCAGAGCCCTACAGTAGATCGGGTTCGGAATCTTTGTCTTTCTCTTCCGTTCTGTCCTCAATTCCTTGACTATCTTCTGAAAGCTCAATACCATGTCTTCCTGAAAATCCCTCGACCGTCTGTCCACAATGGCCCACAAAATCTCCATCTCATAGAACCGAGGGGAACTGATCTCTTTCCTACCACATATGGTCGAGCTCAACAACTTCTGCAAATACTTTACGACCGGACTTCTTATTAAAGTCAACCTGGAGCTCCTGGGGTCGTAAGCTTGGGGTGCAATATTCCAGGGGCGGCAGTGATTTGCCCCCAGAATTGTTGCACGTCAAACCCTCTCAACTCACTGGCATCACCAACAGCTGGCCTTTTGAAGTCATATATAGCCCTTAGGTTGTCGTGGCTCAAGGTTTTTGTTTCATTCAGAAGTTGGAACTTGATGTTGTAGAGCTTTGTTGAGCGGAAAATTGCCTCTTCCTCGATTTTGAGAGTGCTAAACAACTCTAGCACGAACTTGAGGAATGTAGATCGGGGTGTTAGGCATTTGGCGAGACCTGCTTCGTCTAAAAGTTCATTAACATTTTGCCGTATTCCCATGGCATCCAGAATCTTTGGATCGCCATAACGGGTTGCCGCCACCTCTCTCCTAATTAGTTTGTCAAATATCTTCCTCTGTTCTTCTGTTCTGAGGACTATATCAAAATCGATCGGGTTTGTGGATTTATCAGTGGTTGTTGTTGGAATATCCAGCGTGAGAGCCTCTGGAGTGGGCTCAATGGCTTTCTCCTTGCCTTTGACTTGACTTTTGCGGATTTTCTGTGTTAACCGCCTACCGGAAGTGCCTTCTTGAGTGGTGTTCTTCAGATTTTTAGGTGGTGCAATTGTGTGCCTACAAACAATCACAAATTACACACATCAAAATCTCCCACATTGAACACTTCATCACCAATTTACACATTAAATTCAATCAAATAGAAGGTCAAGTTCACTATATCAATCACTGATATTCAATTAACATGGAATATCACAAGCGAACTTACAAGATTGACTTGATACAATTTGCATATATGGCAAACATTCCCAATTATTATCCTATTGCAACTAAAATCTACCAATGCTCAACAAAAATAGGTCAATTTCTGTTCATTATAAACAAGAATCTAAAATTGCCTACTCTTCACACAAATTCAACTAATCAACCTAATAATCGAGCATAGCAATCAAATCAAACTACAAAAGGATAACAATAAAGAATGCATACCATGTGCTCGGTGATATGCCACAATCAATTTCACCTTTCAAATTCAAAGATTCTCCACCTAATCCTCATCTCATCAACCAATCATGCAAATACAAAAGATACCACAACAAATTTAGTATTAGAATGCATAAAACAAGTCAACATTGGCAAAAAATCACAACAACAAACTTGTGTATAACCAATATCAACGTAGTAACTATTCTAAAACAAAATTCGCCCCTAATCTTAACAATAAAGTTCATAATAATCAAATAAAGACTAAGGGAAAGGGATAGCCGTACTTACCGGTCGGATTTAATCGAAAAATTTTGAAGTGAACTTTTTCGCGCCCTTTTCGATCCGACTCCAACTTTGCTCCAAATCCGTAATTTTTCAGATAGAAGTGTGTGTGGTGATGTGGGTGAGGTGTGGTGTGAATTTGAGAGGATGAAATTGAGTGAAAATGGCGATTTTGAGTGTGTGTGCGTGTGTGTCCGCAAATCGCGTTTGGGGGGGGGGGGGGGGGGAGGGGGGGGGGGGGAAGGAAATGACCTGCTATTCCGCGCAGGGGTGACACGTCGGTTTCTAACCTAGTGTTCCGCAAGTGTACGGATGTAGGTGTAGTACTATTGTCAAGGTCGATCCCACAAGGAATAGTTTTAGGTAGTTTGATACCCTAATACTCTAGGAATGTCCTAACTAGATACTAAGTTTTAAAGGTTGATTTTACTAATTAAACTACTCAATTAAAATTAACTTCAAACTTAGGAAACACGAAAACTAACAATCAAAGAGAAAAGGTATCCTAGGGCTTTGATTTCAGGATATTATTTCAATGTGGAATATGATTAACCTATTAATTTACCAATTCTAGTGTTTATTAGGCGGCACGACAATAATCTAATCCTTCTCTCGAAGCGATTAAACCGTTGATTAATTAAGCTAATTACCCTCTCGAGTCAATTAAACCTAATAACTCCCAAACGATCCTAAGCCACGGCCTACACAGTCATAGACAACTGCGCTCTATGTTCTAAGTCTGATAACAATTCCCTCCTCTCGAAGCGGAATTGTTAAACTAAATTACTAAATCTAGGTGATCAAGCTAAATTCAGTTTAAGCATAAACATAGAGATAAAACACATAAAGAATGGAATTAATAGATTAAATCATAAATCAAAACATTGTTATAAAAAAATCCCTACTTTCTAACCCTAGGACACGAATAGCTTAGCTACTCATGCCTAGTAATAATCCAATACAAAATTCTATGAAAAACATTGTAAGAATTAAAACTAAGAAAGAACAATTAAACCCGGATGACTCCGTCTCGATGATCTTGGTCTTCCTTGTCTTCCAAGGTGATGTAATTTATGTTCTTGATGATTGATTCCCTTTTCCTAGAGCTTGGGGTCCTTTTTATAGAGTTGGGGACGAATCTTGGAGAAGATAGGCTTAAAATCCTATTAAAACTCGATTTCTCTTATCGGTGGACTTTTTGACACGGTCGTGTTGCTTAAATGACACGGCCGTGTTGCTTTGCAATTCTTCAATTTCTGCGCAACTTTTGACACGGCCGTGTTGCTTGAGTAACACGGCCGTGTTCTATTCCAGAATCAACAGCACATTGTGGACCACTTTTGACACGGCCGTGTTACAAGTCTGACGCGGCCGTGTCAGTTCTTGCCCGGTTTTGCTCCTGGACCGGTTCAGGCCGGTTCGGACCGATTTGGACCGATTCTTGGACGGTTTTCACTCCTTTGGGCCGGTTTTCACTCTATTCCAACTTGTTTCCTCGTCCGGTAGCCTGAAAATGCTCAAAATACCTTAAAACAAGTCGAAACACGTCAAATGACCCAAATACTATTAATATAAATAAATGCCGGTCAAATATGCACGTAAATGATATAAAATATGATCCTAAATCGACCTAAATACATGCATAAATAACGTGTTATCAAACTCCCCCAAACTTAAACTGTTGTTCGTCCCGAACATCATACAAAAACACACAAAGAAGACAAGTGATTATGCATTTTGTTTAGGGCGATTAGACGATGAATTCAGTTTCAGTTTGATTTTCCTTAAAACAACTAGGCACACAATTCACTTGAGCATATGCGATAACGCGTAAATCAACTAATCTCGAGACTTTGAACTTTCGAATTATTCAACCCTCACCGGGTAAGTGTTTCACTCATCTCTCAAGTGTTTAGGCTAAAATAATTTTCACTCATATTGAATTACATGCAAAGCCTACCATATGCTTGCCAATCGTCTACACTAGACCTCGTACTTGATATGTGTGATAAAAGATCAAAAAGGTCTTTATTTTGGTTGTAATGTGGGCTTAAGGTAAGGTGGGATACATTTGGATATAAGTGACTATTCATTGGACTAATCAAGTTACGTCTAACCCGACTACCCCTCAATACAATCACTCAATCTCACTCTTCAAATTTCAGCAAATCACCCCGCAAAGTGACTTCTTCACCTTCAAAAGTCCGTACAACTTAAGTGCTTTTCATTTCTGTGGGTACCACATTTTTGGGACTACCCGAATGTTCTAAGCAAATTCACAATTTAAACACTTTATTTTCTAGCCTCTCCTCTATAATACAACTTTTCTTTTCTCTTTTTTTTCCCTTTCCTTTTTTTTTCTTTTTCTTTTTTTTTTTTTTTTCTTTTTCTTTTTTTCTTTTTTTCTAGGAGAGGCCATTCTTTGTTTTTCACCTATCACTTTTCTCTTATTTCCTTCATCTTTTGAAAATATCCCTACTTCCCATTCCTTCCCACAAGTTGTTCACCCAAAATTTCCTTCCAATTCTCCTCCCTCTAACTTGATTAATCCAATTAGGGCCAAAAGAGATAAATCAAAAGGATTTCGGCTGACATTGTTAGGGTATGAATAAATAAGGCTCTAAGGCTCAAGTGGGCTAACTAGGGACAATTTTTTTCATTATGGGTCAAAGGCAATTTTCATGGTTCGAATAAATAGGCTTAAACAAAAAGTTGCCTAAGATCATTTCCTAAATCACAACATATACTTGACACATTCTTAGTAAAGACTCAAGGCAAGTTCTAGAGATTAGTACACATATTCAATCAAATTCACACCGAAAGAAAGTATATGACTCCAAAAATTGGAGTATAATTAGGCTCAAATTCTCACAAGGTAAATTTTGATTGAATATTCTCAGTTCAAGCTCAATTTCGTCTCAAAACACCTCTCATGCTCTATTATGTGCCATTTTTCATCTACTTCTCAAAATCATCTCATCATCAACTATTCATCATCCATCTTTCCCTAATTTTCTCTTTTTATTTTTTTCACTTGTTACCTATTTCCGGGTTTTATTATTCTTATTGACTCTAAAAACTGAAACACTAAAAAGATTTTAAACTCTAAACTCCTAAGACTCAACATGAAAACAATATGCAATCAACTTGGGCTCACAGACCCAACAACACCGATAAATCAGATAACTGGGCTCACAGACCCACAATTAACAGCAAGAATCTCGAACGAAAAAATAAATCAAAACTAGAAATCTAGCTGCCAAGACGTTCCACGGTCTACCCCCTCCCCCAAACTTGGCTGAAAGCCAATGTTTGGAGGAAAAAACGTGGTACGCCTTGGTGCTAACTTACAAATCGTTTTGACGACGGCTTTTTGAAACCCCTACGAGCTCCGAAATCGTGCCATTTTGCTGCTTACTGAATCTTGGTTCGGCCGTCTCCGCATCGCGTTCTGAATTTTTTTGCATTTTTTTTTCTGCTGAAGTATTGACACGGCCGTGTTGAATGTAGTGACACGGCCGTGTTACTTTTGAACCAAAATTGATGTTTTTGGGCCGATTCTGACACGGCCGTGTTAAGTAATGTGACACGGCCGTGTTGCATTCCAGTGCATTTTACCTTTTGGAGCGATCTTTTGACACGGCCGTGTCATGTGTGAGACGCGGCCGTGTTACTTTGAGCTGACGTTGACGCGGCCGTGTCATTTTGTGACGCGGCCGTGTTGCATTCCAGAAGATTTCTCCCTTCGACGTCAATTTTGACACGGCCGTGTTGAATAGTGACACGGCCGTGTTACTCTGATTTCCATCTTCATGCGATTTTTCGTCTTTTCGACCCCCGTTTCTTGCAACACTCGTCTATGTTGATTCCTAAAAACATAAGACACTAAAATACAAGTAAAAACATAAAATTAACAAAAAAATAAAACAATAAACATCGGGTTGCCTCCCGACAAGCGCTTTGTTTTACGTCATCAGCCGGACGTCCTTTTCCTATCAACCTTCTTCTAGCCACCCCGAGTCGGATGTTTTCTGACCAATTAAAGAGCTATTTGGGCCATGAGGATTTTCTACAGCAGCTAGGGTAGTGTAAATAATGCTACAATTGTGCCTACCCCTTAGACCCGATTTATGTATGTTGAGTGTGATTATTTCGTTTTGAACCCGAAAAACCAACTCCCCTTTAGGTACATCTATTAGTGCTTGGCTAGTCGCCAAGAAGGGTCTTCCTAAGATAAAAGGAAATTCATCACTCCCTTTCATGTCAACAACTAAGAAATCACTAGGGAATTCAAAATTTAGCACTTTTACCACTACATCCTCTGCTACTCCCAACGGCGTTAATGAGGATCCATCAGCCAATTTGATAGTAGTAAAGGACCGTTTAATTTCCCTTAATCCTAATTGTCTATACTGCTTAAGAGACATCAAATTTATGCTAGACCCTAAGTCACACATGACATTATGAAATTCATGACTACCAATTGAGCAAGAAATAGTAAAACTCCCTGGATCTTTTGCTTTTGTTGCTCTTCTTGGTTTCATGCTTGTGTTTGCGTTTTTCTTGGGCCAGCTCGGTCTCTTCTTTGTCGCCTCTTTTCCATCCTCCCACTCCTTTGTTTTCTCTTTAACTTGGATTCTCTCCTTTAGTGGTTCCTGTTTCACAACAACAACTCTAGATTGCTCTAAAGGATCAAGGTTAGCAAAGAACGAATTTTTAAAACAAAAATCAAAAGACTCATCAAGAATAGGAGATGAAGTTTTCTTATCTATGATTGTATTGACCTCCTCCTTCTCAATGTTTTTGACTTCCTCGCTTGATTCCTTTGCTTCTTGGTCCTTCAAGCTCTCTTCATGCTCATCTAGCTCCACAATATTGCAGTGCTCCTTCGGGTTAACCACTGTATCACTCGCGTATTGGCCTTGCTTGTGTTGAGCTCCTACTATCTTTATCAGCTTACTCATGTTTGATGTCAACTCTCCAATGCTAGCTTGAGTCTGCACCAACGTGTTCTCGAGCCTCTTGATGTCTGCCCCTTGTCCAGTGATATGCTTGTTTAGCTCCATGAATTTTCCATCCACTTTCTTCTCCAACTGAGCTAACTTTTCATCATACTTTTCAAATTGTGACATCGCGATCTCTTCTTGTGATGGCTTCTTACCGTCATGGATCATGCCATTTGTAACAGCAAATCCGGGTGGCGGATTAAGTGTATTTTGCGCGTTCCCATATGAAAAGTTCTGATGATTCTGAGGGTACTGATTGTACCGAGGCTGATTGTTCTGGAAGTTGTTGAAGTTTCGTTGATTCACAAATTTTACTTCTTCAACTTCTTCCGGACCCCCTGGCTGTTGTGCTAACGTTAGATTAGTTAGCAAATTCACCTGGCTCGTCAATGCTGTTACTTGTGCTGTGAGCTTTTCAATTGGCTCATTATTGACGGGCTCGACTTTTTGGACACTTGCTACCCTCCTTGGCATGTTTCTCTCGTTCGACCATTGGTAGCTTGTTCTGGCCATCGCGTCCAGGATTGAGAATGCCATCCTCACTGACTTCTCCATCAAACTCCCACCCGCAGCTGCATCCACTTGGTTTCTAGTCGGAGCAAGTAGACCATTGTAGAACTTGCATACTTGCTGCTTCTTGGTGAACCCATGTTGAGGGCAACTCCGGATAAGATCCCGGAATCGCTCCCAAGCCTCTCCGAATGGCTCTTGGTCCAGCTGTTTGAACTGATTAATTTGATTCTGCAAGTCGAGCATCTTGCTCGGTGGAAAGTACTTCAACAGGAAAGAAGTACTCAAGTCTTCCCAATCTCTGATGTCTTCTAGTGAGTTGAACCATTGTAGTGCTCTGTCCTTCAGTGAGAAAGGGAACAATCTCATCTTGACTTGCTCGTGCGGCACATGATTGATTTTGATTGTGTCGGCCAGTCTGCGAAACTTGATCAGATGCGCATTCGGATCCTCCAACGCACTTCCCCCATACTGGTTTTGCTGCACTATATTGATTAGTGCAGGCTTCAGCTCGAAATTATTGGCATTAAGTGGTGGAGGTTGCACTCCTCCTGCCTGCTGGTTTGGACTGGGCTTCAAGCAGTCGCTAATAGGCGTGTCATCTTCATCGCCTGCAGCTGGGTCTATCTGAATTGGGCCGTACTGCTGTTGTAGCTGTGGCCCTTGTGGAGGTAACTGCTGCTGTATGTTCGTGACTCGATCATCCCACCGTGCCAGAGCTGTCAGTACTCTGTTAAGTGCGTCATCTTAATTCGAATGCTGTGGTGGGTTCTCCATCTCAGATGCGGCGTTTCTTCTAGTTCGGTGTCTGCGAGCTGTCGCTTCAATTTCCGGATCGAAAGGAAGAAGGGTTTCTTTCCCTTTTGGTCTGGTAAGCATACGAAGCCTGCAAACACCAAAAACAAGAACTACCGCGTAATACAAAAATTAACCCAAAAAAATAAAAACGAAAATTAAAAATAAAAATACGAAAAAAAATAAAATCTAGTCTAGTTTCCTCCTATTTTTCAAGATAAAAACTAAGCGCTAAATCCTATTCCCCGGCAACGGCGCCAAAAACTTGACACGTCGGTTTCTAACCTAGTGTTCCGCAAGTGTACGGATGTAGGTGTAGTACTATTGTCAAGGTCGATCCCACAAGGAATAGTTTTAGGTAGTTTGATACCCTAATACTCTAGGAATGTCCTAACTAGATACTAAGTTTTAAAGGTTGATTTTACTAATTAAACTACTCAATTAAATATAACTTCAAACTTAGGAAACACGAAAACTAACAATCAAAGAGAAAAGGTATCCTAGGGCTTCGATTTCAGGATATTATTTCAATGTGGAATATGATTAACCTATTAATTTACCAATTCTAGTGTTTATTAGGCGGCACGACAATAATCTAATCCTTCTCTCGAAGCGATTAAACCGTTGATTAATTAAGCTAATTACCCTCTCGAGTCAATTAAACCTAATAACTCCCAAACGATCCTAAGCCACGGCCTACACAGTCATAGACAACTGCGCTCTATGTTCTAAGTCTGATAACAATTCCCTCCTCTCGAAGCGGAATTGTTAAACTAAATTACTAAATCTAGGTGATCAAGCTAAATTCAGTTTAAGCATAAACATAGAGATAAAACACATAAAGAATGGAATTAATAGATTAAATCATAAATCAAAACATTGTTATAAAAAATCCCTACTTTCTAACCCTAGGACACGAATAGCTTAGCTACTCATGCCTAGTAATAATCCAATACAAAATTCTATGAAAAACATTGTAAGAATTAAAACTAAGAAAGAACAATTAAACCCGGATGACTCCGTCTCGATGATCTTCGTCTTCATTGTCTTCCAAGGTGATGTAATTTATGTTCTTGATGATTGATTCCCTTTTCCTAGAGCTTGGGGTCCTTTTTATAGAGTTGGGGACGAATCTTGGAGAAGATAGGCTTAAAATCCTATTAAAACACGATTTCTCTTATCGGTGGACTTTTTGACACGGCCGTGTTGCTTAAATGACACGGCCGTGTTGCTTTGCAATTCTTCAATTTCTGCGCAACTTTTGACACGGCCGTGTTGCTTGAGTAACACGGCCGTGTTCTATTCCAGAATCAACAGCACATTGTGGACCACTTTTGACACGGCCGTGTTACAAGTCTGACGCGGCCGTGTCGGTTCTTGCCCGGTTTTGCTCCTGGACCGGTTCAGGCCGGTTCGGACCGGTTTGGACCGATTCTTGGACGGTTTTCACTCCTTTGGGCCGGTTTTCACTCTATTCCAACTTGTTTCCTCGTCCGGTAGCCTGAAAATGCTCAAAATACCTTAAAACAAGTCGAAACACGTCAAATGACCCAAATACTATTAATATAAATAAATGCCGGTCAAATATGCACGTAAATGATATAAAATATGATCCTAAATCGACCTAAATACATGCATAAATAACGTGTTATCAAGGGGTATTTATACCTACGCGGAATCTTGGTCGAGATGCAGTTTCGAGCTTCATGTCTCGACCGAGATCCGTTCCTGGATTTCAGGCTTGTTTGGCTCAACAATGAATCTCGGCCGAGATGCGTGTGATTCTCGGCCGAGATTTCTTTCCGGCAATTTTGGGCCAATTCTGGACAAGGTGATCTCGGCCGAGATGTTTTGATGTCTCGACCGAGATTGGCCTCCAGCAATTTTGCCCACATTCTAGACAAGTTGATCTCGGTCGAGATGACTTGGTGTCTCGGCCGAGATGAACCTCCGACAATTTTGGCCAATTTGAGCTCTGTTAAATCTCGGCCGAGATGAATGTGTGTCTCAGCCGAGATACTTTTATAGCGAATTTACCTATTTTTACCCTTGTGACGTCTCGGCCGAGATTCCTTGTGTGTCTCGGTCGAGATTTGTCTCCAGCAATTTTTCCTTCATTTTGGTCTCCTGCACCCCCATTCCATGATATCTTTTGATTATTCTGATTGATACCTGCACAATTCTAAACAAAAATATCAAATATGCCACAAGGCATTTGTTGAGCATCAAACTATGAATTTGAAAATGCAAACACTTAAAGATACCGTCGGGGTGCCTCCCGACAAGCGCCTTTATTCTTTTACTTCAATTCACCGGAAAGGGTCCCTCGGTCCCTTCCTTCCGTGCTTCATTCAATTCCCGTGGGTCCTTATGGACCTCCCGCTCTTCCTTACAGTCTTCTGGCAACTTAATTCCCGGGTCAATTTCACCCGGATCCTCTTGGATCCCCAAACTTGTTCTTTCCACATCCTTTCCCTTCCTTTCACGCAATCTCTTCCTAACTTTCTTGCTATTCAAATCAACACGATCTAACACGAGATGACGAACATTCCTGGGTCTTTGCACTTTGAGGGGGTTTCTTTTGGAATATTGCAGACACACTTTCCCTCCTGTGTACCTTGTTATTTCCTTGAAGCCTTCTTTTATTTGTGCATAGACCCTTCAAATTTTTGCATACCGTGGGATCTGTTTCATAGCTTCAATCAGTGGAATTTTGATCTCCACCTTCGAAAATATTTCAAGCATTTCCCGTTCTTTGTCTTTGTCTACAACTTTCTTGATTATGCACGGGAATGGAAGTGGTGAGGTCACGATCAGTGTTGGAGTGTTGAGCTTTGAATCCTCAAGGGGGATTGGTATGGTTCTTCCTTCGATAGATTCACTTTCTCTTCCCTTTTCTTCTTCATCCTCCAAGTGAGGGAGGCTCTTGGGTGGCTTCTCGAGCACCTTTCTACTTCTCAAGGTACTTAAACTAACATTCTCAACTTTACTCTCTACCTCTTGAAGGGCCTTTGTCCCTCCCTTGTCTTTCATCTTCTCGGTTTCCTTGGATGAGAAGTACTTCTTAATGGGAAATGGCAATAAATGGTCGGAGAAACATGCTGCCACTGCTTCCTTTTGTTTCCTCGACTCCTTTGCAAGTTTCCACTTTGGTACATGGACTTGAACTTCAGCAACTTGAGGAGTTGAGGTCTTTTCTTCATCCAAAATGTCATGTGGGCTGTCTGTCTATGCACGTGAAGGCTGCTCGGGCTTCTCAAGCTCTCTAGGCATTACCCTACTAATAATGCCAATTGCACTCACGTTAGCTAAATTTTTGGGGTTGATTTCTGGTTGAGCAGGAA
Organism: Ajuga chamaepitys; assembly: GCA_958295605.1. Lineage (NCBI taxonomy): Eukaryota > Viridiplantae > Streptophyta > Magnoliopsida > Lamiales > Lamiaceae > Ajuga > Ajuga chamaepitys. The sequence continues at coordinate 73,682,731 of OY282495.1, forward strand.
ATCTCCCACTTTGGGTATTCTTCAGACGGGATACCACTGATGCTATTTGACTGACTTGATTTTCAATACTCTAGAACCTCGAACTTGATTCCTTCTGCAGTTGAAGCCAACTGGTTGCTAGGCTCTTGACTATGTCAGAAAGGGATGGATCGAGGGTACTGGCTCAGTGGGTTGCCTTTACTGGAACATCCCCCTAGAGTAGGGGGGTCGATTGTGTCCACCTTGATCACCCTATTGATGCATATTTGGACCCTGATTCCCATATTTGAAATTGGGACGGTCTCTCCACCCCGGATTGTACGACTGCGAATAGGAATCATACTTCCTGCCAGCCTGGTTAGGATTAAAATTATGAACTGCGTTGGTATGAGCCTCCATTTCTTCTCCAAGAATAGGACAGGTATCGGTGGAGTGCTTGGTTGTCTGACAGGTTCTGTAGGGTTTTGGGGTAGGAGTGCTCCCCGAAATCACTTTCTTCACCAAGTCGGTGAGCTGGTCCAATCTTTCTTCAACACGTGAATCGATAACATCTTTGACTCGCCTCACAGGCTCTCTACAACCAAACTGTTGAGTGTTGGCGGCCATCTTGGAGATCAATGCTCGGGCCTCGGTTGAGGTCTTGTCGACCAGAGCCCCTCCACTAGCTGAATCAATCATGTTCCGATCAGTTAGACACAGTCCCTCATACCAATACTGGATTAACAACTGTGGAGTGATTTGATGTGGTGGGCAACTTCCTGCTTCTTGAATCTTTCCTAGTACTCATACAATGTTTCCCCCTACATTTGCCTCACCCCACTAATTTCTTTTCGGATGTTGGTGGCTCAAGATGCAGGAAAATACTTTTCTAGAAACTGTGTTTCCATCTGATCCCAAGTAGTAATGGAACCCGGTGGCAAGTAGTACAACCAGTCTCTTGCAAGATTTTTGAATGAGAAGGGGAATGCTCTGAGCTTGATTTGTTCTTCAGTCACCCTTGTCGGCTTCATGCTCGAGCATACCACATGAAATTCCTTCAAGTGTTTGTGCGGGTCTTCCCCGGATAGCCCATGAAATGATGGTAGGAGGTGAATGAGCCCTGATTTGAGCTCAAAAGTGGTATCATTCCCTATCTCCGGGAATGTAATACACAAGGGTTCGTGTGCAACCCTTGTGTTGGCAAGTTCCTTCATGGTTCTTTCCTGATTCTGCTCACCAGCCATCTCTTCCAATTCAATCTTCTCACTCTCTATACTCAAGGTTTCAAATGATCCTCGGACCTCTTTAAGTAACCTTGCTCTTCTCCTCAATAACCTTTCCCGTTCAACAATCTCCGGCTCCTATAGAAGTCCTTTTTCCCCATGGGAACGTAAGAACATTAACTACCTATCCAAAAACAAGAAAACTAGAAAATATCAAATTACTAGATAAACAGGAAATAGATAAACGACTAATAAACTAAACATAATGCTTTAAACAATAAAAACAAAACTATTCTTATCACCGTTCCCTAACAACGGCACCAAAATTTGGTCACGCATCGTCGGACGTGCCAAATTAAATAGTATATATATAGATGAATATATATACACACACTAAACCTTAACCTATAACTCTAACCAGTAGAGCGATAAGTAAGGGTCGATCCCACGAGGAACTACAGTCTAATGTATTTCGATATGTCAAGCAATTGTAAAATTCAAATAAGAAGAAAAGTAAACAATGAAAGCAATAAATGTGGGGGGTTTTGTTTGTCAAACTATAAACTATCAATAACTAGTAGGAACAACTATTTAACTATGATTAACTAAGCTTAAGATTCAATTAACAAAAGATAGCAAGATAGGTAGATTGATTTTTGGATTTTTAAAGTATGATTAAAGTATTCAACCCTTGATCAAAGATCCCCTTGTTTCAAAAAATCTATGTAATTAATGTCATTAATCTATTGGTTAGCTATGGAACTCCTACTCCAAGATTGATAACAAGCTCTATCAATCTAATTGTCTCTTAAGTATGATTAATCAAAATAAGCTCTTCAATTTATCCTACTCAACTTATCAAATCTTAAAACAAGCTCTTTAAGAATCAATAGTCGAGTACGAATTAAGACAACGGAGTGGATTCGACATAGAACTCATAAGCTCGGTTCCAGTGGTCGAAATCTATGCTATCCCCAATAAAATGAATCTATTGTTTGCTACCCGGGAATCGAATTCATAACAATTACAGATTATAAACTCAATTCTAGCAACACACTGACAAATATCCAAATGGGCGATCAAACCACAATTCAATTCATAAGTGTGAATCAACAATCCCAAATAACATAGAAAATTCCAAAGACATAATCCGATCGATTAACAACCGTAGAAATTACATAAATATTCACAATCCAAGGTTCAACTAATGATCAAAGGCTGAAATAAGGGTGCTAGCCACCCATTACTCCTAATACAATCAGTAAATCAAAGGAAATACAATAAGACATAATAAGATTGTAGAAGAAACCAAGAACTTGGGTAGAAGGGATGGAAAGCCTTCAATCTTCTTCCCAATGTAGCTCTTGAGGATGATGGAGGCTGGAAAATATGTTATTTAATGTCCCGAGATAGGTTAATTTCAAAAGGGAGGATATATATATAGGGGAAGAGTTGTTACTTCAGTTTAAGGCAAAATCGCGTTCAGAAAATTAAAACAGGGCAAGGAATCTCGGCCGAGATGCTAGTGTCTCTCGGCCGAGACGTGAAAAAGGGCATTTTTAAATTGTGCATCGAAGGGTGATCTTGGCCGAGATTGGGTTGCATCTCGGCCGAGACGTGAAAAGGGAAATTTAGGGCTTTTTAAGGTTTGGATTATCTCGGCAAAGATCGGGTTTCATCTCGGCCGAGATCTTCATCTCTTGAATTTCTGATTTTTCCCTAGAGAGGTATCTCGGCCGAGATGCAATATCCGTCTCGGCCGAGATCTTCAATCTCTTAAAATTCCAAGATTTCCCTGGAGAGGTATCTCGGCCGAGATTTGTGTGTTGTGTCGGCCGAGATCAATCCTTCAGCCATGTCCCTTGTTGCCTCGACTGATCCATCGACTCCGCGATCGTTTGATATTCTTTTTCGATCCTTTTGCACCTGTTTGAACACATAAATACCACAAACACATTATTTTGCCCATGAGAATACAAAAGCACTAAATACACGTGATTTTGCACATTAATGACTATAAAATGGCACTAAAAATGCCCTAAAGTGCGTGCACGAGTTACGTGTACTATTATGATACTATTTGATATGACTAGGTGCACGAATTTTTTTCGCAGATGCGCTAATAAATTAATTTGTTTGACAATAGGTTGTGATGGTTATGATGGAACATATACTACAACGTAAATGGCCTTATGTAATAGTTTGTTTGTATCACTTTTAAAATATTTACTTTTATATAACACGTTTGTAACACTTATGAATACGTAACACTTTCATTTAACACTTTTATAATATCTGTTAATATGTAACACCTTTATGTGACACTTTTATAATATGTAACACTTTGGATGTAACACTTTTAAAATTGTAACACTTTCAGGTAACACTTTCAAATAAGTAACGCTTTTTAGGTAACACTTTTGTCTATATATTAGTTTTATGTAACACTTATAAATAAGTAACACTTTTCAGGTAATATGTTAAATAAAATTATAGATTTCTTTTATTCTAAACTAATAATCATATTTAGATTTTTTTTCTTACGTGCATTTTGAAGAACTAAAATCTTTCAATTGCTTATATTTTGTAAAATGACTTTTGTGTTACATCTTAATTATCATAATAAAATATTTGTAACATGAGATGGTAAACATAATCGACTTAGGCCTGCAAAATAGAAATTTATTAGAGCATCTAAGGAGTTACTTATAGTTATCTAAAATAATTTTATTAGTGATTTTTTTTTTTTTTTTTTTTTTGTGTATATAGATATGCACACATTATGTTTTACTAAACAATAATAACAGAGTTTGTTGCTTAACAGTTTGAATACATTTTTAAGTGCATAAACATGGGCTTGAAGCATTTTGTCATGTCTTTCATGCTCCTAAGTTTATCGTTATTTAATTCCTTTTTTTTTTTATATATAAAAAACAACACAAGTAATTATTACTTAATTTTAAAGATGACTTTAAGGTGTCTTATCGTTATCTACAACAAGTGGATATATAAAATTATTGTAATTGATTTAAATGATAATGCCTTGAAATGTATATACAATAATTAGATGTAATAAATTAGTGTGATATAGAACAAGTGTGATTTGTGTGTGTGTGTGTGTGAGGATGAAATTGAAAAAAAAGAAAAATAAAAGAAAACTTTTTTAAAATTAGATAGTAGAATAAGCTAAATAAAATCAAGTTAGGTTGTAGTTCGATGTAAATTTAATCATGAGAATAGTTTATTGATGTTACGTCAAAAAAATTGGGTATATATAGTGTTTCTTACAAAATAAGACAAAATAGTTATTATAGTCTAGTGGTTTGGCCTTAACAACTAAAGATCTTGCAGGCTTGCAACCTAGGTTCGAAACCCAGCTATGACAACGTTGAAGACGAGTTGGACCTCACTGCTATCGTTTTCGAGGTCAACATTATGGACAATCCAAGAGAGTAGTTTGTCGACACAGGAGCTTCCTGTCATGCTTGCTCAGACAGAGAGGTATTCTCCAGTTACAAGGCTTCTTCCGGGAGAAAGTTGCACATGGAAAACCAAGCCTCTTCGGAGGTGGCTGGAGTGGGCAACGTGATTCTCAAGCTGACCTCGGGAAAAGAGCTCACACTGAAGGATGTGTTGCATGTCCCAGACATTCGGAAAAACTTGATTTCTGAATCTTTGCTGGTAAAGCATGGGTTTCGACTAGTTTTCAAAGTCGACAAGTTCATCCTAAGTGAGCAAGGAGTGTTCATAGGGAAGGGCTTTGTAGTTAATGGTTTATTCAAAATAAATGTAATGGCTAAACACCAAGTGAATAATGTAACTTCTTCTATGAATGAAAAAACATCTCCTTCTTCTTACTTGTTTGAGTATTCCTCTTTATGGCATTCTAGATTAGGACATGTAAATCTTAATGTTATAAAACATTTAGTAAATTAAGATTTGCTAAAACTGAATGAAGTAAAGTCATATGACAAATGTGAAGTATGTGTTGAAGCCAAAATGGTTAAGTTACATTTTCATTCAGTAGAAAGGAACACTACACCTCTAGAATTAATACACATTGATGTGTGTGACTTCAAAGTTGTACAGACTAAAGGTGGGAAAAAGTTCTTTATAACTTTTATAGATGACTACACAAGGTATTGCTATCTTCATCTTCTAAGAAGTAAAGATGAAGCAATAGAAGCATTTATAAATTACAAAGTTGAGGCTGAAAATCAACTAGGCACCCGGATTAAAATAATTCAAAGTGATCGAGGTGGTGAGTATGTAGCTCCGTTTAAAGAGTTGTGCTCTCAAAGTGGCATAATTCATCAAACTACAGCTCCTTACTCTCCTCAATCAAACGGTGTTGCAGGACGCAAGAATCGTACTCTAAAGAGATGATGAATGCCTTGTTGATTAGTTCAGGGTTACCCCAGAACATGTGGGGGGAAGCTGTACTTACAACTAACTATATATTGAATAAAATTCCACGAAAAGGAGTAGATAAAACTCCTTACGAGTTGTGGAAAAGACGCAAACCATCATACAAATACCTCAAAGTGTGGGGGTGTTTGGCGAAAGTTGAGGTGTCGTTACCTAAACAAATTAGAATTGGCCCTAAAATGGTTGATTGTATATTTGTTGGGTATGAAGTCAATAGCAGTGTTTATCGGTTTCAAATCCATAAGTCTGAAATTCCAGATATGACTGTGGGTACAATTATAGAATCAAGGAACACTGTGTTTTTTGAAAATATCTTTTCATGTAGAGAAATGGTGCTAGAAAGTTCGAATCAAGGAGTTACTTTTGAGAAAGGAAGTAGCTTGAATTTAGAAAGAACTGTTGAAGCTACTAGTAGTTCTCGGTCCTTGAAAGAGGAGGAAATAGGACGTAGCAAAAGAGCTAAGAGTGCTAAGTCATTCGGTTCTGATTTATCATATATATGTTAGATGATGAACTGAAGTCAATCAAAGAAGCTCTATCTAGTCCAGATGCTCCATTCTAGAAGGAAGTAATCAACAGTGAAATTGAATCTATCATGCAAAACCACACGTGGGAGTTAACCGACCTTCCAGCAGGTTGTAAACCTTTAGGATGCAAATGGATCCTAGAGAGGAAGTACAAAGTTGATGGTTCAATAGATAAATATAAAGCTCGTTTGGTAGCCAAAGGCTTCAAATAGAAAGAAGGTGATGACTTCTTTGATACTTACTCTCCTGTGACAAGGATCACATCTATTCGAGTGCTTCTCTCGATTGCTGCAATACACAATCTCGAGATCCACCAAATGGATGTGAAGACTGCGTTCTTAAATGGAGAGTTGAAAGAGGAGATTTATATGAATCAATCCGAAGGGTTTGTAGTACCTGGACAAGAAAAGAAGGTATGCAGACTAGTAAGGTCTTTATATGGTCTCAAACAAGCGCCAAAATAGTGGCACTTGAAATTTGACACTACCATGTTGTCAAATGGTTCTAGAAATAACGAATGTGACAAGTGTGTATACGTAAAAGGTACATCAGAAGCATTTTTTGTAGTATGTCTATACGTAGACGATATGTTAATCATGGGAAGTAGCTATGAAATCATCATGGATACGAAGAGGATGTTGAAAAGAAATTTCGACATGAAAGATATGGGCCTGACTGATGTGATTCTAGGAATCAAAATCATTTGGACATCAGAGGGAATTGTTTTGACCCAGTCTCACTATGTGGAGAAAGTCCTCAGAAAATTCAACGCCTTTGATAATCCACCTGCCAAGACTCCATTGGAACTTAATGTTCATCTAAAGAAGAACATGGGTGAACCTGTAGCTCAAGTGGAATATGCAAAAGTGATAGAGAGTCTAATGTACATAAGAAATTACTAGACCGGATTTTGCATGTTCTGTAAACAAAATGAGCAGGTTTACAAGTA